>OY755039.1:45870727-46545227 GCA_963576565.1 Aspidapion aeneum | reverse complement strand
AAATCCCCACCCTGAATGTATTTGTAACAATTTTATGGTCAGAGAACTTGCGAGAAATTGATTCAAATTTTTGCCTTCCTAGCCCGTGCAGCAATGGCTAGAGAAGGTATTGTTTTCGACATGTGTGTGTATGTATGTCTATCTATTCTTGGAATTTTTAGGTAAAATAGCGTACAATAGCTACTTTTTTAACGGAGCACGGCATCAATATCCGGTTTTTCGAATGTAGTAGAAAATGTTTTTCTCAATTTATGTTATTACTAAAAACTTGGTTCAGTAGCTTCCGTTTCTGAGATATTTACAAAAAAACTGTTTTTACGGCTGATTTAGCGTGGAATTCACCTGGAGTGTGCTAATGGGCTAGGAAGGTATCAAATCCATCATAGATTTTCGATTTAAAAGCACTGATATAGATGGAAATATATTATTAGATACTTTAGGACTTAGACCTCGTATTGATGCTTGTTATGCTTTTTTACTAAATTAGCAAGACTTTCGCCGCTTACAAATTTGTCCATTTATCATTTAAGGAAATTAACAAGGCACATGTCTTCATAGTATTTGTTATAATTAGTAATTTAATAAGCAGATGTAACAACATACAAAGCAATCCAGACTTTACTCCTTAAAGTGTCTCTTCATTGACTAGGAGGTTCATTCAATAAAGACGCATATGCTGGTAATACAACTTGAGCACAAGACATCATTTTTATTTAGGCAGGCAGCAGCGACACGACAAACTCATAATGGTGTCAAGTCAATCCAAGAAGCATTAACTAGTCGTGGAAGTTGTGAGAACAAAAGATGCACTAAATGTAAACGTTGTGTGAAATGTTTTATTTGGTTGTTTGATCGACTATGGCCCACATCTACGAATTCTCAACGTTTACCCTACTACCCAACTACTTATTTACGCAACTGTTTAGGTCTCCTACATTTTCTAGTTTAGAACTTAACGTTTTCTGGCCATTGCGATGTGCCGCAGTCGTGGGCTAGCATATGCTACGTTGGTTCAAACATAAATAACCTCATTTTTACATATTTTTACTGGAAGCACGCGCATTTTGGATGGCTAAAATAGGTATTATTTGACAGTAAGCTTTCATAAAATTTGATTCTTAAAAAGCTTTTAAAATCAGTATCAAGTGATGCATAAACTCTTAAAAGCATTACAAAAACAATTTGAAATTCTAGTAAATTAGTCAGCAATCAATATCATGTATTCATTAAGACAAAACCCTCGCGACGTTTACACGACCAAAAAATTATCCACCCAATTGGTTCAAAACAGGGTAGATCTTTATTCAAAGTCATCATTTAGAGCCACAACGTTGGCATGCGATTCACGACGACTAACCACCTTAGGAAGTTTTTAAAAACTGTATGGATGCGTTGGTTGGAACAAATTAATTTAATTTTTTTTTAAGTCGGTACAGTGGTTATTGGCTAATTTTTTTTATATAAGCGAGTTTTTTATGGGCCATTTTCTTACCTGGTACTTGGATATAAAACTAAGTTCAGTCAAAACTTACCTTAAGTGAAATGACTTTCGCAGTGTGATACTTAACTAAGCAGGGCTATCAAAACGGACGGGCCACGATCCTCCATTTTGTTGACGTCACATCGGGGGCTGATTTTTTTTTGATGGTCACGGTATGACTCTGCTGATTGTCTAAAATATTTAAGTTGCCGGTTTTGATATTGTTTTTACTATATTCTTGAAAAACATTTTTTTTTAAATGTATAGTAATTTTTCAGAGACGCCTCATTAGCTCACACAAAAATTAAATTTAAAATGCGGTACATCAGCTGTGTCGTGACGTGACCATCAAAAAAAAATCAGCCCCCGATGTGACGTCAACAAAGTGGAGGATCGTGGCCCGTCCGTTTTGATAGCCCTGATCATATAAAAAAAACATTTGTTCGTCACTCCCTGTGAATGTTTGTCAGAAATTGTTTTAGTTATTATACTTTTATTTTCCGAAGCTTATGAATTAACAAAGACGAAAGGTGAGACTCTCTCTCTTGACTTAAATAAATTTGACTTTGATAAGTTTATCGCTTCTCTATTTCTTTAAAATATATCTGCACATACTACAAAAAAATAGACCAAACAAAAATTTATTGAATTCATCAAATTGACATTTGACACACTCTTAAGTGACACGATTCATTCATAAGTTACTTATTCTTACGATGCGACATCAGTTAAGTTGTAGTTGTAGAAACACAACAGGATGTGAATCAACAATAACAGTCAATTTATCATTGCTTAGGATAAGCAAAGAAAGATACAGACAATTTTTTAAATTTTGATTTAAATATTTAATGTGTTTAAATGAATAATTTGTGAAAAGCGTACGGTATCGCAGGCATTATTATTTATTTCTCTTACCAATATCGTAAGATGAGATGCTTAAACCTTATTCTAGCTTGACAGGAGTGTCGCATTGACCATGCAGTGTTCTGAAGAGTCCCTTAAGGACGAAACAATTAATTGTCAACACTAGATAGGTGTCCATTAGATCTTGCACCTAAGTGGGTGTACAGCTTTCGAGCTGCCCATGGAAAAATACAAGAGAAAGAAAAATCTTTCTATACCCGCTTAACCACGAAAAAATTTTAGTTTTCTCTACTCATGGGTACTAAACTTTACATTTGTAGTATTTTTGGCTCACACTCCGCTGACGCGACATAAAATGTCGCGATGGATGAAAAAATGCAATATGCATTGATCCGACCTGAGGGACAAATTATATCATGGTCATGGGTATTGTTTTTCGTTTCATCTGCCTGCCTTTTGTTTTTACTCTGGTAGTTTCTTTTGTATTCGGTAGAAGTCGCCACTTTTGTAAAAGCGTACAAAATGGCAGGAACTATTATTCCTTTCTCTTACCAATATCGTAAGATGAGATGTATAAACTTTCTTCTAGCTTGACAAAGGTCACATTGACCATGCAGTGTTCTGAAGAGTCCCTTAAGGACGAAACAGTTAACTGTCACCACTTAATAGGTGGTGAGGGTCGTTGATATTCTTATGCTCTGATTGAGTCCTAGGCTGTACTATCAATTAAGAGGGTGGGAATCCAACTTTTCCTGCGTCTGCCTCTACGAGTGGTGGCCATTCATGGCCATCCGGCACCACTGGTAGTCGGTGATATTAAGCGCCGCTTTATAGGACTTAATACCATCATCGAAGAAATAAGTTATTTCTTCGATGATACCACATAACCAAAGACGCCTGGGGCCCTTGGGGGACCTGGCAGTAGGGATAAAATGCTAGCTGGCCGACGGGCTTTATATGAGTGAGAAAAATATTTTTGTACCCCAGTTGAGTACTAATCTCACCGGCAGTTCAGATCGCGTTGAAGCCCTGGTTGCTGCCGCTGGCCCCATGGACGGCCAATCACTCAATAACCCTCACGGAGGAGGTAAAAAGTCCGAAGGAAAAGTAGTACCGAATAGGCCTGCAATATCCAACCAAATAAGGAATGCCGAAAAAACCCCTATGGAGCTAGAGGTCATACCAACTCTAGCTCCAACCTCATCACCAGGCCTTGAGACCCAAAAGTTGTCTGGATCATGACAGGCGCACAACAACGAGAACATCAAGGTCTGCACTTGAGACAAGTAAATCTACGCCATACCAAAACAGCAACGTACACTCTTGGTAGAGTTTTCATTCAACAGAGGCTAGACATTGCCCTGCTGCAAGAACCATGGCTATAAGTAGCTGGACTCAGCCGTACTCTTGGTAACATCATAGAGTAATATATACTACGTTATTACTTTAAGCTTGGGACCTTGGGACCAAAGAAATTTGGGACGTTATGCATGAAATAAATAATGAAAACGCAGCCGTTGATAAGTAGACAAAATATAGTCTCCATTATGTTTTAAACCCTATTACTCTAAATAAGTAAATATTCTTGAATAATACTTATTAGAATCCATAAAACTTCCAACATGCTCGGACAAAAATTTATTGGTGCAAAAGGGTGTAAGAAGATTAAAACTCTTTTTCAAGGAAAATTTTCTGTAAAGGAAGTATGAGTATTAGCATTCTGCATTCAAATAACGGTATTAGATGGTATTAGGCAAAATTATTTTTGCAGGCAGCCATACGTAAGTACCACCATGGGTATTATCCATACCTACATCAGTACAAAAACTTTCTGTTGGTGGTCTCAAAGATGGTAAATAAGACGTAGCTTTAGTATATTTTGACTAGCATTACCCAAATACTTCATATTAGACGAAGTTCTTCAAAGATGCCGCTTGTATAAGCATTGATTTCGCCAAGCTTTTACATACTTATTTAAGTTATTTAAGCAGCTTTTAGGATTCGATTCATCCGCCCGGAAGGAAACTAAATTGTTATTTTGGTTTCTGCGGCAAGTGTATCAGAGGCGTACCGAAAGTAGTGCAGATTCTCAGAATCTTCTCAAGGTTATAAATAAATAAATAAATATATACATCTAATAATTACCTAATACATAATAAATTTAAATAATAATAATTTTAATATTTATGTAAAAAATTTAAATGTTTAGTTTTTTAAATTTATTTTTAAAAGTTTTTGTGTGTCAATGTGTTAAAGGAGGAGGCACTAAATACATTGTTTATCGGGACGCGTCAGATGAGCTGAATTTGAGATATGTTGAAGGATAAACCTTCCTGATATTTTTACCAAAAAAAATTAGGGGGGTCATAGGATTCGTTTTCGAGCTATACTTATTTAAATGTGGGCCACTGAAATATGGAAAAATATGAGCATTTGTAGTTTTTTTGTAATAACTTATCGCCAAATAAAAATAAAAAACTGATATTAGCTTTACTTTATTGGTAAAAGAGTTCTTTTAAGAATTTTATCAGTTTTTGACATATAGTTTCCGTCACATACCTACGTAGTGGCTCAAAATAATTTAAAAAAATACAGGAAAAATACCTGAGATTTAATAAATATACAGAAAGGAAACTAAAAATGCATGGTCAAAATTAACTTCACTTGCTTTCATGTGAGTCGCTTTAACTATTCTAGAGTGATGTTTGCATAATAGGTTATGTGATAAGCTTACAGGGTATTTCAAAAAAAAATTAATTCAACGCATGACACGTTTACTAGTTGTCTACGGAATAGTGTGTTTACCGGGATGCGTTAAATTAGGTGAATTGATGATATGTTAGGGCCCAAGCCGTCTAAGTACTCGTCTCAAAGAAATTGGGGGTCATCGGTTTCGTTTTCGAGCTGCAATTATTTAAATCCGCCACTGGAAGAAAGAAAAAGGTGACTTTGTGTAGTGTTTTTGCTATAACTTCCAGTCTAATAGAAATAAAAACCAATATTAATTTTATTTAGTTGAAAAAAAAAACTCTTTTTAAGTATGTTTTCAATTTTTTTATAGTTTTCGTCACATATCTAGAAAGTGGCTCAATATATGTATAACAGAAATACAGGAATGATAACTGGGATTTGTTAAATATAAAATAAAATAAATGCATTTGCTTCAATGTGAGTCGTTGTAATTATTGTAAAGTAACATTTACATACATAATGGTTTATGTAGTAAACCTACAGGGTAAATCAAACATTTTTTAAATTAAACATATAATAGGTGTACTAACTGTGTAGCGGAATAATGTGTTTAACGGGATGCGTCAGATCAGGTGAAGTTGAGATATGTTAGAGCCCGAGCCATCCTGAAACTTGCTCAAAAAATTTGGGGGGGGGGGTCATCGGTTTCGGTTTTGAGCTATACTTTATTGATTTTCGCTACAACTTCTATCTCTTTACAGGGATAAAAAGTTGATATTTAAACTTTTATCAATTAAGTTTGTTCACAGGCTTTCTTTCTGAAAATTTTTGGCAGAACCCCCGGAAAGGGGTGAGTAGACCCCTTTTTGTCCCCACATTTCCTATATTCTAGCATTAAATAAGTATAACTCGAAAACAAAACCGATCACCACCCACTTTTTCTTGAAACAAGTATTACGACGGTTTAGGCTCTAACGTATCTCAAATTCAGTGCATCTGACGCATCCCAATAAACACTTTCCACACACTATTCCATAGGCAATTAGTACACATGTTATGCGAATTTCAAAAATGTTTGAAATACCCATTAAATCTATTATTATTATTGTATTTCAATTATTCATAATTTGAGCCACTATGTGACGAAAACTATATGTCAAAAAATGAGAACATACTTAAAAAGGCTCTTTTTTTTAACAAAATAAAATTCATATTGGTTTTTTATTTTTCTTTCACGAGAAGTTATAACAAAAAACTACAAAATCTTACATTTTTCCATAATCCATTGGCGCGCATTTAAATAATTATAGCTATAAAACGAAACCGATGACCCCCCCAATTTTTTTGAAACAAGCATCCGGACGGTTTAGGCTCAAACATATCTTAAATTCACCTCATTTGACGCATCCCAGTAAACACACTATTTCGTAGACAATTAGTAAATATGTCATGCGTTGAATTAATTTTTTTTTAAATACGCTGTTAGCTTATAACATAACGTATTATGCAAACATCACTCTAGAATAGTTAAAACGACTCACATGAAAGCAAGTGAAGTTAATTTTGACTATGCATTTTTAGTTCCCTTTCTTTATACGTTATAAATCTTAGGTATTTTCCTGTTTTTTTTAAATTATTTTGAGCCACTCTGTAGGTATGTCACGCAAACTATATGTTAAAAATTGATAAAATTCCTAAAAGGACTTTTTTGTCAATAAAATAAGACTAACATCATTTTTTTGTTTTTACTTGGCGATAAGTTATTACAAAAAAACGACAAAAGGTCATATTTTTCCATATTTCAGTGGCGCGCATTTAAATAAGTATAGCTCGAAAACGAACCCTATGACCCCCCCTATTTTTTTTGGTAAAAATATCAGGAAGGTTTGGTTTTCAACATATCTCAAATTCAGCTCATCTGACGCGTCCCGGTAAACAATGTATTTAGTGCCTCCTCCTTTAAGTAAACTAAGTAAGTCTGAATAAAAAACTAAAATAAAAAATAAACCCAAACAACTGGAAAGAATTCATAACCATTATTCTACACAAGAAAGGTTATAGAGCAGACCTAAAAAACTAACGATATATAACAATCCTTAATGTAATTTATAAGCTTTTCACGGAAATATTTTCAGATAGACTAACAACAAAATCTGACGGATATCACTCAAAAGAAGAAGCAAGCTTCAGAAAAGGTTTTAGTATTGTTGACCACATATTAACCATGAAAATCCTATTAGAACAAGAAAATTAATTCAACATTTAACTATACAGGGTGTCCCATAACTTAGGGACCATAGGCCAACAGGTGATAGAAGAGATCTGATAACAAGTTTCCATAATGCATGCGTCAAAACCCTTTCTTTGTCGAGATGTACATACAGCATCAAAGTTGGCGATTTTTTACACTTTTTTAATAATAACTTTTTAAAAAAACGCAGTAAAAATATGAAATTGGGTAAAGTCGTGAATTAGAATAAGAGCAATAAATTGAAATAAAAATAATTAAAAAAAAATTTAGTCGGTCAATTTTTAAAAACTATTTTTTTGGTATAAATTTTTATATTGCCATATTAAATGCAATGTTTTTTTTAATATTTTTTGTTAATAAAAACAAGTCTCTAGTGAGATAAAATATTATTGATATTTTTTAAAAAAATACGTAAGCAAAATTTTTTTTTATTATAATTTTGTTTATACATTTTTGAAGGTTATTTTGACAGCCTATATCTTCTCAACTTATAATTTTATCAAAAAAAAGAATACCACATTTTTGAATCCCAATTAGCTGAGTATTCAGCTAACTGTGACAGATTTTCTTTTTTTTTTCTAAAACCCTTTTTCCCCCACTCCTCTAATCTTAAAAACAGATGTGTGTTGCCTCCATATAATATAAAGTTTTTTCTCGGAAATAACCTTCTCTATCACCTGCTGCACTATGGCCCCCAAGTTATGGGACAACCTGTATATTGCGTTTATATACTATTAAAAAGCTTTCGATAGCATTGAGCACTGGGCAGTAAACGCATTTTTAATTAATGGCCGAATAGATCACAGACACACAAACTTAATAGCCAATTTATATAGCTAAGCAACTACATCAATCAAAATCCACTAAGGAACCAAGCCAAGCCATAAGAAATGTCAGACAGGGTGACACAATATCCCCTAGACTATTTAACCAGGCCCTAGAAGATGTTTTAAAAAACTTAGATTCGGAAGAAACACACATCAAAGAAAGCGGACAATACTTAAACCGCCTAAGATATGCTGACTAATAAAAATTGGGAAAAAAGTGGATACAGCAGCTAAAGATATGGGCTTGAATATGAACTACACAAAAACCAAAATCATAAAAAATACAGGTGAAGTTATCACGATCAGACTAAACCAAGAAAGAAAAGAACAAGTTGAGGAAAATATATATCTGGAACAAATTATTATACTAAAAAAAGAAAACCAAATAAAATTAACAAACATTCTTTACTTTATGGATTAAATGTGTAATTGTAGTCCCTTTTTTAGGGAACTTTGGGGATTAAAAGTTAAAATGTTGAATAAATTCACAATATAAACCTTTTGACATACTAAGTGCTCATTACGATTGTTGTGATTATATTTATTCCTTATTCCAAACCTTGGCACTAAAGTATCTATTAATCCCTTAGCGAATTGTATTCCTCCCTAAGGTAGCGCCACAAACTTACATATTAAAACTTTTAGACTGCTAATTTGCTCCAACTCTTTTTGATTTTTTTTAAATGAAAACAGCAGTTTTTTAGTTTTTTTTAAATGTTCTTTGCTTGAGAAGTTGTACAGGAAAAAAGGATGAAATTTCAGTTTTTATCATAGTTATTAAGAAGAAAGTCAGTAGGTAACTAAGTAAGTGATTGCCCGCAATTAGAAAAACGATAGCTGCAATGGACTGTATATATTTTTATTAAACGAAATCGCTGTAAATCACCCAACGGAAAGTCGAAAACAAGAGTACTCACCAATGTGCAGAAAATTTCTTCACGTCCCAGGGGCCCCTGTCAGGATCTAATGATGACACCACGTAGCTGAAGGGCTGAAGCTTCTAGTTCTATGATTCAGTACACAAACCGAGCACTTTCAAGTATAGAAAATTGAAATAAATTCGAGAAAGTAATTAACACGCCACTTTTCTCGAGGTGGTCGGATCTCTCTGATTCTTGTTGCGCTTGTCCCACGCACGGAAAAATGTACTCTGTCTCTCATCCAATTGTGTGGTTTTAAAATTTAAAAAGAACCGCAAAATTTAGCGCGAGGTAACAGTAGGCAACTTCTTATATTCTTTTTAGAATCAGTTATTTTGTCGACTACTTTGTCTAATGTCAAATCATAAAAAAATATTTACTCAGTTGTTGGTTGTTTAATATATATATATATATATATATATATATATATATATATATATATATATATATATATATATATATGTAAGATTTTACCTTTCTGTTTTTTAACACAAACCTAGTTCTAGTCGGGTCCATCTAAAACGAATATATTTTAAGTACTTCACTGGGTATCTTATTAAAATATTTTTCGGAACTTATTGTCGTATATTCACACAAATCTGAATACTGTGTTTATTTAAGTATAACTGTATTGGTTTGGTCTTATTTATACAAACTAACGGATTTAGTTGTTGGGACAAATATTTAGCTAGAAAAGGTCCTTTAGATGTTTATACATTTGGTCGAGGATTATTTATTAGATTTGCCATGTGTTCGAAACTTTGAAAAACGCTTGGTCTTAAACTTTAACAGTTTTGTAGTTGCAAGTAGTTAGTAAGTAACACACCACCTAATTGGGTTTACAAGATACCTATAATAATAGTTTTTCGCTAATCTGGGGGCACGGGAGTGCCCCGCCACGTTCGCGCGGAAACTGCTGTACCATCTTTTCTTGAAACAATTCAGCCCATATTTGACCTATCTAAAACTCTACTTCGGATTGAACTACGAAACTCAAACTGCACAGTCGTAGATCTTCATAGAGTTAACAACCTCTCCAAATTGCATTTACTTCCATAAAGTAGTAAAGTCCGTAGTTACGAAATTTGAAAAAACGTCGAAATTGCCACTACTCACTCATGTGAGCCAAGCTTTGGAAGGCCGCCGGCCGATAGGAACTATGATAAAATTATAGGAAAACATTTAAAAACACCAAAGTTTTAATTTACTTTCTTGCCTTATAAATGTAAAGTTATGTAAAATTAACATTGCCTACTTCCAGGAACACTAGAGAGCTGATTTTAGAAGACTGATAGGAACTATGATAAACCATAGGAGAATATAAAATAAACCTCAAAATTTTTATTATTATTATTATTAGGGCTTTTATTGTCAAAAGATTGATACATTTTACAAAAGCATATAACCTAAGATACTAAATTCTTATGACAAAAGTCAAAGTTCGCTCTATCTATGCTTCAGGAGTATGGATAGCAGCGTTCTTCCACTCAGACTTTTTATTATTAAATTTTTTTCGGTGTGTGTCCGCCTAAGTATAAAAAAACAACAACAATTTGAAAAAATTGCTCTTAAAATTGAAAACAAAATAGAATTTAAAATTTTTTTATTGCCAAACATGATAGCAGTATCGTCAGCAAAAAGCCATATCGATAGCAAACTCCCTTACCGCGTTTTGAGCGCTGTCCGATTATTCGGATTTCTAGTTGGGTGACATTGGTGACGTTTAGATGCGCCTTTTTGAAAATTGGACCAATTATAAAAGGGGTTTTTTCACGATTTCTAAAAAGAAAACATAAAGCCGAAAGTAGATAGCTAGGATTTTATTTATGGCAATATTAGGGAGGACAAGATAATTGTAGCTTTTAAATACATAATTTAAACAAATTACTATTATGATATGAAAATGAAAAGTCCCAAGTTCCTTCACAAGAATTTTAATTGAGTATTAAATTTTCAGCCTATATTTCCCAGCTAGTGTCGAACGTTTATCTTCAGGGGTAAAATAAAGATAGTACACAAATTTGTTAATTTTCTTTTTAAATAATTAGAACTGATGGATTCTCAGTACATTTTTTCATAAGGAACATATGACTTTACAGGGTTTCATAGTTCCTTTTCTAGCCCTCTTTTAACTAACTTGGCTATAGCTTTTGTTGACAGTATTTAATTCTTTTATTTCGCAATTTAATTGTGGATAATCTGATCTTTTTACATTTTTATTAAAAAACCATTTTGCATCGCCAATTACAAAAGGTGGATACAAATATAAAAATACTTACGATGGCCGACTGGAAGTTTCTTCAGGTCATCGCACTGTTACACAAAACGGCTTGTTGGTAATTTCCTACGTCGATCTCGACATAAGGAACGTATATTTCCGGACTGGTGTTCTGTCTGTTACTTTGTCTCAATATGTTACAGCGCTGTTAGGTGTTTATATTTTAAGGAGGTCGCTAGGAATCTCCTACTTATTAGCGCTATAAACGAAGGTAAGTGGCCCTTCATTGATCAGTGGCTCGACAATGCAAAATGCTTTATACAAATCAATAAAATAAAATGATACTTTTTCCAGAGGCCGACGCAGCAATTTTCACCAACTTCTTTCACTATCTGAACATTCCGAACCCCCATAAATTCGAGAATGGATTAAATATCCACTGAATCCATCTTGAATATTTAGTAGTTTCTTTTCAATTTCGCTCTCCGAAAAAAATGTCACAGTCATAAAATTTGTCCCGTTATCTGAGAAAATAATTTTTGGCCTTCCCCGTCTACTAATAAATCGCTTTAAAACATATAAAAATGCTTCTGTTGAAAGCGATTTTACTAATTCAAGATCAAACCGCCATGTAGATTGCGCATATAAATACTAAAATGCTTTACGTTCTTCTTTTAATAATAAAAGCATTGCCAATATACACCGAATTTTTTTTCCTAATAGGCAGGGAAATAATATGGAATTTATTGTTTCTTGTCTTTTTATGTTCTAAAAATTTTTGGGAATCATTCCAAGTAAAATTTTTGCATGCAGGACAGCTGTTTTTGTGCTCTTACTATTTTATTTCTATTTAAAACAGAAATTCGTTTGATTTTTAGGGATGTTTTGTTTTTGGTTCCTATTAACGCTTTAAAAAAATTCAAGTTAGCGCATTCTTTTTAGAATTGTTATTTTTTCAATAGTGTGA
This sequence comes from Aspidapion aeneum, assembly GCA_963576565.1. Lineage (NCBI taxonomy): Eukaryota > Metazoa > Arthropoda > Insecta > Coleoptera > Brentidae > Aspidapion > Aspidapion aeneum. The sequence continues at coordinate 46,533,009 of OY755039.1, read as the reverse complement.
AAGGATAGAAACAAATATGTAGTTTCAGGGGCCTTATTCCCACAGTGTTTTTATTAAGTAGACTCTACAAGCAAAAATTTACAAAATCAGAAAACTTCGTCAAAAAATCATTGTAACATTTAACCCTTGCAAATTTTTTTATTGAAAAATTTGAAAATTATAATAAAAAATAAAATTAGTTGAAATATCAACTGACATTCAGGCAGAAAATCGGTGACTGTATAGGCATTGCCTTATCTATAGTGGAACTTCAAGGAGTAATCTTTGTATGCCACCAAGAATTGTGATCCCTTTACCGATTTTACCAAGTTTTAGCCGAGGTTCTAGCTCGTATATACGAAAACTCTAAAACTATATTAAGCAAAGCCCTTATTATATTTTTTTTTGTTTTTAGAAACAATTTTAAAATAAATTTTTTAAAGTAAAGTTTGGGAATTAATAGTTGTTAATTTTTCTCTTGTTTTTCTAAATCTGTTTTTTCTTTATCATGTAGATCAGGACATATGAATCTTGCTATAACAATTATTTATTTTAAACCAGAAAACCACCTGTTTTTTTCGTTAAAATTTTCTAATGTTATTTTGCTGTGAGTTTTTATGTCTTTCAATTAAATATAAAGGATTTATAAAGGGGCCTACAGACACGCGAGCATTTCTTGAGATTAGTACGCGCGAACTAATCTCTGCATACATGTACGTTTGGTGGAATTGCCTACACACACGAAGACAAAATTAAACGTTCTAAACATAAACACGATATTATCAATGCGTTTTGCCTAGACACCGAGAGATTTGCTTGCGTACATCGTGCGCGCGAACAAATCTTCCAGAGATATTTTAGGCGGATATTGTCTACACACGAAGAGATTAGTATGCGCAAACTTGTACGCGCGTACTAATCTCTAGAAATGTTCGCGTGCATGTAGGCCCCTTTAAACTGCAACAAAAGATGTACACAATAAAGACGAAAAAACTGGTATGGCGTAAATAGAGTTACCATCCATATTCCTGAATAAGAAATCATGAGAAGCCAATTATTGGTTTAATGGCTCCTGTTATTGATTTAAGTGAACCTGTCATTAATATAAGATAATTATTTTTATAATATTCCTACCTGTCATTCAGGCATATCAATGAAAATACCAGTGGCGTATATAGAAAAAAGTTGTGGGGAGGGGGGTTGGTTTCAGGGGGGGGGGGGTTAGACCTTATGAGGCCGTATTTTATGCTATTTTATGTTTGTATACATGAAATATGTGGAAAATATCTAAAAAAATCTTAGCTTCGGGGGAAGCTCTCCCCCCCTTATATACGCTACTGGGCAATACTATTCACGTCATGCCAGAATTTTTTCTGTGTACAATGTGGTCTAATTCCAACAATTTTGTCACAATTTTTTGTGAATTATAAAATTTTACTTAATCTGAACTGTTATTATAAATTATTGTATAGACCCCTTTATTACAACCAAACCAAGCAAGCAAGATGATTTTGCAGAACACATCCTGACAAGTCACAAACTAAAACTTGCTGATAGTAATGACCTAGCTGTCTTCATATTGTGTTTGTTTTTCTCGGCTTTATATGTTAAGCAAATTTTCAACTAGAAAGCTGGTGAGGTCAGGCCTTCTGTAGAAAATAAAATATACCGAAGGACCACTCGAGATAGCTCGAGAAAAACGTGTGGGAGTTAAGAGGGACTGTATCTTTCCACAGGGCTCCGACAGGGAAAAAAGAGCCTAAAAACTTAAATACTAAAAAATAGCGTAGCAATGAAAAATTCTCAAGAAACGACTTACCATTAGATGTCTTTCGTAGCTACTTGGCTGGCCAGCCCGATTATACGCGAAGTACCAGACTCTCCATTGTTCTATAGTTCAAAATGTTCCAAACACTAATATCTAATAAACTAAAGCGTAAAATTAATAGTTTCCACAATTTTAATATAAAATAATAGCGGTGCGGTGACTTTAGTTGCACGTGGCGCGTGGTTGAGTTGTTCGCTCAGACAATCGGCGTTTTCGTCTGCTAGGCCGAATTTAGCCGCTTATCTCAAATCCTTCATTGCTGGAAGAGGCGCGCGAAGTTTAAATTTAAAATATGGAAAGATATAGCGTAAAGTAAATCAAAATAATATTCTAAAAACGCTTGTAAGCGTAGAAAATGTAACCCAAAAATATTTAAAAACTAAGAGAGATAGCTTCTCTAATTTTAAGTGAAAATTAGAGAATATAATTATTTACAAAAATAAAAACAAGTTGGGAAACTTGTTCATTCGGCCCACCAAAATGAGCATCATTTTTCGGTAGGTGAATCTGAATCAATTGGAAAGGGGCAAAGCTTGACTAAAGGTCGTTTAAAGATACCGGACGCGGTACGAACATTTGCCACCCGAGCGTGCCCATCAGGCCCTTTAAAAATTTCAATAATGCGACCTACCCGCCATTGAAGGGGCGGTGATAACTCGTTGATAAGAACGAGGGTACCTATTTTTGGCTCTGCGCATGGTTCCAACCATTTATTTCGTACTTGAAGGGTATGTAAAAATTCTTGACTCCAACGACGCCAAAAATCGGCTTGTATTCGCTGGACCAAGTTCCATCGCGATAACCGATTCTCAGGTGTACTTGAAAAATCTTCATCAGGAACAGAAACTAAAGGTCCATGTGTTAAAAAATGTCCCGGTGTTAAAACCTGTAGATCGTTACAGTCGGTAGATTGCGGGGTCAAGGGGCGAGAATTTAAAATCGCCTCAATTTGACAAAGAACCGTGTACAACTCCTCATAACTCAGAATCTGCGAGCCAATGGTACGAATTAAGTGAGTTTTTACTGATTTTATCCCTGACTCCCAAAGACCGCCGAAGTGGGGAGCTGATGGAGGGATAAAATTCCAGGCGATAGCTTGTTGCGTGCAAGCATTTCTTGCAAGATCAAGCAATTCTTGGCTTGATTTAACGAAATTTGTGCCATTGTCTGAAAAAAGAGTTTTTATGTAACCTCTTCGGGCAACAAAGCGACGTAGCGCAGCTAAAAAAGCGTCCGAAGTTAGATCTGACACTAACTCGAGATGTAAAGCTTTAGTATTTAGACAAATAAAAAGGCAGATATATGCTTTTTGTGTTTTTACACCTCTGTGTTTACTGAGAGTGATAGGTATAGCACCACTAAAATCTACTCCACTAAAAGTAAAAGGCTTTTGTGGAATCAAGCGGTAGGACGGAATTTGTCCCATGATTTGCTCATAAGAATGCGGTTTGACGCGAAAGCAACGAACACATTTGGATAAAACCGTTTTAATTAAGCGTTTGGCAGATAAAATCCAAAAAATTTGACTAATGAGATATTGGACTGTTTGCACTCCGACATGCAAATATTTTTTGTGCATATATTCAATAAAAATATAAGAAAGTCTACTTTCCTTGGGTAAAAGAAGAGGATGTTTTTGTCCGTAAGAAATAGTCATGGCTTGTTGAATGCGTCCTCCAACTCTTATAAGACCATCCTGGTCTAAAAAGGGATTCAATTTTTGTATGGGTTTTATGCATTTTTTCTGGTTTGGAAGGTTAAGAATTACTTCAGAAAAGTATTTTTGTTGTTCGTGCTTAGCCAAACATTTTAAAGCGTTAAAGAGATCGATATAATCTATATTTGTCTTTTTTCTGACGTCTGCGGATAGTCTACAATTATTTATGAATCGCAAACTGCGGGCTAAAAGTAGTTGAATAGCGTAAAAATCGGATTTATTATTTAAAAGCGAATCTAAAAAATTTTCAGTTATTCGGTCACAAGAAATCAGAGCAACATTTTTTCGTTCCTCAGTCTCTAAACTGTCATTTATTTTGACTTGCGGGGTTTTTGTTGGCCATTTATCGAAAGATTCTTGTAAAAAACTAGGGGCGGCCCACCATAGGGGATGATTTAAAAGCTCACTCGGCGAGCAGCCGCGGCTGGCTACATCGGCACTATTGAGAAAGGTGGGGGTATATAACCAACATTCTGGATTAATATTATCTTGGATAAGACTAACACGATTTGCGACAAAAGTTTTCCATTTACTTGGATGGGATTTTATCCAGTGTAAAACAACCATTGCGTCCGAAAAAGCGTAAATATTATTTATTGTGAACCTTTTTATGAATATATCATATGTGTATTTTAAGACCTCAGATAAAAGAGTAGCGGCTAGAAGTTCTATTCTCGGAATACTAACAAATTTTTTAAGTGGAGCGATGCGACTTTTCGCAAGAACAAAATATATGTGATATTTAGCGTTTCGTAAGACACGTAAGTATATTACGCATGCGTACCCTCGTTCACTCGCATCACAAAAACCACAGAGATCGATGGAATCGCCGTTGGTGATGTCAATGTGGCGGGGTAAACTAAATTTTTCTAAAACTTGAAATTCAGATTGATAGAGTGTCCACTGACGAACTATTTCTAAAGTAGGCGTGGCGTCCCAGGAAATACCAAGTAACCAAATTTGTTGAATCAAATATTTTAAAGTGAATGTTACTGGGGTAAGATACCCATGGGGGTCATAGCAGCGTGCTAAAAAAGAGAGAAGCGTCCTTTTAGTACAGCTTTGCTGATTAGGTAATATGTTAAATCGAAACTCGTCGTAGGAAGGATGCCAGCACAGGCCTAAGACCTTAGTGACGTCATCCGAATCGAGAGATAAAACTGCGGGGTTGACTAAGGAGGGATCTAAATGAGAGATCACTTCTGAGCGATTGCTAGACCATTTGTGTAATTTCAAGCCAGCGTTTCCTAATAACTCCGTAAGCTCATGCTGCAAATTTAACGCCTCTTGAACCGTTTTACATGAAGTAGTGACGTCATCAATATAGGTATCGTTAAGTATAACTTGAGCAGCGTGAGGGTAGTTATCATATTCGGACTCCGCTAAGTGCTGAAGGGTGCGTAAAGCGAGATATGGTGAACAGTTCACTCCGTAAGTGACGGTTCGTAGTTTAAAAACGGAAACTTTGTCATTAGGGTTAAACCGCCAAAATATTTTTTGGTATTTTTGATGATCAGGGTTGATATTTATACCACGATACATTTTTTGAATATCGCAGGTGAGCGTCACAGGGTTAAGGCGCAAATGTAATAATATTTGAATAATATCTTTTTGTAGTTTCGGACCCGATAATAACACTTGATTAAGCGAAATATGCGTAAAAGGGTCAGTAATACTCGCATTAAAAACTACCCTTGTCTTAGTAGTGATAGCTTCATTTTTAACAACAGCGAAATGTGGAATAAAATAGCTGTCTGAATCGTCTTCTTTTTCTGAGTCATAGTCCATATGACCCAATTCCAAATATTCATTCATAAATTTAGAATATTCACAATACAAGTTTTTATCGCGAAGTAGTTTTTTTTCTAAAGATAAGAAACGATTTAGCGCGACTTGTTTTATTCCGGGAAACTGTGGTGGATTGTCAAATGTGCGAAAGGGAAGGGATACTGTGTACCGGCCGTCTTGATTACGCGACACGCTCTGTTTAAAATAATTTTCACAAATTTCATCCTCTGGTTTCAAATGAGTTTTTTGGGGGACGCAGTCGGTTTCCCAAAATTTTGAAATTAATTGCGAAAGCGAGTCATTTTCATTTTGACAAAAAAGAGCATTAATTGGCGGGGTAGAAATTAAGGGTTGATTTATTTGTCCCATCAAAATATAGCCGAAAATAGTTCCCATAGCAAAGGGATGATTAGGATCATCGCTAGCGATTTTTTCACCCTGTATAATTAGTGGAAAGAGATCCATACCAATTAGTAAATTTACAGGCGAAGGGTTGTAAAAAGTGGGATCTGCTAAGGGTAAATTTTTTATAAAATGCCAATTTTCTGTATTTATTTTTACTGACGGTAAATCAGTACAAACCTTTTGCAAAATAATCGCTTGCGTAGACACAAAAATATCTGGTTTTTGAAAATTACAAATTTTAATAAAAATCGATCCTAGATCAGAAGTAAGAGAGTTGCCTCCAACCCCCTGTATATTTGAACATAAGGGTTGTCTGGGAAGGCCCAATTGTTGCGCTAATTTTTGAGAACAAAAACTGTTTTGCGAACCGCTGTCTAAAACGGCTCTAACTGTTTGAAAGTGACCGCGGACATCTTGAATTTTTACTAGGATAGTTGACAATAAAACTTGCGATTGCGCAGAAATAAAACCACAATGCGTGGGGTTAGAACCTGAAGGAGTTGCGATTGGTACTTGTGAATTAGAAGACGTCGAAGTAAAATTTTGATTATTTTGAGAAGAGGCACTTTGAGGGAACTTATTTTGAGTAGAGTAATTTTGAAGCGGACAACCAGTAGCCGGGGATCTAAAACTTTGCTGACTGGCGAAGTAACCACGTGGTGCAAGACTTGGAGATGCGTTGGGAGAAATATTAGAGGGATTTTGTGAGAAATTCACGTTAGCATCAAAATGTGATCTATTTTGATTTTGAGAATTAGCGCAATTATAATTTCGCTCAAAATGAATTAATGAGTGATGTTTTTGATTACCAGGGCAATAGCGACATGAGCGTAGACTTTGACAAGAATTTGTTAAATGTATTGAGCTTAAACAATTTAAACATAGTTTTTTATTTTTAGCGTAAGAATAGCGTTCGTAGGGAGATTTACCTTTAAATGCGTTACATAAATATATTGAATGTGTGTTAGAATCACAAAAAGCGCATCTATCTTTAGAATGAGTATTTTCCGTACCAAGGAGCGTTTTTGTATAATAAGGCGAGGCGTTATTTTTATAAAACTGTTTATTATTTTTAAATCTATTTTTAGATTGTAGCGAATAAAGCGAATTACATTGACTTTCAAGGAAATTATAAATTTCTTGATATTTGGGCATTTCATTAGACCTAGAATTAGCGAGTTCAAAGCGCGAAAGTAGTACCTCAGGCAATTTATCTAGTAAAATGTTGGCGAGCGGAAAACACCATTGATCAGTGTCGTAATTTAGAGTTTTCAAAGCCTCAATGTTTTCTGAAAAAACATCAAGCAGCGTGCGCAGCGTTTCTGGATTGTCGTCTTTGAGAGCGGGAAAATTATACACGGAGCGCCAATAAGTTTGAGCCGATAAGCGGGGGTTATGATAGCGTTTTAGAAGCGTATTGTAAGCGATTATATAATTAGCGTCGGTTATTTGTAAGTGTTTAACTACGTTTAAAGGCGGTCCTTTTAGGTAGGACAGTAACAAATTAAATTTAGCGTTTGTAGGAATACTAGGATTATTGTGTACAGAACTATTGTACATATCTAGAAAGGTTGGAAACTTAGTGATGTCGCCATGAAATTCGACAATGCGCAGTCTTGGCATTAAAGACGCCATAAAGCGGTCTGGATCAGAAGAATTTGAAATTTGCGTTAAGTTTTGAGGTTGAGGAGCTTCAATTTTCACCTCAAATAGTTGTTTTTGAATTCTTTTAATATCATAGAAGCTGTCGTCAAACTCAGTAAGGCGTTCATTTTCTTCATCCAGTCTCTCCGGACTTGCCGAATAAGCCTCTATTATTTGATTTTGATAAATAAAAAATGTTTCTTTAATTTCATCAAGGTCGATAAGTCGAACCTGTAAACACGGTTGTTTTGTATCATCCGTTAGGCATGCATTAGCTAAGTTATGAAGAGTATTAAGGCGATTATGTTGCACATTACGGAGTGCTTCTAACTTCTTAAGTTGCGTGCTCATTGTAATGTTTTTAAAAAACTCCGTTAACACAGGTGAACGATTAGTTTCCGAAATTTTTAATATTTAAAAATTAAAAGCGTTTAAAAAGAAAAGAAAATAGGCGATAAACAATGTAAACAAGTCTCATTTACCTCTCTAAGATCGTGTGTTGGAAACTTTTCCTACGTGCAGTCGACGCCAAGCCAAAAAGAGGTAGAAAATGCGCGAAAACAATGCGCGTTCGGTACTTTTTTACTTGTTATTTTTACTGCGAGCACAGCAAACAGATCAAGGTCATGCGTATTTATTAAAAATTTTATTTTTAACAAAATGCGATTTAGACTTTAATTTTTCCCGGGGTCCTGTTATCAGGCTCGAACCTGGACCAAATGGTGAGGTCAGGCCTTCTGTAGAAAATAAAATATACCGAAGGACCACTCGAGATAGCTCGAGAAAAACGTGTGGGAGTTAAGAGGGACTGTATCTTTCCACAGGGCTCCGACAGGGAAAAAAGAGCCTAAAAACTTAAATACTAAAAAATAGCGTAGCAATGAAAAATTCTCAAGAAACGACTTACCATTAGATGTCTTTCGTAGCTACTTGGCTGGCCAGCCCGATTATACGCGAAGTACCAGACTCTCCATTGTTCTATAGTTCAAAATGTTCCAAACACTAATATCTAATAAACTAAAGCGTAAAATTAATAGTTTCCACAATTTTAATATAAAATAATAGCGGTGCGGTGACTTTAGTTGCACGTGGCGCGTGGTTGAGTTGTTCGCTCAGACAATCGGCGTTTTCGTCTGCTAGGCCGAATTTAGCCGCTTATCTCAAATCCTTCATTGCTGGAAGAGGCGCGCGAAGTTTAAATTTAAAATATGGAAAGATATAGCGTAAAGTAAATCAAAATAATATTCTAAAAACGCTTGTAAGCGTAGAAAATGTAACCCAAAAATATTTAAAAACTAAGAGAGATAGCTTCTCTAATTTTAAGTGAAAATTAGAGAATATAATTATTTACAAAAATAAAAACAGGTTGGGAAACTTGTTCAAAAGCTTTGCTTCATATCTTTAAGAGGGAGCTCTGCGTATGGCATATAATAAGCGCGGAAGGGTTTTGAAATAACTTCTTTATGGGAAAAGTATTTAACATAAAGGGGAACTATAAAATAACTAAAATTTCCTGAAGCCGTTAATTTTGTGGAGGCGATACGGAGTTATATTGGAATAGAATTGTTAAATATTGTAGGCAAAAATCTAATTGTAAGGGTTTTGAAATAACACTTTTTTGAGCAGAGTTTTGCAAATTTTTAAAAAATCTTTTAGAAATTCTTTTAAGAAGAGACTTAAAGTGAAACGGTTCTAGACAAAATATTAGGGTAAATTCAGGAGAGTTGCCGTACATTTCAAAAATAAATCTTATTTTTTTCCAAACAAAATTTATTAACTCCAATTTTTAACATTACTTAACTAAAACGGTTCTCTTCTAAAATATAAAAGATTTATCACTAAAATCCTTAATCATAAAAAATTAAAATTTAATAAAAAACATCTACTAATTATGCCATCTTTAACTTTTTGCGTAGCTTTAATTAATTGCTCTTCCGTCCAAGTAGCTGTTTTGGGAGCATTTGCAGATCGCTGATATTTGCGAGGCATAACCTATAAATTTTGATAAATATTTCCTCAATAGGTTGTAAAACTTAAAAAAAATAGAATATGTTACAAAAAATGATGATGAAATTCACACCGTTTGTTTTATACACGAGCTAAACACAAACTGCTTTTAGACGCTCTATTGTGAGTCACGTAAATTAGGTTGCGGCGACATCTGTTGCGCGTGGGTGAAATTACGACAAATGCGCATTTCTCCAGCCGCGGCGTCTCTCCCGCATTTACCCTATATGTATGAAAAACTGACTAAAAATTAGTTAATCTAGGCAGGTTTTTTGAGGCTTGAGGTTTATTTTTTTTATTGAGGATTTAAATGCGCACTAAGAAATTCTTTTCTATACTAATTGTCACAAAAATTTCTTATTTCAAAACCCTTACACGCTCATTAAAGAATGCCGAAACTTAACAATTGATGGTAAGATTGCGACCTCGAAAAATCAAAATATAGAAAAATTACAATTTACAAAAACGTCTTCATGTGATACAATTCTAAGTAGGTAAGTAAGTAGATATATTTCCAGTGTTTAAAAAGGTATAAAAAATCGTTAGGGGACAATAAGCCGCGGGCCGATTCGCCGCGGGGACAATTTGCCGCATGGTCAATTCGCCGCGAGACTTTTGTTTAATTTTTTTTTAAATCTAACGTAACTTATTTTTTCTTCTCCACTATCCTCTTGGGAGATCAAAATCTGTGTTAAACCTAACCGTGGTCAATGGATCGCAAAAATAACCTAACCGAGGTACTAACTAACATTTTGCAAAAGAAAAAATCCATAAAATTGGATGATATTTAAAAAAAAATGCTTTTTAAAAAACTAATTTATACAAAAAAACTATTTTTTTTTAAATTAATTTTCAAAATAATTTTTTTTTAAATAGTTTTTTAATAATAGATACATAATAATAATTTACAAAAAAAAACTTTTTAATATTTTTCAAAATAATACTTTTTTAAAAAATAGTTTTTTTTAATAATAATAATTTCCAAAAAAATTTTTTTTTAATAATACTTTTTCGGCAGTGTTTTTAAAAGCTAATATAAAAAAGTCAAAAATTTTTCAAAAATATGTTTACTACTCACAAAACATTAAAATAATTACGTTTTAATTCTCGCGTCAAATTGTCCTACGGCGATAGGCCGCCGGCAAATTGGCCGTGGCTAATCGTCCGCGGCAAATTGTCCTATTCCCATAAAAAAATTGCTTTTTTTATCTCATAATCAAAAATCCGATTTTTGGAATTTGCTCGTTAAGAAACAAAAAGTTAATAATTGTAACTATCTACAAATAAAATGAACATAAATGTTTCCTAATGACAAAAGCGGTCACGTGCCTTCCCGATTTTAACGACTCTCCAAGAAAAATACGCGAACGTGACTAAACAATGGAAAAAATAAACCTAAAAGAGGCCTGTAATGTGCATCATCCTTTTTTCTAAAGAGACAAAATCTTCTGTGTGCATTTTATCTGTTTCGTGAGCTTCCTTTTATTTAGAAACCTTAAGTGGCATATATTGCCGTATTGTTTTTAAGTGATTTCGGAAGCTTTCGTATGCTGGATATGTGATCAGGAAATACTACCTAAGGATGAAAAACAATATATATAGGGTGTCCCATTAAAAACGTTCCACCCGGGATTTCTGGAGAACTGCTGAAAATTTTAAAAAATGCCGAGACACGGCGTATTTGTTTGCAAGCCGTTTTTCCATGGTTCTAACCGTTTTCGAAATATTTCGCCTCGAAATTGGATATTGTCGTTCTCGAAGTGTCAATATTTCAAAAATGGACATTATGCATGAATAAGGTCTAGAATTTTCTAAAGAATAGAAAAAGTTTATAATATACACGGGGATACATTTAAAATAAGAAAGTTGGTATTGGCTACTGTTACATGACACAACAGACCGAGGGGTCATCAGCTTTCAACAGTACTGTACAAATTTCACAACAGTACCCGACAGTACCACGACAGGATCCAACAGTACTCGACAGTACACGACAGTACTCAACAGTACTCGACAGTACCACGACAGGACCCAACAGTACTCGACAGTACACGACAGTACCCAACAGTACTCGACAGTACACGACAGTACACGACAGTACCCAACAGTACACGACAGGACCCAACAGTACACGACAGTACCCAACAGTACCCAACAGTACTCGACAGTACTCGACAGTACACGACAGGACCCAACAGTACTCGACAGTACACGACAGTACCCAACAGTACACGACAGTACGTAACAGTACTCAACAGGACACGATAGAATCCAACAGTACGCGACACAACCCTCTTACCCGAAACAGTGGCGTAGATGCAAAACGACAGGATGACCTTTTTTTTTTGTTTTTTGGAGACGGCGCGGTTCAAATTTCTACGGCGCGGTTCGGTTCATTCATAGATGAAACGTGCGAAGGCCCTATCGGCCTTCCCCAGGATGACCTTTTTTTTTGGTCGCAAGATTTGTGAGCGCGGCGCGGTTCCCCAAAGATGATGACCTGTTTTTTTTTTTTTTGCTCGCATGTTTTTTGAGGGCGAGGCACGACGACAGTACTCAACAGGACCCAACAGTACACCGCAAGGACCCAACAGTACACCGCCAGGACCCAACAGTACTCGACAGTACACGACAGTACTCAACAGTACACCGACAGGACCCAACAGTACTCGACAATACACGACAGTACCCAACAGTACTCGACAGTACACGACAGTACCCAACAGTACTCAACAGGATCCAACAGTACACGTCAGGACCCAAGTCCTGTTGGACGCTGTACAAAATTTTAGGGTGCCGATGACCCCTCGCAACAGACCCTCATTTATTCGCTATCGAATTGGTTCCATTTGGCTGTTCGCCACTGTATATACCGCGTGACCAGCCTTCTATCTAGGGGTAGGATTTTTGTATTACATAAGGATTGCATGGGAGAACAGAACAACGTTCCAGTTTAGCGAAAATATCAGTATAATCCTTTACTTGGTTTGCAAAAGGTCAACTTTTCAGTTTTATGTAAGTGCATTCATCAAGCGGGGTGATAAAAAAACAAAATAATACCTTAAAATTCTGCTTGTTCCTAAATGTAAATAATTTACTTACTTTTAGAAACAAACAATATTTTAGTGTTATTCTTGTTATTGATATTCGTTTCACATCCATTTTCAAGTCCATTTTTTACACCACAGTTACCAATCTATTGGTAAGCTAACTATTATTTAATTTTAGGTTTTTTTAAATGCATTTTTAGTCTAACCCTAACAAAGGTACTGGTAGACCACAGTGAACGCAGCGTGGCTATAGGACGCGAGAGGGTGGTCAAGACCTCAAGGAGGCGGCAGAGGTGGTATTGAGCCTCAAAAGTAATTCCGCGGAGCTCATTTGGTACTTATAAGACAAATATCATATTTAGTGGTAGTAGTAGTAATGCCTTTTAAACTAAAAACGAAAATTTTCAGAAAATATTGAAGTAATGTTACTAATTTAAATGCTCACAGGCGTCATACGCACAGGCAAAAATGTTTTAAATACAAAATAAACATTTAAACAAAAATCGATAAAACAAGAAAAGTTGATAGTTTTAAGGTAAAATTGGTTAAAGAATACTTATAACTAACCTGTTTTTTAAACCAAAATCTAATGCCGACATAAAACTTGTGTATCATATTGGGTTGAAATGGTTTGAGGTGTTCTTGAGTTATCGTGTATCGAGACAGACAATTTATTTTATTTTATCTAGGTGTTTTAGGAACTAAATAACTGCATTTAATAAAATTTTAAAAATAAAATATTCGCGTTTTTAATAGTCCACTTCTTGTATTGTGAAAAGTCAAGTAATAAATATCACCCTAGAAAAATGCTTCAGATTGTCCGACCCTTGACGAGTGCGACCGCGTGCGCCTGTAGTAATTCATTAAGGTTACCTTTGACAACGCTGCAAAGCTTTCTGCGGGATTCGGGCGTATCGCGGTGTCTTTTTAATAAATGCTGTATTCGATCTGTTTTATATCCGCTTATGAAAGTTTAGACCCCTAGATTTGAACTTGTTCACGCGGTATATCAATGCATAAACAGACATATATCATCAATCCATAAAAAAGGAAACGAGTTGGATTGCAACAATTACAGAGGAATTTCAGTACTGTAGGATTCTTTTAGAGATCTAATCGAGAATGATTTTCATGAACAAGAAAAAGAAGAGCAAAGTGGGTTCATGCAGGCAGATCTTGTATAGGCATCAGACAACTTAGAGAATCGTTCTAAACCGACATAGTACTAGTACTGAGACTAGCTTTTACCAATGACTACAGAACAAATCATAGCTTTCACACACACGCAAAAGATTTTATGGCCTTTAGGGTCGCTGGGCTGGTATGAAAATATGAGGCATGTTTATTACAAGCAGTCCGGCTTGGAAGATGGTAGATGTATTGATTGATTTTTTTTGTTCATATATAACAATGGATAGAGATTCGTTTGAACACTATGGTTACCCTTAATTACTTGACCTCCTGCTCAATTCAATTTATGATCTTTCTTTATCTTGATATAAAAACCTTTCATTTTAAACAGCGGAAATAACATATAAGTATGATTTCTTTGTGACCCAATAGAACTAAACAAAATAATTGGATGATCATTCTATTTACACGCAAAAAACAACTTGTGATAAATTACAAGTAATGACCTTCTTAAAGATGTGTTTTATTGTCGCACAACAATACCTACCTAATCATGTTGGACCAAGATAAAAGAAGTTTACAACCTTTTCGTTAATGACCTCATGAACTCTCATAATTTAATAACCTCAACAGATGTAGCATCTCGAAAAATGGCATACTACCCTTTATCCAAATATAATGTGTGTAACAGAGAAGTAAAAGAGAGAAAAATATATTTTGGCCGGTGTCTTGAAATATCTTTCGCTGTTGTAGACCCGAAATCGGGCTGGTAGTGGGAAAATAGGGGAATACATCGTGACCTCTCGTCTTCACGAAGTTTTATGTCAATCCGTCGTGTGCAGGGAAACAGGTGAGAAGTGGGTATTTGATTTAAGGCTCAAGCCATGCCGTGTATTCCATTTAGCGTTCAGGAAAATTTACAGATGATTCAATAGTATTTCGAGGAAATAGTTGTCAAGATGTGGCAAATTTATTTGTCGGGTTTGAGGGATATTTCAAAAAATAGTGACTCATTTTTAATGAGTAGTCAATTTTTGCCACAAATGCAGTGGTGGAGAGGCACCTCCTGTTCGTAAAATGGGAGAGGAAAGGGAATGGTACGAAACTATAGTATGTGTCGCAGCAGAAGCTTGGCTCCCTGTTCCAGTAAGGCAATTGCCAATGACTTATTGAAAGTGTAATAAGGTTTAGCAGTAATAATTGTTGCTTGTTGCGCAGTTGTGCCGTAAAATATGGCAGACTTTAATAAGAATTGTGCTAGATTTAATTTGTGCACAAATCAAACATTTTAAATTCGGGTTAAAATAAGGTACAGCCGTATTAAAAGCAGTGCCAATGACTTATTTGTCCCAACCGCGTTAAGGATGTAAAATTAGTATTTAAAGAAAGTTGTTGCCTTATTACTACTAGCATTATTTTTTAATTTACAATAAGTCTCTAATATATAATATATATAATATATGTAAAAATAAAGCAGATGCATAAACTTATATTTTTTCTCACAAGATCGCGACACGCTAACGCTCGTGTTCATAATATTGTCATTTTTAATAAAAAGTGTATGTGTACACTGCGGTTATGTCACGAATAATTACGAGTAACAAGGTGTAATTTAAATTTTAGATGTACACATGTGATTATTAATAATTGGGTATCAGGAATAAAAAGTGAAAATCGGGATTAAGAGTGACAGATCACGGATAAAAATTATATATCCTAAAAAAAGTAAAAACCAAAAGCCCTCAAAAAAAAAATTGAAATAAGTTGAAAAAGTCCAAAACTGCCAAAAATAGCTTATTTTATCCCTTGGCGAATTGTACAAGTTTTTCGCCTCGGGATAAAAAGTGGCACTTTTGATCCGTGCTTTTATCTCTTTGTATAGAACATTAAGCCGGGCTCCGATTCTCGTGTATTTGGCAAAATATTTGTCAATTGGCCATATTTGCCAAATAGTAGAAGTGGTTTACTCGGCCAATATTTATACAATAATTTATTGGCCAATGGCGAAGTCTCGGCAAATGTAGGTAAAAATTACGCGAGTCAAAGTGATTACAATTTCTTGCGTATTTGACAAGTTTATGCTTGTTGACGCACTCTCACTTCTCACCTACTTCTCCCGCAAATAGTTTGGCAGTTGTTATTATAGTTTTATTCTTTTTTTGGCTTCGGTCGCTATAACTGCCAAGTATTGGCGAATTTGTCAAATACAGGAGTAGTGGGAGCGCTGCACTTGTCAAATTGACTTTGGAACTTGGTGTATGCCCAAGTACGCAAATATTTGCGTACTTGCCAAATACACGAGAACGGGAGCCTGGCCTAATATCAACTGCCGGAATATTTGCGGGACAAGCAGGCAGGTAGTGAGTAGTGAGAGTGCATCAAAGAGCATGAACAACAAGAAAAATTTGAAAAAAGTTTCTCTTCGGCCGGGACTCGGATCCGGATCTCTTGCTCTGTACGCAAACGCTCTTTCATTAAGCCACCAAAGATCAAACATAAAGTTTCGTAAAACTTCTACCTGTGCATGTGTGTGGTGTCTCAATACAAGAACGAGAAATTCTCAGGGTATTAACTCGACCAAGCCATTCAACTGAATAATTCTTCTTTCCCACTGTCAAAGGTATGAAAAATACGCAAATAATTGTAATCAATAATAAAATTATACAAATATTGACCGAGTATACCACTTCCACTACTTGGCTAATATGTGCAATTGATAAATATATTGCCAAATACACGAGAATGGGAGCCCAGCTTTATATTATTCATAAGTACAGGTGCCCATTTTTATGTTTTTTATGAAGGAACAGAGGTTTTTTTGATCATTTGAAACGAAAATTGGCTGAATACTAGTTTAAAAGAAACCGTCGCGTATCAGTATTGGTACGTACCACCGTTAGTAGGTACTGGATTTTACTTTAAATGGGGTTTAACAAAAAATAAATACTTGAAGGTGTTTGGTAGCTTCGATCATTTTTTTTAATGCGAACAAAATTCTAAAGTTTTGAAAGTTCTTTGAAGGAAATAGCTTATATCATTATTTAAAACTTTGCACAAAATTTTTGTTTAAAGTTTTTTAACATAAAAAAAAATTCTACGTTTTTCCTACATAATTTGTGCAAATTAACTGGCGTACGCAAAAATGAATCCTGGGGAGGGGGCTTTATTCAATACATTTTAATCTTGTTTTTTGTGAAAATTGAATTTTGGAGGTCAATTTTTAGTGGTCTTAAGTCTTTAAGATCTGCTACAACACTAGAAAATGTGATTATTTAAGTTTGAAGACTTCTTCTACTTTAGTTAGATTCGTACTTCTAAAATATGTTGACTTGTGCAGTGTTTAATAAGAACGGTGTTCTTATCTACATTCTTTCTACATTTTTTTTAGCAGATTCGTTCATAACTGAATAAAAATGGAGTAGATAGATACACTGATAGAGGCACAGACGTCGTAATATACTTAGTTTGCAGTGCATAAAATGTAGGCGGAAAGACGTTAGGGAAGGCACCCTAGATAAAATTTAAAACCCATTTTTTCATATTATAACATTTTATTAACTAACATCATGACATAGTCAACAAAAATATTCATAATAAACTTTATGAATGACAAGGAGGCATAGCGTGGATTGTTCGCATGCCTGTCCGTTGCAATAATTGATTTAAAAGAATTCTGCTTAACTAGGTGGTAACCGCAAACTAGAAAATATGTGGAAAAGCCAGTTTAACTAAAAAAAAAAATTAGTTTTTATAGATAAAAAGTCAAAAAATGTTTTTTTTTACCTTGAATTCGTTCCCTATTTGGATATAGGCCCACCCCCAATATCTTCCACTCTTCTCTGTCTGTCACCATGTTTATCCATTTAGTTCCCGCGCTTGTTTTTTCAAATCGTCCGCACATCTCATTTGCGGTCTTCCCCTACTTCTTTTATTTTCCCAAGGTCTCCAGTTTACAATACATTTGTTTCATCGTCTCGTCTTTCTGTCTGGGATTACGACCGGCAAATTTACATTTTAATTTTACTAATTCTCCTCTGACATCCCGTACTTTTGTTTTATTTCTTATCTATTCATTCCTTTTTTATCTGTTAGATTTACATGTATTATTTGTCTTTCCATTAGTCTTTGGAGTTTTGTTACCATATTTGATTTTGTAAGTGTCCAGGTCTGGGATCTATAGGTGAGAACAGCAGGATATTTTTTATTTTTTAATATGTAGCTAATTGATCGAATGCTGCCCAGGCCAATCGTCTCTTGATTTCAGTTGTTTGGTTTTCTTTTTTTAGTTTAATAATAATTTGTCCCAGATATATATTTTTCTCTACTTGTTCTATTTTTTCTTGATTTATTCCGATCGTGATATCTTCATCTGTGTTTGTTAAAATTTTAATTTATGTGTAGTTGAGTATGAAGCTTATATTTTTAGCTGCTGTATACTACAAATATTCTTTTGATTGATATCCGCACACCAATTGATATTTTGATGTTTTGAGGCGACAATTTGAAAAACGTGACAAATAACTAGTCTTTAACATTTTTCGCAAGAACCCTTAAAGTAGAAACAAAATGTTGTCGGAAAACCACTAAGCACACGGTAAACTCTTTGTAAGATAAAACTCTTCTAAACTTTTCAATCCATTAGGCGTCTGAATGGGCGCTTCAAATAGGCAGCCAAAAAGGCTCGATTTATATTCAATTTATAAAAAAATGCTTTGAAAGAAACTAACCCCGTATAATGCCTATCGAATTACCCAAAAAGGCCGCGCTTTATTCCTAGTTACAATACCTAAACCTGATTTTTATCGCAAGTTAAAAAAAAGAGCATAGATACATGCATGCATGTATGCTTCTTGATTTTGTATTACTACAGTCTTCCTTACTCCATTTTTGAAAGGAGTATGAAATTTAATGTTTTCTGAGGACGCAAATCGTGTAAAATCCAACATTTTCATATATGGTCGCAGGAAATAGTAATTTACCTAACCAGTGCGGAAGACGTACTAAACTCATTCGTTAGGTATGTAGGTACAATATTTTTTTTACGAGGTTGTGGAAACAAAAATAAAGTACTACAATAAAAACAACTCATTTATTATATTTAATTTACAATGATTGCCGAAAACTTTACTTCTTATCCTGTGCAGCATCTGTGGATCAGGAGATTTTTGTTTTCATATTCTGGATCAATGATATCGGAAGGTCTTTAAATATATTTTGCTCTGGATGTATTTGGAGGCAGGCTCATAGTAACATTATGTGTTCCATCCTATTGTGGCTAAGTCTTCTTCGGGATTATCGGTATTTTCTATCACAGTAAATAAACACTTTTTTCTATTTTTATTTATAAGATGAAATGTCATCTCCTGGTTTTTGACAAAAAAATAGGCTTTGTTTACTATATTCTTTTATTTTTTCTGTTGCTATTGGAGAACTAGCCGCCTACTTGTGTTTTTAGGCAAAAATTAACGTTAGTGTCAAACTCAAAATGTGTTATTTTTTTGTCATCCCTAAAATTTTAGTAAGGCCCACAATTTAGAAACCGAATAGGTGTCCCTAGGACTCTAATATGTAGTGCCACCTATTGACTGATATTTAAATATTTTGCCTTGTTTTCTTTTGCTTAAAAAATTGGCTGAATCGAGTTTGTCGTCTTAACGAAAAAACAAATTATATCGTTCACAGTATACCGAGTGAACAAATTCACATCTAGGGGTATAAATTTCCATAAGAGGATAAGAAACAGATAGAGTATAGCATTTTTTAGAAAGAGAGCGCGATACGCCCGAGTCCCGCAGAAAGCTTTGCAGCGTTGTCAAAGGTAACCTTGATTAATTAATACAGGCGCACGAGTGGGACCGTCAAGGGGCGGACAATCTGAAACATTTTTTTAGGGCGAGAATTATTACTTGACTTGTTTCCATACCCGTAGACTATTAAAAACGTGAACATTTTATTTTTAAAATTTTATTAAATGTGAGTTATTTAGGTCCCAAAACTCCTAGACACTTCAAACGATTATAACCCAATATGATACTCAAGTTTTTTTCTCGGCATTAGATTTTGATTTAAAAAAAAGGTTAGGGTTAGTTAAAAGTATTATTTAACCAATTTTACCTTAAAACAATCAACTTTACTATCAACTTTTCTTGTTGTATCGATTTTTGTTAAAAAATGTTCCTTTTGTATTTAAAACATTTTTACCTGTGGCGCATGTCGCCTGCTAGCATTTAAAGTAACATTAGTTCAATATTTTCTAAACATTTTAGTTTTTAGGCATTACTACTCATAATTATGATATTTGTCTTGAAAAAGTACTAAATGAGCTCCGCGGAGGCTTAATACCACCTCTGCCGCCCCCCTAAGATCTCGACCACCCTCCCGCGACCTATAGCCACGCTGCGGTCACTGTGGTCTACCATTACCTTTATTAGGGTTAGACTAAAAATGCATTAAAAAAACCTAAAATTAAATAATAGTTTACCAATAGATTGATAAACTGTGGTGTAAAAAAATTGGTTTTAGTAAATGTGAAACAAAAATGAATAACAAGAATAACACTTTAAAATTCTATTTGTAAAAGTAAGTTAATTATTTACATTTAGGAACAAGCAGAATTTTAAGGTATTATTCTGGTTGTTTATCACCCCGTTTGATGAATGCACTTACATAAAACTGAAGTTGACCTTTCGCGAACTAAGTATCGGATTATACTGATATTTTCGCTAAACTGGCAATGTTGGTCTGTTCCATGCATTCCTTATGGCCCATACAAAAATCCTACCCCTAGATTCTGGCCACATGTTATATCGTTAGGCATAGGAATAAGTGTATTGTGCCTATTGTATAATATTATGTAGATAGGTTTCTAGTGCTAATTTGATTGATTGTTCTGTTTGGAAATTAGTTAATTATTGTATTTTTTTTTCAACATATAATGGGCGCAAATGCCCCTCCCTGCCACTCGATGGGTACGCCTATGTTTCCTGAGAAATTTAACAGATCAATGATAAATTCAATTTATTTTCACATTCGGAGTTTATATGCAAAAATTATAGATTATTACAACAACGAAGTATGTGTATGTCAATTTTCGTACTTTTATATTTTTTAATGCTAAAATCAAGAGAATGTTTGCCAGATTTTATTTTATTTACTGGTACCAGATTACTAAAAAGCTTTTTACTAGCTGTACCGCTGTCAATATTTTAACAGTTGATTAAATTTCCAACAAAACTTGTCTGTATCTATCTATCTCTATGCCTATCTCGCCTTTTAATTCTATTTTAGCGTTTACAGTATGACAGTTAAACAATAACAGATTACCCAGCATAATTTTAACATCATTATTTTTCGATAAGGAGATAGCTCAAGATAAAATCACCTCTTGAATGGTATCACTTAAAATGTTTTAATAACATGCCGCTGATGCCGCCTATGAACCCGCCTTTTCATAGATATTTAAATCTATCAGATAGTTTTTTAACAATTTTTACATTCCTAGCCCGCCTAGCAATGGCTGGAGATAAGGATGATACGGATGATGTTGCACAATACCGACCAATAGCGATAATATCACAAATTCCCAAAATACTAGAATCGTTGGTAACAGATTTCTATAATGACATGCTTCAAAACAGCTTTGATGATTCTCAGCATGGCTACCACTAATTTACTTCACTATGAGAATGCCCTATCAAGAGAATGGAGAATGGTAACTCAGTTGATCTAATCTATAGTGATTTCTCCAAGGCTTTTGACAGAGTAAATTTCAAGATCCTGACGGAAAAGATAAGGTCTTTTGGGATAGATGGATCACTCTTAAACTAGACTAAATCATACATATCTGAGCATGAACTTATAGTTAAAATCAATAATTGCTACCTCTCTGAACCATTTGTGACTATCACAGGGGTTCCACAGGGAGCGCATCTGGCACCTACACTTTTTAATATGTTTATGAAGAATGTAGTCAATTGTTTTGAGTTTGCTAGTGTAGAAGGTTACGCTGACGACCTAAAAATTGTGACAGACAGGGACGAGGTGCCTGTGCAAATTGCAGGTGGACCTTTGCAGGTTTGCACAGTGGTGCAGTGATAACAGTATGGCTTTAAATGCACAGAAATGTAAGTATATCCAGTTCACTAAAACTACCTCTCCATACAACAGGTATAATCTTATTGATACAGAAATAGAAAAAGTCAATATAATAAGAGATCTTAGAGCATTTTTCTCATCTGACCTTTCTTTTACAGAACACATAACAAAAATATGCAATAGAGCTCTCAAGATGCTTGGCTTTATTAAACGACATACAAAAGACGTCACGAACATTGATGCCTTAAAAACTCTTTACTGTAGGTTAGTTCGAATCATTCTTGAAAATAACTCTTTGATTTGGTCACCATACTCCTCTACGTACATCACAAAATTTGAAAAAGTTCTACGTTATGTTGCATTTAAACTAAATATTTCATTCGAAAACATTAATTATAGTGAACTTCGAACTCTTCTGAAGCTTGAAAAACTAGATCACTGGCGAAAATCATCTGATCAGGTCATGGTCTTCAAACTTATTAACGGCCTTATTCACTGTCCAGAACTTCTTTCTACCTTACGTTTTTAGGTGCCCCCTCGCACTTTAAGGGAAAATTATACTTTTGAACCAGAACGCTATAGGACCTTGTATGGGCAAAACAATCCAGTTAATCGAATGATGCAAAATGCCAATCTTATACAATTGGACTTCTTCAACACTCAAAAAATATATTAGAGAACATAGATAGTGGCCCAGTCTGTGAATTTTCTGTTAAATAGGTATATGACTTTAATTAGTAGGTACCTGTTAAGCTTATCAATTATAAAGCGAATATTTGTATCTAGTCATTAGTAACTGATAAATGGCTATGTACCTTAATTATTTTATTGTATATAAGCAAACCAAAAAATTTAATCTTTTTAAATGGGGAAACCCGTCAATAAAACAGTAAAACTGTAAAACAGAAACAAAATTTCAGACTTCCATTGTCTTTATTTATTTTAAATACAAAGTACAGGATGTTGAAGAAGTATGCTAAGAAGATCCCGGATGCCGTGCCGTTAGTTCCCGCCTGAGTTTGCACCACAGTAAAGCCCATCACACACAAACTTACATAGGCCGCATAACGCGTAGCATGGGGCTTTCAACCAATCAGCGATCGAACAGCAGCAACATGGCTGCCGCTCTTCGATCGCTGATTGATTGAAAGCTCCATGCTACGCGTTATGCAGCCTATGAGGATTGTGTGTGATGGGCTTAAGGCATCATATTTTTATGAACTATCAAAGATCCATAAGAAGGCTATAACACTGCGACCAATTACCAGCTCCAACTCGCCGACCAGCACTTTGTCGGAGTTTTTGTTGGATATAATTCAACCATTACAGGGTAAGTAAGTTTTGATGTATAAAGTCTTTACACCAAAGTGCCAATAAATGAGTAACTCCGATTTGGTCAATACATTCCTTATTATTTTGGATTTTCTGGTTTCGTGTTAGTTACAAAACTCCTATTGTTTTTATATTATAGTGTTTGGCTATTAGTCTTTTGTTTTCTGAAATCCTTTCAATATATGGAATGCTAATAACACCCAACGGATTATCATTTTGAGAATTTGCTACATTTGGTTTGTTTTTAATTTTAGTGATCGTTCAGTTTATTAATTTATCGGAATAACCATTCTAAGTCCTTTTGAATGATGTAGATTTCTGTGGTTAATTCTTCATTATTACTACAAATATTTACGGCTCTTAAATACAAACTTCTTATAACTCCTTGTTTTCTAGTAACAGAAAGGTCACCTAAAATTTGGGTACTGTCGCGTGTGTGTAGGTTTCCTATATACGGGGGTTGAATATTTCGCTCTATTCGTTTGACAAGAACATCCAAAAATATAAGTTCAGATTGTGTAGCAAATTCTGCAGTTCGTCTTTATTTTCCGGTCATATAACAAATGTGTTATCCATGTATCGTAGCCATAGTTTTGGCTTGACTCTTGCTGTGTTGATCGTATGGTACTCGAACCTCTAGTAGACGAGCCCATTGAAACTCCATCATTTTGCGCGTAAAACTTATCTTTCACTTGAAAGTAGGAGTTACGGCGACAGAGTTCCAACAGATCCATCACCCCTCTACCCATTGGCGTTCTCTCGTGAAGTATATCATAAGTTTAGAATTTGTTTTTGATAATACTGAGTGACTGGTAAATCATATATAGGTGAAAGGGCCTCTTCAGGTTAGAGTAAATGAACATCTAAAAAGTATCCAATTACGGGATATTGAAAAATCGGGTTTAGCGGATCATGCGTGGTCAAATGAACACAGGATTCAATGGTGTGAAGCTAAAGTTTTGCATAAGGAGTCGCATTGGCGAAAACGAAAGTTTATTGAAGCTGCATTCAGAATGCAGAATAAAGAAGTTGTCAGTCAATCGTGTCAATATAATATGCCATTAATGCTATTGTTAAATCTAGACTGTCGTAAACAGATATCTGCCAAATTATTTTTTACTTTTAAGTGTAATTTTTTTTATAAAATTTAACTTTAAAAAAATATACTTAATTTTAATATTATTTAAGGAGGACATTTTTACAAAAACTAATCAGTCCTAAGGACCATAAAACTATATCGCCAATGGTTTTTCAGTTATGACATCCATTTGCTTCTATAATATCTATGACTCTAATTAATAAAAAATATGTTAGCATATCGGCACTTAAAACTCTTTAGAAATCGGTCTCAACAAAGAAGTGTATAAAGCATCTTACTGGCTTTAATGCCCAGATGCACACCCGATAAGTCGTTGTACAAACCCTGTAAAAACTTAACTTGTTGTTTATAAAAAAATGTAAAAATTTATTATTGTTAAGAATATAAATCAAAGTTTTAAGTATTTAATAGTAACCTGTTGCACGTACTTCGTTAGCTAATTTTATCCTTTAATAATGCAACGTTAAATGACAGATGTCACGTAATATTTAGAGATCCAGTTTTTAACTTTGGCAAACACAATTTTTATTTTTTTAAACTCTTCTTCCTACGAACGTTCGGAAAAGTAACTTTTCCTCGCGATTTTTCGTTTAGAAAGATGTTCTTTTCCGCATGATTTTACTTTTCTGCACCATTTTTAGTTTTCCATACGATTTTTTCCGCGTGTCCAAAATGCAAGAATCCTCTTGTTCACAATCGTTTCCAAATGAAAACCCGTCCTCCTACCAACAAGTTTCATTTTCAAGAAGTGCTGCTATACTGATGCTACCAGAAGCACGGATGGCAGAATCCTGTAATGTGTTACAGCCTGTACAGACCAATATACCTTCCTCCATTCACTACACTCTCAGCAGCAAACTAATCAAGGCATTTCTGTAGTGGGCTAAACACCAACCAATTAAATTCAAATAAGTAACGACGTTCTTCAAGATGTTGCGGCATCTGCTATATGCATGCAACACAAAGTGCACTTTCAATTTCAATATTTACCATCGTTAACTTTTTCGGTATTGTTAATTAAATGTTCTTTACATAAAGTTTCTTATTAATATATCATGATAAAAAAATCCCGTTTCATTATTTTTCCGTGCCTAAAAAAATCGTGCGGAAAAGTAACTTTTGCGCACCAGTGCTGAAAAGTAACTTTTCCGCACGATTTTTGTTTTGTTAAAAATGAAGATATTCAGGAGTAATGAAATGATTTATGTAACTATTCTATCTTATGTATCATTTTCTAGCATTATTATAAAATCTTTGCGAGTTAAAACATGATTTTTTGATAAAGAAGATGGACAAAAACACTCGTAGGAAAAACATTGTACCTAACGCTTGCGGAAACTATCTTTTCCACCCTTGACGGCTTGCCCGAAACGACGCGGAGCGGTACTGCCGTCGCGTGCGGAACAGTACCACTTTCCGCACTTGTTAGGTAACTTTTGTTTAAATGTCAAGCGCCTGTTTTGTGATCTGTGGTCAAATTATGTGACGTTTTTCTTTTGTTTTTTCAAAACTTAATTTGACTGTAATTAGAAGCAACAGAAAATTAAGAAGAGGTTATTTTGAGTTGATGTGACTGATTGAGCTTGATCGTCATGTCATAAGAGGTTCTTTTGGTTACTTTATAAACACTATTGCCAAACAACACATATCTTCAAGTTTTTATAAAAAAGACAATTTTAATAATTGGCATAAAATTCAAGCTGCCGATTTCAACGTATTGGCATTGGTAGCTCTTGTACTAATTATCTGATATTAAAAATAATTTAAATTTTGAATACATATTGAAGTAACGATATATGGGCGGCAACACTGTCCCTAAATAAAGGATTTCACTAGCCTGCGTTATTCAGCCACAAGTAACGTTAAACATTATCCTTTAGTAACAGATAAAGTTATACCCAGGTAAGTGCGCATGCCTTAAATAAAGGATAATGTGAAAAATGGGACTTGTAAAAGGTTCCCAATATCTAATTTTTATATTGCGAATCCTGATCACTATTTGAAGCTTGTTTGACTTCAAAATAGAGTCAACTGATCTTATAAGCAGTTTTTTTTTAAAGAATTAGTTAGTGAACTTAAATTGCCTTTAATGCCACCGGCAAATTTTGGTTGGAAAAACGCAAAAATTAAGTTCTAAAAATTTTGTGAAAGTACCACCATACATTGCTCAGAATATGTACCGACTTATACACATTTTTCGTGGTATAGAGGCGTTGTTAAAATGCAAAAAATTCTTTAAATATCTTTGTAAAACTTATAGATCAAAATCACCAAAAATCAGCAGCGTAACTAGAGGTGCCGCTTGGCGTGGAAAATGGCCGTGGCTTTCTTTTTTTGGTTCGAAGAAGACAAAAAAAGTATTCTAAAAATTACAGGAAAAATCGTGAACCAAATAATGGCGGCGGGTGTCGTTATAAATTGGGGGGGAGAAATTTATATTGCATGGAAAAGGAGATAAAAAAACTTATACCTAAACAATTTTATTTTAGAATTTTACAAACAAGCAGCTACTTGATGTGGTCACTAGTTTATTTTTTTAAAGATAAAGTCTATTCGCCTTTCTTTTACATGCGCAAAGTGCTCGGATTAGCACCAGTTTCAGACTAATCATGGCCCTCTAGACCAACCTTAAAAATCCCACAGAATTTTAAACAGTCTATTAACCTACTAAGTATAAGTTTTTTGCCACATTTTACCTATAAGCACTATTCAATTGGCACCTAATATCAGTCTTGCCTAGCATAGAAAATTCTATGTGGTTATTTAAATAAGTAGCACTTACTTTGTGTCTTTAACTTTTCACTAAAGTCCTTAATATCACACATTCTCTTTGCCACCCACACAGGGTCACTTCGTGGATTTTTTATAAGAAGACAAATTTTAAAAAAAAGCATTTCGTTTTTCACAAATGCACAACCAGTTTTCAGCATCGTATAATTTTTTATTACTTGCACTAAAATTTTGGTTAGTTTTTAGGATTTTTAGGTCCGGTCTATGTGGCCCTAAAGATTTTATTTATAATCGAAGTTCATATGTCAACATATTTAAATTTGCATATTTTGATAACAACATATTTGAAAACAAACAAAAACAAAAACAATGACACGCGACCGGCAAGGCTTTTAACTACTGACCCTGACGTACCCCAAATCAAAACAAACTCATACGTCTTCAAGTATAGAACCAGCAGCACTCAGGAAGGGCAACGAACGGTTTGGCACTATGAATATGGCCAACGTCAACTAAAACAAACATTCCTCCCATCGCGGCGCGAGAACAGCTACCCATACACCGCTGAAAAACGGGTGAAATTGGAATCTTATCCCGCGCGGTGCTGCCGGCTCGTAATTATTTACCCAGTTAACCACAGACTAAAAAAAGAACTAGACATGTCGTAAGGAAAGAATAAACATTTTTAAAATAAATCATTTAAAAATACTGGTTGTCTAGTTTTGGGAGGGCACTGCCATGTTGCCCTCCATGTAGCAGCCGCCACTGGAACCAAATATTTTAAACCTGGGTGATGAACAATCAAACAAGTCTGAAAATGTTCACGGTTTAATTTCATATTTCGACTGATTTGTTAACTGAAATAATTTAATGTAGCTAATATAAAACGCATTGAAGTTTTGAATTTAGGTTATGTAAAGATTGAGGTTGTTTTAGTAACGACATTCGATCAGTGTCGCCCTCTATGTTCCTATATGCAAAATATAAAAGACAGTTGTTTACTTAAAACTTCGTAAGAGTTTCCATTTCTGAGATATTTGCAAAAACTGTTTCCAAGACTGATATACCGTGAAGCTCACTTGGAGTATGTTAATGAGCTAGAAACCCACAGAGTATAAAAATCACATCAAAGTTAAATTAACGTGAACAAAAATAATAAAGTTATTTTCTACTAGAAAACAACCTTACACCAAATAATAGTAGTAATATTTGTTTTATTAAATCTACATGCTTATAGATAACTTAAAAACAAGGAGGAATCAAGCTACAAAAAATGTAATTTTTGCTGATGTTTCTGGTGTTGTGTATATAACGTCTTTTTTAACCTCGTTATTTTCATATGTTTCAGTTTGTTCTGCAGTTTTTCTAGATGTAGCACAAGCATTTGACAAAGTGTGTCATGAAGGCCTTAATTTTAAACTAAAACGGTTTCTGTCAAAACAATTATCGGATATTTTGGAACCATACATATCGGATAGACATTTTAGAGTAAAACAGGAAGACTCATACTAAAATTTAAGAGAAATTCAAGCAGGCGTGCCCCAGGGTAACGTACTAGGCCCTTATCTATACTTATTATTAACTTGCGATATTCCAAATCCAGGAAATTGTCACTTAGCAACATTTGCCGATGATACTGGTTTATTGACGGTAGAAAAATCTATTGAAAAATGCATAGAAAAACTTCAGGATGCAGTCACCGAAGTTCACAGTTGGACCACAAAGTGGCGAATAAAATTAAATGAAACCAAATCAATTCATGTTGATTTTGCAAACAAAAATATAAATCACATACAAATAACAATTAACAACATTCCCGTACCATATTCAAATTAGGCAAAATATCTCGGTATAACACATGATGCCAAATTGCGCTGGAAGCACATGTTAAGAAAAAAAAGAAGAACTTAAGATAAGGTATAGAAAAATGAACTGGCTAATTGGAACGAAGTCCAATTTAACAATTCAGAATAAGTTACTGATTTATAGACAAATACTGAAACCAGTATGGACATATGGTATTCAACTATGGGGTTGTGCTAAAGAGAGTAACATTCTAGTTTTACAGAGATTTCAAAATAAAGTATTAAGAAACATTGTGAATGCACCTTGGTACGTTCGAAATAGTGACCTTCATCGAGATCTAAAAATCGAAACTGTAGCAGATACTACAAAAAAGTACGCAAAAAGCCATGGAGATAGACTCCATCGGCATGTGAATGTGGAAGCAATTCAGCTTCTAGACAATACTATGCTAGTTCGAAGACTAAAAAGAGTGAAGCCGTTTGAGCTAGTAAACTAAGTGAATTACATAAAACAAAATAATGCTATAAACACAACACAATTGTGAATTACAGACTAAACAAAGCGGGGAGAACTGTTGAGTGAACCCTAAGTTTAAATCTGACTTTTCTAGTAAATTAAGTTAAAACAAAATTGCTAATTAGTCTTACTGACTAGATTGTAATACAATAAATACAGTGTGTTTGACAAATAAAAAAAAAAATGTTTTCTTTAAAAGCTAAACAAGATATTTCAACATTAAACCCTTTCACACATTATTAATGTGTCTTTATTAGATTAATAACTGATGCGACGTGATCGCAAAGCATCACGCGTCAGTTCATTAACTGGTTTTTGGAGTTTAGAGTCCAAAGCACTCTTGGATAGATTTCGTCGAAGTGAAAAATGTCGCCAACAGATGGCGCTGCTTTTGGTAAAATCTCAAAAATATTTGGTAGAAAAGCCATGCAAGTCGAGTTTTAAAATTCGTGTAGAAAAGGCGCGAACCTAATGTGATTTTGACGTTGATAAAAATCTACTTAGAATTTACTTGAAAATAACGTAAAAACATTGCTGTTTTGATTTGATAATGGCGTTATTACAACGCCGTTTTTAGCAACGTTATTCTTTATAACGTTAATGAATGACCTATTAAGCTTGTTTTCATATGTTTATAGATATATGAAATAAACGTGTTTTTCTAGCAGCTTTTAAAATCATCGTTTTTTTTTTCTCACGCGTTTTTTACGTATTAAACACGTGATTGTGCTATGTGGGAAGGTCTCAGATCCATCATGGATCCATTTATTTTTCAAGACATCCGTATTAACAACACGACAGATTTAACAGATATTTTTTTAGGGTTGATCTAGAGTAATAAATAATTTTTGCTTGGGATCAAAAGCCACCACCGATCGTAAAAATAGCAAATCAACAAACAAAACTGCATTGCGATTTTTTCCTTTATGGTGTTCGCCGGCTTTTGGCAAATAGAATAGAGCCGTGCTCAATCAAATCCCAAAAGCGGTTTTGAGCCTTAATAATGGAGATGTTAGTGTTAACAATTCGCTACAAATCACCCTCTGAGCAAGGGCACGTCTCTGTTACTTGAACTAAAACAGTGGCGGGTACAAAAAAATAAAATAAAATGGCTAAAACACAAACTTAGATAACCCGACCCCTGAGTGCTTTTGAATTTGAATTTTCAAATTTGTATTCAATTATGTATTATTTACTAAATCCTAAACAATTCAAGCGAATTTAATAAAATTTTAAGAAAACTAAAATTTCACTCCAACAAAGTACAAAATATCAAAAATAGAAAATATCGAAAGCACAAAATATCCACAATAAAATATATACAAACTACCATATATCGAACAGTAATAAGACAAATAATGGAATAACAAAGTATCAAAAACTCAAGATATCGCAAACACAAGAGAGTGTTTTTTGTTTTCGATATTTTCTTGTTTCGATATTTTCTATTGACGATATTTTGTATTTTCGTTATCTTGTGATTCCGGTATTTAGATAAAATTTTTTCATATTTTGTGGGTTCGATATTTTGTTGGTTTTGGATATTTTGGGTTATCTATATTTTTCGCCCAGACAGTCCAATACATTTCTGCTCTTTATACAGTGGGGACGTAAATAGACCCCCTCCCCCTTCTAACTTTTGAACAGAAAGAGATATTGATTTCTGGTAAAAGGTCTTTGAAACGGGATCTTTTTTGAGGATATTTGAGCTAAGTGACAGTCATGTCAAAATAACATATTGTAATAGTTATTTACCTAACTAGTGCGGAAAGTGATACTTTTACGCACGTGACGGCAGTTTCCCGAACGACGCTTTGCGGAGTTCGGGCTCGCCGTCAAGGGCGGAAAAGGCACTTTCCGCAAGAGTTAGGTACAACATTATTCCTAGTTGCATAAGAAGCTTGGTTTTACATTTTGATATATTTGGTATTTTTTACATTAAAACAGCAAAAAGCAAAATTTGTTTTCATTTTTAATTTAATTGAGTTTATAAATGGGCCAATAAGTCCGATTAGGCCTAAAATTCAATTTGAAATTTAGCGTGCGTAAACGTATTTTTCACGCACGGCGTGCGTAAAAGTAATTACTTTTACGCACGGGCCGTTAATTTATAATTAAAGTTTTATATAAATTGCAGTCACTCTATATATTGCTTTTATGTCACTTGATATACTAGATGACACTGACAAGTTTATTTGATATTTACCGTCAGGCGTCAGATTTTTAGTTTGATTCACAGTATACCAAGTGGTTAGTAATCTGTGGTTTGATTTGTCTTGGCGGTGTCAAAATGGATTTTGGAATTTGTGCTGGAAATGAAGATTTTTAACTGCCAAGGTTAATATTTGTTATTGTTACTAAATAAAATTATAATTATATATACTGTTATAAAACCAAAAAATTTGGCTCGAATTTATACCGATTATAAAAATGTAATTTTTTATTGTTATTATAATTTCTATTTGGTCCAAATAGTATCGCTCGCAAGTAGGAAAACAATTTTACATACCAATAAAATTTTTAACTCGGAAGGGGAGGCATGTTATACTTCTTTAGAAAACTATTTTGATTGTCTATACAGTACAATCTAATATTTTAAAATCGGTTAACTTTCATAGGAGATATCGTTATTTTTGTTCGCGGTGGACTCTCAAAAAGTTTTTTTTTTAAATGATTTATTTTATAATAAATTGATTATTTATGCTTCTGACTTATGACAAAACCTAAAAATAACTTTCATAGGAGGAAGGTATCAGATCCGTCATGGATCCATTTATTTATGTTTAAATTTAAAATAAACAAAAAAAGTTTTTAAAAAATGATCACTTCCTATTTAATTTTTTTAACATATTTTGAGATTTTGACATAACTTAGAAACATATTAATTTAATTTATGATAAAATAAATCAATTTAAATTATTTTTCTTTGCTTGATAAAAAAATTACTTTTTTTAGTCGACCTCGAAGAAAAATAAACATATCTCTTAGGAAACTAAACTGAATTAAAAAATGTAAAATGTGTAGAGAATTAAAATACTTTTCGAAAGAGGTATTACGTGCCCCCACCACTTCAATTTAAAAATGTTGATAGGTTAGTTTGACATAACTGTTACCTAGCACAAATATCCTCCAAAAAAGTCCCATTAAAAAGACTTTTTACCAGAAATCGATATATCTTTTTGTTCAAAAGTAAGAAGGGGGGCGTCTATTTAGGTCCGCACTGTATATGCTAAAAACTAAGGGTTTCGAAAGTATCAATCACCACATTAGGTTTGAAAAAACTTGCTGGAAATTTAATTTAATCTCGTCCAGGCTTTTTTCATGTTTTTTCACAAACTTTGGATTATAGCTTTTACAGAAAAACCATTAATTCCGTTTTTTGTTTCCAATAGAACAACAAATTAAGAAATGTAGTAAAAAATTAGTTGCAGATCTTAAAGAGTAATAAAGATATTATTTTTCTACTAAAATATAGTAACGTTTTTTAGACCAAAAAAAATTTTGGAAGGAAGTTTTAGACTACTCCAAATCGATTGGTACCTAATGGACCACTCAATTTTAAGTCGCCGAGTTTTTACTTCAAATTTGGGTAAGAGCGCCTGTGTGACATCTTAAATCCAAGATTGCGATTTTTTCCAATTTTTTTCCCGAACTTTTTCCACATTAATTGTCGTATCAACGATCCTTGTATCTCAAGAACTATAAAATATATTGTTATTATTTTTAATACTAAAAAAAATGTAAAAAAACAAGGACTTGCAATCTCGGTTGATTGGCGATAGATTACTTAATTTTGAATCGCCAGCTGTTTGCCTCAAATTTTAGTAAGAGAGCCTATGTGACGTCATAAATACAAAATTACGGCATTTTATATTTTTTTACAAACTTTAGCTTCCTAACTTTTGCTAAATTAGTTTTACAGATAAGGTGTAAAAATGCTTTTGTTTGCAAGAGAACAGCAATTAATATAGTAAAGAAATTAGCTTTATATCTTCGAAACTAACAAAAATATTTTTTTTTCAAAAACTTTTTTTTATCCAAAAGAAAAGTGATTAAGATAATTGTCAGGTTCGGTTCGGTTCGGTTCCTATTCTCTTGCAAAGAAAAAATATATTAGTAGTTTTTCTGTACAGCGAATTTACCGAAAGTTATAAGCCAAAGTTTGTAAAAACCATGAAAAAAACCTTGGATTAATGACGTCAAGCATTTGTTTTATGGAAACCGGACGACGCAGCTACAGTCGTCCAGTTAAGTTCATGACTGGTCAAATTTTGTAGGCAACCTATGTAAAAGTATAAGAACCTTAGCTCTGAAACACATTTTTTTAGCCTTTTTTCTATGATATTATAAGAGCTTATTTTTGAAAACTATCGCACGCTACTGACAAACCACCACCATGACAATACGACCATGAGCTAGACTTTATGGTCCCCAGATTAACACGTATGTTTAATAAATACCCCGATGAATTTGGCAGCTGCCCTACTCTCTGCGTACAACAAGAAGGGTAGTTAACTGGGGTCGTACAATCATCCAAGTCAGTCGAACACATTAGCCCGGCTTACTGAAACATCCAAATATTTTTCTTAATTCTATGCAAAGTTTGCATAGCCGACTTTTAAATACAGTAACAGTTTTGGGGTGTGTTAACTTTAAAGACATACATCTATTTATTTTTCGTGAAAAAACGATCTACTGTCCAGCCCGAATAAAATGGTGCGCAAAAGAGATAGCTCAACTCAATCTATTACTCTCTGTTTCAGTGGCGTATATAAAAAAAAGTTTCGGGGTGGGCCCGAGACAGTTTTGGGGGGGGCCCGAGACCTCATGAGGCTGTATTTTATGCTATTTTATGTTTGTATTCATGAAATATGTGGAAAATATCCAAAAAAATCTTAGTTCGGGGGGGGGTCGGACCCCCTAGGCCCCCCCGTATATACGCCACTGCTCTGTTTACACAGAGCAGTGACACTTTTGTCTTACTGCACGGTAAATAATTTTGTCTACAATAAAAACATTTTCTTTTATGAATAAATTGTTTTACCTTAAAAGAATTTGTTTTGAATTAAAATATTTCTTTTTAGTTCAACGCAGCCTTTAATCTTTAATATTTTCTTCTTTAATTGTTTTGTTTTAGTGTACTCCATTTTGTAACAAAGCAAATTGTCTTTATATAAATATTTTGCTTCCAGAGAAAACGGTGCCTTAGGTTAATTCAGTTCCAATTTAAAATAAAACAATTTTTGTTTCACATTAAAATAAAAGGCAAGACATTTTTTGTGCTATATCAAGAAAATATTCTCTTGGTGAATAGGAAAGCACAAATTATTTTACTTCAAAGCAACTTGCTTTGATTTAAGACAATTTTTTTTACCGTGTGGGTGGTCTTCATTTTTAGCAAATTTAATATAAACAAAATTTTAATATTACAAGGAAAAACGGTACTCATCTGGTATATTTAACCAAATCGACTCCAGCCCGTTCATAATTCACACCATTTTATTAGGTTTCTATTGTTACCGCTGGCACAACGCGACTCACACCCTTTTATTTGGCTTATATTATTAGTTTCGTTCCATCATCGCATGCGACAGTCATAAAACGGTACGAAAAATCCTTTTTGCGATCCAGGTCGACGTTGTACTGTTATCGGACAGTCAGTTTTCCGTTCCATCAAGCCACTTAAACTGGTTTCGGACTCTTCTGAAATACAATAATTAAAGACAGGCGCATTAGAAATGATTGCTCTCTCTCTCTTTTCTTTGTTACTCCGTTATTCGTCGAGTAACGAGTACTCGAGTATCGAATAGTTACTTTTTCAACACCTCTAGCAGGTGATTGCATAGGAATAGAAACATAAGGATTTACCCTGATCGCAGCAAATCCCGGTGACCTGTCAACTAAAAGTTAAAAGAAGAGGGGTAACACCGGATGTGAAATTTTACACCAGACTTGGCGGAAGAACAAACGACTTCGCTTTAAGACATCGACATTAAGGATACCTACCAAAGTACAAGCTACAAAATGTGATTTTCCTAACTTCTTGGAAGTATCATGATCTCTATTTCCTAAAAATGAATAAAATTACAAAAACTTTGTGAATATTAAGGCTTTGTATAATATGTAGGATAATTTCACAAATATTTTGTAAAAATCAAATTACAAAATACAAATAAATATATAAATTTCACATAAAATAAAAAAATTTCACAAGTTTTGCCCAAAAATATGTGCTAATGCAAGTTCGTTTTAATTTTTGGGATATTTAGTTTATATTATAGGCAGCCTGTAGTGGTTAATAGTTTGTGAATATAAATTAAATTAATGTAATTTTATCTGCATTTTAAAGAATTAAAATTACAAATATATTATGATAATCCTATGTAATTGTGCAACTTTAATTTCGGGCTCTGGAATTCATACGTTGCCTTCGAACTATCTTTACGCGAGACAACCAAAACCTACCCTTTCTAGTCATGTGACTTTGAATTGAACTCTCTCGCATATTATCACATGCCTGAAGTAAATCAATCACGACCCCAACAGCGTTCGGTTTTTGGACAATTATTTCGTCGTTCCATTTAACCAAAACCGTTTTAAAACAGTCCTCGTACTGCGTTGCGCGCGCTTTGGGATTTTTCGGACGGTTTTATCACAAAGTATTTAGCCTATCGCAGTTTGTGGTTTTATGACGGCCTGATGGAACAGACTCAATATAAACGGTACAAATGTTTAATTTCGAATAAAAATTGTTGACCATCTCTACCAGCGGGGCATCTCTTCCCACTTTGCCCTAAATTAATAACGGGAAGAAGATATGAAAATGTTCTTAAAGTGAACACATTTCAAAATTTACTTAGGGATGCTTATGACTATTTAGATGGCCAACTGTAATGTCTATTGTTATGACACAATGCCACAAACATTTGTAATAATATCGATGTGCTTTTGGTTTCCGCAGAATAAAACCCGCCGCCAGTCCGACTTTAAGGGTGGCTGAAACAAGAGAGCGATCTCACCCCATGTTACAGTAGGCTTATTCAGCTAATAGTAAATAAGATGTGAAAACTTTGGAGAAAAATGAATAAAGGGATCTGGTTAATATTTATGTGCGGACAGAAACAGAAAAGAATGTGGGCATTAGGGGTTAAATCAATCTGTCATCTATGGCGTTTAATATTACAACTTTTAGAATTAGAAAAAACCAAATCAACAAAAACATTTTATGTAAAAAAAAAACCAACTACGCGAAAATGGTATTCCGTAAGAAGAATTGAGATAAAAGTAAAGCCAAGTTCTCCAATATAAATTTCAAAATAAAAGATGCTTACTAGTTTGGAAATGTTTTATTAAACTTTGCTATTACAGCCAAACTGCTTTATGTTCAAGCACTGTGCCTAATAATCATTTGCAGCCGTAATAGCCAAATTTAGAAAAACATTTCCAAACTAGTAAGAATCCTTCATTTTGAAGTTTGTATTGGAGAACTTGGCTTTACTTTTATCCCACTTCTTTTTACGGAATACCATTTTCGCGTACTTGGCTTTTTTTACATGAAATGCTTTTGTTATAATTTCACTTCTTTTTTAAAATATTTGGATAAAACTTAAGTTTTAAAGTGATAAAATATGCGGAATATTGTTCAAAACTTTTGCAATTCCTCATTTAAAATTTCGAGGTTTTCTGATTTTTGCCCATGGTTTTTTATAGTTCCTATCAGCCTTCCAAAGCTTAGCTCGGTGGCGTTTCTGGAAGTGACCAATGGTACTTCTACATAATTTTAGATTTATAGAGGAGGGAAGTAAATTAAAATATTGGTATTTTCAAATTTTTTCCTACAGTTTTATCATAGTTCCTATCAGTCTTCCAAAGCTCAACACTCTAGCGTTTCTGGAAGTGGGCAATGTTAATTTTACATAACTTTACATTTATAGAGGAGGGAAGAAAATTAAAATTTTGGGACTTTTATATTTTTTTCTATAGTATTATCACATACAAAACTTTACATGTGTAGGGGAGAGGAGTAAATTAGAATTTTGGAGTTTTTTGATTCTTTTAAAGGGTTTGGTCATAATTTCTATCAGTGTGCCAAATTTCAGTTTTGTAGCATGTCTGAAAGTACAGTAGAATTTTGAAGATCTATACATAAGTGAGTAAGTGCCAATTTCGAAATTTTTTGAAGTTTCTTAACTAATTTACTAATTAATAGAAGTCCATGAAACTGGATAGTTTTAAATGGTCGATTAAAGTGGAAAAATATAGCTACTACAATTTCGCCCATTTTAAAACTTTTCCTTTGTCTACAATTTTCTGTGACATTTGAATAGGAATTTCCCTAGAAAATCTTCTTTTAAATACGGCTTGATTTTTACCAAACTCTCGTTATCATTGATGAATTCCAAAAATTGATCAAACCAAATCAACAAAAACATTTTATGTAAAAAAAAACCAACTACGCGAAAATGGTATTCCGTAAGAAGAATTGAGATAAAAGTAAAGCCAAGTTCTCCAATATAAATTTCAAAATAAAAGATGCTTACTAGTTTGGAAATGTTTTATTAAACTTTGCTATTACAGCCAAACTGCTTTATGTTCAAGCACTGTGCCTAATAATCATTTGCAGCCGTAATAGCCAAATTTAGAAAAACATTTCCAAACTAGTAAGAATCCTTCATTTTGAAGTTTGTATTGGAGAACTTGGCTTTACTTTTATCCCACTTCTTTTTACGGAATACCATTTTCGCGTACTTGGCTTTTTTTACATGAAATGCTTTTGTTATAATTTCACTTCTTTTTTAAAATATTTGGATAAAACTTAAGTTTTAAAGTGATAAAATATGCGGAATATTGTTCAAAACTTTTGCAATTCCTCATTTAAAATTTCGAGGTTTTCTGATTTTTGCCCATGGTTTTTTATAGTTCCTATCAGCCTTCCAAAGCTTAGCTCGGTGGCGTTTCTGGAAGTGACCAATGTTACTTCTACATAATTTTAGATTTATAGAGGAGGGAAGTAAATTAAAATATTGGTATTTTCAAATTTTTTCCTACAGTTTTATCATAGTTCCTATCAGTCTTCCAAAGCTCAACACTCTAGCGTTTCTGGAAGTGGGCAATGTTAATTTTACATAACTTTACATTTATAGAGGAGGGAAGAAAATTAAAATTTTGGGACTTTTATATTTTTTTCTATAGTATTATCACATACAAAACTTTACATGTGTAGGGGAGAGGAGTAAATTAGAATTTTGGAGTTTTTTGATTCTTTTAAAGGGTTTGGTCATAATTTCTATCAGTGTGCCAAATTTCAGTTTTGTAGCATGTCTGAAAGTACAGTAGAATTTTGAAGATCTATACATAAGTGAGTAAGTGCCAATTTCGAAATTTTTTGAAGTTTCTTAACTAATTTACTAATTAATAGAAGTCCATGAAACTGGATAGTTTTAAATGGTCGATTAAAGTGGAAAAATATAGCTACTACAATTTCGCCCATTTTAAAACTTTTCCTTTGTCTACAATTTTCTGTGACATTTGAATAGGAATTTCCCTAGAAAATCTTCTTTTAAATACGGCTTGATTTTTACCAAACTCTCGTTATCATTGATGAATTCCAAAAATTGATCATACACAACCTTTTTAACTCATTTTTCAATATCCCATAAAATATTAACATATCTCTTTGTTTTGTTTACTTTTGATACTGGTGTTATGTTAGAACAGTTAAGAATTTTTGACAATTCTTCTTCGCATAGACATTGGTTTATTACGTAAAGAGGTGGGTAACCAATTACCAGAAACGTTTTTTTCATTACGGATTTGACTTTAATTTTAACATTTTTTAAAACTGATTCAAACTTTTTATTATTTAAAATTTTTAAAATATATTGTTTGTTTCATTAAATATTCTATAGCTAAGTTTACATTTGAAGTTATGGAATTGTTGATTTTTTCAATGCTTTCTATTTAGTATTTTATTAAACTGTTCAGCCATAATACGAGAACCTTTTTCTTCTTTGTCCAGAAAAAGAATATTTCTTTAATTTCTTTTTCCACATTATTCTCTCACTCTTTCTATTTTTATCTCCTTTATTCACATTCAATTCTAAATATCTTAGTTGTTCCTATCATCATCCACCCTAGTTGTAGAAAATATCTCATAAATTTCATCTCGTGTTTCTTGTGTTTCAAAAACTTTTTTGGAAATATTTCAACTTTTCTTTTAATATAAAGGCTCCTCTTTGAATGGAGTAAGCATTTTACAAAAAATATAGGCATCTACTTTGACTCTTCCAATAATTTAAAAAAAATCTTTTGGTATAACCTAAAGCAACCTTTTTTATTAAATGTTTTAAAGATCCCTTGTTGCAAGCACATAATATGATCTTCAAATTTTGCAATGGCGCGGCGGTACGGCGGCTTCTAATCCTAAATCTGAAACTCAAATAAAAGTTCTCGTTTTTAACCCTTTTGTGATTTAAGGCCTTTATAATAAAAATTGAACGGGTTCTTTTGCGGCATGGCTTCCCACTATAGAATGGCAGCGGTCTCCTTTAATAAGGTGTCAGATTATTTTTTCTTGTGTATTTTGAAAGCAGAACGTGTTGTGATGATGCTGTGCGTACCAAATCTGTCGTTGATGAACACATTCGTTTTAAAATGTCTTCATATTTAATCGGATCTTAATTTTTAAGTTTAAGATTAGGACAAGCCAAATAAAGGCTTAAGCTATTTATACTTTAAACCTACTAAAAGTAAGGTTGCCAGGCGTCCCGATTTTTTGGGATTTGCCCGTATTCAGACCTCTGTGTCCTGATTCCTGAAAAGACCCTCTTCCGGACGCCAAATGTCCCGAATTTTGCTTTTTTCTTGAATAGTTTAGAATTTGAAGGGATAGCTTTATAAAAATATGTTGAGCTTTCG
The DNA here is from genome assembly GCA_963576565.1 of Aspidapion aeneum. Lineage (NCBI taxonomy): Eukaryota > Metazoa > Arthropoda > Insecta > Coleoptera > Brentidae > Aspidapion > Aspidapion aeneum. The sequence goes on along the minus strand of OY755039.1, from coordinate 46,492,966 downwards.
TCTGATCCTTTCCTTTTTTGGGGTACCCGTCATCTTTTGTTTTTTTCGGCCGAAATGCCGCCATCGTTGCTTGATTTTGAATAAAGGTTATGCTTTGGGGTTATTCTTATTATCATTCTTCGTTTACCAGTTGCTTTAAGACAGATTGAGTAAAGTATGTTGCTAACACAAGAAGGATCCCTGGATGTGGATTGTGGACAGTCAAAGTGAAGATTTTTCGTTTCTGCAAAGCGAAGGCGATTAGACTAATACTAATACCAGGTGCTGTATAATCGTCATATTTCAAAAGCTGCTTAACACATTTTAATTCTAGATACCTCGGTAAATTTGGAAAAGATGTCATTTACATATAATAGATGAAAAATTTGGCATTTCTTTAAACTCTTTACCCTTGCGTACATATAATGGCCGAAAATTTTTATTAAAAATTAAATCTAAAAGTCACGTATGGTTTTGGTTTTATGAAAATCGTTTCAGAAATATAAAAATAATGATCAAGACAAATTTTCTTGTTTCAGCAAAAACTTGATATTCAGACTGAAAGTGGTTGAAACATCATATCTCAAATAGTACATAACAGATTTCCACAAAAAGTACCTTTTTGTAATAGGCAAGAAAGCAGTTTGTTTACAGCCTAGCAATAATTTTAATTTTTTGGGGGTAACATAAGAAAAAAACGAGGATGAATCATAACTTGTCCGCCATCTTGAATTTCATTAAGTTAGTAGTACAGTCCCAAGTAACATTTCTTTATTTATAGCAGAAGCTAAAAGGTTGCCAGCGCCTTTCCTTAAAAACCATTAGTTTCAATGTTTGGTCGCTAGCACGTTCCCATTACCCTTATATACCCCTTAGACCAATAAATGGGACTCCCCAATTGGTGGTGGCAATCTATGTATTAAACTCACTATAAAACCATAAGAAATAAACTCCAGCTTCGCCCTCTAGCGGTTCCACCAGTATAGAACCTTTTAGAGCCTAAAGCTATTATGCCAGGTTCTAAAAGCAACTCAGAAACGTCCTCTATCCTATTGTAAAACTACATTTGGTAATTTGGTATCCTGGCGATTCTGTTGAATACCATAATACCTTCAGAGTAAAGAAGTTTTCCTATAAAAGCTATGGCGATATTTTAGATTCACAATGCCTATATAAAATAATTTAGGTCCCAAAATTATTGATGATCAAATTGCCTCCCAGATTTATTTTTCTGATAAAATCGTATCTGAAAAGCTCTCAAAACAAGCGCACCAGCTCATGAATGCTTTTTAATAGTTTTTTGATAACAAAATAACAAATATTTAAAATTAAAAAAAAAATCATTTACACTATTCACCATTAAAAAATCTGTTTGGTTTACATAAATCAAAATTAAAGTAAAATTATTGTTAAAAAACACTGCTAAGACGACTAGATAAATATTTTCTCTTTACAATATTTTTTAAATAAATTTATATACGCCATTATGGTTTTATAGTGGTCACTTGGTTTTATTTGTTACTGTATCGCAACAAGAATTTTTGAGTGCCCTTATGAAACCAACAAAAAAGAACAATGTAAACATAGTCAACATAACCTCACTTAAATTTTTTGTATTTGTTTTTATAGTGTTTAAAAGCGTCTAATCACAGATTTTTTCGGGGAATTACCTAACTCCTGAAAAATATACCCCAAATATTTGATTGTTCCTCTATTTTTAAGCTTGTTTCAGCGGGCTGAGCTGATACGCGCCGCAAATAATCGTTTAATTCGATATTCTTATATGTGTGGTGTGTGTAGTATATGTTTAGTCGTATTGATTGAAAACTTCAGGGAGTAATAATCTTTTTTCTGAAGTCTGGAATTGGATTAATACATTATAATATAATTACCTAATGGAACATTAAACTTCTAAGCAAATAAATATGGTCTAATTTCCCCAAAAAAGTGTCAAATTATGACTTCCGGTAATGTGAACTATCGGTAATATGAATAGAGGTTCGTTTTTTTGTGTTCACGTTACCGAGCTTGTACTGTATTCATTTACATTTCTATCTTCCTATTTAGCCTTTTTCGATCCATCTTTGGACATAGGCCTCCCCCAATATCTTCCACTCTTCTCTGTCTGTCGCCGTGTACATCCAACTGGCTCCCGCATGTCTCTTCAAATCGTCCGCACATCTCATTTGGGGTCTTCCCCTACTTCTTTTATTTTCCCAATATTTATTATAAATAAATTACAAATGTTTGTCTACTGTGATAAAAAATATCGATAATCCCAAAGAAGATTTACCCACAATAAAGGATGGACCACATAATGTTACTATGAGCCTGCCAACAACTACATCCAGAACAAAGATATTAAAGACCTTCCGATATGTTTGATCCAGAATGTGAATCACCTGATCCAAAGATGAAGAAAGATGCCATTAGGATAAGAAGTAAAGTTTTCGGCAATTATTGTAAATTAAATATAATAAATTAGTAATTGGTTTTATTGTTGTGCTTTATTTTTGTTTCCACAACCTCGTAGAAAAAATATTGTACCTACATACTTAACGCGTGTGTTTGGTGCCTCTTCCGCACTTGTTAGGTAAATTACTATTCTCACAAATCATCCTATGATTTAGTTCGTAATCCCGTGATTTTGTTTGGTAGGTTATGGGTAGTGGCCCTCACCTACTTATAAGCGTTTAAATTATATTAAACAACATTTTATTTGTTCAAAATAACTGATGTGATCTTAATTAAATTTTCTCAAACGAATTGACTCGCCTCCGGCATATGGAGATGGCGCTTAAGTTAGGAGGTTGATGGCTCGTGTCTGATTTGGTGTCCTGCAGCAAATTTGAAAGTGACCACGCTTTTATAAAGCCTAATAGATTTCGTCTATAAAAAACTAATTGAAACATTTTTATGTTCATATAATAGATTAAAAAAAAAAACGTATCTTGTTAGATTTTTGATTTTCTTCAATATATTTCCACAAAATACAAGAAACAAAACACCTTCGTAACATTTTTTTTGTGAAACCAACAGAAACAACTACTCCGAGGGAAAATACACCTACCGGCATTGAATTACACTGATGAATTGATGCTTTCGTTGGGAACTTGTTAAAACTGTTTGGTTTTTACTATCTCCAACGTCGATCACAAGGATACGAATGATCCCCGTCTGGAACACGTCCTGACAATCAGGAACAAGTGATCCATGTCAATCGACGACCGGTTTCGATCTTTTGGGCCATCCTCAGGTGAATGTAGGCGATAGCTCCGTGTAGAGCATAAGTTTTGTGAAATCAACAGAAACAACTACTCCGAGGGAAAATACCCCTACCGCATTGAATTATACTGATGGCTTCATGGTTACGTTGGGAACTTGTCAAAACTATTTGGTTTTCACTATCTCCAACGTCGATCACAAGGATACAAATGGTCCCCGTCTGGAACACCTCCTGATAATCAGGAACAAGTTATCCATGCCAATCCACGACCAGTTTCGACCTTTTGGGCCATCCTTAGGTGAATGTAGGCGATAGCTCCATGTGGAGCATAAGTTTTGTGAAACCAACAGAAACAACTACTCCGAGGGAAAATACCCCTACCGGCATTGAATTATACTGATGGCTTAATGCTTTCGTTGGGAACTTGTTAAAACTGTTTGGTTTTCATTATCTCCAACGTCGATCACAAGGATACGAATGATCCTCGTCCTGACAATCAGGAACAAGTGATCCATGCCAATCCACGACCGGTTTCGACCTTTTGGGCCATCCTCAGGTGAATGTAGGCGATAGCTCCGTGTAGAGCATAAGTTTTGTGAAACCAACAGAAACAATTACTCCGAGGAAAAATACCCCTACCGGCATTGAATTATACTGATGGCTTGATGCTTTCGTTGAGAACTTGTTAAAACTGTTTGGTTTTCACTATCTCCAACGTCGATAACAAGGATACGAATGATCCCCGTCTGGAACAAGTCCTGACAATCAGGAACAAGTGATCCATGCCAATCCACGACCGGAGATAGTGAAAACCAAGCAGTTTTAGTTTCGCTACAGTTTTCTATAACACAACTAGGCTACTGAAATGCCAAACATTGTTTTGAAATATTTGTTGTGTTTTTAAAAATGTTTAAATAAGGTCAATTAGCGAAAAGTTGATTTTGTTAAAACCACCCCGCAAAATTTCGACTCATTCCGTTTTCTCGTTTTCTATTTCTATTTGGACAAATATTCGGCCAAAAAAGGGATATCAGTGTTGTCAGACTGTAAGTTATCGGGCGAAGTTTGCCCCCTTAAACCAAAAATACCAAATAAAATTTAAAAATAAGTCATAGAGATTACAGATGGTTTTCAGATGTCTTTTGCACCCAAGTACATATTAATTAGTGAGTTTAAACTACACCGAATTAAGTGGTAGTAATAAAGCATTTATGTGATGTAATGAGTGGTCTAGCACGAGTTACTACTCTGACCCCACTTCCTGCAGAGTGTCAGCATCTTAGGCGAGTAAGACAGCCTGCAGCTTGCATTTAGTATTTTGATTCATACAGTGGTAATTAAAACAAAATGAATGAATAAATGAAAAACCTTGGTCTTTTTACCCACATATACATTGTGTTTGACAAGGCTTGATTAAATTTATCGCCTATTTTTTTAATTAATTTTACTTATATTCAGTGTTAAACAGATCGAATCAATAATAATCAATTGGGGTTCTGGACCAGTGGCGTATATAAGGAGCCCCCCCCCCCTAAGCTAAGATTTTTTTAGATAATTTCACATCTTTCAGGAATACCCCCCCGAAACTGTCTTGGGCACCCCCCGAAACTTTTTTCTATATACGCCACTGTTCTGGACCTATTACTTTTTACTATTTACACACATTATAAATGATCAAACAAGTTTTCGGGGCTAATCGGATAAAAATTAGTTTTTGTTTCTCTCATATTTTTCCGTGGATAGCTCGAAAGCTTAACCTTACGGGGGTCCAAGATCTAATGGACACCTAATAAGTGTTGACAGTTAACTGTTTCGTCCTTATGGGACTCCTCAGACCACTGCTTGGTCAATGTGACACCCTTGCAAAGTTAATAGGAGCGTTTTGTCTATCATCCTACGTTTATAGTGAGAAAACCCTCGCAAGAAGCGCCATCTACCGAGATACGAGAGAAACTAGAACAAGAGCAGGCGAGTATAAACTGCTATACATATCGATCGATGGAAAGATTGATTGCAAAGAAAAAGAAACCATCCGTGACCTACGATAGCACTTCTGCCTTTCAGGCCAGATCAACGCTGATTAGCGTTTGTACGCACCTTCAGACGTGAGCGTCAATGAGTAAAATTTTTAAGCCTTCGCCATATAAATTTGATGCCTCAATATTTTTAAAGCAAAAAATACCGGTAAAACACAGCCATGCTTATTACTAGCAAAAAGAGTGTTGCCTCAATGTTTCTATTGCATAATTATTGCTGTAAAAATTAAATTGTACATTCTGTGTTACTTGGGTTTCAAAAAACTTTTAGACACTATTTTTCTAAAAATTATAAGAAAATCGGTCTAGGGCTTGGTTTAATAGGGGTTTATTATGATCTATCGTTGTACAGACATAAAATATTACAAATTTGCTAAAATAATCAAGATGTTGTCGGTATCTATTTTATTTTAAATCGAGCCCTTATAGTTCAGGCAAGATTCGGGAAAATCCACTTTCTAGAAGCATTTTTTATTACTTTTTGACAAATGGGCAATTCCCCCTATTTGGACCCCGCTGAATCCGAATATCCCTGTTGCCAACTCGAAATATTGACAGGGGCTGAGATATTCAAGATGGCGGCCAAAATGGTGGCGGAATTTTAAATTGCCGCTAGAAAGCCCAAATTGTCACAGGTGTATATTCAAAATATATATTTGTATAATTAAAAAATAATAACATATTATTTTTTTTAAATGGCTGCAAAAATCTCCAAAAACCTCCCCAGACCCTCCAAAATCTGAAAGTTTGAGGTTTTTTAAAATTTTCTTAAAAACTAAGCTTCTAAGAGAAAAATGTATAATATACTTTATTGTAGAACATAAAATTCCCTTTTCAACATGGTATAACTTATTAAAGTTAGACTAATAACAAGCTCTCCAGCGGCGTCCGTTAATTGAAGTAACTAAAAAAAGTTGAAAAAATATCTATGTTTTTTCCAAGATTTATTTAATTTTTTTAAAAACTAATACCTACAGAAAACCATATATTACATTTTGGTATACTCAATAAAATTTCCTTTAAAATGACGTATAACGTGATTAAATCGGTTTTATAAATAAAACTTCAGGGGCATCCGTAAATTAAATTAATTTTGAAAAAACAGAAAATAAACCATTTTTGTTACATGTTTTATCTAATTTTCTCAAAAACTAAGCTTAACATGAAAAACTTGTTTTAAACTTTTTTGTAGACAGGGAAATTCCTTTTTTAAAACTGTGAAACTCCGTGGGGTTTGACTTACAGCGTCAATGGGGGTGATTTCAACAAATCATTTAAAAAAAAAAGTTTTTCATACGTTTTATTCAATTTTCTTAAAAACGAAGCTCTTTATCAAAAAATGTGTTCTATACTTCGTCATAGCCAATAAAATTTCCTTTCAAACGATGTATAACAAAGTTAAAGTTATTTTATATTTACCGCTCCAGTGATGTTCTTAATTTAAAGAAATTATTTAAGATCAATCCAAACTAATCAATTTTGTGTCTTATTAGCTTTTCGGTGGATAATAAAGAGCGGCGGATAAAAGGTCGAAAGTACAAAAGGTCGAGAAAATAAGGTCGAAAGTACAAAAGGTCGAAAATACAAAAGGTCGAAAGTACAAAAGGTCGAAAGGTCGAAAGTACAAAAGATCAAAAAGTCGAAAGTTCAAAAGGTCGAAAGTACAAAAAATCGAAAGTACAAAAGATCGAAAGTACAAAAGATCGAAAGTACGGCCGCGGGTCCACATCGACTGGACATATTTTGTTTTGTCGATTTTTTTTCGACCTTTTGTACTTTCGATCTTTTGGATGGCTTCGGCGGCGGGCCCGATAATAAAATGTCCTTTTAAACAGTGTGTCATAAAATGTGACCCATAGTATAGAAAACTCTCCAGGGGCGTCCGTAAATTGCAAAAATTACCAAAAAATATTATTTTTGTTACGGGTTTCATTCAATTTACGAATCTTTTTGAAGTATTTATCATAACATTAACCTCGCTTTGTAATACATCATTTAAAAAGAAATTGTCTTGTCCTCAATAAAGAATAAAGGCACATTTTTTTCTGAAAATCTTAGAAAAGATATTTAAATATGCAAGAGAAACTGATTATTTCAGTTATTTTTGAAAATAAATTTATATTAGTACGCAGCGGCGGCGTAGCGTGCCTGAAGGGGGGGGGGCAGCTAAAAAGGGCGCCTAAAGTTTAATAAGCGAATAAGCTTAATAAGAAAACCTAAACGAAAACAGAGATAAAATGGCATTTTATAGACAACACTTTCTTATCTCACAGTTTTACCATAGCTAATCACGTTGAAGGGGAAACCCTCTATCTACTTGAGGTTTCCTTGAGGGGGGGGCAGAAATTTATATTGCATGAAAAAGGAGATAAAAAAAAATTATATAATTTTATTTTAGCACAACAGTTTTTAGTTTATTTGTTTATAGATAAAGCCTATTCGCCCTACTTTTACATGCGCAAAGTGCTCGGATTAGCACCTGTTTTAGACTCATCATCAGAATTTTAAACAGTCTATTAACCTACTAAGTATATGTCTATTTTTTCCTACATTTTCATTATGTTTGGTAATGTTTTGCCTATAGGCACTATTTAATTGGCACCTAATATCAGTCTTGCCTAGCATAGAAAATTCTATGTGGTTCATTGTACTTGATATCACACATTCCCTTTGCCACCCACGCAGAATCACTTCGTGGATTGTTTATAATAAGACAAATAAAGCAAAAAAAGCATTTCGTTTTTCACAACCGCACAACCAGTTTTCAGCATCATATAATTAATTTTATTACTTACACTAAAATTTTGGTTAATTTTTAGGATTTTTAGGTCCGGTCTATTTGGCCCCAAAGATTTTATTTGTAATCGATGTTCATATGTCAACGTATTTAAATTTGCACAGTTAATTATATAATCTACGGTATTTATTTCCATTTTGAAAACAAACAATGGACACGCGCCCGGTAAGGCTTTTAACTACTGACCTACCCCAAATCAAAACAAACTCATACTTACTAAGGATAGAACCGCTAACACGTAGGAAATAGAACGAACGTTTTCGCGCGATGAATATTGCCGACGTCAACTAAAACAAACATTCCGTGTCGTACAGTTGCTTTCTCTGTAGCTGCCGCCACTGCATTCCTGACAATATAAACAACATTGAACTAATCCATTTCTCATACATATCAATAAAAGCCCAAGCTTTTATGAACAATATTCCAATCCGAATAGAACCACTGCTTGTCCCGGATTCCAATAAAAAATATGTAAGTCTAGAAAAATAACGAAGCAAAAGTTTTCAACTCAAATAAATCACGTTTATAACAACAACAGCGGAAAAGCAGAGTGCCGCGAAAAGGATACAATAAACATTGAAAACAAATAAGCAACAAAATACCAGTCACGTGTTAAAACACTTGAACGTCGCTCAAAATAATAGAGCGTCGCGCGTCGTTATTTTGTTTCTTTTTGTTCTCGATACATTTTATTCGACATCTCTGTGAGCATATAAACTGCTATGCTTAATACGATTTTCCACTATGATTAGGGTGTTTTGTTCGAACATCTCCCACTGAAAACATAGTTAGTGGGCCACTCGTGGTCCACTGACACTGTTTTGGTGCTGTCAAAAAATTGCCCCAGTGCAGTTTCAAAAGAATACAAAGGTGCACTAGTGCAGCTCGGAGAGCCCGTGCCAAAAAATGTGCACTGAGTACAACACTGGGCTTGTCAGTGGGTCAAAAGAATACAAAAAATTTCACTAGTTTTCCCAAACGAATACGAAAACTGCACTAACGGCAGTCCAAAAGAATTCGCCAATAGTTATTGTTATTTTGTGTCAAACCTCTCAGGCCGTTATATAATACGAGGGTTATCTTTTAAGTTTTGCATATACAGCGGGAATCTGAGGGCACGGCATCGGCAGTGCCTCGCCAAGTTCGCGCTCATATTTGACCTATCTGAAACTCTACTTCGGAATGAGCTACGAATCTCAAACTTTGCACAGTCGTAGATCTTCATAGAGCTAACAACCCCTCCATTTCCTCATGGACTTCCATAGAGTAGTAAAGTAGTTACGAAATTTTAAAAAACGTCGAAATTGCCACTCACTCACTGACACTCACTCATGCATGGATCATCAAAATTCTACTGTACTTCCAGACATGATGATGATGATTCATATGTGAGTGGGCCTTGCAGCCCTTCCACTGCGACCACCAGTGGGTCTATTGTGGCTCACTTTTGAGTGGTTTCCCACCACTGTATGCCTAATCCTCCAAAAAGGCCGGCTATCAGTTTGGGTGAGACACTGTTCAGATCTTCTGAGTCGATCTGAGGTTTACCGAAAGTATTCTGACGTAAACGTGCAATAGCCGGACATTCGCACAGTACATGTCTGACTGTTTCGTCATCCACCATACAGAGTCTACATTCGGTCTCTTCTGTTAGTCCCATTTTGTGCATGGGCACTCTCAGTCGACAGTGACCCGTATAAAGACCAGTCACTATACGTATCTCCTGTCTGGTAAGTCCAATAATGTTCCTGGCTCTGTTTCTACAAGGTCCTTTAATGAACTCTTTAGAGTGAGCCAGTTCTGGTATATTTATCCAGTATTGTTGGAAGCTATTCTCCATCCATTTTAATATGGTTGATTTAGCAGCATTGTATGATATCCCCAGGGCTGGCTCGGGGCCGAAAAACTCGGCAGATGCCGCTTCCCTCGCTGCTAGGTCTGCGGCCTCATTTCCCTCGTGCCCAGAATGCCCTGGTATCCATACTAATGATACATTGTTAGCGCTACCAAGCGCATTCAGCGAATCTTTACAGCTCCTCACGGTTCTCGATGAGACCGTATAGGAATCAAGCGCTCTTAAGGCTGCTTGACTGTCGGAGAAGATTTTTATTGTCCTGTTGGTCCATTCGTGGTCAGTAATCCACCGGGCACACAGTTCAATGGCTACGAGTTCGGCCTGAAAAATAGTAGCCAATTGGCCGAGACTATGTTTAATCTCGACTTTTTCTTGAATACTAACAACTCCAGATCCAACGCCCGCAGGCATTTTGGATCCGTCGGTATACCAGAAGCTATCGTTATTTGAAAAATTGGTCCTGTTCTTTAACCAGTCCTCCCTCTCCGGGAGGATAATGTTGTATAGCTTTCTGCTGTACACCGTGTTGGGCATGACGTCGGATATCATTCCTAGAGTTGCATCCAACTCTTGTTCCCTTATTAGGGCTGTTGATATCACTTTGTTTGCCCTGCCATCCTGGTGGTTGGCTCTTATTCTGTATGTTGCTCTTCGCGCCTCCGCCTCTAAGAAAATGTGAAGCGGAGGTAAGTTTAGTAAGCATTCAAGCGCAGTCGATGGGCTAGAGCTCATTGCACCACATATGGCAAGACTGGCTTGTCGTTGTAAGCTGGTTAGTTTGGCCCTTGAGGTTCTTTGATGTCCCTTCTCGAACCAGACTATTGCGCCATACGCAATCATTGGTCTGATGACTGTTATATACAGCCAATACATTTGTTTGGGGCTAGTGCCCCAGGTTTTCCGCAAATTCTTTTGCACGTCCATAAGGACAGTGTGGCTTTGCGGGTAACTTTTTCCATATGGGCATTCCAGGTAAGGGTTTTATCTAGAGTGACCCCTCGGTATTTCCCGTCTGATGCAAATGGAATTATTTCACCGTTAAGCTCCGGAGGAGTCAGGAAATCAAGCTTCCTTTTACGGGTGAACGGTATAATAACTGTTTTGCTAGGATTTACAGACATCTGTTCCCTGTCACACCAGTATTTTACCGTGTTTATTACTTCTTGTATCTTTCCAGAGAATTCACTCTCTGGAATGTCTCTAATGATTGCTCCTACGTCATCTGCGTATCCCAATACCTCTACATCCAGCGATTCCAAGATGGCAAGAAGATCATAGACCAGTAGAGACCACAGGAGGGGAGACAAAACTCCTCCTTGTGGACAGCCTCTAGCAGCTCTGAAGCTTACCATCTCATCGTTAAGAGTTGTTTCAATCACTCGATTCTCGAGTGTGCACCTGATGAATCCCGTGACGGTAGATTATATTCCTCGGGCGCACGCTGATTCAAAGAGGGAATTGGGTAGTGCATTGTTAAATGCTCCTTCTATATCAAGAAAAACACCTACTGCGATGCCTTTTGCATCGAGGGTTTCCTTCATTTTTCCAACAAGGTTGTTTAAAGCTAGTTCTGTTGACTTCCCTGCTTGGTATGCATATTGGTTTGCATTGAGCGGGTGGGCCATTAAGGCACCACCTCTGATATGTGCGTCTATTATCTTTTCCAAGCCTTTCAACAGAAATGAGGTGAGGCTTATGGGTCGAAGCGATTTTGGAGTATTATCTGCCCGACCCGCCTTAGGTATGTAAACTACCTTAACTTTAGTCCAGCTGGTTGGAATATAATTCCATGCTAGGCTGGCTCTATACAGTTTCACCAGGCAAGGTACTAGCACTTCCAGGCCTTTTTGTACTAGCACTGGAAGAATACCATCTAGGCCCGGTGATTTGTATGGTTCAAAAGACGTGAACGCCATTTTGATCGTATTTGAATTGATAATTTCTTTTGCAATTTTCCAATCCGCCTGTTTTGGGCGATGTCCATGGGTCAATTGCTCAGGAATATTCCCGTTTTCAAGGAGTGTGCTTCCTGGGAAATGATGATCTGCCAGTGCCTCCAGGGATTCCCTTTCAGATTTTGTGAAGGTGCCATCAGAGAGCTTTATTGCGCCAAGTTTGTTTGCTGGCTCTTTAGACAGAATTTTATGGATTCGAGTTGTGTCCGGAAGCTTTGTGAGCCCATGACAGAACCTCCTCTATGACTCTCTTTTGGCACTTCTGATTTGTTTGTTATATTCGTTGAGGGAGGCACGGTAGCTTTCCCAGTTGCCCGTCTCCTTTGCCCGATTAAATAAGCGTCTAACCTCTTTTCTTTTTTTGAACAAAGAATTGTTCCACCAAGACATACCGCGATTATCAGTTTTGGTTTTAAGAGGGGAATTTTCGTGATACGCGGTTATAATAGCCTCCCTTAGTTGTTCAGAAGCCATTTCTATTTTATCACGATCCCACACGTCGGTCATTGCTGAGTTCAGCTTTTCTTGGAGGGATCTGACATATCCACTCCAATCTGTGCTTTTTGGGTCTCTGTATTTAATTGTTTTTGTAGATCCCATACCGACGGTGAATTGTATATGATTGTGGTCTGACAGAGAGGGCTCATCTGTAACTCTCCAGTCAGTGATCTTATTGCTAATTAGTTTTGTGCTTATTGTTAGATCTAGTACCTCTGCCCTATTTTGACCGACAAAGGTTGGTTTGGAGCCAACATTATTTACAAAAAGCCCCTCCCCTATAATGTAGTGGAACAGATGCTCACCCCTTCTGTTGATGTCTGTGCTGCCCCACACTGTGTGGTGCGCGTTCGCATCACAGCCCAGGATGAGCTGTACGTTCCTCTCTTTGCAGTATGCAATCAAGTTAGCTGCCTCTGCAGTGGGAGGCAGTGGTGCTTCTCTGTCACCCGAAAAATATGCTGAGCAGACGACTAGTTCTGTCATGCCTTGCTCACCGGGGACGATTAATCGTAGCGCTACTAGGTCATTGGTACAGAAATCTGAGAGGACAAAGTAGTTAATATCTTTTCTTATAAGAATAGATGCTCGTGGTCCAATACCTGAGTTATGTGTGATGATGTTACCAAGAGTTCGGCTAAGTCCAGCTACTTGGTTCGTACTTGATAGCCACGGTTCTTGCAACAGGGCAATGTCCAGCCTCTGCTGCTTGAAAACTCTACCAAGAGTGTACGTTGCTGTCTTGGTATGGCGTAGATTTACTTGTATCAAGTGCAGGCCTTGATGTTCTCGTTGTTGTGCGCCTGCCATGATCCAAACAATTTTTGGTTTTGTATGTTCTGAGTTCGGGCATTCATATTGGAGCCCTTGTCAGTGGTGTCACCGTCGCTTTTGAGCAGTTGATTTTTCCACTCAAGATCTGGTGATGGAGTTGGAGATAGAGTTGGTATGACCTCCAGCTCCATAGGGGCCTCTTCGGCACTCCTTTGTTGGTTGGATCTTGCAGGCCTATTCAGCACTGCTTCTCCTTCGGAGTTTTTACCTCCTCCGTGAGGGTTAATGAGTGATTGGCCCTCCCCAGAATCCATGGGGCCAGCGGCAGCAACCAGGGCTTTAACCCGGTCTGAACTACCGGTGAGATTAGTACTCACCTGGGGTACAAAAAGATTTTTATCACTCATGATAGCCAGTCGGCTAGCCAGCATTTTATCCCTACTGCCAGGTCCCCCCAACCCCAGGCGTCTTTGGTTAGGTGATATCAAGTCCATAAAAGGCGCTTAATATCACCGACATCCAGTAGTGCCGGATAGCCATAAATGGCCACCACTCGAGGAGGCAGACGCAGCAGAAGTTGGATTCCCACCCTCTTAATCGATTTAAAAATCGACTAAAAATCAACTAAAAATCAATCAGAGCATGACAATATCAACGACCCACACCACCACTTCCAGACATGCTCCAATGCTAAAATTTAGACTGAATGAAATTATGACCAAACCCCTGGAAAAAATCAAAAAACCCAAAAAATTCTAATTTACTCCCCTCCCCTATACATGTAAAGATATGTAAAAGTAACATTGCCCACTTCCAGAAATGCTAGAGATCTAAACTTTTTAAGACTGAAAGACACTATAATAAAACTATAGGAAAAAATTTAAAAACTCCAAAATTATCATTTACTCTCCTCCCCTATAAATGTAAAGTTATGTAAAAGTAACATTACCCACTTCTAGAAACGCTAGAGAGCTGAGCTTTGGAAGGCTGTTAGAAACTATGATAAAACCCTGGGAAAAAACCTCAAAATTTTAAGTAAGGTGCAAAAGTTTTGAACAATATTCCGCATATTTTACTACTTTAAAAATTAAATCATAACAAAAACATTTCATGTAAAAAAAGCCAAGTACGCGAAAATGGCATTCCGTAAAAAGAATTGAGATAAAAGTAAAGCCAATACAAATTTCAAAATGAAAGGTTCTTACTAGTTTGGAAATGTTTTTCTAAACTTGGCTTCGGTAGCCCAACAAGGGCGTTAGCGCACAAAGCCAGGGGTTCTGGGTTCGAGTCCCGGCCGAAGCTCAGGAAACTTTTTTGTATATTTTTTTTTCGCCCCTGGTTTTTTACAGTGTGGAGTAAAAACCTTGCACAAGTCTTGTGCAAATAGGGTTGAGTTTGGGTCACAGCAGGAAGCAACATAAACTACTTTTAATGAGATAAGATAACAAGGGACGCTGGCGACGTCCAGCTAGGGCAGCACGCTCGCCTCTTTTTAGGGGTACAAAGTATTACATTTTTGAGTCACAGAGATTCAAATGATGCTCTGAACGAATGAAAAAAAAATTAAACTTTTCTAAACTGCTCAAAAATTGAAGTGAGTCATTTTTTTGGACATTTTTAAAGTAAATTTATTCCTAAACGAAGCGGACAATTCCCACACAATTGTCTATGTCGTATAGCTTCGATTATCCTCTTTTAATGTTTGGTTTTCTTGTCGTCGTGGCTACAACGCAAATGTAACAAAAGTGCGCGAGTTTGCACGGATTCCATTTCCCGTACGATTTTTTTGAAAAAAAATTTTATGACACAAAATGACTGGCAGCTAATGCCAAAAAATGTGATTTCTCAGTTTTTTAAATTTCTCTTTAGTTTCCGAGATATGATTTTCTTTCCATAAAATTGTACTTTTTCTGATTTTTAGTTTGACGTTTCTACCCGGTTTGACATGAGGCAACCCAAATATTGGCCTTTTCGAACCTTCTACGCCGTTGTACCCTAGATGACTACTGAGCACAATCAGGGCGTGAAAAAATAATTTTTCGTAAATTCTCCTTTTTATGATCAAACCTGAATTTCACCTTCTTTAGGTACACACAAATATCACCATTGGCGTCAGGATGTTTGTTGTAAATGGATTCAAGCGAATTTTCCCCTACAGATGATTTTGCCTGCCCCAGTAAAAATCGTAAAACAGAGCTTATGGCACGTGTGCCATCTGATTTAAGTTGTAATATCTCACAAACGAAAGTTTCAAGAGTTGAAAAAAACTTAAATGTAAAATGCGTTGGAACCAGAAATGTTATGTTTTGGTTGTGCTTGTCGTCTTGAGCATTTTAAGGTATCATACGCAAAAATAGGTTGAAAAATAAAAAAGTAACTACCGATAAAAAAAAATTGTGACCTTATTTACGAAGCAATTTTGCTCCCGGATCTCTCATTTCTTGACCGACTTCTGTAAACGATACATCAAAATGCTCGGAAGATGGAGGCTGATAAAACGAGAAACCAAAATTATTAGGTACTGTTGGATTACTGTTTAGGAAAAGTTAAAAAAATTAAATCAGTTTTTACATAGGCCTGCCAACAAATCGTACGAGAAATGGGAGCCGTGCAAACTTTTGAACTTGTGTTACACTTGCGTTGTAGCCACCCTGTGAAGTTATCTGTCAAGCGCAGGACAACAATTAGACCAAACATTAAAAGAGGATAATTGAAGCTATACCACATAGAAAATTTTGTGGAAATTGACCGTTTTGTTTAGGAATAAATTTACTTTAAAAATGTCCAAAAAAATGGGGTGGCTCACTTCAATTTTTGAGCAGTTTATATCAAGAACATAATTATGTAGCAATTTTTATTAATGTTGTACAGGGCTGGGAAAATTGAAGGTTTTTTAGGTATTTTTAGTGTTGCCGAGAGACGAAACGAGATGAGAGAAGGCCTTCTCTCGTCTCGTCTTGTTATGCGAGATAAAATGGATCTCTCGTCTTGACGATAGAACTCTTCTATCGCTTGATACAGCTTTTCTCTGGTCTCGTCCCGTCTCTCGTGTCTCGTGATTTATATCAGTTGTAAAAAGTTTTTTAGACACCCTGTGTACAAATATTTTTTCAAGGTGAATCCTATTGGTGTTTACTTTTTTCCAAAATAAAGTGTTGAGTTCATTCTGGGATAGACTCTGTATATGCATACCTATATACAATAAATAAAGAAGTAAATTCAATACATGTACCAAAATACCTCGTTTATGCCGATGAAATAAAAGCTGTGGAAAAGTCTTGCATCGCTATATTTATTTAAAACTGTACCCTCAATCCTAAGTGTTCGTTGATAAAAGATTATTTAATGTTTTGTCAATAACATAAATCCTTAAAAATAAAGCAATAAGTCTATTATTTAAATACTTGGGTCTTGAAGATCTCTATGGAATTTCCAGATTTTGGAAACGAAAAATTTTTCGTGCGAAAATGTGTCTTTCCCAAAAACAAACCAAAACGTTTTATTAAAATAACTTTCTTTTAATGTTAATTTTTCGTAATTTTTCAGGGTATTGCAAGAAATTTCTATGTTTTTTTGAAATAAACGCACAATACAGAGACCTTTAAAAATTTTTAACTAGCAGATTTTTCATCTGAATTTTTCATATTTTTTAAAACAAAAAACAAACTAATTTCCGTAAAAAAGTTATTTGATTTTCAGAATTTTAGCGCTCTAAAGAATCTTACAAAAACATTTTTTTAAATCAATAATTTTTATTAATTTTGTACAGGGCTGGGAAAATTGAAGGTGTTTTAGGTATTTTTAGTGTTGCCGAGAGACGAAACGAGATGAGAGAAGGCCTTCTCTCGTCTCGTCTTGTTATGCGAGATAAAATGGATCTCTCGTCTCGACGATAGAACTCTTCTATCGCTTGATAAAGCTTTTCTCTGGTCTCGTCCCGTCTCTCGTGTCTCGTGATTTATATCAGTTGTAAAAAGTTTTTTAGACACCCTGTGTAAAAGTATTTTTTCAAGGTGAATCCTATTGGTATTTACTTTTTTCCAAAATAAAGTGTTAAGTTCATTCTGGGATACTCTGTATATGCATACCAATATACAATAAATAAAGAAGTAAATTCAATACATGTACCAAAATACCTCGTTTATGCCGATGAAATAAAAGCTGTGGAAAAGTCTTGCATCGCTTTATTTATTTAAAACTGTACCCTCAATCCTAAGTGTTCGTTGATAAAAGATTATTTGCAAGCAATAAGTCTATTATTTAAAATACTTGGGTCTTGAAGATCTCTGTGGAATTTCCAGATTTTGGAAACGAAAGATTTTTCGTGCGAAAATGTGTCTTTCCCAAAAACAAACCAAAACGTTTTATTAAAATAACTTTCTTTTAATGTTAATTTTTCGTCATTTTTTAGGGTATTGCAAGAAATTTCTATGTTTTTTTGAAATAAGCAGCAGATTTTTCATCTGAATTTTCCATATTTTTTAAAACAAAAAACAAACTAATTTCCGTAAAAAAGTTATTTGATTTTTAGAATTTTAGAGCTCTAAAGAATCTTACAAAAACATTTTTTTAAATCAACAGATTTCTAAATAACAAAAATTCACGCCAAAAGCTAGAAGAAAAAATTAAAACTTCCCGCTTATGAACAATTTCCGAAAAAAAAAATGTTCAGTACGTTAATAAGCATCAACAGTAACAGTTCAATTTAATTACACTTTTGGATTTTCTCCATCTTATTTAAAGTAAACGAAAGGTAAGCCACAGTACACGTTGTCAAGGAAGGAATATATGACAATTTTTGCATACCTTTTATTTAAAAAAAAAATAGTATATAAATATTAGCTTAACTATAAAAGGTAAATACGAACAGATGGTAAATCATAAAAATTTATAAAACCAACCTTTTTTGCTAGAGAGAACGAGAGAAACGAGAATCTCTCGACGAGAGAGGTTTTTCTATCTCGTCTTGTCTTGAGCTTTTATTCGAAAGAAAATATCCCTCTCGCCTCGCCGAGAGAGGGCGAGAGGCGAGAATCTCCCGTCTCGGCGGCAACACTAGCACCAGTATTTACTAAGACCTTAAGACTTAGCATTATAGACCGGGTTTAAGTATCAAGTCTATAGACTTGATACCGACCGGTTTAAGTGTATTTCAATACTCACAGGTCAAATAACTGCAAAGATTTGGTTCGCCCTAATGTGCAATATGATAGTAAGCATTTCTCAGTGAGTTTCATCTCATATAAATTCAAATTAACTTTAGAAATAAAGAAAAACCACATAAAAATTTTGTAAGCAAATGTCATTTTTTGGAAACTTAGTCCGTGCAGTCGTAGGATTCCCGTTAAAAATAGTCTCAAATTGTGGTACCACCCCTGAGGGGTGGCTTAAAGTTCGAAAGACAATAGAAATAATCCATGATTGACAAACAACTTACATACAAAAATATTCAAAGCTAAATAATACATAAATAACTTAAAACTATATCTAGAGAAGCATTACCGTATTAAATACGTATCAATATTTAAAAAGCACAAGATATATTAGAATCCCTTTTCAATAACTCATTCCCTAAAACAATCGACCATCGGTTTAATCGTCGCTAACTTGTCTAAAAAATTAACATGTAAAATATAGCGGACAGCTGACACTGACTTACACCGTTTAAATTCGGCATTTTCTAGTAACATTTGGAGGTTTAAATACGGTTTAAATTTTTCTATTTTTATTTATTTAAATCCTTTGTGTGGAATTAATGTCTTTGTTACAACGAAAAAAGATGACCCATATCACAAGGTATTTATGAACAATTTATATAAATATTAAAAACTATTGCATTTACGGGAAAAATATGTTAAACCTTCAACCAAAATGTAGACTTTTAAACCTAGGATTGTAGCACTTAGCACTGTAGACCCTTAGTAAATACTGGTGTAGATGTTTTAGTATTTCAACCCGAGAAATCTAAAAACGAGAAGACAATCCTTAAAAAAGTTATAGGCCCCTCCCTAAATGCAGACTTTTCAAAATTACCTCGTAGCTGAAAAACTACGTTTTTTGTGTTTGAAAGCCATAAATCACAAAAATTATGCAAAGAGGGCTTATATTATTTAAATATTGATCAAGATGAAAAGGTCTAGAATATTTTTACCAATATTAGAAAAATTTTACGAAAAATCACTAGCTATGTAATGTATGGTTAATTTGCCTATTTCCCTTACATTACAAAATTGTATAGCCATAAAAAATGATTAAGTAACTTCTTTAAAATGCAGGAAAAAATTCCAGAACAATGCGTTACAAAGATTCTAATTTTTGAGACTAAAAATACTATTTAGAACAGATGGTGCACTCAGTGGCGGCGCGTGGTAAAAAGCTTTGGGAGTGCAGTTTTTTTTTTAAATAATTAAATAATGAGATATATATTAGTTACAGTTCATATCATTATTTTTGAGACAACTTTTTTTCGTTGGCCTATGCTATTTGTTATGGCAGATAACTGGCAAAAAGTTATCTCAAAAATTATGATATAGAGTTTACCTACCTATTATTATTAAAATTATAAATAAATAATAAATGTATCATACTAGTTTACATATTTTCTCGTCTAATAGTAAAGATGAAAATTTAATTGCCTTTAAATATTGCACGCTAATGCTATCAGAATTAGACACTTCCGCCATTGTCGTAAATACCAAATCGTCGAAATCAAAACAAATCGCTAGCGCCCGACCGATAATGCCAAGCCAAATTGTCTAAGCGCACTAATTAAAAGTGCCCGTGAGCTGCTCTAACATGCAACGCAAACCATGGGCGCGAGGGGCGTCTCGGGGGTTTTTGTACAAGGCACTGCCGAAGGAAGGTTCAGATTCTATGTACTGTAAAATTCTATTGGGACATATCGTCCTCTCTTTCTATATTTCGTAATTAGAATGCGACATAACATCTACGGTGCAAATAAAAGTGAATAATTAGATTCGAACTAACTATATAGCGCATCCTCCATGCACCGCAGGTGGTTTGAACACGAATACAAACACATACATACCGAGTATTAATTTGTAGGTAATATTCCAGTCTTTAGTGAATTCCGTTTGGGGTAATTATTAATTCAATTAAAGAATGATCAAATTTTAATACTTTTTTAAGTAAAATTTGGGAGTGCACGTGCACATGTGCACTTAGGGAGAAACCGCCACTAAACTGGGTGCACTAATTTACTGTGAAAATAAAATAACTAATTATCCTAAAAACACAAAACGTTTCCTGTTACATACTAACATTAGAAAAATCTACAGCCAATTAAACTCAATAGAAATACATTTAGCATTTAACCCACTCACTTCAAAAATGTTCGTTAAATAAAAGTATAAACATAAAAAAAATTGAAATCATATATTTGCTAGATAAACAGTGACAACTTATCTGGGGGCCCCGACAAGTTCGCGCGGAAACTGCTTTACCATCTGTTCTTGAAACATTTCAGCCCATATTTGACCTATCTAAAACTCTACTTCGGAATGAGCTACGAAACTCAAACTTTGCACAGTCGTAGATCTTTATAAAGTTAACAATCCCTCCAAGTTTCATGGACTTCCATAAAGTAGTAAAGTAGTTACGAAATTTCAAAAAACCTTGAAATTGATATATAGATCATCAAAATTCTACTGTACTTCCAAATATGCTACAAAGTTAAAGTTTGGGACAGTGGTGGAAATTGTGACCAAACTCTTGGAAAAAATCAAAAAACCTCAAAATTCTAATTTACTCCCCTCCCCTATACATGTGAAGTTATGTAAAAGTAACATTGCACAGAGAAAAATATCCATGCAAAAATTTTCAATACGCTGTGCAACTGAAATTGTGCAAAAATTTAAAACAATTGTTGAAAAAAAAACAAATACATCTCTGTTAATTTTACCAATTGGATTGTGTAATCTACTTTGTGTAAAAATGTTACACAACAGTACAATTAATCTCAACAACGTTGTGGAAAAGCCGATTGTGTAATAAATTTCCACAGATAAAATGTAATTTTTTTAATCAAAATTTGTGCTACTATACTCCAAATTGTAGAAAATGGTCTTCGGATTGATTCGGTAAAAGTCGTTTTAAGGGCTTCCTTCAGTTTAAATTTGGGTTTTGCCTGGTCAGTGAGGTGATCCGTATAAGGTTATATTAATATTATTTAATAAGTTCTTCCGTCAAAGTTAAGTGTGTAATGGAGTCTATAGATTTTGTGGAATTAGTTCTCAAAAAACTGGAGGAATGGGTGGCTACTTGCAGTCCTCAAAGAATCCCAAGCTTTTGAGTATAGTTCCATTTTCTTTGGAATAATAATAATAAAGAAAATGGAACTATATAGGTAGGTAGTGAAGTTCCTACTATCCAGATATTAGTTAAATTTTAAATAAAAGGTAAATATGTTGGATCTTGCTGAGAAAACTATAAAAGAAATAAAGTTGAAAAGAACTGTGCATCAAGTACATCTCGCCATTTTGCTTCCGTTTTCAACAATTGTGCAAAATTTTCCAACAATTTAAAACATATACTAACAATGTTTTCTTTTCATTTTATAGCGTAAAATGCATCCCAGAGTGCAATCCATACTATTTTGTTATCTTTTTAAACAATGTTTCAAAAATTTTCGTTGCATTTTTTCATCGTTTTTTGTATACCATTAAGAAAGCGCATTCTGCCATTTTGTTAGGTTTCATACAATTGTGCAAAATTTTCCAGGAATTGTACAAAATTTTTCAACAGTGTGCAAGACTATATGTGTCACTTTTTTAAGTATCAAATTCATTCTATACTTTATATTTTTGATTTTCGCTTGTTTGTTATCTTATCACACAATTTTGCAAACATTTTCAGCGATTTGGGCCTGTCCTCAAATTACGTAACGATCTAGGGGGGAAGGAGGGGTTTACCTTGCATTACACAATGTTTTTTTAATGTGTTTTTTCTTGTAAATGCGTACGGTAAGGGGGTCAAAAATCCTGAATTGACGTTCCCTTTCTTGCATTTTCTTGTTTCATTTTTGCTTTAATCGTTAGTTAAGTGTATCCCGCCAGTTTATGAATTTTTATACAATTAGGCGAATTTTTTAGCAATTAAACATTTTTCAACATTGTGCAAGACAATTTGTTTTTTTTAAGTGTAAAATATATTTAAGAGTATTTCGGTTACTTTTTTCATTTTATAAATTACAAGATAAAAAAAGTAACAGCAAAGAATAAGTAACCGATTTTTTTCTGTGATTTAAAAAATGTGTTTGAAAATAAATGACAACATTGTCCCCAAAATTGGCTTAGTTTAGCCAGTCCGAAGCTCGAAACATTTCTGCGTACGCGAACTCTCTTAGGAATCACTTTCAAGAATTTTCGCAGAGAAAAAATTGGGTGTCTTGACCAAATAAAACTATTTCCAAAATTTCAGCTTGTTACTCATCGTTTAAGCTATTTTTGGTCTAACTGCGCTTTTTTATAACGGCCTATACTAAAATTCTACATTTAAGAAGGGCGCACCCAGGGGGGGGGGCCGGGGCCCGGCCCCCCCCCCAAGCCTATGATTTTTGTATATATTTTCCACATATTTCATAAATAAACACAAAAAATAGCATGAAATACGACATTATGAGGCCTCGGGCCCCCCCAAGACATATTCCTGGGTGCGTTACTGCATTTAAACATTTTTTTTTGTTTTTTAGCTTGAACGATTTTGCAATGGCATATCCGGAAAACAAAGCCAGTTTTTTGACAAATGTGCAGAAGTTTGTTCAAAACTTTGGGTGCTGTTAAAATCAAAGGCAGATCAATTTTCCTAAGATCAGATACAGCGGTTTAAAAGGGTTTCCATAAACCAGACGAAGGTAAATGATAATTTTTGCAACACTATTTTTGATTAACTAAAAATTGGTAAATTAGATGTCAACGGTATCTACAAAACTGTAACCTTTATTTAAAGATTATTAAAATATTCTGACTGATATTTCTATTACATAGAAATCCTTCAATGTTTGTTAAATTTAGTTCTATTTTTTTTTAGCTGCTATTTTGTCTTCGCTGCCTTCCTTGCAATTCCCAAAGAACGGAAAATCCGAACGATGGAAGCCTATAGCAAACAGGAATCTTTAAATAGATATATTTTACACGTTCAGGTAAATTCATTAATCATAATAATATTGGTTAAATAATTTTAAAAACTAATGTGTTAAAATTGTTTGTATTCATAATATAAGAAAAACGAAAATAAAGATTTTTAACAAGTGATTTTTTAGTTTGGTATTTTGTTGTCAAATATGAATTCAACATTGTGTACTAAAACAAAATGCAAAATCATATATAATTGCAGTTAAAATTATAAATTAACGTGAAAATTTTAACAACTTATTAAAAAAATATCACATCTACAATATTGTGTACACATTCAGGGATACTTTTCATTTAATTTTTAAAGAAAATTACAGAATATTATGTTAAAATTTAATATTTTTAACTTTTTTTACATAAAATTGTAGGAAATATATGTACAAAATTGTGCAATTTTGGCGTAACTAAAAAATTATTGTAAAATATTTAATATATTATATTGATAAATTATATTTTTTGTGGTAAAAATAATAATTTGACTGCAAAATGAATATGAACACCACAATGTAAAAAAAATTACACACATCTTTTAAAATTTAACTACATAATTGTGCATTTATATTATGAGCATGAAGTTAGCAAAGCACACATCGCAGATCGAATCGTGACTAGGTGGATAATTTGCCGTTAATTAGTCGTGAATTAGTTGTGGAAAAAATAATTTTATTACTCTTATTTTTGACCGTTTTTGAGGATGCTTCGCTAACTTCATATGAAGTTAGCGAAGCACCCTCGTAAAAATGGCTTTTATCAAAATCGAATATGGTGGATAATTTGCCGCTAATTAGTCGTGAATTAGTTGTGGAAAAATTAATTTTGTCGCTCTTATTTTTGACCATTTTTTTGGGTGCTTCGCTAACTTCATATTTTGGCACCCATCGCAAATCGAATCGCTACTAGGTGGATAATTTGCCGTTAATTAGTCGTGAATTAGTGGTGGAAAAATTAATTTTGTCGCTCTTATTTTTGACCGTTTTTGTTAACTTCATATTAGCGAAGCACCCTCGTAAAAATGACTTTTATCAAAATCGAATATGGTGGATAATTTGCCGTTAATTAGTCGTGAATTAGTTGTGGAAAAATTAATTTTGTCGCTCTTATTTTTGACCTTTTTTTTGGGTGCTTCGCTAACTTCATATGAAGTGCCTTGTACAAAAACTAGCCTCGATGCCGTCCGCACCCCCGTGATGCCTCCCGCGTCCATGGTTCGCGTTGCATTTTAGAGCAGTTCACGCGCACTTTTCAGTAGTGCGCGCAGACAACTTCCTATTATCGGTCGGGCGCTGGCGGTTTGTTTTGATTTCGACAATTTGGTATTTACGACAATGGCGGAAGTTTCTAATTCTGATAGCATTAGCGTGCAATATTTAAAGGCAATTAACTTTTCATCTTTGCCACTAGAAGAGAAAATATATGTGAACTAGGTATGATACATTTATTATTTATTTATAATTACAATAATAATAGGTAGGTAACTAATATCTAACTAAATTTCTCATTTTTTAATTATTTGCTCTAAATTATATGATATGAGCCACTCGATGGCCCAAAAAGTTAGCGTGGCACTCAAAACAAATTTATGCCTGCGCCGCAATTTTTTTTTTTGCTGTGCACCCCCCCAAAGCTTTTTACCACACGCCGCCACTGGTTTCAGACTAATCATGGCCCTGTAGAGCAACCTCAAAAATGCTACAGAATTTTAAATAGTCTATTAACCTACTAAGTATGGCTATAGGCACTATTCAATTGGCACCTAATATCAGTCTTGCCTACCATAGAAAAAATTCTGTGTGGTTATTTAATATCACACATTCCCTTTGCACGTAGGATCACTTCGTGGATTGTTCATAACAAGACAAATAAAGCAAAAAAATGCATTTCTTTTTTCACAAGCGCACCAGTTTACAGCATCGTATAATTTTTCATTAAATTTTCTTTTATAAGTTTTTATGGAACACCCCTCGGCATTACCTACACTAAAATTTTGGTTAATTTTTAGGTCCGGTCTATGTGGCCCTAAAGATTTTATTAGTAATCGAAGTTCATATGTCAACGTATTTAAATTTGCACAGTTAATTATGTAATCGACGGTATTTATTTTCATTTTATAAACAAACGATAACAAAAACAAACAATGACACGCGATCAAAACAAACTCATACGTCTCCACTAAGGATAGAATCGGCTTCGTAGCAAGGGCAAACGGGCAATGTTTTCGCACGATGATGATGGCCGACTTCAACTAAAACAAATGTTCCTCCCGCTCCCGCGGGGGTGAAAATAAAACCTTGCCCCGCGCGGCGCTGCCGGCTTGTAATTATTTACGCTAAAAAAGTTCACCCAATCAATTAAAAATACTGTTGCCCTCCCTTTAGCAGCCGCCACTGGTAGGAAGGTATCAGATCCTTTATGGATCCATTTATTTTCTAATAAATAAGTATATGGTTTAAGTCGTCCGACTTGAAGACCATTTTTTCAATTGAGCCCAATCAAGTAAACTTTTATGAGTCAGGTCGGAACGTCAACTTTTTATTTAATCTGTAATTGACCTGCAGGGCAACATGACCAACACTGAACACCTACGTTCAATCAACCTCGTCTATCTTTAAACTACTGACTGCGCTGGTAAACACATTGTGGACAATAACAATAATAATGATAAACTTAGTGGGCATAATTTTAATAAATAGTATGTCCACTGAGGTTGTCTTAAAACAAATTTCTACTTAAGACCTTAAGACTTAGCATTGTAGACCAGGTTTAGGTATCAAGTCTATAGACTTGATACCGACCGGTTTAACTGTATTTTTTTAATACTCACAGGTCAAATACACTGAAAAAAAAAACGATTTTATTATTAACAAATATTTGGTAAACCTGATTTTTGTTGTGCTCATTACAAAATATTAAAAGCAAATATCATTAATTATTGGTAACAAACCTTTTTTAAAGTGTTTAGTTATAAATAATTTTTCATTTGTTTCTTTAATAATTTGATTGTTTTTTTAAATATTAATTGCCTTATATTAACCATAACCAAAATACTCTTTCTTTTAAGGTAACAGAACGTCTTTGTTATTAATACTTAAAATTTCCCAAATATAAATATACTCTTAATATTGGCAAATATTTCTTTGTGTTTATTACAACAAACATTTTTTGTATAATTTTATGGCGTGATTTTGTTATTATAACGGTCTGAATTGGTTTCTATTAATTACCTCGTAAAGTTCACAACAAATTTGGTTACTATTAACAAGCGATATTATCGAGCAATATAACTTTGTACCGTCTCGGCTCGGGCCTTGTCGCGCGTAGATCGTGACGTTTCGGTTGACATTTTGTAGGGGAGAGCGGGGCTAGTTGAGCCACTTTTTACATAAATGTAAATAAAAGCATTGCTATATTACTTACAGTTTTACAATTATAATATGTTTAAGGCAAATATTGGTTTTTAAAACTATGCATTCAAACTTAAAAAACACTTTTTTCTAGCACCCTTGCAACCCAACTAACCCCACCCACGGAGTAAGTTGGGCCATACGATGGGGCAAGTTGGGCATGGTTGAATAATTAGGAACTGTATATATGCAACATAAAATAACAGGAAATTCTTAGATTATTTTTATTGATAACTTTAACTTTCTTAAAAAACAAACAATATAAAGTAACCTAATTCTTGCTCTAGTCTGAATCGGAATTACGGTTTTAGCAAACATAAGTAAACCCTGCATCAGCACATATTTCATGGGCCCAAAACTTGTAAGTTAAACATTGTACCCATTTTTCTTTTGGTTTGCTGTTTGAGAATAGTTCCATGCAGACTAGACAAAATGTTTCCTCTTCATCATTGCTGTCATCTTTCAGTGTCCTTTTCTGAGTAGTTTTTCTATGCTTCTTTTCCTTGAAGACATTTTTGGTTACAGATTTCTCTTTTATTTTTTTACTTTTTTCACTCTTCAACTCTTCTTTAACCGGAGTTTCAGTTAGTATAGCTGTTGACCATTTTCTTCGGTTGATATTCTTGGTCTTTCTTTCGCCAGCTTTCGGAAAAGCACGAATTTTTAAAATTTCCCTAGATCGATTGGTAATAATAGATCATACAATTTTAAGTCACCGGGTGTTTGCCTCAAATTTGAATTAAAGGGTCTGTGTGATGTCATAAATAAATAAATGGCGGCTTTTTTACTGTTTTTTCACAATCTTTGGCTTATAACTTCTGCCATAACTTAGTTTTACAGAAAAACTAATCGTTTTTTGTTTGCAAGAGAACACCAATCAAGATTGTAAAGAAATTAGCTTTATATCTCCAAGACTAACAAAGATACCGCGTGAACAAGTCCACATCTAGGGGGCCTAATTTCCATAAGAGGATAAAAAACAGATAGAATATAGCATATATTAATAAGAGACCGCAATATGCCCGATTCCAGTCGAAAGCGTTTCAGCGTTGCCAAAGGTAACTTTGATAAATAACTACAGGCGCAAGCGTCGC
Source organism: Aspidapion aeneum (assembly GCA_963576565.1). NCBI lineage: Eukaryota > Metazoa > Arthropoda > Insecta > Coleoptera > Brentidae > Aspidapion > Aspidapion aeneum. The sequence continues at coordinate 46,465,200 of OY755039.1, read as the reverse complement.
AGTCTTCAAGAGGCGGACAATCTGAAACATTTGTTTAGGGCGAGAATTATTACATGACGTGATTTTTAGTCCATCATACGTACGCATGCTGATTTTACCCTTAAAATAAAACAAAATGTTTTTAGAAAATGTATGTGGTTAGCTGGGCCGGTGGCCCAACGTGCCCCGAACTTTTTGGCTAAACTAGCCCCACACCTACATACAAAATTGAGAGAGTCGGCAACCATGTTTGCGTAAATATTAGCATCGTTATAATTTCATTAAACTCTGTCTAAATATGTAAAGTTAACTATAAAAAACCGAATGGGGGCATGCAGGTGAAATAAAACAATCTGTAAAATGTTTTCCGATATAACAAAAAGTTACTTACGAGGTCCAAAAAAAAAATGGCTCTGTAATGAAATAGCGCGTATCAAAATAGCGCGTATCAAAATAGCGCGCTCATTTGAGCGCGTGTTCAAAATAGCGCGTATCAAAATAGCGCGTGAACAAAATAGCGCGTATCACAACGGCGCGTGATCAAAATAGCGCGTATCATAATGGCGCGTGTTTAAAATAACGCGTATCAAAATAGCGCGTATCAAAACAGCGCGTATCAAAATGGCGCGTGTGCAAAATAGCGTGTGTTCAAAATAGCGCGTCTTAAAATAGCACGTCTAAAAATACCGCGTTTTGAAAGATCGCCATTACAAACGTCGGTGTTACAAAATAGTTCGAGTAAGGGGTCTCTTTCTAACATGTTTTAAAAAAAAAAAAAACTTTCCAGACTTTTTCCCGGGATCCTATAAGGTGTAACCAAACCGAACCGAACCGAACCGACTTAAACCGCACCGAACTGAAATGAACCGAACCAAACCCGATCCTTATTTTGGTAGGTTTCTATTCTGACCTGTGACTTGGTGACATTTTTTTTGGTGGAAAAAGGTCAGGGAGTTACTGGAAAAAATGTTTGGGTTCGGTTCCGTCCGGTTCGGTTCGGTTTGGTTACACACTCTCTAGGATCCCGGAAAAGAAGCCAGGGAAGTTTTTTTTTTGAAAAAAATATGTTAGAAAGAGACCCCTTAGTCGAACTATATGAGTTGTGTTAAGTATAGCAAGCCATCGGTTTATTTAACGGTTAAGTAAGTATAACTTATCTGACCTTGCTCAAACTGTTTAGGTGAATATACCTAAGCAGGCCTGATACGCGCTATTTTTTACACGCCCTATTTTAATACGCGCTATTTTGATACGCGCTATTCTGATTACGCGCTATTTTGATACGCGCTTTTTTGATAGGCGCTATTTTGAACACGCGCTATTCTGAACACGCGCTGTTTTGATACGAGCTATTTTGAACACGCGCTATTTCGTTACAGAGCCAAAAAAATTAGGTCAAAATCTGTTCCATGGAGATACACACATCACAGATTCTCACTGCGGACTAATGCGTGAGCAAAGGCGACTTTGCAACGTGGGTGGCGCTGGCATCTGACGTCTAATTGTCGAGTTAATAGGGGTGTCTCAACGTGCCCCTATGCCCAACCAGCCCCGCTCCCCCCAACGTGTGGGCCGCGGTCTAGACCGAACCGACCCGACGCCCTACGTAGCATTGTATTACAGACCGTCGCAGAAAGCCCAAAAATCAAGGGGACGCCATGTTTTGGGAAAAACCAAAAAAGGTTTAGTTTTTGTGATTTTGTACTAATACGGACCTAAATACGCGGGTATTTTTATGGCATCATAATGGTGTTTTGGTTGCAAGAGTCGAAGTGAATAAAAAGTCATCAGGAATAACGCTTTAAAGGTAAATATTTAAAGGTAGAAATATAGCTTCAAGAAAAAAAACGTATTCATTGTATAAACTTTTTGTTCTGTGGAAACTGATTGCTTTATAAACAAACAGTAAATAGGATTGATTTTTAATTAACTGATTTATGTGCTAATTGACGACAAGTAGGTATCCACAGGCGTAGGTTTTGTTTGTTTTAATATAAAATTCATACTTTTTTTTTTGGTTTCAGATTTCCGCTTAAAGATGGAAACAAATCTGGCTTTGTTGGTTAAAAACATGCATCTTGCTGATTGGTCTTCCACACAGATCCTATTAGAAATCACAAAAACTATCCTATTTAAAGAGCAGTAAGTATAGTACGTGTTATTTATTATTTTTTTAGAATGCTTTATATTGGTATTTTGTGATTTTAATAATTTTAAATTTGATGTCATTTGAATCATTATTAAAGATTTTTAAGCAGAGCCTTTAGTATGAAAATGTGAAGTTTAAACCTTTTAACTTAAAGCAAACGTTTAATGTTCTGTACAGCGGCGTACATAGAAAAAAATTCCGGGGGGTGTCCCGAGACGGTTTCGGCGGGGGGGGGGGGGGGGGGTGCGAGACCTCATGAGGCCGTATTTTAGGCTATTTTATGTTTATATTCATAAAATATGTGGAAAATATCTAAAAAAAACTTAACTTTGAGTGGGGGGCCCAGGCACCCCTTTATATATGCCACTGGTTCTATATTAAATTTACAAATATATAAAATTTATTTTCTTTTTCAGGTCAGCACTGACTTGGATGTGGAGGAAATAATTGAACAAAGGAGAAACATTTTAAAAAAACATGCGCTACCCATGCTGCCTTTCGTAATGGTGGAGTCCCCAACTTATAGTGAGGTAAAATCCATTTATGTCAGTTTTGACAAAATTTTGTGTGCATCTCACGTGGAACAAACGTGGGTATATCTCATTAACCAAGCTTTGCAAAAAAAACAAAGATTACCAGCCACCATAAAAAAAATTGTGATGTGACAGATCAGTCATACTTTACCAGACTTCATGTCTCTGAGACTACAACCTTATTTTACAAAAAAAATACTCTGCCCATATATGGGCCCCTAAGCTCACACTAGGTACTATAGTTATAGTGTACGTGTGAGCTAATATAACTAAAAACTGAAATATATTTTATTCAACTCCAGACTAAATTACCTTTTGTTTGATACCACACAAGCCATGTTTTGACCTAAACTCGAATTTTTGAAATCTACCCCCACCCTTAAAAAAACAAAAACTAAAAGGTATTTTGTTAAACTCCGGACTCAATTACCTTTCGTTTGATATCACACACGCCATATTTTCACTTAAACTCAAATTTTTAAAATATACCCTCATCCTTTTTTTTTAAATAAATTAAAATGTATTTTTTTTAACTGCAGACTCAATTGCCTTTCGTTTGATATCACACACGCCATATTTTCACATAAACCCTAATTTTTGAAATCTACCCCCACCCTTTTATTGGGTTTGTGTTCGGTGGATTTTGTTCATTTTTAATGGGACCATCTCGACCCAAGACCCAGCCTAGGTACCAAATTTCATTAAAATCGGCCAAGCGGTTTTTGAGTTATGCGCGTTAGTCGTTACAGACAGACATACAGACAGACAGACAGACATACAGACAGACAGACGGCGCAACAAAAAAGTTTCAAAATCATCTGAATCGCAAAGATATATAAAAATTTTTAAAATCGGAGCAACTTTTTTTTTCTCGAAAAAATTAGGCTCACCATAGCTCACAGTATAGTATAGTATATGTGTGAGCTAAAAAATATCTAGTTCTTTTTTATTTATATATTAGGTATTGTAGTAGAATAAATTTGTAGGGTATTTCAAGAAAAAGCTGCAAAAAGGGTATATTTTTTTATATTTGTATATGGGTTAATATGCATAGACTCCACAGGTTTAAAAAGATCCATGGTCTTTTTATTTTTATAATAAAATACAAATAAATATTTTTCATCAAAACAACTTGCTTTTTATTATTATTAAAATTATTCTATACCTTATTCATTTCTATAGGGTTAATGGGAAAAGGGACACCAATTTTGATCACACAACTTTATTTCTTTTCGACGATTCATTTTTGTCTTCCTAAGGCTGAGGTGTGTAGCCCGAGGAAGACGAAAATGAATCGTCGAAATGTCGCAAAGAAATACAGGTGTGTGATCAAAATTGGTTTCCTTATTTCCATTAACCCTATAGAAATATACAGGGTGTTCATTTTGAAATTTCCCAACCCAGATTTCTCGAAAATGATTTTTTTTTAAGAAAAAGTAAAAACAGGTCAATTAATTTATTAAGGAGGACACATTTTGGCTATCTTACAGTTTTTGTAGTACACACCCCCTTTGAAAAAATAAGTGAATATGTCAAAAACAAATTGATACATTTTTAAAATTTTTACACCTTTGTAAAGACATAAAAAATGTACCCCTCACAGGGGGTGTGTACTACAAAAATTTTAAGATAGCCAAAATGTGTCCTCCTTAATAAATTAATTGACGTGTTTTTGATGTTTTAAAAAAAATCATTTTCGAGAAATCTGGGGTGGGAAGTTTTAAAGTGAGCACCCTCTTTATTAAACAGAACGTGATACCTACAAATACCTTATTAATGCAAAATAACTAAATATAATTACAGCTACTAATTATATAATAACCCATAATTAATTAATTTAATATTAAATAAGAATGATCCTTATAATAAATATACAGTATATTGATAATTAAACTCACATATATTTTTAAATACCAACAATATATTAGTGCTTAATGTAGCTTTTTTAGTTTCCTATTACCAGACGATTTTGTTTTTATTAACAAATATTTGTTTCAATTGTTGAAATTTATGAATTGTTACCTGCAAACAAATATCTAATAAGCCAAATATGGGCAACGCATTTTGTAACAGTTACAAAATGTTTGTTATTGTTACAAAATTCTTCTCTCAGTGTATATAATATATATATATATATATATATATATATATATATATATATATATATATATATATATATATATATAAATTCAATTTAACTTAAGAAATAAAGAAAAACCACATAAAATTTTTGTAACGAAATGTCATTTTTTGGAAACTTAGTCGGTGTAGTCGTAGGATTCTTGTTAAAAATAGTCTCAAATTGTAGTACCACCCCCTGAGGAGTGGTTTAAAGTTCGAAAAACAATAGAAATAATCCATGATTGACAAAAAAACTTATATACAAAAATATTCAAAGCTAAATAATACATAAATAAATAAAAACTATATCTGTAGATGCATTACCGTATTAAATACGTATTAATATTTAAATACTGTAAAAAGCACAAGATATATTAGAATCCCTTTTCAATTACACATTCCTAAAACAATCGACCATCGGTTTAATCGTCGCTAACTTGTCTAAAAAATTAACATGTAAAATATAGCGGACAGCTGACACTGAATTACACCGTTTTTATTCGACATATCCTATATAGCATAGAGTAAGGCTATATTACTCTATGATCCTAGTGACATTTCGAGGTTTAAATATGTGGAATTTGTGTGGAAATAATGTCTTTGTTACAACGAAAAAAGACGACCAATATCGCAAGGTATTTATGAACAGTTTATATAAGTATTAAAAACTATTGCATTCACGGGAAAAATAAGTTAAACCTTCAACCAACCACTTAGCACTGTAGACCCTTTAGTAAATACTGGTTTTTTAGCTTTAGATTTTTTGCAGCTACTTGAGTGTATTTCAGATGATTGAGGTCGATGATGCCACAGCGCAATGGTGGCTCGTGGTTTTAATCCAGGGGGTCATTCTCGATCATCTGAGGCTTAAAACTACGTACATACCTTTTACGATGTAATATTTAATTTATTTTTATTCTTAAATCAGTCTATATATTCTATCTATCTATATAGCCTTCTTCAATCCATCTTTAGACATAATCCTCTCATAATATCTTCCACTCTTCTCTGTCTGTCACCGTGTTCATCCATCTAGTTCCAGCATATTTCTTCAAATCGTCTGCACATCTCATATGAGTCTTCCTCTACTTCTATTTTCCCTAGGTCTCTAGTCTAAATACATTTGTTCCATCGACCGGCTTTCTGTCTGATATTATGACCGACAAATTTCCAATTTAATCTCTCTTCTGACATCCCTTACTTATGTTTTATTTCTTATCCATTTAATCCTATTTCTATCTGTTAGCTTTACTTGTAACATTTGTCTTTCGATTGATCTTTGCGCTTTTGTTAACTTATCTATGTTTAATTTTGTAAGTGTCCAGGTCTGGGATCCATGGTAATTAGATTGGCTATACACTTTCGTTTTGAGGTACTGAGGATATTTTTTATCTTTTAATATGTAGCTTAATTTACCAAATGCTGCCCAGGCCAATCTTACTTCGTCTCTTGATTTCAGCTGTTTGGTTGTATTTTTTTAGGTTAATAATTTGTCCCAGGCAGGGTTGGATCGGCTCAAACAAACCGGCCCTGGCCATTTTTTAATTTCGGCCCTTGCTTCGGCACAAAAATTTTACGGCAAAGAAAACGAAGCCATATTGTGTTATTTTTGTTTTTAATAATATGGAGGTTTTGTTATTAAATAACATGCTAATTTTAAAGGATGTAATTTGCATTTTGAGAAAAAAAAACTTCATATAAACATATATGCATGTCCTAAACATCCTTGTCAGATACAACGTGTTTGAATACTTAAAAAAAATCTCCTTTTTTACTAATATCTGTGATACTGCTCTAGATATTTTTGTAAAGTTTTATATTCTGTATGCCTATATTAAACACTAAGTACCTATTAACATAATTAATATATATCTAATTTTTTCAAAAAATGAACACTCAAAAAAAAAGAATAAAAACGTACAAAATTTTAATATACAACAGCACTGCCCCCGTTAGTTAAAAGGCTGCAAGTAATTTTTTTTCGAATGAAGGTTTTTGGTCTCGACGGATTTTCCATCATGTCCTATGTAATAAAAATTAAAAAAATTTAAAAAAAAAACAAATAGCAGTAACTGTAGTACTGCCTTATGAACAATTAAAAGTTTGAAGTTGTTTTTTTTCCGAACCACACTTGCGCCCTTTTAACTACGGGGGGCAGAGCAGGTATGCTAATTTTTCATATGGTAGCATATGGGCGTTTAGCAGTTTTTGTGGGTAGTGAATTGAACTGAGCCGTCAGGCTCGGCTATGTAACGCTCATTCGGATAAAGTCGGCTCGAGTCGACAAACTGTGAGAGGAACAGTCAGTGAGCGATATGATGATGCAGATGAAGGCCAGTATTATTAATTTCGCCTTGTTGAAGTTTACACTGTGGTCTTAAGCACACACAATTTTTTTAAATAATGAACTTGATGCTGCCGTTTTATCTATGATCTTAATTTGAATTGGACCCAATACCGATTTTTCAATCGGTTAATCGATTTCTTAGATTTTTTATGTATTTTAGCACTAAAAGTGATCTTTCGCAACTAAGATATGACATATTGGCAAGGTCGTACCGAAGGGGGAGATCAGGGGGATCAATCCCCACCAAAATAGTCAACAAAGTGTGTTAAGAGAGATTTCATAACAGTAACACAAATAAGAATAAAAATTGGACATTATTTTAATTACATTTTTTTAATCTCCCGATTTTTTCTTCTGGATATTGGTATTGTAAAAAGATATTAATAAGTTAGTGCCATTATCACATTATCTCCTTGATACATTATACTTATTTTAATATAAAAGTAACTGTAACACTCAAACGAGTAACGCAGACCTGGAATTACTACTACTGGAATTTTTTAAATTTAAATATATAATGTTTTAATTACAGTCGAACCTCTCTAACTCGAACCTCTATAACTCGAACCTCTCTATAACTCGAACCTTTTAAGTGGTCCCTGCACTTTATATATGTATTTTAACCTGTTTAATTCGAATTTCTATAACTCAAACTCTCCATAACTCGAACTGTTTTGGTTGTCCCTTTGAGTTCGAGTTATAGAGGTTCGACTTTAGTTCGTTTGTCAAATATACAAAAATAAATATTATTGATTTGGAATAGGTACATCGGGCCTGCGGCCCAACCGGCCATAAATTGTACCGGCCCACCGGGCATTTGCCCAGTTGCCCGCCTGTCCCATCCAACCCTGGTCCCAGGTTATATATTCCTCTATATACTTGTTCTATTTTTTCTTGGTTTATTCCGATAGTGTAGTTGATATTGTAGCCCAAATTTTTAGATGCTGTATCCAGTTATTCCAGCATTTTTACATTTTTATCAGTTCTTCTTTCTTATCTGTCATTAGGGCGATATCATCGGCATATCTTACGTGGTTCAAGTATTGTCGGCTTACTTTGAGGACCATTTCTTCTCAATGTAAATTTTTAAAAACATCTTCTAGGACCTGGTTAAATAGTTTAGGGGATATGATGCCACACTTTGTGACACCTCTTCTTATGAGGATTGGCTTGGTTCCTTAGTGGATTTTGAATGCTGTTGTTGCTTCGCTATATATATATATATATATATTGGCTATTAAGACTGTGTATCCAGTGGCGGATCCAGGATTTCGAGAGGGGGAGGGGCCAAGGAGGAAGCAAAAAACGGAATATATCTTTTCCTTGTTATTTTTATTAAGTCTTAGGTCTGAAATAAAAATTGTTGGGCATATGCGCCGCAGGCGAAAATTTTTGGAATACTAAGTAATTTTTACCAAAAAAATTTAAAAATGTTATGTTGCGGGTAAATTGTGTTAAAACTTGGGGTTAATGCAGTGAAATTGTTTCCCTGGAACTAAAAAAATGTTTAATGTCAGGAAGCGGGGGGGGGGGTGCCCGGGCCACTCTGCCCCTCCTGGGTCCGCTACTGTGTGTATCTGTGATCTATTCGGCTATTAATTAAAGATGCTTTTACTGCTTAGTGCTCAATGCTATCGAAAGCTTTTTCAAAGTCTATAAACGCAATATATATATATATATATAGTGGAATGTTGTATTTGTTGGCTCGTTCTATTAGGATTTTCATGGTTAACTTTACTGAAACCTTTTTTGAAGCCTGCTTGTTATTTTGATTGATATCCGTCAAATTTTATAGTTAGTCTATCTGTTAATATTTTCGTGAAAAGCTTATAAATTACATTGAGCAGTGTTATAGGTCGATAGTTTTTTAGGCCTGCCCTTTCGCCTTTCTTGTGTAGAATAATGGTTTCAGATTCTTGCCAGTTGGTTGGGATTATTTTTTCTTTTAGTATTTTATTGCTCTGCGCTTTTTTTCGTATGCACTTTTTTCCAAAAGCGTTTTCTTCCTTGAGTGCTTTTCTGATAATGAAAATAAACAAAAATATACTTACATCTTATACTTTACATATTTTTTACCCCCCCCCCCCCCTCCACTTCCCGTAAATCGAACCGAATCGAACCCCCCCCCCTTCCCCGTAGAATCGCCAATGATCAAAGGTACAACACTGAAAAAAAACCCGATTTTTGACAAATGAACCGCGGATTTGGCTTATTTTTTCTTGCATCAAATTAATTACATTTAAATTTAAAGAATGGCTTTTGTCAAAAAATTATCTATGAATTTGATGTAAATTTTTTATTCTTTTAGCCCTTTATACTTTTGATAAAAAAGTGTGCGTTTTGTCTAAAACACCCTGAATTTAATTCTATTTCCTGTACTTAAATCAATTTTTTATGAACTTGTTACAAGGTCGTAGAATTTTGGCTCCCGAAAGGTTCGCATATTTCCAAGTTGGTCAGCGGGACAAGATCACGAAGGCGTTAGTTTGCTGGGAGCTTTTACACGGGTAGGGTTAAGCTGCTGTTCTTACGGAAAAATAAGGCTATATATTGATGGCTGGACTTTTTTTTTGTGCGAAAATAGAAATAGTGTTTCGACGAGCATCATGGAGCTTTTAGAAAAATCCCATTTATGGCCAAAATTTAAAGGTAAGAAACAATTCTGCATACTATCATTCTAAAACACTAGAGTATTATTCGAGGGGGAAACAAGTCATTCTAACTAAGGTCTAAATTCTTTAAAAACATATCGTTAGTTACGATTGATGCCTCTTTTATGGTCTTTAGAAAAGAAAAAACAAGATTTTTGTGGGTATATAAAATAATTCCAGAAAATATTCCCTAAGCGTGCCCATCATGCCATTTTTGAAGCCGTTGTGCATTTGTTACGAAACCATAGGCAATCATCAATAACTAATAAAAAATTCTTAAAAAGAAAGATTCTTTTGGCTTGCAACCTTTAGCTACTGGAAAAACCATACGCATTTATTATGAAACCATAGGCAATTCATCACAAACTAATAAAACATTCTTAAAAGAAAGATTCTTTTGATTTCCAACCTTTAGATACCTGAAAACCATAAGCATTTAATATAAAACCATAAGCAATTCATTAAAAACTAATAAATACTTTTCATTTTATTTTTAAAGAATAGGTAAGTTTAGAACTTTGTCCAAAGAAAGTCAAATATTTCTTGATATGAAGTCTGATGCAGGCAATGGCAGAGCCAGAACTTAGGGGCGAGGGGTTCAGACTAAGGTTTGCACAAAATTTAGGTATTTAAATTACATATAGGTATTTTATTTAAAAATATTAAGGCAAGGACGACTCGTGATATTTTCTGTGGAGGGGCTTTAGAGTTTAAATTTTCTAAAAAAAAGCGCAGAAAGCAAAATTTTTAAACAGCAACATATGCATTTGTATTTAAATAAAATGCACCACACACGAAAGTTTGAAAACAACCATAGAGATTATTAAAAAAAACATGGTGCGGACAAAAATTTTTCAATATATATATTTTTCTTTTAATATGCGAAATGTATCAAATGATAAACAAAAATCTCGCGTGGGGGACTCCGACCCATTGGCTGCGCCTATGCATGCAGGTTCAATAATTTCACCTGCAACAGTCCAATCATCTTGTTTACTCGTCAAACAAATGTCTCTATTTTACACTTTTTTTACATGTTGGAGGAGGAAGATAATCAAATTGCAGCTTGAATTGCAGCGGTTCCGGAGAATAAAGAAAAACTTTTTTCCTAAAGGTAATAATAAAAAAGTTTTCCATATGGCTCCAACTTAGCTAGACATACGGTATATTTAGTTTTAGTTATTTGAAAGTTTATATTTTTTATATTTACAGTTGGATACACTATATGTGGACACCCTCTCTAACTCTCTTATTTTTTATCATAGAAAGACAAAACAAACAGTGAATATTTTATAAATTAAAATATAGTCGGGTTTTATTTCGTGCCGTTTTCAAGATATATCGGCGTTTAAATTTTTTAAAAATGGAACATTAAATTATATATTTTTCAAAGGGTAACGTATGGTATTTTTAGAAAGTACAGTTTTTGGAAATTTTAAAAATGTAAAGAATACATTATAAGAAGTCCGATGTATAAAAATTACTTATATTAATCGAAAACCTGTATGTTTTTACGTTTTCAAAATCTCTGAAAACTCTAATGTTTAAAAAATTATAAGGCCTTCCTGTTCCTAAGAAATCAGGCTTTGATTATTCCGTTTTTGAGATATAAAAAGGTAAAAGTAGAACACCACTGTATTACGTATATGGGTTTTTGAAACGACATTTTTTTCGAGCATTTTAAAAATGTTAAATTATTTAAGATATATCCCATTTAAAAAATAAACTTAACAAACAAATAAAATTTTTGTATTGGTGAAAAATCAGTGTTTGTTAATTCATAACATTTTAAGATTTTAATATTATCGTTCTATAATATAAATAAAACAATTAAAGGGCGTGTTTACATACAATTGATCCAACTGTATGTAGATACAACACTAAAAACAAATTAAAATTTAACTTTAACAATGGATTAAGCAAATTAGTTTATGCTTTACCTTAGATAAAAATACGTTTTTTAAAATTTTGTTAACTTTCAATTTTTGTACCGAATTTTTTGAAAAAAATATTAAAAGTTTTAGTTTAAGGACAAAAATGAATGTATTCGTTGTTGTAGTGTTCGGGTTATTTAACCAAAATGTTTCATACTTTTTTGAAACATTTTAATAGAAATAATTTAACCAAAATGTTTTCATATTTTTTTTAAACATTTTAATAAAACTAATTTACTCAAAATATGTATTTTTTGGGACACCATTTCATACCATTTTTACCTTCCTAGCTCGCGCAGCAATGGCTAGAGAAGGTATTGTTTTCGACGAAAAAAAATTGAGGTAACGCAGAAAATATGTCATTTAGGTGTATTTGGACCTATCTTAGCAATCTCGTCGTGACGTCTGTCCGTGTGAGTGTGTATGTATGCCCACGATAGCTCCGGAATCACTGGACCAATATTTATGAGATGTTCATGAAAAATAGTGGTCGATATGGTAACGAGCTGATTAGATTTTGGTCAATATCCATTAAGTCTAATTGACGGTTCAAAAATTTTAAAAATGCTAATTTTTTTAACGGGGCCTCTCATTAACAAGCGGAACATATTTCGTTTCTCAGATATTTACAAAAAACTGTTATTAAGACTGATATAGTATGGAGTTCACTTGAAGTGTGTTTATGCGCTAGGAAAGTATCAGCTCCGTCATGAGCTCATTTTTTACTTACGTTTTTTAAAATATTTTTTTAAATTTAAGAAATAACCTTTTTTACAGGATAACCATTACGTGATTCTCACCATAGTTTAACATTCCCATAATTCCTTTTGTATTAGAACTGCACAAAAAAGATAAGTTGTTTAGTTTTTTACCAAATTTAAAAAATACTTTTTTATTTCGATGAAAATATCCTTTTGTTTTTTTACTAAATTTTTATCTAATTTCAAAAATAACTACTTTATTAATTTTGTTTTTAGCCGGCAACATATTATTATGAACTAACCTAGTTTATACTTAATTTATTTAAATTTTATTTAAATTTTCTTAAAATTTGTAAAAAAACTAAGCAACTTTTATATTTACACTTTCTGTGTAGTTATAATAAAAAAGGAATTAAGGGGGCTGTAAAGACATGCTGAATCATCCGGTACTAAATGAACAGAGCTTTTTACATAAGCAACCGATGACTTTGACTCAAAACCCTCTGAAATTTGGAAAAATGTGGTCTGAGATAAAGAAAATACGTAATTTTGCATAAAAGCACATTTTTATAAAGCTATTCATATAAAAGAATTGGTTATCTTTTAAAAGTAATAACAGCTGATTCACTTTTAGCAAATTCATTGAAATGTATAAGTTATGAAACAATTGATCAAAGCTTTTAGGGCAAAATCCTTATAATTTACAAAACATGCCTTATTCAGTCACGCAACTATTTAAGCATTTCTATCAAAGAAATAAGCAGATTTTACCACAAAATTTTCGTAAGTTCATTACAAAAACCCCATTCATTTGGCATATATCAAATGAACCTAGCGTTTGAGGTAATTGCATTTGCCGTTAATTTAAAGATTCGTTTTTATCAGTGAATAATCACAGGATAACAATCATAAACTTGGTAGGTATTTGGTCGAGTTGAATAAACACATTGTCTTATTTCAATAAAATTTATATCCTTAAAATTCACTATGGGCCGACCAAAAGAAACCCTTGCCATGGGACATTATTATTTCTTAATTTGTTCGTGGTGTAATAATTTTTCATCAGCGAAACCACATTATTCACTGTTTTTATTTTCACCAGGTTTAGTGTCAATTTTTTTGTATTTTGTCCCAAAACCCTGATATACAATGAACTCGCCGAGGCATCTCGGTCTCTTTGATATCAAAGACATCTTTATCCTCTATTTTATCAACTTAAGTGCATTAACTTCATTTTCTTTTTTAGTTACTCTCAAAGTCAGAATATTTCTCCTTTACTACTACGGTTTAGAACGTCTTTCTACGTTGTCTGGCACCTATTATCTACCTCCTTCTATCCTGTAATCAGCTTCTGTCAGGTTTTTTGACTCATTGATCTTTGGATTGACTGTTGCCATTCCAGTTTAAAAATCCCTCTTTTTCTGTGCCCTATTGGTTACCATTCTATGACCTGCTTTGGTAATCTTTCGTAGTTCATACGCTGTACATGGCCGTACCATATCAGTTATCTTTTAGTGATGTAATCCGTTATGCTTCCCTTGATTCCCATTATTTCTTTTACGATCTCATTTCTTATATGATCTGTTCTAGATATTCCCATTGATCTTCTTATTGCATCCATTTCGACACTTTCTTTTTTATTTCTCTGCGCCATAAAATACTGTTAATCTTTCTTGTTTTTACTATTCCTTTTTCCAGTTCTTTACAGTTTGCTCCTGTTTTATCAAATGTTTGATTTGATTGATTGATTCGTTTCCAATACATAAGTACTGTGTCTTGTCCACGTTCACTTCTAACCCACACTTTTGGTATTCTTTCGTTAGTTTTCTCATCATATACTCCATGTCTTCTGTATCATTGCTACAATTAGTTGATCGTCAGCAAATTCTAGAGTGTACATGTTTCTCCTTTGTCCGATTTAATTGATGTTTTATGTTTAGAGTCAGAAATTGGAAAGCTAGGATGCATAATTGGAAGAAGTTGATGCTGATCCTAAAACAGGCGAATCAAGAACACCCTAGATTGTATAGCCAAAGTTCTCCAAAAATTGTGATATTTTTAAAAATAACATACAATGCTTCCCGGAAATAAATATTTATTTCATTACACAAGTTTCTAACAATATATTCAAAGAAAGGGTTAGTCAGGAACTAAAAGTCAGATTATATAACTTTTTTGAGCTTTTATTGTTTTTTATTTTTTCACTTAAATAATTTAGAAAAACTTACATATTATAGATGCACGAATACGACATACATATTAAAATCTTAACACATTTGCAATATCCATAGCAAATAATTTTGCATTTGAATATTTGAATCTTCCATGCTGACAAGCTCGTTGAATAAATAACACCTTTACAAATGGCCGCAAGATATATGCCTAAAATATGCTAATTTGTCCAGCTAATTGTTGTATATAGATGTTAACGTGTTATGGGTATCGATTAATATCATGCATAAAATCTGTGAAGTGCATCTCATAATTTTTGTTGTCAAAAAAAGTGCAAACCAGATCGAGATGGTGTTATTGTGGTAATTTCGTCTGCCCAAGAATCATAGGGGGTTTTGCGGTTCCCCTCCACAATGTTTTTTTGGACATTTTTTATTAATAATCCAAAAAGTATCAACTTTTTTAAAATATATAATTTTTGGAGCAGATAAAATTTTCTATCCAGCAATGTTTGTGGCCCCCCCTGGAAGCAGCGGCGCATGTTCCATAGGATGGAAAGGGTACATTTTTAAAATTTAAGTTTTAAAAATGTACCCCCTTCTTTGCTATGGAACGTACACCCCTGCTTCCAGAGGGGGGCCAAAAATTTTGTCCGCTCCAAAAATGGTTTCTAGAAGATTCTTAAAAAATTTGACATTTTTGGTTTATTAGAAAAAATGTTGATGGGGGGGAATCACGCCCCCCCCTCCCCGCGAGAGTAGGGTGGATAACCCTCGTTATATTTTTGTGGGAGTATACTGTATATCCATACAAAGTGTGTTGCTTCTCTCATTTAATTAATTTAAGATTCAAGTGTATACCAAATTTGACCATTTTTGGGGCGTCTATACAAGATCCACTGCTGCCTTGAGGGGAGAGTTATGTAGGTCGTTGGAAAGGAAATTCCTTTAGCTTTAAAAAAGCAGACATATAGGACAATAAAATTCAAAAAAATTAAAAAAATATTGTTTTTTCCACACCTATCATTCATTTAAATGCCCATAAAAGGTGCGCCACTGATGTAAGGGGCGTGTTATACATCGTTGGAGAGGACTTTTGATCAGCCTCAATAACTATTACTTAGTTGTGAAAAGAAACACTGTCTTCCTCTAATTGCTTTAATGTCGATAAACCGGTTTCGGCCTATTAAGCCATCTTCAGTATCCTAAAGCGAAAAAATAATAAAACGACGATATCGAGGTTGTTTTAACCCAACATTTTTTAAACAATAATAAAGAACCTCTTCATATTTTTTAAACTTTTATTATTTAAATGTTATTGTTTCATGTTTTTTAAATAATTTTTTCATCATAATAGATGAGCCAAGGACGATTTCTTGACGCTGGAATGTATTTTAGTCGGTTTTATTATTTTTTCGCTTTAGGATACTGAAGATGGCTTAATAGGCCGAAACCGGTTTATCGACATTAAAGCAATTAGAGGAAGACAGTGTTTCTTTTCACAATCTTACATACATCTAAAGTAATTGGAGTACTTTTTCAAACTAAATATTACTTAGTTGTTTTTGGCCCAGTTAAAAAGTTTAAAAATTAAGTTTTAAGTTATTACTAATCAAAAATATTTCTTTACTCACCTTGAGTATTATTTACTGAGTTACAAAAATGAATGTTCGAAATTTTTGTTTGATTTGAGGAATTCTACAGACATTTATTTTTATTTCAAGGCGGCTACTTTAAAAAGTTAAATCTAACTTATTAAATATTTAATTGTATACAATGAGATTTTGAACAAAAATACTGTGTTAAAAAATGTGTTAAAGATACAAAATGCCACAAGAAAAATAAAAAAAAATATTATAAACATTTTCCCCTTTTTTCGTAGACCTATGGAACGTGCAGCACTGCCTTTAGAGGGTACATGGTTAAAAAGGAAATTTTATCCGCTTGCAAAATTATCTCGAGAAGATTTTTGGAAATGTTGACTGTTTTCGAGTTACACCCCTACCAGGGTGGGGGGCTGGTCCCCTTTCGTAAAATGTTCGGGCGAGTTTTATGTCCATCCATACCAGTTGTGTTGCTTCTATTATTAAACGCAGCATATCGCTTGAATCTCGGATGTAGGGCATGAACTATTATGCTTTATAAAAATTTCTGCATATCCTAAAATGTAAAATGCAATAATCAGATATTCCATTTTTTCGCAAAATTAATAATATAAAAGTTTCCCATATTATTTTGCGAACTTAATAGCAGACACAATTTATATAGACGAATGTACGAGTCTCAAATCTTCCTTTTTAATTATATTATACAGGGTGTTTCCTAATTGAATGTCAGTATTTATGGGCATGATTTTTGGGTCCATTTTAAGAAAAAAACTTCATATGAACATATGTCCTAAACGTCTTACCTTTTGAGATACAGGGTGGTAAAGTTTTTAAAAATAAATCATTAACCAAGTGAAGTGAAGTGAACAATTATGAGCAAATTTGATCTCTTGAATTTTTTTATTCCGACGCACGGGTTTCATCTAAAAAAATAAAATCTACGTGTCTCTGCATGATGATATTGTCATATTAACGATATTATTATGATCATGCAGAGAAACGGTTTTTATTTTTTTAAGCGAAAGCCGTGCATCGGATTGAAAAAAATCAAGTGACCAACTTTGGTTAGAAATGATTGGGGATTTTAAAAATAATTTTTATTTCAGGAAAAATCAGTGGAGTGCCAAAATAGGCAGGTCAAATTACAGACGAACGCCACTGATGGAAATTTTAAAAAAAAGTAATACATTAAAAAATGCCTCTTGATTCATAGTACATGTACTACAAATTTCATTAAAATATCTGAAGTAGTATTGTAGATATTAATAATAAATTATTTGTTTTTGAAAACTTTACCACCCTGTATCTCAAAAGGTAAGACGTTTAGGACATATGTTCATATGAAGTTTTTTTCTTAAAATGGGCCCAAAAATCACCCTCATAAATATTGACATTCAATTAGGAAACACCCTGTATAGATTTTTATTTTCTATCAAAACGATTCTGTTTTTTTTTTCATTGCCCCTAAAAATCCTTGGTAAAATAGACCCATCGATTTGCATAACAAAAAAGCGTTACAATTTCTTCCCAAATACAAATAAATAAAACAAAGAACACCATAGGCGTCCGAAATATTTTTGATTCCTTCAACTAAGTCGCAAAAAACCCGTCATATCTTTATCCTTTAAACACTAGCACTAGCAACGGCCGGGTGGGTGGTCAATACCACAAAACATTTTGCCAAAAAAACTTTATACTATTTTTTAAAATAAAAATGGAAGAAATATAATTATAACTTGAATCATAAATTGTAAAAATAAAAATGAAAAATAAAGAATTTTAATTTACCTAAATCAGTTAGATTTAGTAAAACTATTATAACATTTGCAAAATCGGAAACAAATCAAAATTTTTGTTCAAAACTCTTCATATTGAAGGAAATCCTTTAAATCTGTCAACACTGCGCTCGAAATTCTCGGGCCGTAAGCCAGATTGCGGCCCGCGTTACCTAAGAAACGGGGGGGAAGTAGGGGACGCAGGCCGCTGTTTTAATGAAACGAAGGGCGCACTTATTTTGCGTTTCGTCCACTTTGCAGCAATATGTTATGGTCTGATTCATATAACATAATAAGACATTTTTTTAATTTTTATTTTTATAGAGTAGGCAATATCTTTTAACACTCCGTCACTGATTAAATCATATATCATACCCACAGAAGAACTTACAGGGTTTCTGACACCGAACCAGAATGTTTGGGTCACATATTTAGGGTGTTCAGACTGGGGTGCCCCTCTTAATAAATAAATCTATCATAAATCACATTTAACCCCCATTGATGGTTTGTGGGCATCATGGTTTATTTAATTCTGTCAATGGCCGTTTGCCTGCCTGAATCGCTGACTCTAGATGCAGTGCGATGGTAAACTGACACTTTTTTAGTAACGAACATCATTGTAAACGTCCTAACGGAATAAGTTGTTTTCTAGAAATACACTATCGCTCATATGTAGAGCAAATAGAGAGGGATATTAGAATGATGAAACAATTTTAATGAATACAAAATGTTTAATTTGCAACAGCCTATAAACCGAATACTTAAAGATATTCGAAAATGTGTGGTCCAAAAGTAGAGCAACCAAGATTTATTTTTTTCTTAAATATAAAGCTTTAAATATTTTTAATATCTAGTAGCATAACCTTTGCACTTGATGACTGCTTGACATCTAGTCTTCATTGATCTTATAAGTTTTTCAATGTAGTCTTCGGAAATTAAATTCCTAACTCTTTGAATTTCTTCATCCATTCGTTCGTATTTGATATCTTTTTCGTGTGAATTCTTCTATCAATTTCATCCCATAGATTCTCTATCGGGTTTAAATCAGGGCTTTGAGCTGGCCATACCATAGCATTGACTTTATTATTTACCAACCAGTCTTTAACCAACTTTGACGTGTGCTTTGGGTCATTGTCATGTTGAAAAACCCATCTTAAGCTCATGTTATCCTCTGCCCAAGATAACATATGGTTTTCTAATATATTCTGATAAACAAAGCGATCCATTATTCCATCAATTTTTATGAGCGCACCGCCAAACGGTCCAAACAACCCCAAACCATTATACCACCACCGTTTAATAGTTGATCGTGTATACTTCGGGTTAAACTTTTCATTTATTGGTCTTCTTACCCAGCAAACACCGTCTGATCTAAACAATTTAAAAAGACTTTCGTCTGAAAATAGCACTGTTTTCCATTTTTCGTAAGAACAGTTGACATGCTCTCTTGCAAATTTCAATCTTGCTTCTCTATTTTTTCTAGAAATAAAGGGTTTCTCCGCCGATTTTCTTCAATATAGACCAGCTTCCTTTAGCCTACGTTTTATGGTGCTGACAGATATTGAAACCCCTCCTAGCTGTTGTTTAATGCGAGAAGCGTTAATGAATGAATCTTCAATTACAGCATCGGTTTTTCTCCTTCTACCACCTTTGGGTATTCCTTCCACAGTGCCACTTTTGTTATAATAAGAAATAGTTCTAGAAACAATTGATTTGTTCAAGTTTAGATCTTTCGCAATTTTGGGCATTGTTAATCTTTAAACTTAAAAATACACTACAACCAGACTAAAAAGCGCGAACACAAATAATAAAAAATTAAAACAAAAAAAATTATCAGTAAAGAATGCAGTCTCACAAAATGAGCAAAAACCTTATCATAATTTTTTGTGTCAAGAGCCACAACTTAATTATATATAAATTCCTCAATACGATTTGCTGAAATGGGTTCTTTTAAATTTTTAAAAAAGTTGCTCTACATATGGGCGATAGTGTAGGTTTCCTTATCTCCATAAATCCATAACCAGTATTCTACACAAGAACGGCGATAGAGCAGACCTAGAAAACTATCGACCTATAACAATCCTCAATGTAATTTATAAGCTTTTCACGAAAATATTAACAGATAGACTAACAGCAAAATTTGACGGATATCAATAAAAAAAACAAGCAGGCTTCAGAAAAGGTTTCAGTACAGTTGACCACCTATTAACCATGAAAATCTGCCAACAAACACAATATTCGACTATATATTTCGTTTATAGACTTTGAAAAAGCTTTCGATATCATTGAGCACTGGGAAGTAAAAGCATCTTTAATTAATACCCGAATAGATCACAGATACAGTGTGTCCCCGGATGGAGTTGACCAGAGGAAAAGAATCCGTTATTTTTGATTTTACGAAAAAAAGTCACTCTATAAAAAATTCTGCTTGTTGAAAAATTAAGATGGCCAAAATAAAATCTTTGATTAGATGTACAGGGTTTTATCAAATTAAAAAATATGTGATTAATACCAGGAGAAAAAAAATTCAATATTCTTAGAATTCAACAAATTTCTAATATAATAATAACCCACCCCGGACTTTTGCTCCAAAGAATAAAATTGAAAAATCAAATTTTTGCGTTTTTAATAGTCCACCTTTTGTATGGTGAACACAGGTCATGTTAAGTAATAATTTTCGCCCCAAACAAATTTTTAGGTTGTCCGTCCGTTGACGACTACGACCGCTTAATAGTTACAGTACAGTCCCGATTATCCGAAATAATGTGGACCAAACTGATCTCGGATAATCGAAATTTCGGTTAATCCGATTTTTTTTTTGGAAAATAGGAGTTTAGGATGCGTATATCATTAGATCGACTTAAAAACATTTGTAACACTCTGTTAGCTAACTAAAACAATTCGCATTTTAGACCTTCGTATTGCAGGGAAACCCCACCTAGCAGTATAGGTGAATTCCAGACGCGTTTCGTATAATGCAAATTTTTTCGGTTAATCGGGATTTTTGTTTTTAAACTTTGTTTCGGAACAACCGGATTTCGGAAAATCGCGATTCGGATAATCGGGATTGTACTGTATTTATCAAGTTTACCTTTGGAAACGCTGGAACACTTTCTACGGGATACGAGCGTATCATGGGTTCGCTCTTCTCGGGTATCGCGGTCTCTTATTAATACATGCTCCCTAGATGTGGACATGTTCACGCGGTATTACCCTACAGAAGCATAAGCAACGAAACAAGATAAATATTAAACAAATATTTCGTCTCTTTTTTTCTTTTTTTTCCATCGCACGACCGGCCACGTGACACTGACGGTAAATGTTTCTTTACCGATGCGATGCTGACAACATTTTGTCGGTGTTGACAATATGGGTTTAAAGCGGCGAATATAGAAAAAAGGTTACGGGGTGGGCCAAAGACAGTTTTGGGGGGGGGGGGAGGGGGCGAGAGTCCATGAAGCCGTATTTTATGCTATTTATAGCATTCATGAAATATTTTTTTTTTTACGGGTATGCGCACTCGCAAGGAGATCCCTATCACGCTCGAGAAGCGGCAAGTGCGCGGAAATGTTGGTGTGTGTTGGTCTTGAAACGGTTCAGGTTGTAACCTGCAGGGAAAACTGTCGCAGGGAGTTTATTCCACAGCGATGCTGTTCTCCAGAGATATGAATTCTGATATAATGAGGTTCTTGGTGCCTCTATTTTGACAATAAATTGATGGTTACCGTCTGTTTGACGTGTTCGCCTAGTAGGTGCTACTCCCGGGGGGATCATACGTGCCAACTCTTCAGAGCATTTTCTGTGATAATACCTGTAGAAGAGAGATAGATCGCCCACAGTTCTTCGATGTTCGAGACTATCCAAGCTACGGGTAAGTGCGGGGTCATTGATCAGCTTGATAGCTCGTTTTTGCACGGTGTTCAAAAGCATTAAGGTATGTTTGGGTGCCGCACTCCATATATGTGAGCAGTACTCCATAGTTGGTCGAATCTGGGCTTTGTAGAGTGTCAGCAGTTGGCTTGGTGTATACAGATGTCTTGTACGAAATAGCACCCCAAGCTTTTGGGACGCCCTTTTAGCTATATCTGCCACGTGACTGTGCCAAGACATGTTGATCTCTGCAGTGACTCCTAAGATGTTCAACTGGCTCTGCAATGCGACAGCACTTCCAGATAGCATGATGTTTGGCTCACCGGTGCTGGTCTTTTTTGAAAACAGGGCTGCTTGGGTTTTCTGCGCGTTGAACTGTACAAGGTTTTTGTTGCCCCAGTCCTCTATTATCTCCAAGTCGTTATTTATCTGTGATATTTCAGTTTGTCTAAGGTAATGGAATTCACGTTTGGAGAGACATGTGGGTGGTATGACTGAGGAGACTACATTGCCATCATCTGCAAAGCAATAAAGTGGATTTACTGTTTTATCTATGAGGTCATTTATGTAAATCAGAAAAAGTGTTGGCGAAAGGATTGCTCCCTGTGGCACACCAGCATTTATTTGGTAAGAGTTGGAGTTCCGGCCATCCAGTGCAACATAAATGGATCTATCCTTAAGGTAACTTTCAAACCAAGTGCAAAGTCTCGGCGACAATCCCGTTGCTTTGAGCTTGTTGAGCAGATTTTCATGCCAGACTTTATCGAATGCTTTAGATATATCTAAGGCAATTGTTCTTGTTTCACCTCGCAACTCAATCGCTTTTTGCCATAAGTGAGTGACGTATGTAAGTAAATCGCCAGTTGACCTATATTTTCGAAATCCGTATTGCTTGTCGTTGATAATTTTGTACTTTTCCAAGTACTTGGTTAGGTGATTGTTCACAACTCTTTCCATTACTTTTGATATCACCGGAAGTAGAGCAATTGGTCTATAGTTTAACGGATCTGTCTTTTTTTCTTTCTTTGGAATGGGTTGTACTGCGGCAGACTTCCATGATGATGGATATACTCCTTGCCTATAAGATAAATTGAATAATTTTGCGAAAGTTGGGGTGAGTTCGCTAGCACAATTTTTGAGTACTATCGCGGGAATGCCATCTGGGCCCATTGCTTTGTTTGTATCCAACTTTTTAAGGGATTTTCGTATTTCTCTGTGACAAAAGGGTACCTCTGGCATACTGTGGGAAACCCTTTCAATGAACGGTGGAGTTTTTCCATTTGGCACTGTTAGGTTTGAGTTGGAGGAAAAGATTTTGGCCAGCATATTGGCTTTTTCCTCTGATGTTGTGGCTAAGTGAGTATTTTTATCTGTAAGTGGTGGTATGGATGACTTGGTGAAGTTTGATCCAACGGCTTTTGCAAGAGACCAAAAGGACATAGAACTACTTGGACAATTCAGCAACCTGTTTTTTATTCTTTGATTGTATGTTTCTTTGGCGGCGTCAATAGTAATTTTACAACTATTTCTGGCTTCTATAAATTCTGTGTGGCTTTGAGCGGTTTGTTGTCGTTTCCAAAGGTTATATGCTTTGTGTTTTTTCTGTACAGCCGTTTGACACTGGCTGTTGAACCAAGGTTTTGCATTAGCTCTGCGTTTTATTGTATGTGGGATATATGCATCCATTCCAGATAAGATTACTTTTGTTATTTCATTACAGCAAATAGTGGGATCAGCTGTTTTAAAGCAAACCTCTTGCCATGGAAAATCCAGGTAAAACTGTTTAAGGTCATTCCATTTTGCCGATTTATAGTGCCACATTTTACGAGGAAGTGATTGTTGGCTTGGCGGTATGAACATTTCGCATTTTGTTCTTATAAGTTTATGATCGGATGAACCAAGTGGGGGATCTACTTGAATTGTGTACAAGTCAGGATTTGTAGTTAGGAACAAGTCTTAAACGCTGCAAATTCACCCCTTTCTGAGATACGGGTAGGTTCATCGACAAGCTGCGTTAGACCACAACTTATGGCAAAAGCTTCTGCTTCCCTGCCTTCATTATCTGTTGTGTTGTGGTGTTTTAGCCAGGGTATATTGTGGACGTTGAAATCGCCTAAAAAAACAATTTCCGCATGTGGATAGCTAGACTGTATACTATCACAGTTTTCGGATAATGTCGCAAAAAAGTTTTGATACTCGGTGTTACTTGGCGGTCGGTAGAGGCAGCAAATGAACTTTGAGGTGAATTTCAGCCATATGATATCGAGGTTCGCTGGTTCTAGCTTCTCCTCTCGATGACATGAAAGGTCATTTTTAATGTACACACAGATCCCAAAATTAAGTCGAAATCGGTGGTGTAGGTCATAGCCGGGATAAAGATAGTTCACAATAGGTGTTGCAGAACTGATTTTAGTTTCAGTGAGAACAAGGATGTCAGGTCTTTGTTCTTCAAGATGTTGGTGAACTGAATTCATGTTGGTACTTAATCCTCTTATATTGCTAAAATCAATTCTGAGTTGAGTTTTTGGTCTTCTTTTAATATCTTTGCATGAAGGACCCCCAGGATCACCCGACGCCCGGAGATCCGAGTGGTCGGGTATTTTACCTCCGGAATATTTTGATCCTGGAGGCGCCATCATGCTATCTGTTACTCATTGTTGAATATGTGGAAAAGGCCTAAAAAAATCTTAGATTCGGTGGCGGAGGGGGGGGGGCGACCCCTTCCTTATATACGCCACTGCGGGTTTGTATGTTTTACAGTACTATAAGATATAAGTTATACATAATAACATGAAATATTTTATTATTGAATGGACATTCTTGAAGAACTTAGTGTTAAATAATATAGCTTCTAAACAATAGTATTTAGCTATTAGTTACGCCTATCTTTTTTTCGCTGATAAAATTTTAAGCCTAACTACTCCATCAATGTATTTACATATTATATCCATTATAGCACTGTATCATATCCCACGTCTATTCTGTTAGAGGTACAATCAATATTGACCTCTCTGTACATTTTTTTTTCAATTAAAATGAAAACAACTACAGAAACAAAGCCTGCCAAGTCCAATTCGTTAATATTTCGATTTGGCATCTTATTCTAGGTGAGTTAGTTGGTCGATATTAATTGTTCCAAGGTTTGCACTATTACTGTGTCGGGTTTGAACGTTTTTCTACGTTGTCCGACGCCTATTACCAACTTCCTTCGATCTTGAAAATCTTCTGTCAGATTTGTTTGACTCATTGTTCTTTGAAGTGACTGTTGTTATTCCAGTTTTGGACGCCCTCTTTTTCTGCGCCTATTGGTTGCCATTCTAGGACCTGCTTTGGTAATTTTCGTCGTTCATCCGCCGTTCCATATCAGTTGTCTTTTAGTGATATCATTCCGTTATGCTTTCCTCGATTCCCATTCTGTCTTTTATGGTCTCATTTCTTATATGATCTGTTCTAGATATTCTCATTGATCTTCTTATTGCATCCATTTTTCCATTTTTGTTTTGTATTTTCTGTTACGCGACAAGTCTCTATTCCATACAACGGCGTGCTTTTCACTATTGTTTCATATATGTCAAATTTTACATTCTTTTTTATTTCTCTGATCCATAAAATCCAATAACCTTTTGGCTTTTACTATTCTTTTTTTCCCGTTTTTTTCAGTCTAATCCTGTCTTATCAAATGTGACACCGAAGTAAATATACTCTAGTCTAGTTCAAACTCAGTTGATTCATCTCTAAAAACATAAGTACTGTGGCTTGTCACTGTTAACCCCCACTTTTGGTAATCTTCCGTTAATTTGCTCATCATATACTCCACCTCTTCTTTATCATTAGCTACAATTACTTGGTCATCAGCAATCTGTAGTGTGTTAATAAGTTGTATTCCCATGCCATGTACTCAACGTTTCCAGTTTTTTAGATATATATTTTAACAACAGTTAAAGAGACACAACCTTCCTATCTTAATCCTTTCGTTACCAGGAATTCTTTTGAAAGTCGATTTCCAGTTTTAATTTTAGATTTTGGCCCTTTGTATAGTTCTTTTATCGCTTTTATTGATTGGTTTGCTCTAAAACTGTTTATAATTTTTCTACTGGAACGGTATCATTTGACTTTTTGTAGGTCCACAAAGGTATATTTCTGGCACTCCTTTTCTCAATTACTTGTTTAAGACAAAAAACATTATCACTACAAGATCTGCCTGCACGTTCTAAAGTTTATCTTTTAGGTTTATTTGTTTTTGTTATTATTTTATCTTCGTTACCATTTCTTGAACTTTGGCGTATGCACGCAGGTTTATGTGATTTTGTGTCTTTGAATTTTGTTTAAGTTTTTAAAATATATTTTTTTTCTACTGGTTTAGATTGTGAATTGCTGTAAATTTTTGTGCTTTTAATCAAGGCACAAAAAGAATTATGCAACCTATGACTAGCTGCGGTTTAGACACTATAGTTGTATAAACTACTATAAGGTGACTATTATTTTTTTAAGCAGAAGAATACCATAAAAAGGGGAGATGAAGACCGAAAATTTAAAAAAACACACATACACAGATCAGGTCAATATAAATTTGAAAAGCGTGTTTCGCTAGCTGATGTGGTTTGTAAGATTTTTTGTTATAACATTTTGTATATCTCAAAAACCTTGACCCTAACTTTGGCGTAATGAAAAAATTGTGTTAAAAAACATAATTCCTTATCTAACTTTGAAAACCTGGTTTGACTAGCTGATATGATTCTTGAATTATGATATTTAAAATTATTTGGACCCCCCACTACGCCTACCAAACTTATCCAGGAGTACCGGAAACTTTTTCTGCCAAATATGATTTAAATCGGTTTCTTGCTTTTTGAATTTTTGGGTCACAAACAGACAGACGGACTGGGAGACAGCTAGATACCATTACCAAATTTAGTAGTTAAGTCTTTTTTACCTATTTTGAGTAAAAATAAATAAAACAAAACTGACACTTCTAATAGCGTACTTCATGGATGTCCAAAAATGGACATACTAAGTTTTATATAAACCTTAATAGGTTTGATTCAATTCCAATTGAACGTTGTCTGGACAACGCATTATATGAAACTTTAATTTACGGCCCACGCTTAATTTATTGAAGTTTGGAGACACGGTACATGATGTTTTTTGTAAATAACTCGTTAAATTGACTACGGTCATAGGTTAAAACATTTTTATCTGTCTATTTAGCCTTCTTTAATCCAGTTTTGGACATAGGCCTCCCTCAATATATTCCACTCATCTCTGTCTGTCGACGTGTTCATCCATCTACCTCCCGCACGTTTCTTCAAATCGTCTGCCCATCTCATTTGGGATCTTCCCCTACTTCTTTTATTTTCCCAGGTTCTCCAGCTTACAAAACATTTGTTTCTTGTAGGTAAAATAGTTTATTTCGATCTGACATTCAAAATCTTTTTAGTTGACTAACTTGACAATAAATTAATTCAATAACATACACTTGTGTAATAAAACATACAGTGAGAACACTTGTAACATTATTAACACACCTGGAATAATCTGGGAGGTGGGATATTACTTCAATACTTTCCCTTGTTAATAACAGTTACAAAACACCCATTTGATTTCTAAAAATCTGCAAACGAGTTTTTGCTAGTGGTTTCGTCATAACATCTGCTAACTGTATTTCTGTTGGTATTTGCCGAACTGCAATAGCACCTTCTAAAACTTTTTCTCTAACAAAAAAATGTTTTATGCTTATGTGCTTAGTTCTGCGATGTAACTCTGGATTATGAGCCAGTCTAACTGCAGCAGAGTTATCAACTTGAAGAATAGGAACATATCTAAACTTCCAAATTTCTTTGTATAGTCTGCTTAGCCAAATAAGTTCTTTGGTTGCTTCACTAGCTGCTATTATTTCAGCTTCTGTTGTAGAGGTTGCTACTAAAGCTTGTCGCTGACTAATCCATGAAATTGCCCCATTGGCAAATGTAAAAACAACTCCAGAGGTTGATCTGCCAGTCTTTGTACAGCCTCCGAAGTCTGCATCACTGTAACATTTCATCTCCGGAATTTTCATGAAATTGTAGGTTATTCCTAAATCTCTGGTACCAGCAAGATATCGGAAAACTCTTTTTACTTGAACTACATTTTCTTGAGTAGGATTTTCTAAATATCTTGATAAATAGCCCACAGTATAAGCTATGTCGGGTCTAGTTCCTACCATGAGATAAATTAGAGTTCCTATAGCTTGTCTATAAGGAAAATCTACTTTGGAATTTTCTTTCCCTGTTTGAAGTATCTCTGCTGGTTTTAGCATTGGTGTCGCTACGGGTCTGCATTCTGAAAATCCAAATTTTTGCAAAATCTTCTCTGTGTAGCTTTTTTGGCTAATTTTTATGCAATTTTCTGTCTGCTTTATCTCAAGACCCAAATAAAAATTAGCTGGTTTAGCAGTAATTTTGAATTCTCTCTTCAAATCTTGAAGCAACCTATCTAAAGCCTCTTCAGATGTTGCTGCAAGTAGTCCGTCATCGACATATAGTGCTAGGAACATTTTCTCTTTATTTTTCTCTCTAATGTAAAGACATGGATCAGTTTCACTGACTTTAAACTCTAGTTTTAACAAATAGTCGTTGAATCTCTTATTCCAACATCTTGGAGCTTGTTTAAGTCCATATAAACTACGATTTAATCTACAAACTCTGTCTGTTCCATCAGTGTAGCCTTCTGGTTGATTCATAAAGATAATCTTTTCTAATTCTCCGTATAAAAATGCCGTCACAACGTCAAATTGTTTTAGATGCATATTTTCACTGGCTGCAACACTTAAAACAGATCTAATCGTGGAAAGTTTAGCCACTGGACTAAACGTCTCATTATAATCAACTCCTTGACGCTGAGCAAAGCCTTTTATAACTAACCTTGCTTTAAATTTGTCTACTGTACCATCTGGGTTAGATTTCACTCGATAAACCCACTTACAGGGTAGCGCTTTGGTATCATTAGGCAATTTTTCTAACGTCCAAGTTTAATTTTCTTTTAACGAATTAATTTCACTTTCCATAGCTCTTTTCCATTCATAGCTTTCCCTAGTTTCAAGTGCTTCTTTGTAAGTTTGAGGAGTGTCAATATTACAAATAATATCTTCAGCTATGCTGATACATTCATCTTGAAATCTTTTAGGTTTTTGTAAAGTTTGACGATTTCTGAGATTGTATGAAGCACTTGGTTCTTCTTCATCTGTTTCTTCACTTTCGCTTATGTCAGTAACATGTCTTTCTTGATCTTCATCTTGTTGTTCATCTTCTTCGTCATTTTCTTCTTCTTCCACTTGACTTTCTGAAAAATCTTGTCTTGAATCTTGAATGCAAGTATTTGGAGGAATAATTTGTATTCTGGTGTTACTCTCGGTGCTTATACTGGAATGATCAGAAATACTGGATTTTTGAGCACAAACTTTAAGATACTCTTGAAATTTTACATCTCTTGAAACATAGACTTTGTTTTGCTGTTTAACCCAAATTCTATATCTTTCATCACCATCGTAACCTACCAAATAGCCTTTTATTGCCTTTTTGTCCATTTTTCTCCTTTTTTGAAATGGAACATGAAAATAACAAGCCGAACCTACTATCCTTAGGTGCTTAATTCTAGGTGTTTTTCCATACCATAATTCAAAAGGACTTACATTCTCTACTGACGATTTTCCAGTTCTGTTTAGGACATAAATAGATGTGCTTACTAACTCAGCCCACATTTCCTTTGGAAATTCTACTTCTGAGCGCGAGTATTTTAACGTTCTTGCCATTTCGACTGTCGTACGATTCTCACGTTCATTGCCTCCGTTCTGTTCTGGTGTGTATGGAGCTGTCAGTCTAAACGTGATACCTTTGCTCGCAAGTATAGATTTAACGTCTTTGTTGTCGAATTCGCCACCACCATCTGTCAATAACTCTTTGATTTTATGGCCTGAATTTTCGACAAGTGCTAACATATTCTTTAGCATTTCTTTGGTCTCTGACTTTTCTTTTATCAAATAACCAATTCTGTACTGAGTATAACTGTCTTTAAAAATCAGTAGATACCTTTTTCCTTGAAAAGAAGAATCAAAAGGTCCAACTAGGTCTGCTGAAACTAACTCTCCAGGTTTTGTTGCCTTTTGTCGAGTACCAAATGGTAAACGGTGCGTCTTACCATAAATACATGGTTCACAAATCTCATTATTCAGTTTGACTGTAATGCCCATCTCTTTTTGTAATTTTGCTTTTACATACCTTTTGTCTTGATGCCCCCATCTCTCATGGTAAAGTTGAAGCATAGAACTGTCTGCTTCTGCAATGTTACAATGGATTTCTGTTTCTGGAATGATGGGTTTAATATTCAGCTTATACAAACTCCCACCAACCTCTCTGTTACCATTTATCATTGTTTTTCCAACTTTAAAGCAGCATCTTGTGCGTGTGGATCTAAAAGTACTGTTTGCATTTCTGTCATGGGCTGCAAGTACTGAAAACAAATTCTTTGATATACCAGGTACATACCATACGTCTTTGAATAAAACGATTTCTTCTTCAACTGAACTTTTCTTAACTGAATTTACAAACTGAATTGTACCTTTTCCAACAGCACTTAACACTTCTTTTCCTGCGGCTTTTATGCTACATGGCGACTCAAAACTTTCAAATTCTGTGAAATATATTGGTGTGTTTGTAACATGCTTTGTTGCTCCATTATCCACCCACCATATAGACGTCTCTTGCTCTGTTACCAAAACTTCTTCATCTAAGGATAATAATGCTGTATTTGCTTGTTGTTTGGTATTTTCAGCAAATGTCTTTTTCTGGTTTTTCGGCGGTCTTCCGTCTGCAATCCACTTTTTACATGTTTTCACCCAATGTCCATTCAATCCGCAGTAATTACACTTACTACTCTTACTTTTAGGTCCTTTAGCATGTTTTTCTGTAATCAATGCTTCTTGATCAATTTTGCTATCTTTAATTTTTGCAAAATTTCTTTCGAACATGCATAATTGAACTGTCAACTCGTCAAGCGTTTTATTTGTCTCTTTTGAAAGTAACATCCAACTTAATTTAAATGTATCGAACCGTTGAGGTAAAATATGGAGAATTTTACATACCACCATTAGTTCTGGAAGACTATTCTCGCCTTTTGCTTTTAGTCCATTATTTAACTCTGTAAATAGACTTCTTAGCTTCGCTATATGCGTGGAAACATCTTCACCTTCTAACCAATTAAAACCAACGAAATCTGTACAAATTTTGAACAGTTGATCTTTTGCCGAAGCTTGAAATTGATTTTTTAAGGCTTCCCATGCTTCATATGCCGTTGTTTTATCCATTATTTTCTGATAAACATTATCACTTATTGCACTTGTAATTATTGACTTAGCATAACTGTTTGCCTTTCGGTACAAATCAGATTCCAACTTGTGTTGCTTTCTCTGATCTTCCGTTGCACCCTCAGCTAAAGGATCAGGCTTTTTTAGCTTACCATCAATGACGTCTAAGGCACCTTCATGATAATCAAGCATATCACGCATTTTATTTTTCCAAATAGGCCAATCTGTATCACCAGTTAGTGGTTTAATATGTTTTGCTAGATCCATATTTTTATTTTATTTAATTACCTTCCTCTTCAAAAAACTACTTTTACTGACCTCTGCTTACTATTTCAGCATGATAGGCCCATAACCTGATGAAAAATCTAGTTTTTTGTAGGTAAAATAGTTTATTTCGATCTGACATTCAAAATCTTTTTAGTTGACTAACTTGACAATAAATTAATTCAATAACATACACTTGTATAATAAAACATACAGTGAGAACACTTGTAACATTATTAACACACCTGGAATAATCTGGGAGGTGGGATATTACTTCAATAGTTTCATCGATCGTCTTTCCGTCTGATATTATGACCGGCAAATTTTCATTTTATTTCTGCTACTTCTCCTCTGACATCCCTTACTTTTGTTTTGTTTCTTATCCATTCATTCCTTGTTCTATTTGTTATCTTTATATGTAACATTTGTCTTTCCATTGATCTTTGGGCTTTTGTTACCTTATCCATGTTTGATTTTGAAGGTATCCAGGTCTGTGATCCATCTGGATATACACCTTCCTTCTGAGGTACTGAGGATATTTCTTATTTTTTAATATGTTCCTTATATTACCGAATACTGCCCAGGCCAATCTTGATATCTTCATCAGTGTTGATTTTAGTTTTCGTGGAGTTCATACGTAAGCCTATTTTTAGCTGCAATATCCAGTTCTTCCAGCATTTTTATCAGTTCTTCTTTCTTATCTGTTATTATAAGGCGATATCATCAGCATATCTTAGGAGGTTCAAGTATTGTCCGTTAACTTTGATGCCTATTTCTTCCCAATGTAAGTTTTAAAAGACACCTTTTAGGTCCTGGTTAAATAGTTTAGGGGATATTGTGTCAACCTGTCTGACACCTGCTCTTATCCGTATTGGCTTGGTTCCTTCGTGGATTTTGATTGATGTTGTTGCTTCGCTATATAAGTTGGGTTACTCTTGATAAAATCCAGATTTTTTTTTGTGATAATTAAATCTGTAATAACTATAGGTTATGAAGGTGGTTTTATTTTTGGCATGTTAAGCGCCATCGTTGTGTCGACTGAAGAACTGAGTTTTTACCTTCCTAGCCCGCGCAGCAATGGCTCGAGAGGGTACTAGTTTCGACAAAAAAATTTTTTTGAGATATCGCCGGAAATGTGTTATTTTAGTGTTTTTTGACCTATCCTAGCAATATTGTCGTGATGTCTGTTTGTGTGTGTGTGTGGCTGTGTATGTATATCTGTCCGTAACACGATAGCTCCTAAACGAATGAACGGATTTTGATGAAATTTTCAGATAAACTACAGCTGGACACTGCAACGAGCTGATTAGATTTTGGTTAAAATTCATCAATGCTAATTTTTGACAGTTAAATAATTTAAAAATTGCTAACTTTTAACCAGAGCGTCACATCAATATGCGATTTTCGGAATGTAATAGCCCACATTTTTTTCAAAAATTTGTGCTATAACCAAAAACTGCGTAGGGCTTTCATTTCAGAGATATTTACAAAAAACTGTTTTCAAGGTTGACATAGCAAGAAGTTTACTTGGAGTGTGCAATGAAGAATTGCTTGTTAGCGCTTATAATGAGCTGGTCAATACTTTAATTTGAGGTATCAAAAATTAATATCGCACAAAAATTAAAAGAAATATCTAAATAAAAAGTTTTGGAAATATAGCCGTCATTTTTTTTAAAGTGACAGCTGTCAACTTTTTTAAGTTGAGTGAGTCCTGGTTTAAGTGAATCAATTAAAACTAGTTAAATTTCTCCCAAAACAGGGAATTTATTTATTAGATTCTAAAGCCGGAAAATCGGAGATCCTCGAATGAAAATTTAGGGTCATAGGTACTGCTCTGCCAAATATGAAAAATAAATCCACTTTCCACACACAATATTTTGTTTTGTTTTGATCCCGCATTTAAATGTAATATGGATTTTATTTACAAAAAGAATTTCCTTCACTGAAAGACTGACACATAGGAAGCCTCCAGTATTGTCTTGACATCAAACATTTGTACAAGACTCACACTATGAGCCAGTTCCAAGATTTTTACAGCTATTTACTCTTTTGTGATTTTATAGTTGCATTGTCAAAACATCGACGTGCTGTTGTAAAAAGTCATAAATTTTAAGATTGGCTGCTGGTTTACTGCTTTATTTGAAAACGCCCAAATGTCTTTGACTTTCTAATGATTTTATTAGTGCTGTACATTTGGTGTTTTTACTGACAAGGCTGTAAGCGATATTTAATTTCTGGTAGTTAAAAAGCAGCCAAACAAAATTATTTAAAACTTACTCTAAGGTGACTGAGGAGTATAAGGCCCACTATTTAAAAAGAAGAATTTATATTTGCAGTCATTTCCTATTACCCTCCGATTTCGCGCAGTAACTGCACTTATTATTTTTGACTAATATTTTTTCTTTTTTAGGTTACTCCAAAAATGTGTTATTTGTGTGTATCTTAGCAATATCATCGTGATGTCTATCTGTGTGTGTGTGTGTTTGCGTATTTCCGTCCGTAACACGATAGCTCCTAAGCCGCTAAACTGATTTTCATAAAATTTCTACGTAAAATAGCGTTCGACACTTTAACGAGCAGATTAGATTTTGGTCAAAATCCGTTATTGTAAATAACAGTTTTTTGATAATTAAAAATCTTAAAACTTTTTAACGGGGCATCGCATCAATATGCGAGTTTGGGAATATAGTAGATTTGCTGCATTTTGCTCAATAATTTATGTTATACCCAAAAACTTTGTAGGAGGTTTCCGAGATATTTACAAGGCTGATATATCATGTCTTCATTTGAAGTATGCTAATAGGCTAGCTAGGAAGATATCAGATTCGTCATGGATCCATTTATTTTCACTATGATTATAAAAAAAAGGGAATATATATTGAAATGCTCAAATATGGATCAGAGAAACTACTCGAAAATCTCACATATATTATCAATCAATGCATAAACGGACATCCAGTACCTAATGATTGGAAAATCGCATTTATATCCTCAATAAATAAAAAAGGAAACAAGCTGGATTGCAACAATTACAGAGGAATTTCAGTGACCAGTACTCTTAAGTAGATTGTACGGTAGGATTCTTAGAGATCTAATAGAGAATGATTTTCATGAACAAAAAGAAGAGATCAAAGTGGGTTTCGTGCAGGCAGATCTTGTAGTGATAATGTTTTTTGTCTTAAACAAATAATTGAGAAAAGGAGCGCCAGAAATATAGAGACTCATGTTACCTTTGTGGAACTTCAAAAAGCATATGATACCGTTCCAGTAGAAAAATTATGGACAGTGTTAGAGCAAACTATTATCAATCATACATACATAAAAGCAATAAAAGAACTATACAAAGGGTCAAAATCTAAAGTTAAAATTGGAAATAGACTTTCAAAAGAATTCCCGGTAACAAAAGGCTTAAGACAGGGATGTTGTATCTCTCCAACTCTTTTTAAAATATATATCGCAGTAGCTCTAAAAAACTGGAAACGTAAAGTGCACGGCATGGGATAACAACTTAACGACCGATTTACCATATACACACTACAGTTTGCTGACGACCAAGTAATTGTAGCTAATGATAAAGAAGATATAGAATATATGATGAGAAAATTAATGGAAGAATACCAAAAGTGGGGATTAACAGTGAACGTGGACCAGACACAGTACTTATGAATTGGAAACGAATCCAGTGAGTTAGAACTAGACAATGGATAAACAATATCTCCATGCAATGAGTACGTATACTTGGGTGTCACATTTGATAAGACAGGAACAGATTGTAAAGAACTGGAAAAAAGAATAGTAAAAGCAAAAAAGGTTATTGGATGTCTTAACAGTATTTTATGGAGCAGAGAGGTAAAAAAGAATGTAAAATTTAAAATATATGAAACAATGGTGAAAAGCACGCTGTTGTATGGAATAGAGACTTGTTGCGTAACAGAAAAATACAAAACAAAAATGGAAAGTGTCGAAATGGATGCAATAAGAAGATCAATGAGAATATCTAAAATAGTTCACATAAGAAATGACATCATAAAAGAAAGAATGGGAATCGAGGGAAGCATAACGGATGACATCACTAAAATGCAACTGGTATGGTACGGCCATGTACAACGGATGAACGAAGAAAGATTACCAAAGCAAGTCCTAGAATGGCAACCAATAGGGCGCAGAAAAAGAGGGCGTCCTAAACTAGAATGGCAACAGTCAATCCAAAGATAAATGAGTCAAAAAAATCTGACCGAAGATGATTGTCAGGATCGAAGGAGGTGGAGAATAGGAGTCGGACAACGTAGAAAAACGTTCTAAACCAACATAGTAGTAGTATTATAAAAAAAGTGGTTGTCTGATAATAAAGCCTAACGGCTCGTCCGGGTAGAAGGCCCGGGCCGCGTATTTACGTTTCCGTGCTGATTTCACGGCAGCGCTGTTTTGAAATAGACACGGAAATGTTGCAACATATTTGGTTACAAATGCGTGTTGATTTTAAGGCGTCGAGACTCGAACAAGGCACGGATTTGTATTGAATTACGCAGCGCAGGGGTTTACTTATTAGTGCACATTTGAAACTTAAATTGGATTCACGTTGTTTATTAGTTTGATTTTGAGGTTATATGTTTGTTAATATAAAAATTATGGCGCAGTTTAAAAGTATTTTTACTAATATTACTCAAGATTTTGAAATTCTTTGAAGTTTGAAGAACACTCTTCCATTAACTATACCTGCAAAGTTCAGCGTTCGTTGTCTTACACCGGCAACTACGACGACAGATGTTGTTCTGTTATTAATAAATTTTAATAATTTAAATGATTTTCACTTGATTTCTAACCACATGAAAATAGAAGGTTTCAAAAACCTAACCTAACGAAAGCTAATCAATCAAATCTAACCGAACCGAACCAAAGCAAACTAAACCAATAATTAAAAAAAAAAAAACTTTCCTGAGTTCCTACCCGGAATCTTAGAGGATGTGAATCCGAACCGAACCGATCCTAACTAAACCGAACCAAACCTAACCTAACCAAACTAAACTACAACACTATTCACACCCTCTAGGATCCCGGGAAAGAAGTCAGGAAAGTTTTTTTTACTTGTTGGTTCAGTTTGCTTCGGTTCAGTTTGGTTCAATTCGGTTCGGTTCGGATTCACATCCTCTAGGATCCCGGGTAGGAAGTCAGGAAAGTTTTTTTTTGAAAAAAATTATTGGTTCAATTTGCTTTGGTTCGGTTAGATTTGATTGATTAGCTTTCGTTATGTTAGCGTTTTTACCTGACAGTTGAATACGCTTTTGTAATAGTTTAATCAGCGATGTTCTCTTACAGATCCATGCTCATTTCGAGATCAAAACTCTTAAAATCAACACGTATTTGAACCCAAATATATTGTAACATTTCCGTGTCTATTTCAAAACCGCGCCGACGTGAAATGAGCACGGAAACGTAAATACGCGCCCGGGCCATACATTCAAATATTGGGCTTTATTTTAAATGATTTTTTACGGCTTTTTTGCAGGATAAACAAGTAAATGGTTTGGCAAAGCAAGAAAGTTAGTCTAAAGGGAAACAGGCAGAAGATTTACAATACCAATTTCTCCTAACTTTGTGTTTTTAAAATATCTTCTTTACCTTAGTAATAAATATAATAATAAAAAATAAATTTTAATTACATTTCTTTATTATTTGCAATTTAAATCACAAAAATTAGTACGTAATAAGTCTTATTGTAAAAAAAATTGTTATTTTTGGGCCTTATTTAAAGTATTTTAATCATATGCTTATATTGATGGGCATATTACCGGCACGTATCCAATATTATAGCACAGTGTTCAATAATAATAAAAAATTTGTTTTGTGAAACTCTAGATGTTATTGATAATGACCACAGAAATCTTAGCTTGTATTTTTTTTTAACATAATTCGGTCATAAAGTATTATTACTCTATGATTCGGTGGTAAAAATGAAGTGGATCTTATACCCCTCACCTACCTTATTACCTGATAATTAAATTTCAAGTAATCCAACAATTAGAACATTTTTTTTTTCTAAAAATTGTGTGCATATTTCTTTCAATTTTTTTAAACAACTGAATTTTTGAAATTCAGTTGATTTTCAAGGTGTAGTAGTGATTTAATTTTGGTTTAAAAATATTTTTTATTTAGTTTAAATTTGTAAACTGGTTTTAGAATTATCATGCAAACAACTTGTGTTGGAAGAAATTAAATATAGGGGAAGTGTATTTAAAATGGGATAGTAAGGTAAAATGGGATACCGGCAATCCTAACCAAACTAAAGGGGGCAACGTTGCACTGTATCCCTAGATTTGTTCATTGGGTCGACATAGGCCGCCTTTTTTTATGGTTACAAGCACGTGCAGAATTTTTTTTATTTTTGTGTTTTCCGCTTGTAACTGTTATTTAAATGCTGTTAGAATTTACTACTGAATAAGGTAAGATGTTATATTCTGCTGTTGGTATTGGTAAAGTTTATAGTCTTGGCTACCATCAAACATGCTGTTTTTGGCTAAATGAGAAACAATTAAAAACTAGGATTAGTTTAAATATTTTATATGAGATTGATGTAAAATGGGAAATTGCTAAAATAGTTAAAATGGGATATCCCGTTTTACCTCAATTATATAACTGATGAGAACTAACTAATTTTGTGTTTTTTTAGATGCCGCCATTTTACGAACGGTTTTCTGTTTTCGTCTCTGTGTCTTTTTTTATAATAAGCATTATTGGCATTATCTTACTGGTTATTATTAGGTTATTATTTAACCAAGAAATAGGTAAGTTGTTTTGATTATATCTATCTTTGTGCCATATTAAGATTAAAGAGTATATTATTGTTACGATTCCTGGACGATTTATTTAAACCAATTATATCTCATTTTAGTTTTATGTTTGTGGCGTTTTCTTTTGTATTAAACCAGTTTTTTTGTATTTTCACATTATGTTAATTTTATATCCCATTCTACCTTATTAGTATTTCCCATTTTCCTGCACAATTAGGGTAAAATGTGAAACTGCAGTAGTCTATATTTTTGTGTTTAAACAAAAAAGAAAGAACATTTCCTCAACAGCATAATGTTTCAAGCCAGCAACTTCAAAACTTATTCTTTTATAAATTTTTAAAGCTTAAATATCCTATTTTAAGTAAACTTCCCCTACCTTAAAGATACTTATTTAATTATTTTCTGCATTTACTGTATTTTGGACTATTGGCCTTTGCAAGGCAACACATTTTACAAAAGGTTTTCTGCTTTAGTTACGGCCAGCCAAATCCTTTTGACATCCTAATGATTTAATTGCTCCAAAACCCTAAACATTGTAAAATTTTTCCGAAAATCCTGGCAATAAAACTTTAAGGTAAACCTTCGTGTAAACCACAGTAATGCAGCAATTCACATTGAAATGTCGAATTTCACAAGTATGTATAAAGACGTTCTAAAAAATAGTTTTAGCAGTGAAAATTATCGCCTTTCACTGATTCCAAAAAGCTGACAACTAAAAGAAAGTTGTAAAAGACAGTTTTATTTTTTGCTGCTAACTCCTACTGATCTTCCTTCTTTTACATTTTTTGTTCTTAGACGTTGTTTAGAAATCATTATTGGCTCTCGCAGCCAATAAGGATACCCGAACAAGTGCGTAATAAAATTAAAAATTGCCATCAACTTTTAAAAGTATAGCCCAAAAATTCATTAAATCGACCATAGTAGTAATTCTGTTTTGACCCTTTCTTGTAAAAAGGAGGCTAAGCAGGTGATCTAAGAGCATAACACCAAAACGAGTAGGTCTAGAGCAATTTATGAGCTTTTAATGAAAATATTAACAAATAGATGAACAACAAAATTTGACGGATATCAATTAAAAGAACAAGCAGGCTTTAGACAAGGTTTTAGTAGATACAGTTGACCACCTGTTAAACATGAAAATCCTAATAGTACGAGCCAAAAATACAAACTTCCACTATATATTGCGTTTATAGACTTTGAAAAAGCTTTCAATAGCATTGACCACTGGGCAGTAAAAGCATCTATAATTAACAGCCGAATAAATCACAGAAACAAAGATTGATTTGCCATATATATATATATAGCGAAGCAACAGCATCAATCAAAATCCACGAAGGAATGGAATGGAATGGATACAGCAATTAAAAATATAGGCTTGATTATGAACAACACTAAAACTTAAATCATAACAAACACAGACGAAGATATCACGATCAGAATAAACCAAGAGAAAATAGAACAAGTATCTAGAGGAATATACCTGGGACAGCTGAAATCAAGTTAGATTGGCCTGGGCAGCATTCGGTAAATTAGGCTACATTTAAAAGAATAAAAAATATCCTCAGCCCTTTAAAACGAAACTGTGTAACCAATGTATCCTTCCTGTACTTACCTATGGATCCCAGACCTGGGCACTTACAAAATCAAACATGGATAGGGTAACAAAAGCCCAAAGATGAATTGAAAGACAAATGTTCCATGTAAAGCTAACAGATAGTAAAAGTAAATGGATTATAAAAAAAAGCAAAACTAAGGGATGTCGAAGGAGAAGTAGCAAAATTAAAATGGAAACTTGTAAACTGGAGACCTTGGGAAAATAAAAGAAGTAGGGGAAGACCCCAAATGAGATCGGCGGACAATTTGAAGAAACATGCGGAAACTAGATGGATGAACACGACGACAGACAAGGAATAGTGGAAGATATTAGGGGAGGCCTATATCCAAAGATGGATCGAAGAAAGCTAATTAGATAGATAGAGTTAGGAAACCATCATTTTTTGTAAAGCGCTGCGACATTAATTTACTGGGCGTAAACTAGTGACGTTTTTTTTCAGAGACCTTTTTAAAATGTGTGTGTGAATTTTCTTGATTAACCTAGTCTGAGAAGCTCCCTTCATTTAAAAATGCAGTAAGTATATATGCGCATAAATCCATTATTCTGCATTAATTAGCGTTTAGCCGTTTTTAAAATAATCAGTTTGGTGCACTCTAACAGACTCCATGTCACCGTTATTTAGAATATTTTCATTTTGTTGATATTTATAAATTGTTCGTAAGATTTTCATGGAAAACCAAGTACGACGAAGAATGTGTTCAAAATAGCGTATATTTATTTCTCGAAAACTTTTTTCCAGGGCGGAAAATATAATCTAATTTATACCCATATTTTAACTAAAGGTTCTTAAACTAACTTGTTTTTCCTTAAATTAGCTTTTTCTCTCCCCGTTTTGGGAGATTGAAATCGGAATTTACCTAACATTTGTAAATTAATAATTTTTAATTAAGCTTCGAAAGAAGTGTTTAATTTTTTCTATCTTTTCTAGAAACATCTGCAACCCACCAAAAACAACAAATTAAAAGAAACATAGTACGATATGACCCACCCAAGACAAGATGGGATTGGCAGATATGGCTCACTAATTTTTTATTACGATATGCATTCTTGCAAAAATAGCTTTCTCTAATTTGAGTTAGAACATTACCCATCTCTACCATAATGTATTTTATTGCACTTTTAGACTCCCCTTTTCCTTATTTTAAAAATATACATATAATGTAGCTGTGGCCCAGGATGATGTCTTAGGGGGTGGCGAGACCCCATGATGCCTTATTTTATGCTATTTTATTTTTTATTTATGAAATATTTCAAAAATGCTTAACAAAAATTAGGTTTGTACGCCCATGAATATAGGCCTATGCTGATAAAAATATACTTTATTAGATACCAAAAGAATAATAATCCCATTTTAATAATTTTTTGTCGAGATCTTATAGATAGGTTACACTGCTTTCTATTTTTCAAGGTAAATTTTTAAAGCCGGAAAATAATATTTAAGATATTACATATTTTTGAAATCAGAAAGAAATTTAAAATCAGTGGCGTATATAAGGGAGGCCTGGGGGGCCGGGCCCCCCCCGAAGCTAAGGTTTTTTTAGATATTTTTCACATATTTCATGAATACACACATAAAATAGCATGAAATACGGCCTCATGAGGTCTCGGCCCCCCCCAAAACTGTGTTGGGCCCCCTCCCGATTTTTTTTTCTATATACGCCACTGTTTAAAATTATAATAAAATCAGCGCCGTAACTAGGGTGATTGGCACCCAGTGCAAAATTAAAGTTTGGCCCCCACTTTACAAAAATTAACACCTGACGGCGCCGCAGAGTCCGCAGGTTTCACTTGCGTGACAGAAAAAACTACCAA
This sequence comes from Aspidapion aeneum, assembly GCA_963576565.1. NCBI lineage: Eukaryota > Metazoa > Arthropoda > Insecta > Coleoptera > Brentidae > Aspidapion > Aspidapion aeneum. The sequence continues at coordinate 46,423,546 of OY755039.1, read as the reverse complement.
CATATGTGAATTCTGGACACCTTCCTAAACATATATCTATTAATTTTGAACTCGAGCCTGCCTCTTTCTGCGTTTTTTGTGTGTTTGTATATTTTTTTTAGAATAAGGCTATATAAATCAAGATGCTTTTATATTGTATTTTATTAAACAGTATAAAAGTCATGATTTTCAAATGCGAACAAATTATACATAAATTCATAAAAAAGATTATTTTATTAAAATTACATTTTTTTATTTTTATTTGTCAATCACACTGTGTTTATTATATTACAATCAAGTCAGTAAGACTAATTAGCAATTTTGTTTTAACTTAATTTACTAGAAAAGTCAGATTTAAACTTAGGGATCACTCAATAGTTCTCACCGCTTTGTTTAGTCTGTAACTCACAATTGTGTTGTGTTTATAGCATTATTTTGTTTTATATAATTCACTTAGATTACTAGCTCAAACGGCTTCACTCTTTTTAGTCTTCGAACTAGCATAGTATTGTCTAGACGCTGAATTGCTTCCACATTCACATGCCGATGGAGTCTATCTTCATGGCTTTTTGCGTACTTTTTTATAGTCTCTGCTACAGTTTCGATTTTTAGATCTCGATGAAGGTCACTATTTCGAACGTACCAAGGTGCATTCACAATGTTTCTTAATACTTTATTTTGAAATCTCTGTAAAACTAGAATGTTACTCTCTTTAGCACAACCCCATAGTTGAATACCATATGTCCATACTGGTTTCAGTATTTGTCTATAAAGCAGTAACTTATTATGAATTGTTAAATTGGACTTCCTTCCAATTAGCCAGTTCATTTTTCTATACCTTATCTCAAGTTCTTCTTTTTTTTTCTTAACATGTGCTTTCCAGCGCAATTTGGCATCAAGTGTTATACCGAGATATTTTGCCTGATTTGAATATGGTACGGGAATGTTGTTAATTGATATTTGTATGTGATTTATATTTTTGTTTGTAAAATCAACATGAATTGATTTCGTTTCATTTAATTTTATTCGCCACTTTGTGGTCCAACTGTGAACTTTGGTGACTGCATCCTGAAGTTTTTCTATGCATTTTTCAATAGATTTTTCTACCGTCAATAAACCAGTATCATCTGCAAATGTTGCTAAGTGACAATTTTCTGACTTTGGGATATCGCAAGTGAATAATAAGTATAGATAAGGGCCTAGTACGCTACCCTGGGGCACGCCTGCTTGAATTTCTCTTAAATTTGATTATGAGTCTTCCTGTTTTACTCTAAAATGTCTATCAGATATGTATGATTCCAAAATATCCGAATATTGTTTTGGCAGAAACCGTTTTAGTTTAAAAGTAAGGCCTTCATGCCACACTTTGTCAAATGCTTGTGCTACATCTAGAAAAACTTCAGAACAAACTTTTCCCTCTTCTAGTGCTTTTTCTATCGTTTTCTTGTCTCGAAAACCAAATTGATGAGATGGAATAATTTCTTGTCTTTCTATGATGGGTTTTATTCTTTTAAGCAATAATTTCTCATAGAGCTTGTATATAATTGGCAGCAAAGATATTGGCCTGTAAGATGACACGTCATGGAGTGATTTTCCCGGTTTTGGGATCATGATAACTTCTGCAACTTTCCACAGTTTAGGTACATACCTAAGCCTAAAGGACGCATTAATTAGGTTGCATAGTTTTACGATAGCTTTTCTGGGGAGTTGTTTTATGACTACCCCGTTAATAAAATCATACCCTGGGGCTTTTTTCGAATTATTATTTTTGATTTCTGTTAATATTTCTTTTGGTGATGTAAGCTTAATATGGTCTTCGATTTGATGGGGTTCATTTAAATGAAAGTTTTCATCCGGTGTTTCGTGGGGCTGAAATGTTTTTTCTAAATGACTTGCAAAAATATCTGCTTTTTCTTTGTTACTCCTTGCCCACTGGTTGTTAGATTTTCGTATGGGCGGAATTTGGATAATTGGTCTTTTAAAATCTTTGGTTGCTTTCCAAAGGGAATAGTCGGTATTTTTATTATCTGTAAGTTCATTAAGAAAATGGTTAATAGATTCATTTTTTATTACTAGAATTTCTCGCCTAATGCGTTGCGTCATGTTGTTGAGATTGGTTTTGTCCCGAGGATCACGGCTTTGCTGCCACTTTCTTCTTAGTTTCCTTTTTTCCAATATAAGGTCTCTAATTTCCTTTGGATAGTTTTTTCCCTTAAAAATTCTCTTTGGTTTTGGACTGTTTTCCCAAGCTGCTTGTTGAATATTTGTAACAAAATATTCAACTTCTTTATCGATTTGTTCTGGCGTTTGCAATGGTACTAATAGGTTTATTTTTTCTGACAGACTTTGTTTAAAACTAATCCAGTCAGTCAGTTTATTAACTAGTGAGATATTTACTTCTTTCTATATTATGTTTTTACTAAGAGTTAGAATAATAGGTGAATGATCTGAGTGTAAATCAAAACTTTCTTCTATATCTACAAAACTTAAAGATATATTTTTTACTATAAAAAAATCAATTAGATCTGGAATTTTTCCTGGATCTGTTGGATAGTATGTGGGCTTACCAGTTGATATTGGCTCACATTGATATTCACTAATAGCTTGCAAAAGTTCTTTTCCTTTAGAATTCGTCAGTCTAGATCCCCAGTAGGTATTTTTTGCATTAAAGTCACCTCCAATTATAAAACGGTTTCCTAATTTTCTGAGAAAATTAAGATATTGATTTTTCTTTAGTAAGTGCCTTGGTGGTATATAGACAGCACTTATGACTAGTGTATATGTTTTGGTTTTTACACTTACTAATGTAGCTTGAATCTCTATGGTTTTATATCCCATCTCCTCATAGTGTGATATATTTTCTTTAATAATTACAGCACTTCCCCCATGTGCAGTATTGCTAGGGTGAGTTGTATGATACACTTTATAACCCTTAAATTTAATGTGAGACTGGTTAGTGAAATGCGTTTCTGACACAAGACAGACGTCAATTTTTTCTATGTCTAGAATAACTTGCAAGTCTTGCTGATGTTGCAAGAGACCATTGGCATTCCAAGCTAGAATTCTAAGATTACTGACCATTTTGAGGCATATTGGTAGCTCCGTTATTGCTACTTTCTAGTTTAGTTAATCGCTCATCAAGTTTGTTCAATTTCTCCAAAATTAATTGAAGTGTTTGTTCCATAGTATTTTGACTACTGATATTAATATCAGGTATAGTAGCTGTTGCTGCTACTTGGCTGTATGTCCTTGTCACAGAGTTTTGTGTGACTGTGTTTCTTGTCTGTTGGGTTTGTCTATTTGTAATCCCGTTTGGTGTGAGATTCGGTTTCTTAGGTTTATTTTTCAATTTTTGTATTTCTTTAGCAACAAGGCATCCTCTGTAGTTAGCAGGATGCTTGCCTCCACAGTGGATGCATTTTGGCTCAGATTCTTTTGGTTTGGGGCATTCTACAGTAAGATATTTCCCCGTGCATTTTACGCAAGGTGGTTCTTTAGCGCAATATTTTTGCGTGTGTCCATAAGATTGACATCTTTTGTATTGAGGGACTAATTTTGAGGTTTTTAGTGCTTTTATTTCCACTTCAATCCCAAGGATACTGGAAATTTCAAAAATTTTGTTGATATCTTCATCGCGGCTAAATGTGAGCATAAACATGTTAAGAGGTTGTCTTGTTCTCCATTTCAGTTTGTTGCTGGCTTCCAGTGCCTTAAAATCTTTTTTTTGTAGATCAGCTACAATTTTTTGTGGGTCACATGAGAAGTGTAGCCTATTCGCTATTACTCTAATTGGCCTTATTTGTTTTCGTATACATTCGATAACTTTTCATAAATATCATTAAAATTATTTACGCCATTTACCATAATCGGTGGAGGTAATGGAGCTTTTTTAACATTAGTAGGGGGTTCTTCATTTTGTGTTTTATTGGAGGGCTCTCCAGTGCCCGAGCTTTTTTGTGGTGGTGAGAGTGAAGTATCCATTCGACGATTTTTCCAACCTTTTCCTTTTTGTCTGATCCACTCAGTTTCTCATGCTAGATCGTCCTCATCCGTAATGTAGTCCATTAAAATTATATTAACACAAAAATATAATTCCATATAATGTTTCTTTTAAATATTAAAATAACATTTTAGGAACAATTTAGAAGTCTCTGTTTAGCAACGATTTAATGAAAATTATGTTACAGCCTTTAGAATAATTTTGCATACTGAGGATTCTCAATTAAATTTAGTTTATACCTATTCCATATCCCTGCAAATCGACAAAAGTAATCATATTTAGCTATTGCAGCGCTGCGTTTAATGCATTCAACAAAATTGTGGAAAAAAGTTTTTCATTTGCTAATAATGTTTCTTATGTGGAACTTGAGAATCATATAAAGCATTAAGAAATATTATTAAATAATTAGGCATTTCCCAAGCACTAAGAATCCACATAATACTTAATCACTTACAAGAAACAGTCATGTTTCTGCAATGCGGACTAGGACTTCGGTCGGAGCAGGCAGGGGAATCTGTCCACCAAGAATTTTTAATCACTTGGATAGGTATGCAAAAAATCTTGTAACAGAATTTTCATCAAATCGTTGCTAAACAAAGGCTGCTCAATTTTTCTTAAGATGTTATTTTGATATTTCTACAGAAACGAAAAACTAAAATTACTTTTTTATATAAATAATGTAATTTTAAGAATATAATATTATTTATGAATTTATGTATAACTTGTTCGCATTTGAGAATCATAATTTTTTATACTGTTTAATAAAATAAAATATATTTATATAGCCCTATGCGAAAAAAATATAAAACACAAAAAACGCGGAAAGAAGCAGGCTCGATTTCAAAATTCGTAGATATGAAGCCATGTGCGGGGCACCGGTCGCACCACCCTGGTTACGGCACTGATAAAATACAAGATTTTTAAATACGAAGAATATTACTTGATATGCGAAAACGTGTTTGCGGCTCATATTATTCCCGAAACATAACATTTTTACATTATATTTTTCGAACAAGGCAAAATCTTGTTTATATTAAATTTTTTAGTCATACGAATTATAACCCTGGTGCCAGTTCTAAAAAGATGTTTTTTGTTGCACACGGATTTTAGCCATTGAGAAGTTATCACTCTTATAATCGTTTTACAGTGTGAAGTTTTTAACCAACAAATTCATGAAGTCACTTTCTGATTTTTTTTGATCGTGCAATAACGACATCAAATTAATTCGGAAATAAATTCACGAATGAGATTAGCTGTTCGTCTTTTGATATCTATAGCCTGTAGAAATCTTGACTTTAGGTACGTCAAACTTTTTTCATCGTTTAAAACGAAAACGTAACTTTGAAAAATTTGGTCCAAAAAATTCATAAATTTCTTGGTAAAAAAAATTGAGGGTGTAAAACGATTATTTGTAACTGAACTTCAATAAAGAAAATAGTTTTTCTCTTGAACTCATTTAAAAAAAAACAAACAAAAATTTTGTTAGATTTTTTTATTTATATACCACTATTAGGTATCTTATTTAAATTTTTTAAAATAAAAATAAGCCTAATACATCAGATTTAAATTACAATACTAATATCACAATGTTTTTCACTGGTATATCTAAAACTAAACAAATTTACATTAATTGATAAATATTTACAAATTTATACAAATAAGTGCAGTTAAATAAATTATTCTTGTCAAAATTTTAAATAAGGATAATGAGATCAATCAAAATAGGTAAACTGCTGCATGTTAAGCGAAAGCTATATTTTCCAATTAAAATATAATTTTTAAAAACAGTTAAATTTTTAAATACTTTAAAATAAGTTTGCCGTCCAAATTTATTATTAAAGATAAAAATTAAGTTTACTATTTATATAGCTGGTTAAATGTTTTGTCTGCTCGATATTTCCAAGGGGGTAACAACTGACCGAAAATTTGTATATATATATTACAAGTAATGTAAATCTTGGGTTAATGCCAAGAAATTTGAACATGTATTGTCGTAATGCTATTTTCTATGTTTTGAGAGAGCCTTGCTAATTTATATGGGTAATGCAAAGTAAAATGCTATAAGTTGTTTCCCCCCTCAGATATTTCTAAAGCATATGCTTTAGCTAAAGAAATAAAAGATTAGAGACTGATAAGTTACATGAATTTAAATTGCAATTTTTTAAAATTTGATCCTAACAAAACCAACAATTACCTAACTAATTCTAGGAACTAAAACTGTAGGTCCTTGCATTGCAGGACTTTTACTCACAGAGTCTGGACTACTTGATGGACTGGGAATTAAATTTTGATGTTGATTCTGTTGGAGCCGTTGTTGCTGAAACTGCTGATGTTGAACTATTAGAAATTGCTCTGGCGTTAACATACCACCAGGATAATCTAAAGGTCTTCTAAATAGAGGATTCTGCATGAAGTTTGCTAAATTTGGTTGATTTGGATTCATTGGAATACCAGCAAAATTTCCTAGACTGAATCGAGGTGGTTGTGCCGCTAACAATTTCTCAATGTTGTATTGCTGGTGGTGTGGTGTAATTGGCGATGGTCTAAGAACTGTTGGTTGAGCAGTAGGCATGTATGGCCAAAAACCTGGAATAAACAAAGAAACATCGTTAATTTACAAAAGAAAATCAACTAACACAAGGCGAATTTCCCATAGATTTATCATTTTTTAAACTTATTTCAAAACGATTACATTGAATGAAAAACAAAAAAAAAATAGTAATTTAATTGAAAATATAACAGTGTTATGTCTGTTATTGATAATAATTACCCAAATAAATACTATTGTGTGTCCAAATATATAAACTAATTAGGTAAGTAGATTAATAAAAATGCCGGAGAATCAATTTAGTAATTTAAATAAAAATCAGCAAATTAACAGCGAGCAGCCTATGTCTGTTTTTATTGTTAATTACCCAAATAATACTATCCCTAATAATACTATTGTAAGTAGTATAGATTATCCAAAATTATGAAGAATACAACATACAACCAATACTTGTAAAATTAAAAATATTCAAATGGAAACTGATGAAATGAAGCTCATGAAATAACAAAACAAAACCTACCTGGTGTGCTTGGCGAATAAAACGGCGAATACATAGCGGGTTGCAATGGATTATACATAGACATTGTTCTTCTAAATGCGGCCAATCTTGATCTTGAAGCGGCAGTAGATCTTCGTTTTAGTTTTCCAGAAGATCCACCAATAAACACGTCATCAGATGATGGGTCTAACATCCAATAGTTACCTTTGCCAGGGTCATCGTACGATCTAGCTACTTTAACAAAACATTTATTTAGGCTAAGGTTGTGTCTAATGCTATTTTGCCAACCTTGCTTGTTGTCTTTGTAGTAGGGAAAATTTGTCATGATATATTCGTAGATCCCGTTCAAAGTTAGCCTTTTCTCAGGACTATTTCTAATAGCCATCATTATTAGAGCATTGTAAGAGTAAGGTGGTTTTTCATTTGATTTTTTCTTATCTTTGTCTTCCTCAGTAGAATTTAAATCGTTTTTACCATTAGAACAATCTAAAGGCGAATCACAGTCACCAGTTACATCCAGTTCACCATCCGAGTCATCACAGTCTTCTCCAGAATCACTTACTGCGGTAATATTGCTAACTGGTGAATCTTCTCTAGGTATTTCACTACTGGGAGCAATTTTTGCCGTTTCTGAGAGAATCGACGTAATAGAAAAATTAGTTTTTAATGGAGTTCTAGCCATGATAGGTAACGATGTTAGAACTTCTTCATTCTTCACCATTTTCATCAAAATGTCACTTAAAACACAATTTATAGTCTATAGCACTCAACAAGTCTTTATGTCTCTTTTATCTAACTTAACTCTTAATAAAACTTCACGATGAAACGCTCAACTTCGCTTCTAACTCGCAACTAGCTAAACGGGATCTCTTGCCAAGGTTTTTACGTAGGTTGTGATTTGTTTACCCCCATAAACCTCATTGCTTGAATTGTTGGCCAATAGGCCATCGCGATCTTCAAGGCGGGATTTAAACCGTCGACGCCCAATGGAAGTGTTATTGTTTGGAATCTGCTTGTTACACAAGTTTTTCTGTTTGTTTTGTAAATGTTTGTATGGTACGTTTGGAAACATTTGATATTCATGGGTAAAAATGGGGAGGTTTGTAGACAAGGCAGCGTTTTTGCTGGGGTTAGTAAAGCTCAATGTTTTACAACATTTTTTTTTTGATTTGGACATGGCGAATTTGTTGATGATCCATCATTTGCAACTTGTTAATGTTTTGATCTTTATAATCTAGATAATAGAAACCGGGACGAACTAGCCTAGCCATAATATACCTACCATATGTGACAAAATACTTCCTATTAGCATGGGCGCACCCAGAGGGGGCTCGGCCCCCCCAAGATAACATAAAATGCGACATTATGAGGCTTCGACCCCCCCCCCCACTAAAGGCCTCGGCCCCCCCCCCCAACACATATTCCTGGGTGCGCCAGTGCTAGTGAATACTTGTTTTGGATATTTGTTATCTGTTTGTATTCCAAATAAATAAATAAAAAATAGAAAGGGGCGAGGAGGGTTTTTTAGATGGTTTAGCACACAACAAGATAAACAAAAAGATTTCATTACAAAAAAACTACAGGAAAATTTAAAAAAATTGCTTCGTTGGCGAAAACTTAATTAAAATTAAGTCATGTATTCGGCAAACACAATTTGAGTCAAAGTAGGTACATTTCGGAAAAATTGCCGCTGCGGAAGAAAATATTTGCATTTTAAAAAACGTGCTAAAATTGCACCGCGGAAAAATTTTTCAAAAAAATTAGATAGGTAATTTGGAAAAACATAAGGAAATATTTGGTAAAAACAATAAAAAATGATGCCACAAGCATTAATTTTAGAAAAATACAATAAATAGGTAACTAAAAAAGGACCGCGGGCCAAAATTATATTGGAAAAATGCTCCGCAGTCAGATTTTTTCACGGACTTCAAGCGCGGATTTGAGAGGGGGGGGTAACGAGGTAATTACGCCCCCTCGAAAAAAAAAATGCATTTTTTCCTAATAAAACAAGGGAAAACAGGAAAATTACCCCCCCTAGAAAAAAAAATTATATTACAAAAAAAAATTCGTCGACTATTGCCCCCCCCCCCCTAGATTTTGACCCAGATCCGCGCGTGAAGGACTTGGTCATTTTGCCCCTGATAAATTATGCTTAATTCGTTTAGAGGGGCCTAATTTTGAGCTTAAAAAACTTATCCCCCCTTAATTACTTATTATATACTTATAATTAATAGAAATTTCAGTTAAAGGATAACACAAGGATTTTAGAATAGGACCTTGTTATTATAGGATATTTATTGTTAAGATATATATTTTTGTAAAAATACCGCAAATATCATTTTCCCACTTGCGTGCGTAAAGGTGCACTTTTACGCACGCATTTGCGTGCGGAAAGTTGAACTTTCCGCACGCCGTGAATTTTAGGCCTAATTAGACTTATTGACCCATTTATAAACTCAATTAAATTAAAAATGAGGCCTAATTAGACTTATTGACCCATTTATAAACTCAATTAAATTAAAAATGAAAACAGAATTTGTTTTTGCTGTTTTAATGTAAAAAATACCAAATATATTAAAATGTAAAACCAAGCTTTTTATGCAACTAGGAAAAATTTTGTACCTAACTCTTGCGGAAAGTGCCTTTTCCGCCCTTGACGGCGTGCCCGAACTCCGCAAAGCGTCGTTCGGGCAACTGCGGAGTTCGGGCAACTGCCGTCGCGTGCGTAAAAGTATCACTTTCCGCACTAGTTAGGTAAATAACTATTATTGGATGGAATAATAAAATGGAGGTAATACAGGCGAGGTACGAAGCGAAAACAATGAAAATACATTTTTATCACGAGGTCTGTCGCTATTTTATACGCAATTTTTAATAAATTTTTTGAAACATTTTCTTTTTTTTTGGTATTTTTATGTTTTTGACGTTTTTTAGGATTTTTACTGTTTATCTCTGATCAGTCACTTTTTATCCTGATTTAGAAATTTTTTGACTGACGTCACTTTTTATCCTGATTTTTTACTTTTTATCGCAGATTTGTCACGTTTAATTCCGAGAATAGAAAGTAACAATTGTATCCCTAAAATGCGGGATAAAACCTCCACTTTTATTTACAAGTGCGATAATATTTTTTTTTCGTGTGTCTCATACGAGTTGATTTGTAGATATGGGTGTTTTTTTTTAAACGGCCAAATTCCAAAAGGATCCCGCCCGGAGCTTATGGGCGGTGACTTTCGGTTAGATTTCTTTTAAATTTCAGTATGTTGTAGGTCTTGATGCCCTGATGAAAAGTTATTATTGCCCTATCATCGTATGACCTATGGTTTCTAAGATACAGGGGTTCAAAGTTTTAGTTTTTAGCTTTTGTGCTTTTTTCACAAAAAACTATTTCAAGTCATTTCTACCAATTCTGAAAAATGATTTTATTGTTTGTTACATAGCAAACGTTGGAGCTTAATATACAAACAAAAATACTCTGCCAATCTATGGGCACCTAAGCTCACACTGGATACTATAGTTATAGTGTATCTACGTGAAAGCTAATATAACTAAAAACTGAAGTATATTTTATTGAACTCCCGACTCAATTACCTTTCATTTGATACCACACAAGCCATGTTTTGACTTAAACTCTAATTTTTCAAATCTACCCCTACCCTTTTTATAAAAACTAAAATGTATTTTGTTTAACTCCAGACTCAATTACCTTTCGTTTGATATCACACACGCCATATTTCCACTTAAACACTAATTTTTGAAATTTACCCCCACCCTTTTTTTTAAAATAAACTAAAATGTATTTAATTTAACTCCCGACTCAATTACCTTTCGTTTGATATCACACACGCCATATTTTTACATAAACTCTAATTTTTGAAATCTACCCCCACCCTTTTATTTGGCTTGTGTTCGGTGGATTTTGTTCATTTTCAAATGGGACCATCTCGACCCAAAACCCAGCCTGGGTACCAAATTTCATTAAAATCGGACAGGCCGTTTTTGAGTTATGCGCGTTGGTCGTTACAGACAGACATACAGACACACAGACAGACAGACAGACAGACAGACAGACAGACAGACAGACAGACAGACGGCGCAACAAAAAAGTTTCAAAATCATCTGAAACGCAAAGATATATAAAAAATTTTAAAATCGGAGCAACTTTTTTTTTCTCGAAAAAATTAGGATCACCATAGCTCACACTACTATAGTATAGTAGTAGTGTGAGCTAAAATTGGACCTATTAAAAATTTGCTACATTCCGTGCTACAGTGGCGTTCCGAACATAAAAATTATTAAAACATATTTATTTAAAAAACGATGCTTTACAGAATTAACTATAAAAAAAAACAAACGGTGGAATTTTTTTTGTATTTTCCTATCTTTTAGGAATCTCCGAAAGAAACCAGAATATCGCCAATACCACGCCACTGCATGACTAAATGATTAAAAAAGTACTCTAAGCAACAAAAATCATTCTATTAACCTCATAATTATATTTGTTTAAAAATTATCGTTAAAAAAAAGCGAAAGCATTTTGCATTTCTAAAAAAACATTAAAATCCTAAAAAGCTTAGAGTTTTACAGCGTTTTGTGAAAAACTTTACAAACCGATTTTTACCATATATACATATTCTAGTTTCTTTGGGAGATTCCTAAAAGATAGGAAAAACAAAAAAAATTCCACCGCTTGCTTTTTTTTATAGTTAATTCTGTAGCATCGTTTTTTGAAGAAATATTTTTTAATAATTTTTATGTTTGGAACGCCACTGAATGAACCAAATTGTTAATGGGTCCAATTTTTTTGTTTCTATATTAAGCTCTACTTGTGTCCCAACGTTTGATATGTAACAAACAATAATACCGTTTTTCAGAATAGGTAGACATGACTTGAAATCGTTTTTTGTGAAAAATGCATAAAAGCTAAAACCTAAAACTTTCAACCTCTGTATCTTAGAAACCATAGGTCGGACGATTTATTGCCCCAATGATAACTTTTCATCAGGGCGTCAAGATCTGCAACATACTAAAATTTAAAAGAAATTCAACCGAAAGACACCGCCCATAAGCTCCGGGCGGGATCCTTTGTCCGAAAATGCTTGTTATAGGCAGGTTTTTCTGTTTGTTTTGTAAATGTTTGAATGGTACGTTTGGAAACATTTGATATTCTTGGGTAAAAATGGGGAGTTTGTAGGCAAGGCATAGCGTTTTTTGCTGGCGTTAGTAAAGCTCAATGTTTTACTTTTTTTTTTATTCGGACATGGCGAATTTGTTCATGATCCATCATTTGCAACTTTTTAATGTTTTGTAATCTAGATAATAAGGCTGTCTAACAAAACATATGATCCAATCCAAGATGTCTTCCGGAGAACAAGCAAACCGATTTCCCATTAAGCCGTAATGTTAACAGAAACCTAAATTTTACAAAAACGACAAGAGATTTGATTTAGTCTTAAAAACGATTCAGTTTTAAGAACGGATCCTTTGCATATGGGAAAAATGCGTTTTTCTTAAAAATATTAAACTAAAGCGAGTAAATCTAAAATAAAATTATTTTTGTTTTTTTTAACTTTTTTCTCGATTTTTTTACTTTTTTTGAATTGGTACATCGGCGCATCAAGGGGGCGGGGGGCGGTTGGCGGGGGGCTCGGGGCCCGGACCCTCCCAAACGACATTTTTTTAGATATTTTCCATATATTTTACGAATAAACAAAAAAAATTGCATAAAGTACGACATCATGAGACCCCTGCCCCCCCCCAAAGGTTTTGGGTCCCCCAAGACATATTTCTGGGTGCGCCACTGATTATTATGCCAAGTTTTTTTGTTCTTGTGAATTGTGGCAGCGGAGGAGGTTATGATGATGTTAGTTTATATTGAATATGAAGTTTTTTGACCAATGAATCATTCTGATTTAAATGAACTCAGCCCAATGAAGGGGAAAGTGGATAAGTAGTTTGTTTGAAGAACTCACTTCAAGGCTCACTTAACAGAGAAGAAAGTGAAATAGACTAAACTCTTCTCTGAACATTTCTCGTCAGATTCAGGTTTTCTAAAAAAAAGGCACAACTTATAGGTAGGTCGGTCCAACAGATCAATATGCACATATGGGTTCCAACCGAGGTTGGTCAAGCAAACTTCTAATAAGTACTTTACAAAATATGTTTATTTAAAAAATATATTAGTGAACATTATATAAAAAAAACTTGCAAAATCAAAATATAGTTTTTCCTTTTCATTGGCCTCACACACCGTACTTTTATTTTCTATTTTTTTGTAACAATATTCGCTCAAATATGTATCTAAAAGTTTATGCAAATAAATATGTACTCTACTATACAATTGCGCATAACAGAATATGACAGGACCCATCAGGACTCAAGGTTTTTGAAAGAAATTGAAAAAACAATCTGAGAGAACTTTTTTGTTTTTCTTGTGGTCATCAAAGCACTTTTTTTGTCAACTATTTTTGATGCCATATAAACATTTTTTTGGTAATAAGCTCAGAACAGTACTGTAGAAATTTCACAACAGGACTTGTAATAGGTCCGGTTAGATGCTGTACAAATTTTACGGTGTACCTACAAGTTACAAAAAAATTTCAGTTTCAGATGTCAAAAAGCAAGGAAATAAAGGAAAATTTACACCAAAATAGTTTAAGATAAAAAGACGTTTAAGTTAGGGAGATTGTCAAACCCACTAGTTTATTCTAAACTGTTTTGAGGTCTGTAAAATAAATATTTATTAAAGAAAAAGAAATTTTGACAATACAGGACTTTACTGGGCACTATACAGGATGCTACACTACCATGAATTTATTAGAGTTCTGTAGGGTGGTGTACAAATTTGGTTTAGCTTGTCACCCACACTTTAACCTCATATCGTTTTTCTCTTCTTTCCTCTCTGGACCCTTTTTTCAACAATCATTTTAAAAATTTTTCAACTGTTTTAAAACAATCCATTCAGGAGGGATTCAGTCAGGATCATTGCTGTATTCTAATTTTGAAAGTTGCTTGCCTAGAATAGTAAAAAAAACATAGTGAAATATTTCTTATAGTTTAACACAATTCTATGTTACACTTCTGCAAAAGGTCCACTCGAGTACAAAAAAGATCCCAATAGAAAATGTTGCAAAAATGGCAGTTACATATTTATCCAAAACAAACCTGACAAAAAACTTTCGAATATTTCAATTTGCTGCTTTGAGCTGATACCTAGTTCATTTAAATCAAGATGATTTTTTAAGGTCAAAATACTTGGCATTCCATCAAAACTAATTCAGCCACAGTTCATAACAGCACAAAAACTAATAATACTGATTCAAACTGAGTAAAAAACTGGAAAAAAAGTATAAAAAAACAAAAGTAAATAAAAACAACCTGACTTTTTGAACAAAACATGGTCCCTTTTATTTCAGATTTACTGGCTTTAATTGATTTTTTTTTAAAGAAAAACGCATTTTTGACATGCGCACAAAGGATCAATACTTAGAAGAGCATCTTTGTTGTAAATTAAATCGTTTCACTTTTTTTTAAATTTACGTTTATGTTAGCATTGCGTCTTATGGGAAAACGCTTTGCTTGTCCTCCCACAACTATTGAACAGCTGATCGTGACAGTTCGTTAGACAAGCTTATGAAACAGGGACGCAACTAGCCTAGAAGCAAGGGCGTAGATACGATTTTTACTTGGGGGGATGCAATATAAAAAATTTTAACTCAAGAATTCCTTTTGATTTATTTTGTTAATCTCGATGAGTGTGCTGAATTTCATAACTAGGTATACGATAGGTACTTTTGAATCTCGAACCAAACGACTTGTTCAGGCCATTTATGTAGGTAACGTTACCAAGTTAAAATACAAAATTTTTAAAAAACTCTTTGTTTTTAAAAGCATTTTTTTTATTTGTCAAACACACTGTGTTTATCATATTACAATCTAGACAATATGACTAATTAGCAATTTTTTACTAGAAAAGTAAGATTTAAACTTAGGGTTCACTCAATAGTTTTTCCCGCTTTGTTTCATTTGTAACTCACAATTATTGTGTTGTGTTTATAGCATTATTTTGTTTTATATAATTCATTTAGTTCACTAGCTCAAACGACTTCACTCTTTTTAGTCTTCGAACTAGCCTAGCATTGTCTAGCAGCTGAATTGCGTCCATATTCACAATTCACATGTCGATGGAGTCTATCTTCATGACTTTTTGCGTATGTTTTTATTGTCCCTGCTACAGTTTTGATTTTTAGGTCCCGATGAAGGTCACTGTTTCGAACGTACCAAGGTGCATTTACAATGTTTTTTAATACTTTATTTTGAGCTCTCTTTAAAACTAGAATTTATTACCTACAACCCCATAATTGAATACCATATGTTCATACTTGTTTCAGTATTTGTCTATAAAGCAGTAACTTATTATGAATGGTTAAATTGGACTTCCTTCCAATTAGTCAGTCTATTTTTCTATACCTTATCTAAAGTTCTTGTTTTTTTTCCTAACATGTGCTTTCTAGCGCTATTTTGCATTAAGTGTCATACAAGATATTTTGCCTGATTTGATATGGTACAGGGAAGTTGTTAATTGTTATTTGTATGTGATTTACATTTTTGTTTATAAAATCAACATGAATTGATTTGGTTTCATTTAATTTTACCCGCCACTTTTTGGTTTAACTGTGAACTTCGGTAACTGCATCCTGAAGTTTTTTTAGGCATTCTTCAATAGATTTTTATTTTTTCTACCGTCAATAAAGAGGCAAATGTTGTAAGGTGAAAATTTTCTGACTTTGGGATATCGCAACTGAATAATAAGTATAAATAAGGTCCTAGTACGCTACCCTGGGGCACGCCTGCTACAATTTCTCTTAAATTTAAGTATGAGTCATCCTGTTTTACTCCTAAATGTCCATCAAATATGTATGTTTCCAAAATAGTCAAATATTGCTTTGGCAGAAACCGTGTTAGTTTAAAATTAAGGCCTTTATGCCACATTTTGTCGAATGCTTGTGCTACATCTAGAAAGACTACAGAAAAAAGTTTTCCCGTGTCTAGTGCTTTTTCCATTATATTAATAATTCTGTGTAGTTGGTCTATGGTGAAATGCTTGGCTCGAAAACCAAATTGATGAGATGGGACAATTATTTATTTTATTATTTTAAGCAATAGTTTTTCATTGAGCTTGTAATGGTGGATCTAGGCGTGCGCAGAGTGGGCACCAGCCCACGACGCCAGCCGCCAGCGGCGTCACCGGGGCGCCAAATTTTGTCTTTGCCCACGACATATTTTACCCCAGATCCGCCACTGGAGCTTGGATATAATTGGCAGCAAATATATTGCTTTGTCAGATGGCACGTCATGGAGTGGCTTTCTCATACAAAATCAAACATGGATAATCTAACAAAAGCCCAAAGATTAATGGAAAGACAAATGATACAAGTAAAGCTAACAGATAGAAAAAGGAATGAATGGATAAGAAATAAAACAAAAGTAATTGATGTCAGAGGAGAAGTAGCAAAATTAAAATGGAAACTTGCCTGTCATAATAACAGACAGAAAGAAGATCGATGGAACAAATGTATTGTAAACTAGAGACCTTGAGAAAATAAAAGAAGTAGGGGAAGACCCCAAAAGAGATACGCGGAGAAGGCTAAAAAATAGATAGATAGATTTCCCCCTTGTCCCTCCTTATCTACACCCTTGACATAGATATCAAAGATAATAAATAAAAAACAATTTGAATGTTTAATTGTAAATACTTTTACGGTAATAACCGATTTCAGAGGTTGTGCGTGCAAGTACTGGAATTCACGTAAATAGCCTTCGATAGGCTAGCCGGTTCGGCTTTGCTCACACATTTAAGTAATTTGTCGAAATTGACGTAAGAAATACTAGGAAAAACGATGCATATGCATTCTATGAATGGCACTCACCTTGAACTCTCCTGGGCTCCACTCTTTGACGTTCGAACGCCTCAATCACCACAATTTTCTAACTTTTCTCGGAAAACGTGTTTTTCGAAGTCTTGTTCTGCTTGTCGTTTTTTGCGCACACACACGCGCTGCTTGTCCCCCCACGTCCAGTGCCGGTAAAATCATATGCATTTTAATAGCGCGAAAATTTAAATGAATTATTCGCGCAGAAAAAAAGGAAAAAGAAAAGAAATAGGTTATTTACTGCTTGCACCAACAGAGGTGTCTATCAATAATGTGATAGCGGTGACAAAAGAAAAAAAACGAGAAAATACATGATAGTGTATAATTTCAATAATATCGCAATTTAAATAATGTTTTAAGCACCCATGCAAACGCACTAATAAGACAAAAAATGGGGCGTGACATTCATTACTTAAAATTTTGTAGATATTTTTTATACCTACTTTAAAACGTTCAATACAATTTTTTAGCAAGAAAAACAGGCAGAGCTTAATTATACAAACTGTGATTATACGTATCATAAAGTAAGCAAGAGGGGTTCATCACATAGACTTATATACGTTTGAAAATATTTCTGATGTTCTATTATGCAAATAGAGGGGTTTGTGCTGACAAATGTCACTTTTCCCAAGAACGCCATTTATTATTCACACTCCGGGGCAAAAGAACAAGCGAGACATACAATCAAGGTAAATTAAAGTAATAGGAGTTTGTTTTCTAATTTTACCCTGTTTGCTTTCCGAGTATACCTAGGTAGGTAGATTTTTTAAAAGAAAAAAAATATAATAGTACCGGGTGGGCCAAAAAAAACGGATTTTTTTTTTCTTATTATAACTTTTGGACTGTACCATCGATTTTGATGGGACAAACTGCACTTGGTATAGAATTAATAGGAATTTTGACTTAATATATTTTTTTTTCCACCATCTTAAAATTTAAGATGGCGGTTGAAATCAAATTGTACCTTTCAAAGTACTTGTTTATTCTTATATTGCGAACACGTTTTAATTATTTTTTGAAATCAGTAAAAAATCTGCGTCCTGGCCTCGCAAAAAAGGTATAAATCAGCAAAATCGGTTCGGTGGTTCTAAAAAAGAATATTTTTGTTTCAACTTTGATTATATAACTACATTGATTATACGATTGCCTTGCCAATCATGTCTGGATTTATTTCCGTATAAATTTATTACTACTAAACCAATTTTGATTCAATAAAAAATATCCTGGTAAGAATTGATTGCTTTTTAAAGATCACGATCAAAATTTATCACCATCTTAAAATTTAACAGAACCATACTTGACGCTTCAAAATTGTTTGTTTATCCTTATTTTATGAAAATGTTTATTCTTGTGTTGCGAACACGTTTTATTTATTTTTTTAAATCAGTAAAAAATCTGCGTTCTGGCCACGCAAAAAAGGTATAAATCAGTAAAATCGGTGCGGTTATTCTAAAAAAGAATAATTTAAAATTTAAGATGGTGACAGAACCATACTTGACGCTTCAAAATTGTTTGTTTATCCTTATTTTATGAAAATGTTTTAGTTTTTTTTCTAATTTATAGAAAAGCATTACCGCACAACGAGGTAAAAATAAGTAAAATCGGTGTAGATTATACTATTGCATTGCCAATCCTATCTGCATTTATTTTCCTATAAACTCATTATTACTAAACCAATCTTCGTGAAATAAAAAAAATCGTGTTGACAAATGATTGTTCTTTAAAGACTATGATCGAAATTTGCCGCCATCTTAAAAA
Source organism: Aspidapion aeneum (assembly GCA_963576565.1). Lineage (NCBI taxonomy): Eukaryota > Metazoa > Arthropoda > Insecta > Coleoptera > Brentidae > Aspidapion > Aspidapion aeneum. The sequence goes on along the minus strand of OY755039.1, from coordinate 46,404,830 downwards.
TTAAGATGTCAGACAAAATCATACTTAATCCTTCAAAGAGGCACGTTCACTCTTATTTTCCGAAAATGTTTTTTAATTTTTTAATTTATAGAAAAGCACCACTTGTCTCCAGCTTAACAAAGTACAAAGTAATAAGAATGGGGCAAGAGGAGGACATTTTTATTTTTTTTTTAAATGCTAGAGAATAAAATAATAAAAAACGGGGCACCAGGTCAAAACCTTTTGGAAAAATGCTACAAAATGCAAAAGTTTTGGATAGTTTCAAAAGTTTAACGCAGCAATTGTTCGCCTCTAAAAAACTGGACTCATTTCTTTGAGGGTCTAATTTTAAATATTCATTTCAGCGCCCCCTGGTGCTTGGCACCCTAGGCAGGTGCCGATAAGGTCACTAGGCCACGAAGTTCAAACTTCGTAATCTAGTGACCTTAGGTGCCTACGCCAAACTACGGCACTGTTTAGGGCTTTTCTGAGAGGACTCGAATTATTTCGAACAATTTTTCTGCGCATTTATTCTAATTCATTTGTTTACATTTAGGAGAAACTCTAGGTCTCGCAGCGAAACAAGGTTATTAATTTGGACATTTTTGTGCTTTTAAACGATTTTGTCCTGAAAGTAAGAAAAAGGCCAAGGGCCAAGTTAAGCTTAATACTCGTTAGATTATAGTTCAAAAGATATTTTGAGAAATTTCTTTGTTATAAAACGACAACAGGTACCAAAGCAGCTAATAACAATAAAAATTATACTTTTCTCAAGTTTTATTGAATGCTGTTGTAGGGATTAAAAGTTGACTTTCTAATTAATCCTCAATTATTGTTATTCCTATTCCTATTAACCAAGTACCCACCTAAAGCCCCTAAAGCTATACCTTTACAATCAATTTCGAACCTGCTTATGGTCTTTGCAACGCTCAGTAACACTTTTGTGACTTTGACATGAAATAAACATATTTCCTAACCAGAATTATACCTATTAAAAAGTAAATAATAACAAAAACATTTCATGTAAAAAAAGCCAAGTATGCGAAAATGGTATTCCGTAAAAAGAATTGAGAAAAAAGTAAGGGCTAGTCCTGTAATACAAATTTCAAAATGAAAGGTTTTACTAGTTTAAAAATGTTTTTTATAAACTTTGCTATTACAGCCAAACTTCTTTATGTTCAATTTAGCATTGTGTCTAAGAGTTATTTGCAGCCATAATAGCCAAGTTTAGAAAAACATTTTCAAACTAGAAAGAAACCTTTCATTTTAAAATTTTTATTAGAGAACTTGGATTTACTTTTATCTCAATTCTTTTTACGGAATACCATTTTCACGTACTTGGGAAATATTTAAGTTTTAAGGTAGTAAAATATGCGGAATATTGTTCAAAACTTTTGCAATGCCTTATTAAAAATTTTAAAGATTTTTTTCTATAGTTTTATCATAGTTCCTATCAGCCTTTCGAAGCTCAGCTCTCTAGCGTTCCTGAAAGTGGACAATGTTACTTTTACATAACTTTACATTTATGGGGGAGGGTAGTAAATTAAAATGTTGGTGTTTTTAATTTTTTTCCTATAGTTTTATCATACGTAGTTCTTCCTATCAGTATTCCAATGCTCAGCTCTCTGCGTTTCTGGAAGTGGGCAATGTTACTTTTACATAACTTTACAATTATAGGGGAGGGAAGTTAATTAAAATTTTGGGTTTTTTAAATTTTTTCCTATAGTTTTATCATATTTCTTATCAGTCTGCCAAAGCTCAGGTCCTTTACATAATGTTACATGTATAGGGGAGAGGAGTAAATTAGAATTTAGGGGTTTGTTGATTTTTTCCAAGTGTTTGGTTATAATTTCTATCAGTCTGCCAAATTTCAGCTTTGTAGCATGTCTGGAAGTACAGTAGAATTTTGATGATCTATACATGAGTGAGTGAATGGCACTTCCGATGTTTTTTGAAATTTCGTAACTACTTTAGTACTCTATGGAAGTCCGTGAAACTTAAAGGATGAAGATCTACGACTGTGCAAAGATTGAGTTTAGTGGCTCATTCCGAAGTAGAGTTTTAGATAGATCAAATATGGGCGAAAATGTTTCAAGCAAAGATGGTACAACAGTTTACGCCGTGAACTTGGCCGGGCACCGCCGTGACCTCAGATATGTCATATTGGCATAAATTAAAGGTAAAACTGTCATTGTCTCCGGATAAAAAGATGCTGACTGTAGGTTAACAAAAAAAAACGCACAGATATGATCTGCAGAGATTGGAAAATTTACAAAAGTGTATGTGCCTATGGCAAGGACTATACTATAATGCTGGTTTTCGACCAAACGGACAAAACATAAAGTCGTGTCGAATAAAACAAAACTGGAACTTTTGGCCAACTTTTTCAAGACTGGTGTGTTTTGCGACAGTTGGAGTTTTGTTTTTCGAGTCCCGTTTGGAAACCGTAACATCAAAAGGTTTTGACTAGTTTCGACGAGTTTTAAAACTCGCGCCTGTTTAGTGGAAAGGGTCGTGTTGAGTATTTTTATGTTCTACTTTTATTTCGTTGTGCTAGTCTGGCAACTACTTTTGTACCAAATTGATACGTAAGTAAATATTTAAGTATTTTAAGAAATTTATTTCCAAATGCTCCATAAATTTATTAGATATATACCTACAAGTAAATTGTTTTTTCCAGAAATTCCAGATCATGTCGTAAAGTGGTAAATTTCCAAAAAAACAGTAAACCACTGAAGAAATTAGTACCTTGATTGATGCCTTTAGGGAACATAGAAATTTGTGGGACCCAAAGGATGCCAGCCATAAAAATAGAATAGAAAAATGAATTCTTACAAAGAAATTGCCCAGTTGTTTAACACAAATTGGATGGATAGAAAGAAAAAATAAGAAATACATAACTTCACAATATCAACGTGAAAGAAGCAATTACAAAAAAATCTTTCTCTCTAAACATGTCGGTTGAATCGAAAAAAATGTGCTCTGACTAGCGACTACCACTGGAAAAAGACCGAAAACAAAAACAAAACTCAAACAGAACTTGATGGAAACAAGAGTTTTGGGTTTGTCTACGATTTGTTTTTGTTTTTCGAAAACTAGAAAACACAAACAAAACAAAAACTCAACTGTCCGTTTGGTGGAAAACCGTCTTAAGCTTGACATACATATGGGTTTGTTTAAGATCGTTTACTTGCCAATTTGACGTTTGCGTAACCGAAGACAGAATTGACATTTGATTAAGGACCTTGGGAATGGCAAGCTTCGACGCAATTTGGTTTGGAATTTGAAGATTAGAAAAATATTTATTTGTGATTTTGGATTCTTTGGATAAAATGATGAGCAAACAATCGTAATTTCATTCAAACTTGATTGTAAATGTAGCTTGTTCTGTAAATCAAGCTTAAGAAATGCCCCTACTGATAAGAGTTGCGTTTCATCCCGATCGGAAGATATCCTGCAGAGTCTTCTAACATCCAATAAGAAGAGGGGTTTCTTCGTTTAAATGCATGCTACAGAAAAGTTTTATGTAAGAATATTGAAATATTTTTTGAGGGCATCGTTTGTCAACGGTTTTTGCGTGCGGAAAAATCGATTTTTCGTACTTGTTAGGAAATAGTTATAACAAGTGCGGAAAGTTATACTTTTCGGCACGCACCGGCGTTTGCACGAACGACGCGCCAGCGGGGTTTGAGCAAGTCAAGCCAAGTCAATTATCATTATTTCTCGATTTTTTTAGTTAAACTTATCATGTTAAAAATTGAAAAAAGTCAAAACAATTGAAACTATATATTTTATTTAGAACGAAACTTCAATAAACAAAAAAATATTACTACCTATTTATTTATTTATTTATTTATGGTAATTATTTATCACAGTGACATTGAAGGTACCATTGCTCATGTTACTCAACGTCATCTTCGAGTTCAAATTTTCCTGATTCACCATCACAGTACACCAATTAAAAAATAGTAATGACAAATCGGCTATCCCGCCAAATATTTTTAGCGCTACACCCCGTATTTTTAGTTCAGGACGACAGCTTCGCGATGGCGCTGTCCCAGCAGGAAAGACACCGTTAAGCCCTGTATCCTGCGTGTCTTTAAATGTATTTTGGAATTTGAATTTGTAAAGCACTTGATGTGCACGTCAATAAAACTCATAAAACTTGTCAAATTTGTTTTTCGCGAAGATTTTATTTATGTTCGCGAAGTGAATTTTGAGATAAAAATCCAAAAAAAAATCGGTGTGCTGGCGTTTTATCATGGGAAAGTGAAATCTTGCAGAGCAGAGCGATGATCTCTCTCAAAAAAGGTTTAGAATGAGAGGTGCTTGTTGTGTTACGGTTCGGTTCGGTGTAAGTGTAATAGTTACTGATTGTTAATGTATTCATACTAATAATTATGATTAAAATAAATTATTATTTTTATATGCAATTTTTTGGACTTTATTTTTTTGACATGATTCCAACAAAAACAAAAAATTGAGAACTTACTGACCTGTATAATAATATACAAGGCGCAGAGCGCAAAAATTAGTTTAAACAGACAGCTATGGGATGGCGCTGTTCAAATGCCATTAATTGTATTAAGAGTTTAACATGGGGTGTCCTATTATTTCTGTGGTTAGTAATCTGTGTTCACCATTGAGTTTGAAACAAGGGCTGCTTGATGACTGGGAACGGTAGTAGCGCTGGTACTGGCAAGTTGATTTTCTTGTTGTTGAGCGGTAGTACTAGTAGCGCTGGAAAATCAAATTTTTAAAATGTTCTTCTGCGGTGAAGAAAAAAACCGCTTTCATTGTGTGCGAAATTGTCTGTGATAAACTGCCGTTTAAAGAAGATGTAAAAAAAGACGGCGTGCGGTAAAAAAAATTACCGCACGCCGAGCGGAAAAATGGTGGTTTCCCCATGCAAATGCGTGCGGAAAATTCGATTTTCCGCACGCTCGTAGGAAAATACCTATTTTGAGATTTAACACATTTAAAAATGTTCGATGAGTCGCTGAACGCTTTTAAAGGTTTTAGTGTCATGTCGATGAGATGGTAGGGTAAATGCGGGAAAGAAGCTGCATTTTTTGAAAAATGGCTGTCAATTTTGTAATTTATAAGCTTTCTTGCATAAATACATTTTAATTCAAAGAACATAAGGATATAAGAAAAGAAAGGTTTGTTCAAAAAAATTTGGCCTTTTATTTATTTTTATAGATTTTTTTTTAGTGTACCTAGGTATTTAAGCAACTAGGTATTATTCCGGTAAGAAATTTCGGTTACCTACCAATTGTATTAAATGTAATAAAACCTTTGTCCAATAAAAGGAATTAAAAAGTCGATTTTTAATCCCAAATATTGACGTCAAAAGTACAAAAGTTCATTTTCTTTCAATTTACCATTTCAGATAGACTGCAATAAAATTATTGTCAGCAAGTCTGCCCCAAGTTATTAGATAGGTAGAATTTTGAGAAAATATTTATAAAATTTAAATTATTTAGGGCGATGGTTTTGAACATATGATGGGTACTTACCGTTAGCTGCAGTGAAATTTGAGACATTTTTTAAAAAATTTGTTATATACCCAATTTCATTTTGAACTTTATATTGGAGAACTTGGCTTTACTTTTATCTCAATTCTTGTTATAAAATACTATTTTTGCGTACTTGAGTTTTTATTACATGAAATGTTTTTGTTATGATTTCAATCCTTCTTGATAGGATTTGCAAAAACTTTAAGTTTTAAAGTAGTAAAATATACGAAATATGGTTCAAAAGAAAATTTATTTCCATAGTTGTTTCATAGTTGCTATCAACCATCCAGCTTAGCTCTCTAGGGTTTCTGGAAGTGGGTATTGTTAAATTTTGGTGTTTTTAATTTTTTTCCCATAGTTTTACCATAGTTCCTATCAATCTTCCAAAGCTCAGCCCTCTAGCGTTTCTGGAAGTGGGCAATGTTACTTTTACATAACTTTACATGTATAGGGGAGGGGAGTAAAGCAAAATTTGGGGTATTTTGATTTTTTCTAAGAGTTTGGTCATAATTTTCATCAGTCTGTCTAATTTCAGCTTTGTAGGATGTCTGTAGAATTTTGATGATCAATACATGAATGAGTGGCAAAGTTTTTTAAAATTTCGGAACTAATATACTACTTTATGGAAGTCCACAAAATTTAAACGGGTTGTTAACTCTATGAAGATCTACGACTGTGCAAAGTAAGTTTTAGATAGGTTAAATATGGACTGAAATGTTTCAAGAAAAGATGGTACAGCAGTTTGCGCAAACTTGGCAGGGCACTGCTTTGCCCGCAGATCTGGGGAATTTTTGCGAGCATTTGTTAGTACTCAGTCTCTGATTCCACTACCAAGAGCATTTATCAAATTTAACTCGTATAACTAAGAAGTGCAGCATTTGCTTATTTATTTTATTTTAATTCAGAAACATTTTTGCGACAAAACGTGTAGAAATATGTTTGGAAGAGAAAGAAATTATCTTTTAAATGAGGAATCAACCATGCAAATCGGTTAAGAAATAAAGATGCTTTTTATGAATGAATGAATGAATTTAGGAATAATATTTCTACAGAAGTGCTCGGATTTTGAGATATACGCAAAATAATTCTTTATCATTCAACATATGTTTTGTTTATTGGCCAAATCCGTCGCACAATACTATGACGACAATGTAATTGGCTATGGATTTTAATAGAGTGGGCTAGGCAGTGGGGTTAACCATAAACCGAAATGATTCGTATCAACGGAATAATTTTAAGCAACTGCACCATGGCGAATGAAATGTTTTTCGATTGTTGAAGTAAATAGGTATGTTTGTGTTAAGCTAGAGGCTAAACGGCTGAACCGATTTTGACAAAAAAGGTGTCGTTGAATTCCTACTGATCCCAAAGGTTAGGCTATACTTTTTTAAACATGAATTAACATGGCGGTCTTCAGACGCGGCATACAAATTATCTAAATTTCAGGCAATTTTATTGAAATTCCTTTGATTATCCATTGCAAACTTTTTAGTCGTCCCTGCTCCCACCCTATTCAAAAACCATATTCGCAAAATTTTATCAAATATAGAGCGATTTTAAAAATTCTTTCTGCATACGCTGATGTTTTTTTCCAACACCATTTTACTAGTCCCCCCTTTTCTCTCTCTCCTCACCGCCATCCTTATTAGTAACTTTCACAAATATAAAGCGATTTAAAAAATTCTTTCGGCGCACGCTTTAAGATTTTTTCGACCCCATTTTATTAGTTCCCTCCTTCCTCTCTCCTCCCACACCATTACTCAATGGAAGGTATCACTGTTCGTGTCCGTAGAAAATCTACACGTACTTTTTTAGGTAAAGCTAAATGAATTGTAAATGCATAGTGCTTTTTATAAGGCTGAATAAGAATTAAACCTAAAAGTTGGAAATAAAAAAACTTTTATATAAAAAAAATCATCCAACTGCTAAATTAACTTGTAACTACTAGTCGCAGTTGGGTACAAAATTATCCAATAACCTGATTCATAAAAATACAAAACTGTATAATTTTGTAAGTGCGCTGTGGGCATCAAAACTAAAAGTTGAAGTATGTCGTACATTATAGGTATACCTATGAATTTTGTACTCAACTGCGACTAGTACTTACAAGTAAATTTAGCAGTTAGGTGTTTTTTTTATTTAATTTTTTTTAAATATATTTTAGATTACATAAAAACGATTGTATTAAATTATTCCTTTAATACTTTTAATAACGAAAACTTCATTTATTTATCCCTTTGCAATCTTGTAAAAGGCAAAAAAGTTATCCCAGCTTTACAACTCACGAGCCGCCATTGCTAAGGGGATTGAATGCAACCTCCTTATTTTTGATCAAATTTCGCTCACTTCCAGTGTCAGGTTTTTATTAGATATTGTACAATTTTTTTTTTAGTGTATCCAAACCAGGTATTATTTTTGTAAGAAATTTCCCTACCTACTAAAATTGTAATAAAACCTTTGTTTTGACCAATAAAAAGGATTAAAAAGTCAATTTTTAATCCCAAATATTGACGTCAATAATACAAAAGTTAATTTCATTTTAATTTGCCTTTTCTCACAAACTGCAATAAAATAATATTGTTCGTCTGTCCACCAGCGGTAATTTATAACAAAACAGAATTTGGAGAAAATGTTTAATAAATTTGAATAAAAATTATATATTCAAATTTTATTTTAATCCAAGCTTTGTAAGTAGGTAGGTAAATTAATATTTCAATGTTTTTATGGTAAAGGCTTCAACATCTATGTAGGTAATAATGGGGCATAATTTAGCACATACATACAGTGAAACCTCTCCTTGCGGACACCTGAAAATTCCTAAACCCCCCTTAACCAGACGCAAACCTCTGACAACGGGACGGTACGCTGCACGACATGGGCAAAAATATTATGTAGTATGTTGGTAACAACGCACTCTGCAGCCGGGGAATTACCCTTTTTCGTTTTAATGCGGAGACTAGGGTAAATGCGGGAGAGTTGCCGCACTTTTTGAAAAATAGCTGTAACATCTGTAAGTCTTGAGATTCTTTTCTTCAAAATAAATCAATGCACAGGTACTACGTTAAACTTTATTACAATACAAAAATAAGAAATATATGTAAGAAAACATGAACACAGCAAAACAATTATTTTAAAAATTAAAGTCGGCATATCTCCCACACTGCTGGGGGAGATGCCGCGTGAAAATAGGAGAGACGCCGCTGTAACCGTTTCTCTAAAAAACCTCTACTTTTAATTTTTTTCCTTAACTCGAGTCTGGAACAGATGTTTCAAACTTCACCATAAATGGTGCAAGTGACATGTAGCTATTTTAAGCATTTAACATAAAATAGCATAAAATACAGCCTCATGAGGTCTCGGGCCACCCCCAAAACTGTCTCGGGCCCACCCCGAAACTTTTTTCTATATACGCCACTGGCTCTCATTGAAATACGTGCAAAGCGGCGTCTCTCCCTCCGCGGCAACTCTCCCGCATTTACTCTATATACTTCTGACGTATACCCGCCTAGTAAAAAATTTCTTAGTTTACGCGAAAAAATGGAAGTTGTTAACGTTTCGGCAAAGGAACATCTATCAGCACGAAAGATCGCTGAAAAATTTAATATCGGAAAAACTCAAGCAGCGGAACCTCCAAAAAGCGGACAAAATCGGCAAAACCGTGAGTGTCCGCTTATAGGACGTTTCACCTCGGGTTTCACTGTATATAGATCAATCAAGGAATGATACAGGGTACCTATTTAAAAACTTCCGAGCTAAGATTTCTCAAAAATTCTTGAAAAAGGAAAAAATATGTGTGGGGACCTTTTTCTTGGAATCTTTGTAGAATGCATCTCCTACCAGGTTTCAATACTTAAATAGTATAAAATTTTAAAATACCATTCATTGGTTTTTGAGAGATTTGCCTCCAAATTTAAAATAAGAAAAAACAAAAATATGGAATGAAAAATAACAAATAAGAGTTGGTGCATTTTGTATTTTGCATTTTTATTTTATATTTTTTATTTGTCTTATATTTTTTTGTCGTTCCGTATTAAATTTGGAAATTCGGAGGTCTTCAAATCAAGTAAGTCCTCGATCCGTTCAAATTCATGTAGTGATATTTACTCCTCGTAGGCAAGGACGTACCGGGGCGGATCAAGTGGGATCAATCCCCCCCCCCCGAAATCTTGCCACTCAAAACCAGAATCTTGAGTGAAATGTTTATAAATTGTTACCCTGTGTATGAAAATGTGGAAAACCAACTTTATATTTTGTGCGAGTTATAAAATAAAACAATGACACATGATAAATTAACACTGTAGGGGAAAAGGGAGCAAAATGGGACACGTGGGTAAAACGGGATACCGCAGTTTTAGCTAAACTGCTCAAGACGAAAACCTCCTAATATCATTTTATCCCCATGACTGGTTCAACTCTCTGCAATATGATTGGTGCCGGTCGGCTGAGCTTAAGTTGGTTTTTGCTCAACATTTGATATTCTGTGCTATTTGTTGTAAAAATAGCTTGCGCATTTTGTGACGGTAAGTACATTTTTTACAGACTTTTCAAAATTTTGTTTACATTTAACAATTAGTTGGTTTATGTATTATTCATAATAATTAAACACATTATCCGCAAAATTGGCCTTTTAATGTGTATGATTTTATTTGAATTTATAACTGGTTGTTCGGGGCAAAACGGGTTTTTTCAAGGAGGCAAAACGGGATACCTTGTTATACCTTAACCTATAGCCCATTTTGCCCCAAATATTTTATTTTTTATTTATTTTTTGGTACCATGACTGAAAGTTGTATTTTATGTTGTCTTTGCAAGAAATGGCGCAAAGTTCGTCTAGGAGAGTCAGCAGCGATGTAATTCACTGTAATTCTTTATAAATTTTGTAAATAATAAATTTAGTTATTTTAAATGTATTTTTTATTAAAACTTTTTATTTTTTAAATAAACATCTTAAACTTGGTTAATATTTTAATAAATAAAACTTGTCGTAAAAATATTGGTTCTAAATTACACAACCGTCCCACAGTGGAACGACATTATGGGAACAGAGGAACATGAGGTTTTTTACTTGAAACTTTTAATCTAGAAAAGCTAGAAGTGAGTTTTTTACACAATTATATTGTGCAAAGAGCAACGTCTTAAATAAATACAAAAATAGTTACTTTACATGATTTAAACCATATACAGGGCGACCCAAATATATAGTGCGTTTTACAAAAACCTATGTTTTTATATGCATATAACTTTGCTTAAATGTCATCTAAATTTTTCGTCTTGAATTTCTTGGAAAGAAGGAGCTTTCAGTTTTATTATAAAAACATATTTTTTTATAAAACAGTAAAAAACTAGATAGGGTGTTCAACAAAAATGAGTCAATTATTTTTGTAGAATTTTCATAATTTTAGTCATTTTTGAAAAAGCCACTAGGTATTTCAACATTAAAAAATTGTCACTTCCGACATTTCATAAACAATTAAGATGGCTGACAAATTTAGCTATAAGCTATTAAAAAAATAAATTTTTGTATTTAGGCAGCTAAAAATATACATCTGATTTGCTAACCATTTTGAAAATAAATTACAGAGGCAAATAAACATTAAAAAATCAAGTATGCCACTATGGCTATCTTGGTAACTATAAGAACTACAAAGTTGGCCAAATAAAAAAATTAAAAAATATCAAATTGAAGAACGTCAAAAATACAAAAAAAATGTTCCTTACGAATTTTTTGTAAAAATTACACTTTTTGAGATATGTGATAAAATAGTTTTGAGCAATTTTTCCAAAAACCCCCGTGGTTCGGTACAAAATATATTTTTTCTTAATGTAAAACCAGATTTCTAATATCCCCCAAAAACTGTAGATTTTATCTCATTTGACCAACCTTGTAGTTCTTATAGTTACCAAGATAGCAATAGCGGCCCATAGTACGGCAATTGGGACACCCTATATAATACAGTGCCCGCGTTAAAGTTTGCACCATATGACAACTATGTCTATTTTAAGATAATTTTGTGAAAAAAAATTTGATAAAATTTCTAAAATAAAAAAAATTGCTTTGAAGTTGAAAAAAATATTTACCTAGTTTAAAATGGAAAAAAGTTACAAAAACATTTTAAAAATATTTTTTCTTCCATATACAGTGAAACCTCTCCTTGCGGACACCTCCAATAAGCGGACAGAATCTACGGAACCGTGAGTGTCCGCTTATAGGAGATTTCACTGTAGTACAAAAATTTACCGTATGCTCTTTATATACATATTTTATAAATACCTTTAGGATGAGTTTTTAATAACTCAAAGGGGTGGTCTAACCATTTCTTATTTTCCTCCACAAACCGTGACTCGACTCTATAGGATTTGTTCCACTTCCAATATAATTTAGCGCAAAAATGTTTGATCTTCTTTTCTATCCCCAAATGTAAATGTTCAATATTAGCAAGCTCTATTACTTTTTTAATGGCTTTTGTGCCATTTCTGAATCCTATATTGGCATCCTTTAATATCAGAAATAAGTCCCGATTTGTTTTAATCAAATTCATATTGGATCCAGTTTTCTAAATAAAAATTGTCGTTATGATAACAATAAAATAAGGTATTCAATATTTTCTTACCACAAAAATCTTAAAATGAGTCCACATTAAGAATTTTAAATAATTTAGAAATTAAAAAGCAAGAGTAAAACTTTTTGACATCTCTTTTTGAATGCGCTTTTTATAATGAACTGCCAAAAAATGACGCTTTGTCCATACGCTCAACTTTTGTTAATTCCATAGCCATGTTGGTAGCAGATCGTAGCAGATAAATGTTATATTTTCGTGATCGTAATACTCCAGCAATTATATTGAGATTACTGGTAAATCGAATCCTGTCGAATCTCCAATTTTGTAAATACAAAAACTTAGATGTTGATATATTTTTACCTAAATTGTTCATTTTATTATTATATTTCTGATAAAAAAGACGACTTATTTGTGTAAAAATGTCAAAAAACCATTAATCAATATTAGACAATCATATAATAAAAATATTTACTATAGTCAACATTTTATACTAGATTTTTTTTTATATTTACTTTTTATTGGCATTTCATTTAAATAGTAGTAAAATTTGTAATTAGACACACTTGTAGCCAAAATTTATCGCATAAGGATATCTATCACCCAAAATTACAATAAAATGATAATAAATGGACTTCTTTCTAAATAATTGTGTGAATTTAATTTTAAAAATATAAAGATAATTTTTTGGTCTATGTATGTACTAAGCCGTTCCTCTGTGCGTCCCGCCCGTTTTGCCACATACAGGTATTCCATTTTACCCCGTATGCGGGGCAAAATGGAGTCGACTTTTTACAAAAATAAAAATAAAAGCATAATGGAGTTCTAAGTCGCTTAAAGTGAAAATTAAAACATAAAAATAACATATCTAGCCAACTTAATTCCAAATAACAAACGCAATGGTGATCATTTAATAGGAGAAATTAGCCTATAAAATTAAGTATCCCATTTTGCCCCCCTTACCCCTATTTCGTTAAGGAGCTCCTCTCACCTACAATAAACTACATACATTGACCAAGGGCGCATGCACACATATTTCCTGAGTAAAATTTTGTCGAAAATAATACCTTCTCTAGCCATTGCTGCGCGGGCAAGGAAGGTAAAAATAACATCAAATACAGAATATTATATTTGAAATATCGAAAAACGCATTAAGTACTTGGTGTTCTGGTGTTCATCTTTGTAAAATCTTGTTAATAAGAAGATTACAAAGGACAATACATGAAACTAATACAATATTCTAAATCGCCTCTTCTAAATTAAAAAGTCCAAGCTTATAGACTTATTTTGAAAATATGTTAACTGAAAAGAAAGCAGATTAGAAAGTTGTTAACCCAGATTAGTTGAAATTGAAAAGATTAACTTCAAAAATAAACACATACATTTTTATTTAACTTCAGAAAAGTTGCAAACGGAAAGCACATGATCTGCTTATGAGATTTTCAAAAATATAAAAGGTATCAAAAATATTAAATTTTTGAAGATTAACTTTTTGACCATTTTGCTCTCCTCACGAAAATGCTGTAATAGACAAAATTATATAATATCAACTTAACAAACAATGCTGTGTGTATAAATTTCGTTTAATAGACTTAAACCAAAAGTTAGTTTTTTATTGAGTTTGGGTTGCTTTTGTAGAAAAAATAAATGGATTCATGAGGGATCTGATACCTTCCTAGCTAACCTATTAGCACAAGTGAAGCCATGATATATCAGCCTTGAAAATAGTTTTTTGTAAATATCTCAGAAACTAAAGCTCTTACGAAGTTTGTAGTTATAATACAAATTATTGAGCAAAATGCAGTCTACTATATTACGAAAACTGCATATTGACACGACTCATTAAAAAGTTAGCATTTTAAAAATATTTTAATTGTCAAAAAACTGTCATTAGCATTAATGGATTTTCACCAAAATCTAATCAGCTCGTAAGAGTGTCGGACACTATTTTACCTGAACATTTTATGAAAATCAGTTCAGCGGTTTAGGCGCTATCTTGTTACGGACAGACACATACACATACAAACACACACACACACACACACACACACACACACAGACATCACGACGATATTGCTAAGCTGGGTCAAAATACACCCAAAAAACACATTGTCGGCTTTATCTCAAAAAAAAATGTTTTCGTCAAAATTGATACCTTCCCTAGCCATTGGCTATGTGGGCTAGGAAGGTAAAAATAGGTATACCTATATTTCATTTCGTAGAATGAGAAGTAATTACAAATGATTTAAGCTTTTTTGAGCTAAAGAAAGAAATAATTCTTGGCATTTTTTAAATATCATTATTTAGAGGGATTTCAAAAAAACAAATGGCCAAGAGAGAAATACAAACATCTATCCTGAAAAAACCAGCTGATTTTTCGATGGAAGTATGCATTAAATATGAGAATACCGATGTTTTTTCCAGATTTAAAAAATGACATTGTTTAGAAATTAAAGGAGTCATCTAGTTATGTATATACTCAATAAAATTATATTGGCTTATTTCTGGAGAAAAAAATTTCTTGCATGAAAACCTTTTGTTTTTCCTTTCAAGAAAATTAATGTTTTGGTTTATAAAGGAAATTATAATAGTCTTCAAGTGCTATTATTATTTGATTATCTAACCCTTATAAATATGTGAAATAATCTAAACACGAATGCCTTGCCGAGTTGATTTCTCTTTTCGGCAATGAAGCATTCCATCAGTCGACAGTTTCTCATTGGTATGAAGAATTCAAGCGTGGACGGGTTAGCCTTAGTGACGATCTAAGGCCAGGTGCACCAAAAACGGCTGTCACCCAGGAAAGCATCGATGCTGTGCGCATGCTGATAACGGAAGATCGGCATGTAAAATATCGCGAGAGTGGGACTTCATTGGGGATTTCAAAGACCTCAATTTAAAAAAAATTGAATGAGCAATTCGGGATAAGAAAAGTAGTTTGCCACTGGATACCGCATCTGTTAACCGAAGAACAGAAAGTAGCTAAGGTAAATTGGTGCCAGAAAACTCTAGATCGCTTTGACGCAGGAAACTCGAAAAACGTTTACAGCAATGTCAGTGGTAATAATTCTGTGGATTTACTTATATGAACCCGAAAAATTCCAAGTTGAAGAAAGGCCAAAAAAAGTCATCCGTTCTTAAAGTGTATCGAAGAGGATGGTCGCGACATTTGTCTCAAAAGCAGGTCATGTAGCAACAATTCCTTTGGAAGATCAAAGGCCTGTTACTGCCGATTGGTACATCACCATTTGTTTGCCGAAAGTCATCGCCGAGTTTCGAAAAACGAACCCCGAACGACGAATCATCTTCCACCAAGCACCTAAAACTATGGAATTTTTAACCCAACAAAACGTTGAATTATTGGACCATTCTCCATATAGGCCCGACCTAAGCCGCAACGATTTCTGTACTTTTCCGAAAATCAAAAATGGACTGCGTGGTCAAAGATTTCAGTCGCCAGAGGTAGCAGTCGACGCCTTCAAGAATGCAATTTTGACAGTACCAAAAATCGAGTGGAATTACAGCTTTTAAAACTGGTTTGAGCGCATGCAAAAGTACATTAATTTGGTTGGAGAATACTTCGAGAAACAATAAAGTCTTTAAAAGTTATATACTGTTTTATTGCAGCTGAATATGCAAAACTTAAAAAACAACCCTCATAAATTTTTTTCTAAAACTTAATTTGTTAAAATTAACAAATTTTTAAATACATCGTTTTGACCGAAATTAATGGCGATGACAACTAGAGAAACGAAAATATTAGCAACTTATTGTTATCCGCAAATCGACTTTCGGCATCCTTTGTTATTGAACTAACAGAAATAAAGGTGTTGTCGGGTGTTTTTGTAGACATACCTTCACACAATGTCCACAATGATGACATTTTATTTTAACTTAAAGTTCTAACATCAAGGTGCGAGCTGATCCCATTTCATTATTAGACCATTCGACATGCCTACTATTATAATATGGATCCCGTTTCAATGTTGGTATTTTTAAACGAATGCCAAAAGACCCAAAGATACAAAATTTTCCCGTGGAGGTGTATTGAGGAGGACATACCTTAAAATATTTATCAATCAAATTAAATCAATAATAACAAAAACATTTCATATAAAAAAAGGAAATACACAAAAATTGTATTCCGTAAAAAGAACTGAGATAAAAGTAAAGCCAAGTTCTCCAATAAAATTTTCAAAATGAAATGGTTTACTAGCTTCGAAATGTTTTTTTTTTTAACTTTGGTATGACACTCAAACTTCTTTATGTTCAATTTAACACTTTGCCTAAGAGTTATTTGCAGCTGTAATAGCCAAGTTTAGAAAAACATTTCCAAGCTAGTAAGAACCTTTTATTTTGAATTTATATTGAAGAACTTTTCATTTCATTCATACATACCATTATCGCGTACTAGGCTTTTTTTAAATGTTTTTGTTATGATTTCACTCCTTTTTTAAAGAATTTGGAAAATATTTAAGTTTTAAAGTGCGGAATATTCAAAGCTTTTGCAATGCCTTATAAAAAATGTTGAGGCTTTTTAATTTTTTTCCTATGGTTTTATCTCACTTCCTATCAGCCTTCTAAAGCTCAGCTCTCTAGCATTCCTGGAAGTAGGCAATGGTACTTTTACATAACTTTACATTTATAGGGGAGCGAAGTTAATTAAAATTTTGGGCTTTTTAATTTTTTTCTATAGTTTTATCATAGTTCCTATCAGCCTTCCAAATCTTAGCTCTCTAGCGTTTCTGGCAGTTGGCAATGTTACTTTTACATAACTTTACATTAATAGGGAAGGGAAGCAAATTAAAATTTTGAGGTTTTAAATTTTTTTCCTACAGTTTCATCATATTTCCTATCAGTGTGCCAAAGCTCAGTTCTCTAGCGCTTCTGGACAGCGGCGTAGCGTGGGGGGGGGCGCGGGGGGTTCGTCGCCCCCCCCGCCCCGAGGGTAGTGGCGCCCCATAGGTGGCCGAAGCGCCCTCAGCTTTATTAAGTCGGGCCGGTAATGGCCAATTGAGTGGGTGCCAAAGGAACAACATGAAGACCTTTTTTTTTTTTTTTTTTAGTCGCAAGATTTGTGAGAGGCGCCTTTTTGACCTTTTTGTTTTTTTTTTTGCCACAAGATTTTTCATCAGTTTTCAGAGGCGCCCTTTTTAGCTGTCGCCCCCCCCCCCCCCCGCCCTTTCGGGCACGCTACGCCGCTGCTTCTGGAAGTCGGCAATGTTACTTGTACATCACTTTACATGTATACGGGAGGGGAGTAAACTAGAATTTTGGGTTTTTTTTAGGTGAAAGTATTAGAACGTGTAATTTTCTCAAAAACTCGGTGATTCCAGACTTTACGGACTCATAGTATAATTGATTCCCAGCTTACTTGGACCGATATATTGCTTTGTTACTTTAGTTCAGAAGCGTATTATACGCACAAACAGAATTTTTCTTGTCGAATTTATTTTCCAGGCTTAAATATCTTTAGGCTACTATGCCATTTGATTTTTAATAGCATATGGTGTAAAAATAATAGGCATTTTCTTTTGGGCCATCCTCAGGTGAATGTAGGCGACAGCTCCGTGTAGAGCATAAGTTTTGTGAAACCAACAGAAACAACTACTCCGAGGGAAAATACCCCTACCGGCATTGAATTATACTGCTGGCTTGATGCTTTCGTTGGGAACTTGTTAAAACTGTTTGGTTTTTACTATCTCCAACGTCGATCACAGGGATACGAGTGATCCCCGTCCGGAACACGTCATGATAGTCAGGAACAAGTGATCCATGCCAATCCACGACCGGACCGGTTTCGACCTTTTGGGCCATCCTCAGTTGAATGTAGGCGATAGCTCCGTGTAGAGCATAAGTTTTGTGAACCCAACAGAAACAACTACTCCGAGGGAAAATACCCCTACCGGCATTGAATTATACTGCTGGCTTGATGCTTTCGTTGGGAACTTGTTAAAACTGTTTGGTTTTCACTATCTCCAACGTCGATCACAGGGATACGAGTGATCCCCGTCTGGAACACGTCCTGATAGTCAGGAACAAGTGATCCATGCCAATCCACGACTGGACCGGTTTCGACCTTTTGGGCCATCCTCAGGTGAATGTAGGCGATAGC
The DNA here is from genome assembly GCA_963576565.1 of Aspidapion aeneum. Lineage (NCBI taxonomy): Eukaryota > Metazoa > Arthropoda > Insecta > Coleoptera > Brentidae > Aspidapion > Aspidapion aeneum. The sequence continues at coordinate 46,386,660 of OY755039.1, read as the reverse complement.
TCCGTGTAGAGCATAAGTTTTGTAAAACCAACAGAAACAACTACTCCGAGGGAAAATACCCCTGCCGGCATTGAATTATACTGCTGGCTTGATGCTTTCGTTGGGAACTTGTTAAAACTGTTTGGTTTTCACTATCTCCAACGTCGATCACAGGGATACGACTAATCCCCGTCTGGAACACGTCCTGATAGTCAGGAACAAATGATCCATGCCAATCCACGACCGGACCGGTTTCAAACTTTTGAGCCATCCTCAGGTGAATGTAGGCGATAGCTCCGTGTAGAGCATAAGTTTTGTGAAACCAACAGAAACAACTACTCCGAGGGAAAATACCCCTACCGGCATTGAATTATATTGCTGGCTTGATGCTTTCGTTGGGAACTTGTTAAAACTGTTTGGTTTTCACTATCTCCAACGTCGATACAGGGATACGAGTGATCCCCGTCTGGAATACGTCCTGATATTCAGGAACAAATGATCCATGCCAATTCACGACCGGACCGGTTTCGACCTTTTGGGCCATCCTCAGGTGAATGTAGCGAAACCGGTCCGGTCGTGGATTGGCAGGGATCACTTGTTCCTGACTATCAGGACGTGTTCCAGACGGGGATTACTCGTATCCCTGTGATCGACGTTGGAGGTAGTGAAAACCAAACAGTTTTAACAAGTTCCCAACGAAAGCATCAAGCCATCCTATAGTTTTATCATAGTTCCTATCAGTCTGCCAAAGCTCAACTCTCTAGCATATCTGGAAGTAGGCGATGCTACTTTTACATAACTTTAAATATATGGGGGAGGGTTTTTGATTTTTTCCAGGGGTCATAATTTCTATAAGTCTGCCAGATTTCAGCTTTGTAGCATGTCTGGAGGTACAGTAGAATATTGATGATCTATACATGAGTGAGTGAGTGAGTCAGTGAGTGGCAATTTCGACGTTTTTTGAAATTTCGTAACTACTTTACTACTTTATGAAATTCCATGAAATTTGAAGGGGTTGTTAACTTCATAGGGATCTACGACTGTGCAAAGTTTGAGATTCGTAGCTCATTCCGAAGTAGAGTTTTAGGTAGGTCAAATATCGGCTGAAATGTTTCAAGAAAAGATGGTTACGACGCGCGAACTTGGCGAGGCACTGCCGTGCCCTCAGATTCTCGACAATTTTTTTTGAGATAACGCCAAAAATGTGTTATTTGCGTGTATTTTGACCTAACTTAGCAATATCGTCGTGATGTCTTTCTGTGTATGTGTGTGGGTCTCTCCGATTGCTCCTAATATAAGGGAAAATAGTGTTCAATTAAAATGATTAAATTTTGGTCAAGATCCATTAATGCTACATTTTGCTCTACAATTTGTGTTATAATCAAAAACTTCGTAGGAGCTTTGGTTTCTGAGATATTTACAAAAAACTGTTTTTAAGGCTGATATATCATGGCTTCACTTGCAGTGTGCTAATAGGCTAGGAAGGTATCAGATCCGTCATGGATCCATTAATATTTTTGGTTCATTCATCAAACGGGACATTGTTTTATTTGACTAAAAATGTTATGCCACATATAAATTAAATAAGAACTATAGGTAAGTGTAGGAAGGGCTGCAAGGCTTACTCGGATGAATGAATCATCAAGTTTAACCAAGTCCAAAGACTGATGAAATTTTCATCTGTGCAATATTTTTGCAGGAACCCACAGTATAACTCTTTTATATTATAGGAATGTTCGGTTCGGTTCGGTTCAGCTTACAGTTAAATTTTAAGTTTGTTGCATATTTTTTTACAAGTTATCAATTGTTTTCTTTTAGCTAGGTGAGTATATTCCATATTTTAAATGAAATGAAAGAGGAAGCAGTAATATTAAGGTTTTTGTTTGATTTTATTTTCGTCAAACGACGAAACGGAAAAATTCTTCCTTTTGACTTTAGTAGGTAACAGTAATAATTGCATCCATCAACCTACTTTTCTGGTGCCAACATTTTTCTCTGACTGATCGATCATTCCACTTTTTGACGCCTTTTATAGAAACATAACAACATAAAATCGCACAATACATTGGACTACTATAACAACCTACTAGCTATTTTCAAGGATATAATGAAAAAGGATCCGTGCATGCAAACCTCTCAATCAACGTATTTTTGCATTTTTTGACAGTTTTTAACCACACGCCTCGTACATGGTAGTCAAGAAATAAATAAAATAAAATAAAACATGGATGGATGAAGATGTCAGTCAATCGAATTGTTGTGCTTCGACCAAAACGAAAATAAAGCTACGCATACGGAAGCCATCTACGGTACTTTGGTTTAGGGTTACTCGAAACTGCCCTAGTAACATTCATTGATCATTAAAAAGACGCTTTGTATTTATAAGAGTTTTATAAAGCTTGACAAAATAGCATTTCGTTGTATCATTGTTCCCTGCAAAGCTTGTAAGGTACTTTATTTCTTAAGTCGGTTTTTGTAAGAGCATACTTTGAAAACCCTACTTCAGAACGGTAAGTTGTAGCAAAAGGTAACAATTTTTAACAGCAAAATTAGCTAGTTCTGGATATTCACTTCTAGGCTGGGCCCAAAACTCCAACACAGTAGCCGAACTAAAAGAATTTATAAGGTTTTCATCGGCTGCAGCATCAATTAGTTGTTCAGTTTGTTTTACAGTTAGAATTTAATGAGCTTTTTCGACTGAGACTGAGAACCGATTGCGATCCCAATCAAGCTCCTCTGCTTGCCTTGGAAAATATTCTTTGATTGAAACTTGCAGGTTCTGAAGACGGTTGGTTACCTCAGAAGTGATTAATTCTGCTGGACTCTTTGATTCGGACACAAAATCATGCAGTGTTGGAAAGCACTCAGTCACTCCTCTATTTAAACAAGAAACCCATAACTGTATTTTATTTAAGATAGCCTGGATTTTATCATGTAGTTAGGTAACTGTGACAGAAGCACTAAAGTGATAAGTTTAATTCATTAAAGATTAAAAATATATCGGCAAGATATGCCAAACATTGTAGCCACTTTACATCAGTCATTCTTAATGACAATTGAAATGAAGAGTCATTAAGAAAAACCATCATTGACCATCACCTCAGTTCGCAGAGTAAGCAGATGATTGTCCCAATTTCCAAACTTACTTTACTCTACTAAGAATATTTATTTTATTTGCAACATGACACTACTGACTATTTAATTTTTGGGTAATACCACAAATATTTTTATTTTATTAACTTCTTGTGGAACCCCAATTACTGCTTCGCGGAACCCAGTTTGAGAATCGCTATTATAGAGCTTAATTGCTTTATTGAGGAAAAACGCTTTTTAATTGCTTTTAAGAAGGCACTTTTGTCTTAGTTGACAATATTTACAAGGAAAAAATATTTTTCTCTTTAATAGGTCGGTGGGAGACACTAGTATCCCTAAACGGGTAAAAGTATTAGTGTTTTCAAATGTAACGAGTATGAAATGCCGGACGGCTCTTCCGTACAAAAACGCAAGGCATAGAAAATGTTGGCATATCGATCATGTTTCTGAATTCAAAGCGGGATCAGAGAAAAATATCAAAAATATTTCTCGGAACGTTGTTTCCTTTGCTGATTGATTAAGATCTTTTTAACTGGGCAGTGGTTAACTGGTATGTATGTACAACAGCAAGTGGTATTTGTGGTATTAAGATCAAAACAGTTACAAAATTTTATAATATACCTATACACATCATCTGCTAATAAAGGGTGTGTGTACCTACTCAAAAAATTGAAATTCTGCTGCAAAAAAGTCCGAAACTCTTTCGAAACAAAAAATAAACCAGCCTCTTTCAAGGGTCAAGTTTGAACAATCCATCCTTACCATGATGCTATTAATTTTAATATTATCTGCTTTATTTAATTTAATTTATGAGAAAGTGAATGCAGAATTAAGAAGGCAAAAAGATTAAAACAAAAATCGATTTTTCAGGAACCATTAAATTGATTGATCCCAGGCCCCCCCTTATATACGCCACTGGAACTGATCATGTCACGTGAAAATTTGCATCACGGCGTGTCTACTTTTGAAACTAACCAAAACTTTTGCATTTGGTATCATTTTTCCCAAAAATTTTTGACAACATATATTATTTGAATAATTTTATCATTTTTTTTAAACATTTTTGATGCGGTGTAACTTTTTTTGTAAAATACCTAATTTTTCGATTTTTTTTTTAAATTTTCTTGCTAATAACTGGCTAGTTGCGCCCCTTCCGTCAAAGTTTTTTCAAGGTGGTTTTTCGTAATGTTTTTTGTATATTCAGGGTTTTCGCTCCCAAGTACGGTAGTACGGTTTTTAAAATGACCGACTTTGTCCGGCTTATTATATATTATTATCGAAAATCCAGCTTTTTTGTCTCTAACGTCCTTCTACTGAACCTAGTCTATGTTCCTCCTAATTTACTTTGGACTTTTGCGTACATAAATAATACATAAACATTTTCCCTTAGATAATAAGCATAAATCTCTTATTTATTGCAGTATTCGAGTAAAAATTCGTAAACTCGCAATCATGGGCGTATGCAACATCAAATTTAGAGGAGCGGTGCAAATTTTAAAAGGTGAATAAATAGATATTTAGAAAAGCGGAAGACCACAGGAACCACCCCGCACTCTTAATTTGAACATGAAATATTGTTGTTATAATATAATATTTTGCAGCAGTGGCGTATATAAGGGGTGGGCCTGGGGGGCCCGGCCCCCCCCCCGAAGCTAAGATTTTTAAAAATATTTTCCACATATTTAATGAATACAAACATAAAGTGGCATAAAATACGGCCTTATGGGGGTCTCGCCCCCCCCCCCAAAACTGTCTTGGGCCCACCCCGAAACTTTTTTCTATATACGCCACTGTTTTGCAGGTAGTAATAAGTTTAGTAATGACGACTGAATGATGATAAATGAATTAGTTTTCGTGCTAGTTCTTAGAAAGGCGTTATGGTAGCTGCAGACATATGTTTCCGCCTTGTTTGACTTCATCAGGGAATCACATGAAGATGATGAAAACTGCTAGCCAGGGTAGTCTTGGGTCTGAACCGAGGGGTGGCTCGGGATTTCCTTTTGGTGTACAGATTAGGGGAAATACCAGGAATTACTTGGGAAGTACTTAAAAATATACTAGGAAATACCGGGAAGTGCTTGGGAAATACTAGGAAATACCATTGAAATTTGAGGAAATACTGGGAAATACCAGGAAATACCACAGGTATTTCCTTTTGGTGCACAAACATCGGCGATCGAGCAACCCCTCGGTCTGAATCAAAAATCTAAGATCACTACGGAGACAGCTAAAGTTAATCTCAGTAGGTATCCTAAGCCGAGGTTTAATATTAAATATCAAAGGAATTTGTTGAGATGTGGTCAAAGACTAAATAAATTAATTTTCGGGCTTGTTCGTAGAACAGGGTAGTAGTAGCCGTATGCATCGATGTTACTGTCTTGTGAGACATAATCAGTATGAAACTGATTCAAACCATATGAAAAGACGATGAAATGAAGGGGATGAAAACCAACAAAATAAAATAAAATGTACTGTAAGGTGACGAAAATTAAAAAGGAAAAATGAAATTTAGATACCTACTTTAGAAAACCAACTGCCAATTTGCAGTATTAGCTAGGGTAGTCTCGGGTCTGAGACAATGATCTAACATCACTACGGATACAGCTAAAGTCAATCGTAGTGGGTATCATAAGCTCAGGTTTAATATTAAATATAAAAAGAATTTTTGAAGTGTACTCAAAGACTAAATAAATTAATTTTCGAGCTAGTCCTCAGAAATGGGTTCTGGTAGCCGCAAACATATGTTTTCGCCTTGTTTGACTTCATCTGTACAGTGAAACCAAAATGGATGGACGGAATTACTTTATTTGGTCTTTGACTCCAACTCGAAAAATAAAATTCCTTTTATATTGAATGATAATATTTTGTACAATGGGGTGGGGGCAAATGCCCCCTGCCTCCACTATGCTTACGCCCATGCTCGTAGTTATTAAACGTATAACAACTCAGATATCATGGGGATAATAAAAACACAAGCAGTGTCGAGTGTCAATTAGATGGCTAAACCTGAAACCGAAAACATCTGTCCCGATAATACAACCTATAAAACAACCCCCAGAATTGCGATAACATTTATTAAGCATCGTTTTGCTCCCAACACTTCACTTTTTGATCAATTCCAAGAAAACCTATATGTTTTCAATCATGCGCGGATTTGAGCGAGAGGGTAACGTGGTAAACCTTCCTTGCTCGCGCAGCAATGGCTAGAGAAGCATAATTTTTAAAGAAATTTTTGAGATAAACGCCGAAATACACATTTGTGTGTATTTTGACTTATCTTAGCAATATTGTCAAATAGGTAAAATATTAAAATCAGATTTTCATAAAATTTATTATTTTAAAATTATTTAAAAAAACAACTTTCTACTAAATGCTGATGAGGCAGTAACTATAAAATGATAAAAGTTCAGTGAACGAACTTCACTTTGTTTTGTCAGCAATTATGGCCCTGGCAACGACCCATTGCCAATAAGCGCTGACGCAGGTAGAAAGTTGTATTAGGAGGTGCTGGCTCATTAGCGGGTATCAGTAAGTAAGTGAAAGTAAAACAGTACAAAGGCCAAAGATGTGTCCTGACTTGTGCCTGGTTTTATTACGAGTAATACTGTAAGTATCTTTATATTTATATTGGATATCATTTTATAAAAGAAAGGGAATTTTAATATTACCAATACATGTCTTAAGCCATTACATTGTTTTCATTCCAAAGCTATTTAATTTTACATTTAAATAAAATATATATTGGTAAGGTTGTTTGGAGACTGACGATTCCTCGTCTTCTCCAACAACCCTACCAATAGAAATAAAATTTCGGACTTCCATTGTCTTTATTTATTTTAAAAACACGACGTTTCGGTTACTAAGTATCTCTAACCGTTATCAAAGTGTAAAACAGTTTACACTTGATAACGGTTAGAGATACTTACTAACCGAAACGTCGTGTTTTTCAAATAAATAAAGACAATGGAAGTCTGAAATTTTATTTCTACACAATCATTGTCTACGAGTTTCAAACAAAGAACCCTACCAATATGGCTCGCACCCTATAGTCGCGAAAGCCGGGGTGCGACAATATCGTCGTGATGTCTATCTGTGTGTGTGTGTGTGTGTATATTATTTCTGTCCGTAATACGAGAGCTCCTAAACCGTTGAACCGATTTTTATAAAATTTTCAGGTAAAATAGTGTTCGATAAGCTAAGGGAACGTCCTTAAATTATGTAACGCACAAATTTAGGATTTTTGACCCCCTTCCCCCCCTCGTAACACATTTTCAAGAAAAACACATTAAAAAACATTGAGTGTAACGCAAGGCCAACCGCCCCCTCCCTCCCTAGAGCGTTACGTAATTTAAGGACAGGCTCTAACGAGCTGATTATGTTTTGGCCAAAATCCATTGAAGCTAATTTTGTGAAGTAGATAGTAGAATGCATTTTGCTCAAAAATATGTGTTACAACTAATAGCTTTGTAGGAGCTTTAGTCTCTGATATATTTATAAAAAAAAACGGTTTTCCAGCCTGATATATTATGGCTTCACTTGAAATGTGCTAATAGGCTAGCTAGGAAGATATCATTTCCGTCATGGATCCATTTATTTAATTTTAGTGCTCATAATTCAAGAAAAGCAGTGCCCTTTATTACAACAGAAAAGTACACCTAGTAGATACTTAATTTCAAATAAAGGACATCTAATGGTTTAATATTGTATGTAAAAATGTAGTTTATTGTTACTAATAGATTGAATTGAACTGAATTAAATACAGGTGGGATAAGTCTGGATGCTACAAAAAATATTATTTTATAGGCATCTTTTGTTGCTGTTTTGAGGGGTAGAGCTGCGGGACTGTAAGCGCTGGCCGTTTTATAAAATCTGGGTGCAAAAATCCTTAAAAGGACGATGTAAAAATATTAATTTTTCCGAGCCACACAAAGACAATATAGAGGATTGGCACTCACCTTTTCAGCTGTTTCCGTCGTCCAGAGGAGCTCCTCTTGCTGGCCCAGTCGTTGCAGTCGATCCACACTAGAATCACTTGTTTGTGTAATGGTTTAGTTTGATTTTCTAAGAATTTTATTGGATTTTTTGGTTAATAGAATTTATCACCATGCTGCGTGGTGATCTCGATAGAATACGACAGACGAATCTTTTTTGGTTACGCCCTGTTGCGCAGATTCATTTTTCGTAGATGGCGCTGGCGTTTTGCTTGTGCCAATCAAATTGAAATTGTGTGGGTTTTCCGAATACGGGAATTTGGCGCAAAATTTGAATTTAAAATTAAAGTTGCACGAACATTTTCCGCCCACTTAAAACGAAGTTTTACATTGAGATTAAGTTGAATAAACAAATGGCTATAAAAAAAAAATAAAAATAAAAATATAAGTTAATTCAAAACCTTAAAGGGTAGGTAATGAAATCCGTTTTAGGTTTATAGATCAAAAGAAAAAAAAATGAAAAAAAAAAAATATATATATATATATATATATATTCTAGATAACGACACACGAAACAAAAGAAGTTGCTTGGGAGTTTAGTGCGCATCTAAAGGTAGTGGGCACAACTTGACCACGGGACGAGTGAAAAGTCCGTGTTGTGTTTTAACAGTAGCAACTCGAATGTGATTATCCCGACCAGGATGTACAGATACTATTCTACCCAGCAACCAGTGTAATGGCGGCCTAGTTTCATCCTTAATTAATACAAGCGTATCTAGTTTGATTTCAACCGAAGGGTCCGACCACTTAGAACGCTGTTGTAAAGTATTTAAGTACTCGAGTTTCCAACGCTTCCAGAAATCGGCATGAATTCGTTGGATAAGTTGCCAACGCTTAAGGGTATTAACTTTAAGGGTAGAAAGGTCAGGATCAGGACACGAAATAAGGGGTTCCATTGTGAGGAAATGACCCGGAGTCAAAGACGTAAGATCGTTTGGGTCAGAGCTTTGCTCACAAAGGGGTCGAGAATTGAGTAATGCCTCTATTTGGGCGAGGAGAGTATAGAGCTCTTCGAAGGTTAGTATCTGGTCACCGATGACCCGATACAAATGTGTTTTTATAGATTTGACTCCTGCTTCTGCTAGACCATTTAGGTGGGGGGCTCCCGGACTATTAAGACACCATTTGATTTTTAAGCTCTCAGAAGCTAATTTCGAAAGATTATGGAGCTCCTTAATAGCCCCAACAAAGTTTGAGCCTCTATCACTTGTGATTTGGACACAAGTGCCACGTCTAGCGACAAAGCGTCGTAAAGCAGCGATGCACGCCTCTGTGGTTAAGTCCGAAACAAGCTCGATATGGATTGTCTTGACAGAAGTATCGACAAAGACTGCGATATATGATTTACCAACTTGTGCTCCACGACGTCTCTGACCTACAAAGGTTTTGATTGGGCCTGCATAGTCTAAGCAAACGTGTGAAAAACATTTTAATTGTGACGTTCTAAAAGAAGGTAAATCCGACATGTACGGAGTATACGGTTTTGGTTTTAAGCGAAAGCAGGGAATACATTGCAATAAAACCCTCTGAATAGCTCGACGTGATGAAATAATCCAAAACTTTTGACGAATTAAGTATTGGACTGTGTTTATTCCGGGATGTAAATTTTCGTTATGAGTTTGAATAATGATCAATTGGGTTAATCTATGAGATTTCGGCAATAATAAGGGATGTTTTGCCTCAAAGGAGAGTTAAGAATGCCGTAAGCGTCCGCCCACTCTAAGGAAACCCAATTCGTCCAAAAAGGGCGCGAGTTTGCGAAACGGCTTAGGTAATAGCTGAGTATTTTGAATTTTTTGAATGACATCCGAAAAACACTCTTCTTGGATTCTTTTAACTAAAACAAGTAGAGCCTTGTGTAGTTCAAAAGCGGAAAAAACGCCGGATAAAGGGTCAACTGAGGTTTTTCGATTGTGAATAAGTCTTAGAAAATGACAAATGATTTTTTGAATGGTATTTAAATTGGATATTTTATCGATTAATCTATCAAAAAAGTTTTGATTTTGAATTTCTGCCGTCAGCACCACTGAATTTTCCGGTTTTTCTTCTTTGAGCACCTCGTCTGGAACTCCCAAAGAACTCCCATTTATAAACCTTTGAATTTGCCACTCCGTAGTGGGCAAGGTAATCCATGGAGGGCCGTGAAACCAAAGAGGGTGATTTATTAAGTTATTAGGCGACAACCCTCTGCTAGCGCAGTCGGCAGGGTTTTCGAATGAAGTAATGTGATACCATGGGACTTCGGGGATTGTTTCTTGAATACGACTTACGCGGTTTGCCACAAAGGTCTTCCACTTGTGAGGTGAAGATGTGACCCAATGAAGCGTGACCTGTGAGTCCGAGAACGCAAGAATTTCATGGATTACGATTAATGATGAATAGGTGCGAATAACTAGTTCGAGTAAATCAGCTAATAGAGTAGCTCCAAGTAGTTCCAAACGTGGGATTGAAATAGTGTGTAAGGGAGCAACCCTTGACTTGCCCATGATTAGAGCAGTTTTGATAATTTTATTTGGTAATTCGACGCGAACGTATACGCAAGAAGCGTATCCTAGCTCGGATGCATCGCAGAAACCTAGCAATTGACATCGTTGAATATTATTCGAAAAAATATGTCTAGGTATACAAAGATTCGAAAGAGTGGTTAATTGATTATTGAATTGATTCCAAAGAGTTTTGATTGGATCGGGGGGTATTTCATCCCAATCAGTTTTGCATAACCAAAGTTTTTGCATAATCACTTTGGCTAAAAATGAAACAGGCGATAAGAAACCTATAGGATCCCAAATTTTAGCGATAGCCGATAAAATATTCCTTTTGGTGCAAGGTTTTTCACAAGGGGTACAAGAATAGGTAAAAGTATCTGTAGAAGGGTGCCATTGAAGGCCCAACACCTTAATCGATGTTGAAGAATCGTCTTCAAAGGTAACAGGGATCTGACAATCAGCGGGCGACAAATGTGAAAGAAGTTTCGGATTATTTGATGCCCATTTTCTTAATTCAAATTTTCCCAATTTAAGCAACGCTATGAGATCCTTTTGAAGTGATAAAGCACCTTCTAGAGAGTTAGCTCCACAGCAAATATCGTCCATGAAAATGTTATTCAAAAGGACCTGGGATGCTTCAGGATAATTCTTAGCCTCCAGGATGGCTAGTTCTCTAAGAGTTCCAATAGCTAAATAGGGACTTGAACTAACATCAAACGTCACTGTATTAAGCCTGTATTCCTGCAGGGGTTCGTTGGGATCAAATCGCCAAAGTAGCCTTTGGTAGTCCCGATGAATTGGATTAATTTGAATTTGTAAAAAGTGCTGTTTTATATCAGTCAAAAATACGATAGAATAAAATCTGAATTTTAATAGAATTTCGGAAATATCGGCTTGTAATTTTGGTCCTATTAAAAGTGTTTCGTTCATGCTTAGGCCTTTCGAACCCTTAATCGAGGGGTTAAAAACCACCTGGAGTTTAGTCGTTGATTTGTCAAGACGAAGGACTCCGTGATGTGGTAAATAAGAACATAACTGAGGTCTAGGTTCGGATCTTGGAATTAAAGACATGTGCCCGTTTTTGAGATATTCTCTCATAAAATCCGAGTACATACTATAGAAATTTGAATTTTTTATTAAGCGAGATTCGAGAGACAAAAATTGACGATAGGCCACTGAATATGTGTCTCCTAGGTCAGGAGGGTCAATGTGACGAAAAGGCAAATTTACAGTAAATCGGCCCGAAATATCTCTAGTGGTAGTTTTTTGGAAAATCTCTTCACATCTTTTTTCTTCGGGTGAGAGAAACGTTTTTGACTTAATTGATTCTAGTTCCCAAAATCTGCGAATATTAAAGTCAAAAGACTGCTCACAGGAAGTAAAGTAAGAATTGACTTGAGGTAAAATATTTATGTTTTGAGTTTGGCCCATCAAGACCCACCCAAAAACTGTCTCAAAAGCGGAGGGTAGGCCGTGAGGTCCTGGAATTCGTCCTGATTGGACGATTTCTGTGTAAAGTTGTGCACCTAAGAGTAAGTCAATTGGACCAGGGTTGTAAAATTGGTTATCTGCAAGCTTTAGATTTGAAATATGACTCCAATTGGATGAATCTACCTGTATTGAGGGCATATTCGAACAGAGTTTCGGTAAAACGAAGACTTGAATAGAAAAGGTAGGCTCTTGTTGGCCTAGGGCTCGAATAGTGCAAGTAGAAATGCCGTTAGTGGCCGATGAAGATTGATTTAGTCCCAGAACAGGGATCGAAATTTTGTTTCTTGGCAAGCCTAACCTGTTAAGACAAGCTTCGCTTATCAGGTTAGCTTGGCTACCGCTGTCCAGAAGTGCTCGGACAGGTTGGTAGTTACCCCGACTATCCAGTACCTCTAATTTTATAGTCGCTAGAAGCACTGTCGTACGGGGCGTCAAGGTGGATAACGAAGAGTATTGATTTGTAGATGTATTTGGATTTGAATTGATTTGAATTGAATTTGAACTGGGTTGAACAAAACTAGGGTTCTGTTGGCTAAGACTTGAATTTGAATTCTGATACGATAAGTTTGTGCCTGTGCTAGGCACGGCCACTTGATTTGAATTAAAACTTTGATTTAAGTTCGAATTTTGATTTGAATTTTGGCTTGAATTAACAAAGGATTGACTTGAATTCTGACGGATTGAATCTGTCATTTGCGATAGATGAATAAGACTATGGTGCCTATGTCGACATACCCTGCAGTTGTAGGTACTACTGCAGTCCATTACTTGATGATTTGAACGTAAACAGTTGATACATAAGGATTGTTGTTTTACATAAGTAAAACGATCTGAAGGAGATTTGGAGATAAAAACACCACACTGCGAGAGTGGGTGAAAAGAATTATTGCATAATTTGCACTTATAGGGTTGTTGGTTTTCTCGAAATTGAATATTGGATTGTTTATTTGATACTTGTGAGTGCGTATGCGCTAAAAAATTTGATGGAGGGCTTGATTTGTACTGATTATTTGAATAAGAATTATATTTTTGGTTACTAGAATTCGAATAATTTGGTTTTTGCTGTTTTGAAGTCGAAGGTTGCATTTGCGTATTTTGGGGAGATAGCTGTACTGTTTCAAGAGCACGGCATTGGTTAATAAGAAACTGAATTAGATTTTGATATGTTGGAATCTCGGTAGTACTATACTTTAATTCGAAAGCGGTTCTTGTGGTTTGATCGATTTTTGATAATAAAATTGAAAATAAACAAAAACACCACGACGTTACTGGAAATTCAAGATTTTCGAGCGCCGCAATATTCTCGGAAAAGGTATCTACCAAGACTCTAAGATCCTTTGCTGACTGGTTTCCCTTTAAAGAATTTGCATAGTAGATTGAGTTCCAGTAGGTACTGGCTAAAAGTCTTTTATTTTGATAGCGATCTGTTAATACCTTCCAGGCGATTGCGTAATAACTTGCCGTTAATTTTATAGAACTTAAAATATTAAGTGGTTCGCCCTCAAGGAAGGTTAGCAAATGTTGAAATTTCCTTATATCGGAATAATTAGAGTTTTCGTGAACCAAACAAGAATAAACATCGTAAAAGGTTGGCCACTTTTTTACGTTTCCATTAAAGCAAGGTACCTTTAAAGGGCCCAGATCATCGCTACGTGAATAGTGTGAAGTTGCGGGGGTGAAATTTGAGTGAACTGAATCGGAACATAAACTCGAAAAAAGAACTTTAGCTTGGTGGTAGAATAGATCCGTATCTTTCCTAATTTTGTCTTGTACTTCGAATTCATCATCGTCGTCGTCTTTCAAGAGACCTATGATGTCATTATGAATGTTTTTAAATTGTTCATAGTGATCATCTAACGATTCGTAAAACGCCTTAAAAATTGGCAAGGAAGAACTATCTGATTTAGCTTTTGTTCCCAAGTTATACGTTTCCGTAATACGAGATATTGAAACTTTGCGTTGATTCTCAAGCTTTTTTAACGACATATTGTTAATTAAAAAAATAAAAAATATTTAAAAGGAATAAAACTAACACTTGACCCCTATTGACTTTAATCAGTCCAAAAGAGTCCGACAGCATATATTTTATTATCGATTTCTCGAATAAATGCAAAAACTTATCACAGCTGTTATCCTAGGTCGCGATTTTTCTCCCAAATAAATGCACGCAAAACAACTTGTACCTACTACCGTTTCTCTTATTATTTACAGGTAAATACTAATTCTACTAGATGTGTTTGTTTACCTGTTAAATAAGAATAAAGCATTTAACTCACAAGCACTTTTGTTGGTTTGAATAACTATAACATATTATTTAAACAAATAACTATTATTTAAACAAATTTCGATTTTTGAATCAAAACAAACGACGTACCAAGTGCCAATTTCGGCTGCAATGAAATGTGGGTGGAGCAACCGTTAAGCCACGCAAGGGGGGACGGAACCTCCTTTCTAAACCGGACACGGCAACAAACGAGCCAAAATGGCGAGACGAAAAGATCTAATATTTTTAGCAAACAAATTTTAAAAAACTATCTGGGTCGTGGGACCAGAAAATGTTGCTGTTTTGAGGGGTAGAGCTGCGGGACTGTAAGCGCTGGCCGTTTTATAAAATCTGGGTGCAAAAATCCTTAAAAGGACGATGTAAAAATATTAATTTTTCCGAGCCACACAAAGACAATATAGAGGATTGGCACTCACCTTTTCAGCTGTTTCCGTCGTCCAGAGGAGCTCCTCTCGCTGGCCCAGTCGTTGCAGTCGATCCACACCAGAATCACTTGTTTGTGTAATGGTTTAGTTTGATTTTCTAAGAATTTTATTGGATTTTTTGGTTAATAGAATTTATCACCATGCTGCGTGGTGATCTCGATAGAATACGACAGACGAATCTTTTTTGATTACGCCCTGTTGCGCAGATTCATTTTTCGTAGATGGCGCTGGCGTTTTGCTTGTGCCAATCAAATTGAAATTGTGTGGGTTTTCCGAATACGGGAATTTGGCGCAAAATTTGAATTTAAATTTAAAGTTGCACGAACATCTTTTGCTAAACATAGGATTCTATACAACCCTCCAAATTTTGTTTTTGATAATCTTGATTTTTGATCAAAGTCGTATAATAGTTATTTAAACACAGACAGTTTGGTAGACCGAGCCGAAGGCGAGGTCTACAAGTCGAGGGAGTGTGCAAAGAGGTTTTCAAACGAGTTTTTTACAATATTTTTTATACGACTGCTAATAAAGAAAGAAAAATCAAATTTTAATTTAACTTGTTTTTATTTCCGACATTTTTACAACAAAACTTTAAAAATTCAACAATTTTTTGACGTATCTAATCAACAAAACATACGAGCAGTGACGGTTGCTACGGAACTAAGCCAACTTATATTGATGGGTGACAACAACAAAAATCACAATGACGGGAGACCCGTATGCAGAAATGACATAGGCGTGCGCAAAAATGACATAAGCGTGTGCAAAACGTTTTGCACACAGCGTGCGCAAAATGCCATTTTCAGATCGTGTTCTCCGTGCGCAAAACCCCCTTTTACAAGACAGTCGTATATAAAATACTAAAATATCAATTTTTTCAAAAATTAAGTTTAGTATTTTTTAAAATTATTTTTAAAAACATTTGAGATTTTTTACCGATTTGAGTTAAGCTTAGGCCTTGGACCACACTAAGCGGAACTGCGTGTCAAAATATTATTTAATGGAATTGGATTGAAGTATACGGCACTAGGCTGCGCTACACTGCACAACATTATCGATTAAAATCGTCATGTCGCGCAGTTTCGCGCCAGTGCAGTTCCGCTTAGTACGATCTGTGCTTTAAACAAACTGCACTGTATACAAAATCGAAAAGGATTTTTGCTTATAAAATATACCAGCAGTATTTTCCTCTCCTTTACTTTGGAATTTTTCTGCCTTATTTTTATTTTTCGTTGTTTTTCTGTTTAAGGACGGTCGCAACATTGTTTCCCCACGTCTCGTTTAACAACGGAATAACTTTACCACAGAAAAATTTAAAATATTTAGCAAACTACAAATACATATTATATTTGGTTGGTTTGGTGTGCTTGGGTCTGGTTTGGTTGAACAACATTCATTGTGAGTTATCAGGGTTGGATAGGACAGGCGGGCAAGCGGGCAAATGCCCGGTGGGCCGGTACAATTTAGGGCCGGTTGGGTCGCAGGCCTGATGTACCTATTCCAAATTATTAATATATTTTTTTTGATTTGACAAACAATCTAATTAAAACATTAAACATTTAAATTTAAAAAATCTGTATGTAGTAACTCCAGGCCTGCGTTACTCGTTTGATTGTTACAGTTACTTTTACATTAAAATAAATATAATGTAATGATGGCACTAACTTATTAATATCTTCTTACAATACTGATCTCCAGAAGAAAAAATCGGGAGATTAAAAAAATGTAATTAAAATATTATCCTATTTTTTTTCTTATTTGTGTTGCTGTTGTGAAATCTCTTTTTACAAACTTTGTTGACTATTTTAGTGGGGATTGATACCCCTGATCTCCCCCTTCGGTACGGCCTTGCCAATATCTCATATCTTATTTGCGAAAGATCATTTTTGGTGCTAAAATACATAAAAAATCTACGAAATCGATTAAACGATTGAGAAATCGGTATTGGGTCCAATTCAAATTAAGGAGATCATAGATAAAATTGCAGCATCAAGTTCATTATTAAAAAAGTCGTTACCATATGAAAAATTAGCATACCTGATCTGCCCCCGGTAGTTAAAAGGGCGCAAGTGACGAAAGTGTGGTTCGGAAAAAAAAACTTCAAAGTTTTAATTGTTCATAAGGCAGTAATACAGTTACTGCTATTTGTTTTTTTTAAGTTTCTTATAAAATTTTATTACATAGGACATGGAAAATCTGTCGAGACCAAAAACCTAAATTCGAAAAAAAATTACTTGCAGCCTTTTAACTAACGGGGGCAGGGCTGCAAATTACATCCTTTAAAGTTAGGATGTTCTTTAATAACAAAACCTCCATAATATCAAAAACCAAAATAACACAATATGGCCACGGATTACCTTATTTTTTAGGTGATCCGTGATATGGCTTCGTTTTCTTTGCCGTAAAATTTTTGTGCCGAATTGAGGGCCGAATAAAAATAAATTGCCAGGGCCGGTTTATTTGAGCCCATCCAAACCTGTAAGTTATTCTTTTGTTTTTTATTGTATTAGTTTTGTGTTTATTGTACAAAAAAAAACTTTCCTAACCAGATCAGGATAGTTTTTTTTTGTATTATAACCTATCCAGGTCAGGGTAGAAAACTAAGCTAACCGGGTCAACTTATCAACTATCCTCGGCCCCTGATCCACTCGGCTGGACAGGGCAATTCGACTTGGTTATAGGTTGGTTAGGACAAAAACATGCGCGCAATGCTCGCTTTGTGCGCGCATTTGACCGCGCGCACAAAGCGAGCATTGCGCAATTGGTTGTGCGCATTTAACCACGCGTTTTTGTCCTCGCATAATTGGTTGCGCGCTAATGGTTGCGCGGTATTTGTCCGGGCGTAATAGTCCCGCGCGTAAATGACCCCCTCGCTATTGACCCAGCGCTCTGTTTGGTTTAGTCTCTCTTTACCTTTTGGTGTATGGTGTAATATATTAATATATATATGGTTCAAAAAAAAAGAAAGTAAAAAAAAAAACTCACAAAAAAATATATATATATATATATATTTGGATTTTCTTATATCAAAAATTTTTACAAACAAATCAGCGGCTGTGCAATGGGTGCCTCAATATCAAGTGTCATAGCACAATTAGTCTTAGAACATCTAGAAGAAAATGTTATAAAAAACTTAGACTTTGACCTCCCCTTCTTTTTCCGGTACGTCGACGACTGCGCATGCGCTGTACCAAAAAACAAAAAATATATATTTTAAATAGTTTTAATGCCTATCACAAAAAACTTCAATTTACAATAGAGACAGAAAAAGATCAAAAGATCAACTTTTTAGACATGACCTTACACAGACAAAACAACACAATAAAAACTGAGTGGTACACAAAAGAAACATGGTCGTCCAGATATTTAAATTACAAATCACAACACCCTTTTTCCCAAAAAAAAAATCAGTTATAATTGGCCTTGCAGACAGAGCGATACAGCTATCCGATCCAGATTTTCGAGAATCTTCTATAAAAAAAGCAAAAAAAGCACTTTTATTAAACAACTACCCTGAATCTTTAATAGATAAAACTTTTAAGAACAGAATCTATTTATTTTACAATAAACTTCAACATAAAAACAAAACAACAAATTCAAAGAATAATAAATATCTATTAATCCCATACATACCAAAGCTATCAGAACAAATAAGCAATATTTTTAAACCCTATAATATAACAACAGCCTATAAAGGTTACAACTTATCTAAAAAAAAATTCAGTCAATTAAAGTCTTCAATACCAAAGGATAAAAAAGCCACGTTGTATATCAAATACCCTGTAAAAACTGCAACAACATATAACAAACTTCTCAACATCTCAAAAACCGATTAAATGGACACAAATGTGACAAAAAAAATAAAACAGCTCTAACCAACAACAGTACGTCTATAAACCATGATTTTGAAAATACAAAAATATTGAAAACTGAATGCCACCAAAAAAAACGAGAGTTTTTGGAAATGATTGAAATACAAAAAAGTAATAATTATATCAACTCACGGACTGACATAAAACAATTAAATCCAATATACTTTAACTTATTAACAACAAACAAATAACACCCTTTCCAACCAAACTCAAACTTGCCAAAACATATATGCTAAAAAGATCCATAACAAAAATTACAAAATAAAATTATAAGAAATATCACAAAAAAAACTTATTACTATACCTCCCATGAGACACCACCCATACACACACACATACCACGCTGTTAAACAGAATTTTAAATTAAAATATTTTATTAGTAACCTAAGTAATAGTCGTATATTTTGTTTTATTATTGATTTTAGAAATGTTTCGTATAATAATGTGATGTGTCTTTTTGAACTTGTGTTTTTTGTATGTTATTTTGATTAATGTAATGTGAAATTATGAATGTATGAATGGTGAGTACTTTTCGTTATTTTAATTATTTTACTCTTTCTTTTAAAAATAATGGCATAAAAAACAAATAGCCCAAAACGTTGTTTTCAATTTCTTTTTAGTTTCTGAAGAAGGTCTTTAGACCGAAACGTTAATAAATGTAAATTAAAAGTTGCTAGTTTATTAATGAACCACATTCTCAAGAAACCTACAAACCTAATATATATATATATATATATATATATATATATATATATATATATATATATATATATATATATATATATATATATATATATATATATATATATATATATATATATATATCACAGTGGCGGCTCGTGACAGTAAAGTTTGTGAGTTCTGCCGATAGGATATAAAAAATGCAATTTTTTTACAGTCTTCAGATCACGTGTAAAGTAAAAAATTGCCAAGTTTGGTTTGGCAAAAATTACAATGCCTAGGAAAAAATAGCGTTTTTACAAAAGATTTAATTCACACAAGGCCAACACAAAAATAGAGGCCACGATCCTGAAAAAATCAGCTGTTCTCCCGGGGCTGAATTTTACATTGGGTCTTATGGGAGGTCAGACGTTTTTTTATGATATTTTCAAAATGGCTCTACAGATTTCCGCAAAATTACACTGAAATATTCTCAGACACCATCCCGATATTCCACCAAAGGTTTGTAAGGAAGCAACATGATTAAAAGGTTAAGCATTCCTTATTTTAAATTCAAATTACCCGCCATGTACCACATGCCAACTGTTATATTTGACATGTATTTGACTTTGTCATATGTGATTGTCACATTCACTTCTGCTTTAAACTTAATTTTTGTGAGAGCTAATGAAGCGGCTATGAAAAATTAGGGCTTACTATACATTTAAAAAAAATTGTTCTGCCAGAATAAAATATCCATGAACCGTCATTTCAACTTCAATATTTTAAAGACAATCAGCTGTGTCGTAACGTGACCATCAAAAAAAAAATCAGCCCCGGATGTGACGTCAACAAAGTGGAGGATCGTGGCCCGTCCATTTTGATAGCCCTGATTCACATTCACTACCTTAGCATAATATGTACTCACCAATGTTTTGCCTGCACGTATTTTCTAGACATCTGAGAACTCGTACTCGTACACTTTTGGGCAGTACTCGAATAAGTTTGTATACTTAAATGTATTTAAATTGAACTTCACATTTAACTCAATAATATAATTTTTAAATTTAACACAAAAAAATAAATATAATATTATTTTTTAAAACTCAAGTCAATTCTTCGATTTTTTTTACATTAATTAAATTATCCACCACATTCATTGTGACACAATTATACAAAAACAAACACGACCATAACCTTCCGCTCATGCGTTTGGCGTCTTCTAAATAAATAAATGCGCCCGCAAACACGCAACGCTGAGCCCGCCCGCCCGGAATTGTACTGGAACTGCAAGTTTTGCAGCTCTATTTTTGCCTAGATTTCGCTATCTAAACCCATGAGCAAGTGCGGTGCGGGGCGAAGGAAGGGGTTCCTAGCCGAACACAGATCTCGTTAGCCGCCCAGCTACGTTGTGTTGCAATTTAGCGGCGCAACAATGCCAATAACTTTATTTGACCGACTGTGAAATGCGGCCTTCGGCGACGGCGCGCGGCGTCATACTCAACAAACGTACGCGATTTGAAGGCCTACTATACCAACACCGGCCGAAAATATACTGCTATTCCAATAATTTTAGAAATAAAATAATTATATTAGAAAAATAGCAGCGGCTGAAAAATAGTCACCTCTGCAGCCCTTATGCAGTAGCCGCCCCTGATATATATATATATATATATATATATATATATATATATATATGGTTCATTCTAAAAATTTGGGACAATATGAGGGGTAAAAGTGTAATCGACCAAAGTTATGAATATTAACACTCTTTTTAATTTACTTGCATGGGATATCGCTTTCTGATAATGTTTAGGTGTGTGGCCAAAAATCTATGTCAAAATTTGAAATATTATTGATAAAAAAGAAAAATTTGTGTCCACGGAGTGGAATGGTTTCTCCACGGAGTTGAAATTTCATGTAGTTTAGAATTAATTTAATATTAAAAAAATTCTAAAACTAAAATTTTCGCATGGTATGTTACTAAAAATGCTGTATTAAGGAGAGAGAAAATAAAACATGGGGGTAAGCTTACTTTTTTAAAGAAAAGAAAGGTTTTCTGTTTTAGTATATAAACAAAGAAACAACAAACTCGTATTTAAAAAAAAAACAGGTTTTAAATAACTTAGTTTAAAAATGTATGAAATACATAAAAAAACGCTAAACAGAGGATAATTTATTTTAATAATTATGCATGCATAACCGTCGTCGCTGCCGTCGCATACAGAACAAGTAAAAAACGCGTTCTGGCTCCCCTTATTGCACTTGCTACAGATCCATTTAAGACAATTTAGGCATTGAATCCATTCAAGATTAGTATTATGTTTAGATTTGCTGTTGGGGGCTAAGTACTATATCATATTTTGAGTTATCTTCTTTATGTTGTTGCTTATCAGTTTTTCGAGAATTAGTCTATGTCTGTTAAGTATCACTTTTGTTTCTTACTTTTTTTGGAGGTAATCACATCGTTTTTACCTGGATGTGCATTTTATAAACTGTCTTTTAGCCTTATAGCTTTTGTTCATATTCATAAAATTGGTAAATAGTTGTTTTCTTAAAACTTCTGACTTCCGAAGAAACGGTTTGATCTTTTAACAAATTTTTGGTGTTTGTTAATGGGGAATTTTTCTATTATAATTATTATTATTCTATGTAGTCTTGTTTTGTACCGCTGCGTTAATTTTTTGTCCCAATAAGCCTAATTTTGCCTTGTTTTTGCCGCTTGTAATATCTTTGTCTTTTCTCCTGCTTTGCCATTTCATATTGCTGACAATCTTTTTTTTGCTGTCTTCGCTTTTCTAAGTCCCCCTTTGGTTTCGCCATATATTTGCTAAAACAAAAATCTATGTAAAAATAAATAATTCTTATGACCGGTTTACTATTATAGTCTAAAATCAGAATGCAGCATGAGTAAATTATTTGTTGATTTTCTCACAAGCACGAAAACAAGAACAAATATCCTGTATTTAATGCAAAAATGTATACGTTTTTAAAGTTTATTTTTGTTGTTATTTTAAATAAATACAAAGTCATATAGCTAAATATTAACCCACCCTAGGTGATGACCCTTCAACCCCAGTACAAGTAATTAACAAATACTAGCAATTAACTTAAATTCAAGCGTCTTCTAAGGTTAAAAAACACTTATTATTTCTACTCCATAGACACCAATCTACTCCATGGACTTATAAATGTCCATGGAGCAGAAGTCCATGGAGTAGAATTTTTTTGGAAAAAAATAGTTATATATTCGCGAAACAAAAAAAGCTGTACTAATTGGCGCATAAGATTAAAATGCCAACAAATGGTCAACTAAACGCATATTTTTTTAAAAAAATTAACTTTGCTAAAAAATTTTAAACGCGTCCATGGAGTAGAAAATAATAAAAATACGTACCTGCCAACGAGCACTACGACAATCATGACGACCAATCCGCACAAAATTGAGCAATGCTATCATATCGAACGACAAAACCAAACTAAAACGCAAGTGTCAAATAGTCCAGGCGCGCTTAATAATCTAGTACCAACCCTTGGCGGCAAAATTCTCCCAGGTCCACGTAGTAGAATTCAAATATAGGTACACACTTTTCTTAATAATTTTTAATAACTATTTTTAGTAAATATTTGTTTTTGGCTATAGTATAATACTTATTGACATTTAATCTTTTGATGTAAATGGCTGTTATGACCCGAAAAAAAATAGGTTTTTTTAAATAAAGCAATATTTTAGGCAAAACGCGATGGTTACAGTCCATGGAGCGGAATTTTGATGCCTTTGGGCTGTTTTTAAAAATATTATTAAACTGAAAACAAATAATTTAATAAAAGATCCTAACAAAAGGCATTTTATATTATTACCTAAAAATTATAGATTAATAAAGAGTATTCTTGTTTTAATAATATTGGATGGTTACATCAAATTGTCCCAAATTTTGAGAATCATCCATATATATATAGTATATCAGGTGGGCCAAAACAAATAATATAACTTTTGGCGTTTTACCAACTGAGCTACCGAAATGCCCGTACAAATTCAGGCAAAGGTTATTTTTGATATTCCATTTTTCTTATTAACTCGGTGCCCTAATGCCACCTTTATATAATTTATACCTATTGCGCTAAAACTAAACTTTACAAAATATAAACATAATAGACTCCTATTAATGATCAAGTTTGAATTCTATCCGCCATCTTGGATTTTAAAATATCAGATAAAAGTATATCCAATATTAAAAGACGATAAATTAAATACTGTCATATCAGTTTGGTTCAATAAAACCATAAAGTTGGTTGTATATTTTGAAATTTTTTGCCAAAAACATTTTTCCGATTTTTTTTGGCACACCCGAATCTATTAAGATATAATTCGTTTGTGTGTTTGTTCATTTATTCGTTTATTCGTTTATTCGTTTATTCATTTATTCGTTATTTCGTTTTTTCTTTGTTCGTTGGTTTCTTTTATTGGTTCTGTTAAAAAAAAATTCTTATATTATATAATAAGGTTTTTGCGTATTTTTGCTCAAATAATATTAATAATAATTGACCTTGTTTAAAAATAAATGTTTAGACTGTTCATAGTCCCCTCATTATTTTCTTGTCAGCCTATATTTTTTGTTTTTAAAATAGTCAACATTTTAGATGTGTCAGCCTTCCAACCTGTTGCCATTCAAAGTAGGATCAGGCTCGATAATTTAAGGGGGCTGTGGACTGTTTAAAGGTTTTTTTAGCTTAAATAAATAGCACTATCGTTGCTATGGAAATTTATAAATTGTAATTTCTAGAACCAATAAAATAAAGTACGATTTGTTTAGAAGTGTTCCAGACTAAATATGGCCACGATTGTCCGTAAAAAAAATTTCTATGCTTCAACTATTCTGCGAGTTTTGTGTTTCCAACCCTTAGTGGACAATAATTGATTCAATTGGTGAAAAACACGACTTGTGAAAATGGAGACCGTGTTGAAAAGAAAATAAAAGCATAAATATTTTCCAACTCTCACACATTTTGTGCTGAAATCGAAGAAATAAAATACCTATTGTTATTGACAGTAAGCTAAGGACAAACCAAAATGAAGCTGGTTGTTGTGTCCTACAGGGTATATATAACTTATTTTAAAACTATGTCTTGTGTTGAATGTCTTTTTTTTAGCCTTTCATTGCAGTGTTTAGAAATTTTAAGCTTGGACTCTAAATAATTCACATACTGGCGCCCGGGCCCCGAGCTCCCTCGGAGCCTAAGATTTTTATAGAAATTTTCCACATATTTCATGAATACAAAGATAAAATAGAATAAAGTACGACATCATGAGTTCTCGGGCCCCCCCAAGAGATATTCCTGGGTGCGCCACTGCTGGCACATATAGAAAAAAGTTCAGGGGTAGGCCCGAGACAGTTTTGGGAGGGGGCCGAGACCCAATGAGGCCGTATTTTATGCTATTTTATGTTTGTATTTATGAAATATGTGGAAAATATCTAAAAATGTCTTCGATTCGGGGGAGGGGGCCCTTCTTATGTACGCCACTGATACCGTGTAGTGGTCAAAAAGCATGCTAAATATTAATTAGAATCTAAATAGATACATACAATGTTTATTTTGGAGCAATTTCGTTTACATAAGGCAGAGTATAACTTATTTATTTTTTCCCCTAACTAAGGGGCCTTGTTAACAGCTTCGATTTTTTTTCATACATGTAGTATGTAGATATTTGGATAATTATATAAACTATCAATTTATTGAGACCTAGATGTGCAGGGGCAATTGTGTAGCAGATATAAGGGATTACCTAAAAACACATTTTCCCCACTTGCGCCCACAAGAAGTTGAATAGTTCAAGAATCAGTCATTGGAGGAAAATATGTGTGCCAAGTTTCACTGCTCTGGTTTGAATCATCCAGAGTTGTAAAAAGATTTTTATACCCTAACCTTTTTTTTTGGCTGAGGTATTTTTGGTTCTGTTGACTCGTCAGGCAGTGTTGGTGGGACTAGTAATCGATTAGAACAGGTGTCATAAAATCTTCGTCAAAAGCCGAGACACATTTATGACGCTATGGCCCCAGACTATGTTTAGCAGAGACCTAAGTAACTGTCAAGCCTCAAACCACACCAATAAGATTGCAAATTTTGCAATATAAATTGTTAGAACCCAGTGGCGGCGCGTGATAAAAAGCTTTGGGGTGCAAACAAACAAAAAAAATTGCGGCGCAGGCGAAAATCTTTTTTCGAGTGGGCCGTCATATCATATAATTTAGAGCAAATAATTAAAAAATGAGATATTTAGTTAGATAGTAGTTACCTACCTACTATTATTGTTTTTATAAATAAATAATAAATTATCACACCTAGTTTATTTTCTCTTCTAATGGCAAATATTAAAATTTAATTGTCTTTAAATATTGCACGCTAATGCTATCAGAATTAGAAACTTCCGATATTGTTGTAAATACCAAATCGTCGAAATCAAAACAAACCGGCCGCGCCTGACCGATAATGTCAAGTTGTCTAAGCGCTAGTGGTATGCAAATACTATCTACTCGATACTTTAATAATATCTGATACATGGACGGATTCGAAGTAATCGAATCCTTCGACGCCAAATACCCGTTACTCGAATCCCGAATGGGACCGAAGCCGAAGTGTTACTTTCGCATCAATCATATCGGCAATGGCTGTATGAGTAACGAGTTTGGAGTACTTTTAATCATTTGGACCGATATTTATTTACTTAAATAATTGATTATTTGCAAAAATGGAAATTTTGTATTTTGTGCAAGAAATCTTTATTGACTATGTCATGGGCAGAGCGCTGTCGACCACTTTGTGGTCATCATCAGTGCCTCTGAAATAAAGGGAGCCTATTTCAAAATTCAGATGATAGTCTTAAAAAAAATAAGAGAGTTACATGTTCTTGATCTTTGAGTGGTTCCTTAAGTCATAAAACAGATTAAGTCATAAAACAGATTAAAAATTGACATACGAACACAAAACACGTTAAAATATAATATAAAAGTTAAAATTTCCTAAAACTATGAGGTACTCTGGGTTTCAATCTCAGTTGTGTTTTAAAAAGTAGTTTATAAAATTTTTCTTAAAATCTAGGTTAGGAACTTATTGTTTACTTTTATTGACATAGCTTTTAGTAAAGGTGTAAAGGTGGCTTTTGACAAAGAAGTGTTTATGTTGATCGCTATTAAGATCGGTGGATAGATAGAGGAAGATGTTAGTGCTTTGTATAAAGATATTTTAAGGGTGCGTTTCATGTAATGGACCTTAAGGGTGGGTTTATGATTGTGTTTAATTTAGTGTGGTATGACGTGCGGTTGTATTTGGTGTATTTGTGTGAGCGAATCTGTGGTGAATGTGTGTTGTGTGTAAATGTTTTTATATGGAAGCCAATCTGTTTCTCACCTGGTTGTTTGTGTTCATAAAATTGTTAGTAGGGGGGGGGGGGGGTCTGGGTCAATTAGTCTCCGGTGTAAAGGTGTGAAGCTTCTTTTTAAAGTTGCTTGTTTGTTTAAACATTTTAATGAGTTTTTTGTTAGTTCGTTGTTGATCTCTATGTCTTCGGTAAAGTCTAATCTTGTGAAATTTTTGGTGGTGATGTGGTGGAGAATCCTAGAGTTGCTGTTTGGGCTGAATGAGTGTTTAGTTCTTGCAATGTGATTGCCAAAGGCTGACTTTTCTGGAGTTTTGATATGCTCTTTAATCCTCACTTCAAGGTTTCTGCTTGTTCTTCCAATGTATGATGATTGACAAGTGCCACATTCCAATCTGTATATACCACTTTTTTTGAGTTTCTCTTTTTTATCTTTAGCATTAGATAGGATTTTGCCTAGATTTGTGTTGTTGCTGTTTGTGATAAATAATTGTTCGTTGTTTTCGCAAAGTGTTTTTGCGACTTGTTTGTTAAGGTGTTTGTTGATAAAAGGTAAACTACAGTATTTTGTCTCAGTTTTTACTTTATTTTTTGAGGATTTGTTCTGGGCTTTTTTGATTAATTTATCAATCATGCTAGGGCTGTAGCCATTATTGGAGGCTATTTGTTTTAATATATTTACTTCATTTTGATAGTCCTCATTGTTCATTGGGATGTTCAGCAATCTGTGGATGTAACAGTGGAAGGCAGCCATTTTGTGTTGGGTGGGATGGTGTGAGCAATTGGGTATAACATTGTCCGTCTGGGTTGGCTTTCTGTATATTTTATATTTGAATTGGTTGTTGTTGTTAGTAATTGTGATAGAAAATGTATTGATTTGTTTTCTTCTATTTCAAGAGTGAATTTGATATTTTTGTGTGCATTGTTTATATTGTTAAGGATTTTGGTGGCTGTTGTTTTGTCTCCATTTATTATTCCAAAACAATCATCTACATGTCTCCTTCATAATAGGATTTCTTTGTTGTCAGCCAGACAGGCAAAGTCCCATGGCCAATCCATCAGGTTGTCTGTAGTGGTTACCATTAAATATGAAGAAATCTTGTGAGAGGCAATGATTTGTTTGTGAGACATTGTTTGTTATTAGCATTTCTTTTACTATTTCGGTGGTTTCTTGTTTTGGCACGGATGTATAAAGGTTAGATACATCAAAAGAAATCATTAGATGATCATTTTTTAATTTAAATTTTTGTAAATTTTCTACTAGTGAAGTGGTGTTTTTTAAAGTATGTGTGGGTTTGAATTGTGTGAGCTCTTTAAGAACTTCAAGAGTGAATTTAGCTAGGTGGGCAACTGGGGTGTTGGTAAAACTACAAACTGGTCTGATAGGAATGTCCATTTTATGTATTTTTGGTAGTCCATAAAGTACTGGGATTTGAGGGTTAGATGTTGTAAGAAATTTAGATTTGTTGTTAGTTTCTTCAATGAAGTCTTTGAAGAGTTTGATGACTGCAATTGTTTTGTTTACATATGGTTTGAGTGGGTTGTTGTTTATTTTCACAAATCCATTGTTGTCTAAAAATGTGTTGACTTTTTCAATATAGTCTTGTTTATTTAATATTACGATGCAGTTTACAAGAAAACAATACAAAGAAACACATTAGAAACGAGATATACAATCAACTCTACACCTTCAACAAAAACAAAAAGTTTAAACACAAACTATCCCAAAAAGAAACCAAAATCAAAACCAATCTTAAACAAATTTCACAAAAAATAAAAGACAACAACTTAATAATAACCAAAGCTGACAAAGGTAACTGCATCTTTAAAAAGCAACTTTAAAAAGCTTCACACCTTTACACCGGAGACTAATTGACCCAGATCCCCCCCCCCCCCTCCTAACAATTTTATGAACACAAACAACCAGGTGAGAAACAGATTGGCTTCCATATAAAAACATTTACACACAACACACATTCACCACAGATTCGCTCACACAAATACACCAAATACCACCGCACGTCATACCACACTAAATTAAACACAAACATAAACCCACCCTTAAGGTCCATTACATGAAACGCACCCTTAAAATATCTTTATACAAAGCACTAACATCTTCCTCTATCTATCCACCGATCTTAAAAGCGATCAACATAAACACTTCTTTGTCAAAAGCCACCTTTACTAAAAGCTATGTCAATAAAAGTAAACAATAAGTTCCTAACCTAGATTTTAAGAAAAATTTTATAAACTACTTTTTAAAACACAACTGAGATTGAAACCCAGAGTACCTCATAGTTTTAGGAAATTTTAACTTTTATATTATATTTTAACGTGTTTTGTGTTCGTATGTCAATTTTTAATCTGTTTTATGACTTAATCTGTTTTATGACTTAAGGAACCACTCAAAGATCAAGAACATGTAATTCTCTTATTTTTTTTTAAAGACTATCATCTGAATTTTGAAATAGGCTCCCTTTATTTCAGAGGCACTGATGATGACCACAAAGTGGTCGAAAGCGCTCTGCCCATGACATAGTCAATAAAGATTTCTTGCACGAAATACAAAATTTCCATTTTTGCATTTGAAAAAACGTGCACGCAACCAACCCCTCCTTTGCAATTGATTATTTGATTCAATAGCGGTTGATGTGTTATGTCTAGCGGAGCGGCTTATCTGGCGCAGTGTTGCAAGGCTCAGAAATGTATTTTCCCCAGAATGTATTTGAAAAGTTGCCATATTTGAACAAAATTCCCCAGATTAAAATATCTACATTTTCGTAATAAAAAAAAAATTGTGTGTGCTTAAGACCACACGGCAGAAGTGTAAACTTCAACAAGGCGAAACTAATAATACTGGTCCATAACATATTCTGCAAAGCGGACCGAACCGAACTCTGTGTACTGGCCTTCATCTACATCATCGCTGAATGTTTCTCACAGTTAGTCGACTCGAGCCGATTTCACCCGAATGAGCGTTAGAAGCCGAGCCTGACCGGCTCAGTTGAATTCACCACCCACAAAAACTGCTAAACGCGCCTAAAGAAGTTTACACTTCAAAAACTACATACATGTAAAACATCAATATTTTTATTTTTTGCATACTTAGTACTTAAAATTTCCACTCTACTCAGTATTTATTGGATTTACCGATAATATAATGATTACTTAGTACCGAATACAAAATATCTGATATTCAAATAGGAAGCATCTGTATCTACTCGATACTTGGAAAAGTAATCGTTGCACACACAACTACTAAGCGCACGAATTAAAAGTGCCCGTGATCTGCTCTAACATGCAACGCAAACCGATGACGCAGGGGTAATCACGGGGGTGCGGGCGGCATCGAGGCTGGTTTTTGTATACGCGCTGTGCCGAAGGAGGGTTCAGATTCTATGTACTGTAAAATTCTATTGGGACATGTCGTCCTCTCTTTCTATATTTCGTAATTAGCATGCGACATAACATCTTGGGTGCATAGAATTTGGCTCCAGTAAATAAAAGCGTTGTTTGATGGAGAGTTTGAACACGAATACAAACACATACGTACCAGGTATTAATTCCTAGATTATATTACAGTATTTAGTGAATTTGTTTTGGGGTAATTAAGAATTAAATTAAGGAATGATCAAAGTTTAATATTTTTTAAAGTAAAATTTGGGAGTGCACGTGCACATGTGCACTTATGGAGAAACCGCCACTGTTAGAACCGAACCATAGTAGTTAAGAGGCCTGTGGTATGCCGTGGGATAGCTATGGAAGATTTTTTTAAACTACGCTATATCGATTGGTAATAGATCACAGAATTTTAGGTCACGGGGTGTCTGCCTCCAATTTGAGTGGAAGGGCCGGTGTGATGTCATAGATCCAAGATGGCGGCTTTGTTCATGTTTTTTACAAACTTTAGCTTATAGGTTTTGTTATATTAGTTTTACACAAAATAGTAACTTTTTTTGGCAAAAAAAAATTGGGAAGGAAGTTTTAGACTACCCCAAATCGATTGGTTATGAATCACTCAATTTTAAGTCGCTGAGTGTTTGGCTCAAATTTGAGTAAGAGCAACTGTGTAACGTCATAAATCCAAGTTGCGTTTTTTTTATGTTTTTTCTCAAACTTTTGCCACGACAGAAAAATTGTATATGTTATGATTTATTCACAATAGAACGACAGTTTTCTTGTCGTTTTAATAAGATTTGTACCTCGAGAATATAAAAAATATATTTTTATTTTTTTAAATAAAAAAAAACTTCAAAATTCAAAATTGATCAAGAAAGTTTAAGACTTCCCCCAGTCGATTGGGGATGAATCACTCAACTTTAAGTTACCAGATCTTTGCGTCAAATTTGAGTATAACGTCATAAATCCAAAATGGCGGCATTTTCCATTTTTGACAAGTTTTGGGTTATAACTTTCACTAAATTAATTTTGCAGAAAAACTGCGAATAAGTTTTTTGTTTGAAAGAGAACCACAATTAGTATAGTCAAGAAATCAGATTTTTATCTTAAAAACTAACACATATGTAATTTTTATTAAAAATACACAAATGGTACCTTTTTTTTACCAAAAAAAAAGTAATATGTCGGTTAGTTTTTAAGATATGGTGTTGTCTTGTTAACAAAAAAGTATTTACAGTTTTTTTGGGGAACCAATTTACCCATATTTATAAGTCAAAGTTTGTAGAAAAACATGAAAAAAGCCGCCATCTTGGATTTATGTCGTGAAACAGGCCCTCACCATTACCAATTGACCGAGGGTAAACTTAAACTTTCTTGACCAATTTTGAATTTTATAATTTTATTAGTATTTAGAAAAATAACTAAATCATTTTGAGTTTTTGAGATATAAAACTTATTAAAACGCCAATTCAATTGCTGTGCTATTCCGAACAAATCATAATCCATACAATTTATAGTTTATGTAGAAAAAGTTAAAAGCTAAAGTTTGTGAAAAAACATGAAAAAAATCGGAATATTGGATTCATGACGTCACACAGGCACTCTTACTCCATATACGTAATATTCCAATACTCCCTGTTACCTATTTACACAATTGTTGGCGTTTGATGCAAACATTCAGAAATAAAGGTACGAAAAATGCACAGATACCAAATTTACATAGATAGAGTTTTTGTCAACTGTACGCCGATGATTTGACGTAACGAATACAAGAATAAAATAATATTCATGCGTAAAAGTATAACCAATCAGGACATTTTATCTTATGGACCGCAAAGAGGATAGACTTATACCCATTGATATTGCTATTTCAAATATGTTTGCATTATGCATCGTAAGGTAACGTAGCTATTGCAATAATACGTACTATATGGAAATAATATGCATATGCTATGAAAGCAGCCAATCAGGTCTTTTTTGCTTAAAGACCCCAAGGCCCTCATGTTTCCATCATGAATGGGCAGTTACCGTGGGTATTGGAATATTATGTATATGTCTTACTCAAATTTGAGGCAAACACCCGAAGAACTAAAATTGAGTGATCCCTAACCAATCGATTTAGTGTGGTCTAAAATTCCTTCTTTATTTTTTTTTTAGTAAAAAAAAGTAACTATTTTTCAGTCTTTAAAAAAAACTTAATATCGTTGTTAGTTTTTGAAATATAAAGCTATATTCTTCACTGTATGAATGCACACAAAAAACATATTTTAAAAAAAATAAGTTGGCGAAAGTTATAAGCCCAAGTTTATGAAAAAAACATTAAAAAGGCAGCTATCTTGTATTTATGACGTCACACAGACCCTCCTACTCAAATTGGAGGCGAACACAGATTTAAAAAATCTTTTACATCTATCCCACAGGACACGATTTTTGACTATAAACCACTCAACTATAAGGTAGTTCGCAGAAGCACCGATCGAAGGTGTTTACAGCAATGTCGGCTTAGGGTCACTCCATCCTGGAAGCCTGGCGTCTCCAGGGGTAGCGACACCAAACATAACCTCATTTACGAAAAACGCATACCTGAAACAGTCAGGAGCGTAGCTTTTTTTATGTTCAAAAAAATTAAATGGTTTACAAATGTTACGTAAAGAACTGTTCGTCACACCCGGTATAGAAATTTGTCTGTCCAAATCATCGAGGAGCTGACATGACGTGACTTACATGTACCCCCTTCGGCCATATTGTTTAGACACTTCTGTCATTGCGATCGAGCTTTATTTTCATTTAAATTGTGTTTTCTTAAAGATTCGAGTGGCATTTTTGCTAGTTTTTTTGAAAACGAACATTGTGTTTTGTGCTTTACGTAGTTATGGTAGCAGAAGCAGTGTAGATCAGAAGATATCAAAAGGAATAACATTTCATAGGTGAGCATAAATAATAAACAGAACCGTACTTGTGTTTTTTATGGAACAAAACTTTTGAAAAATAATTATCTAGCTTACCTAAAGCTTACAGCCGGTACACATTCTACCCTACTCTACAGCCAAACTTTTTTCTTTGCCGCTGGCCCCCCCTTTTTGAATTAACGAATTGGTTGCGCCGTCCTTTCCACGAATATAGAAACACAAACTGTATTTTTACTACAATAAAACAAATTTTATTAAAACAAATAAATTACATCAGGACTCCTGCGCCTTCCCCCCCTCCAATATTGGTCGGCGCCCCCTGATTTGGGAACTACTGCTCTAAAGGTATCCAACCAAGGAACACAAGGCTGGCGGATCAGAATCGGCCCCTAGTCGCGTGTCTGAGCGCTCAAAAACGCGGCGGCGTCTCAGGAAAAACATTCCACTTTTGCTAGTAAAAAAATTGCGATTAAAATACTTTATAATTCAAATAAAAACATAAAACTTTTGTATTTAAATACCGAATTTTGATATCTCTTTAAAAAAGAATAGATAAATGAATGTTATTTATTTGACTTTTTCAGAGAAGTTCGTAAGCAGGGGAAAGTGGCAGCCTACAAAATATAGTGTGCTTTGTTCCAAGCATTTTTGTGAAGAAAGTTTTGACGGAACATCCCAGTGACTTTATACGTTCAGTTTTCTTAATAACCCTCTCATATTGATTTCTGTCAAAAATTTTATATTATCTGCATAATAAGAGTTTATTTAACAACTTTCGAAAATAGCACTTTTACAGGCCTAGGACAGTTTGATGTCATACAATCAAGAAAAAATTATTTCCACTGTGCTGCGCACTGCTTTTTAATAACCGAATCGTAGTCCGGGCCCTAGCGTCAAAATTTGGCCTTCTTGGGTGTTTTGATGAAGATTTTACAACACCAGTTTTAATCGAATACCAATAATTCCACCAACTGACCAGTTAACAGACCCAAAATTGTCTTAGTCAAAAAGCAAGGTTAGAGTGTCAAAATATTTTTTAATTTCTAAACGGTTTAAGCTATAATAATGAAATTTGGCAGGCGCATTGGCCTTTACGCATTGGCTTTTTAACTGTCAAAAAAATTTATATACTTTGCTCCTAGGGCGCGCAAGGGGGCAAAATATGTTTTAAGATTATGCCTTATATCTTCTAAACTATTGTACCTTCACAACTATATCTTATCAAATTGGTAGACCATACAATTATCCACAGGTTTACCATATAAGAAAAATCGAGTCCCCCTAGGTAGAGACAATGTTTTTTTAATTTAAATTAAAAAAAGGTTAGTTGACTTATACTCTGCCCTATGTCAGCTTTGCACCAAACGGTAATTTTGTATACTTTATACTTTCCCCCGGATCCTAGGGGTTGTAAGGGGTCAATATCTTATGCTGAACCCACCGCAAAATTAGAAAATCACTCATTCAAGATATTTTATTGGGTCCGGCACATATCACAAAATATAAACATTTTCATATTTAGTGGCGGCCCCTACATAGAGGTTATACAAGCAATTTTATCAAATTAAATTTAAAAAAACTAATTTTTGTGGCAATTTATATCGGACTTTGGGTACTGATCCATTACCTGTAATAAAAAATTATCTTAATGGCCCCTAGGGGATGTCAGGGGTACAATATATATATATATATATATATATATATATATATATATATATATATTTAGACCATCCCATTTATTTTTCACGCTACTGCACCTGCACAACTAGGTCTCACTAAATTAGAGGATTACATACTAAGTGAGGTGGGTCAAAATAAGGTATTAGCTCAAAATTTTTATATCTAAATCAATAAACATCAATTTTTCACAAACTTAAGTATAACCCTTCTCGATATCTCTTAAAGAGAAGAAACTGTCATGATGTATTAAAAATAAATATAAACAAATGTATTGAGTGCAGCCCTGTTAAGCAGACATATTGATACGACTCTAAGCCACGCCTAGGGGTCCCATTTTCTGTTGCATTAAACAAATGCTTGGAGCGGCTCCCCTTTATTCTACCTTGATGGTCCAAATAAACAAACCTAAAAAAACTAAGTTTTTTATGATTTCAATATTTATTAGGACCCACACAGCGCAAGAAAGGGAATAAAAGTGTACGTTTAATCCCTTTTTTCATGGGCTAAGGTAGTATTTCTTGTCCCCAGTGATTAAAAGTAATTTCTTTAAAACCATAAAGGCAAAATATACGTTTTTGGATTATTTTATTTTATCATAATACAAAAAACAAAAAGGAATCAAGATATATACACGATAACGATTATTTTGTTGCTTCCAGCTTGCCGTAAGCTTACTGTACTTTGCTGATGACTTGGTTCGTTTCGATTGTTATTGTGTCCTTCGGCATAGAATATTTCTTCCATATAAACGAAGCTTTTAACTTTCTAGACTTCTCCAGGATGTAAACCAGGAATACCTTTTCGGTGAAATTTTCGAAATTCTGTTTATTGCATCATTTTCGGTACTGAAAGCTGCTTTCTTCGGTGGCCTTTTCCATGCCTATCTCAAAGTAAGAATAGGCTTTATTCTTTCGTCTCTTGTTTGTTCCATCTTCGAGAAATGTAATTCGAACTTTTTTCGACTAAACTTATTTAGTTTGTTATGAAATAAATATTATATTTTCCCCATTTTTTCTATGTTTGTAGCGTCTGACTGACTTTTGTTTAATGTAATGCCATGACAACTATTACTGCCCACTGTTTTGTTATATACAGGGGGTTGACATGCTAAAACTACAGTACGGTAAGTGGTTTAATACTTATTTATTTAGTTTCTGATTATTATTATTTTTAGTATATAAAAATAAACCTTGGCATTAAAGTCCCTTTTAGTCACTTAGCAAATTATAGCCCTCCTTCTGGTCGGGCATGCAAATTCCCGCCGTGGGATTAAAAGTAAACACTGTACGCCCCAGGTTTATAATATACCTGCCATTATTTTTATTAGTGTTTAAAAAAATGCGGGCGGCGAAGAAAAGGTCGAAAGTACAAAAAGTCGAAAATACAAAAGTTCGAAAGTACAAAAGTTCGAAAATAGAAAAGATTGAAAAACAAAAGGTCCAAACAAAGATCGAAAGTAGCTACACTCTAATGATTGCAAAACAAAGTAGAAGTAAAAGATACACAGGTACAGACACACACTCATAGAAAAGTTTTAAAAAAATCAACATCCAATAAAAACTCAAGGTCTAAGAATTTTTATTTACCATCTCTAGGTATTTTTTTGGGTAGCAACACGACGGGTCGCAGAACTTTGTTCGAAAACATTTTGTTCGAACGGAAATTTTTATGAAAACAATTTCTTCTAATGGAAATTTGTTCGAAAACATTTTTTTTAAACGGAAATTTGTTCAAAAACCATTTCTTCAAACGGAAAATTTTTTTCCTTCTGAAATTTGTTCGAAAACATTTTTTTTAAACCGAAATTAGTTCGAAAGCATTTTTTTCAAACGGAAATTTCGTTTTCGAACGGAAATTTGTTCGTAAACAATAGTTGTTCAAAAACATCTTCTTCGAATAGAAAACATTTTCTTCGAAAGCAAACTTTTCGACAAAAGACGCTCTAGACCTAGATTTCCAAACCTAACACAATTCATATAGTTTGACTAATGCAAGGTCTTTCTAACATATTTAAAAAAAAAACCCTGACTTCTTTCCCGGGATCGTAAACTGTCTGAAAATTTACTTTCCTCCTTTTGGAAGGTCGAAATTGGTATTTTCCTAAACTTTGTCAATTGATCGCAAGCGTATCCGAACCGGTCCAGATATCCCCTGATGTGCTCAATTGAGAAAGGTTAGAGTAACACCGATTTCAACCTTCCAAAATGAGGACCGGAAAGGGTAGCGACACGAGTGTCAAAACCGTACTCAAATTTCCATAGACGTTCGTGAAAAATACTCATTTTTATACAGTCTAAGAAAAAAAAAATGTTTTAATAAAACTTAAAAAGAACTCGTTTTTATACAGCTTAAGAAATAAAAAATATGTTCCTTGAGTTTTTGGGTTATGAATATTTATTGTAGGTATATTTATTGTTAAAAATTATTTTCTTTTAAATATTATTTGTGTTTTTTGTATAAAAATAATACGTAATAAATAAACAAACAGGACAGAAATGTTAAATGTTTATTAATACTATATAATATATCAAGGGACAAAATGAAACTTTAATCACAAGTTTTATACGCTATTTTTTGCACTATTTAGTTTATTTTTCAAGTTTTTTTTCTATTTTTTAGTGTTTTTAGGTTTTGTGGTTCTTTTTTAGTCACTTTTTATCCCGATTTTTACATTTTATCAAAAGACAAAAAAAAACCCAAAAAAAGTTCGAGTTTTAATAAGGTTCTGCTTTAATTACTTATAATTTTATAGTACATTTCATATAAATATCTTAATATTATTGTTCAAAATCATTTTCTTCAAAACGAAAATTTTTCGAAAACATTTTCTTCGAAAGGAAAATTGTTCGAAAACGTTTTCTTCAAACAGAAATTTTTCGATATCATTTTCTTCGAAAGGAAATTTGTTCGAAAACATTTTCTTTGAACAGAAATTTGTTCGAAAATATTTTTTTTAAATGGAAATTTGTTGAAAAAAAATTTTTGAAAACAAATTTTTCGAAAAAAATTTTTAGACCTGGCTTGCCAAACTCATATAGTTCGACTAATGGAGTCTTTTTCTAACAATTTTTGGAAATAAAAACTTCCCTACCTTCTTTCCCGGGATCCTAGAGGGTGTGAAACCAAGCCGACCAACCGAAACCTATTTTCGAAAAATGATTTCCCTAAATTAGCTTTCCGGTCCTCATTTTGGAAGGTTGAAATCAGAGTTACTCTAACCTTTCTCAATTGAGCACATCAAGGGGTATCTGGACCGGTTCGGATACATTTGCGATCAATTGACAAAGTATAGGAAAATACCAATTTCGACCTTCCAAAGTAGACAAATTTTCAGACAGTTTACGATCCCGGGAAAGAAGTTAGGGTTTTTTTGAAAAAATATGTTAGAAAGGCTTGCCTTAGTCAAACTTTATGAATTGTGTTAGGTTTGGAAATCCAGGTCTAGAGCGTCTTTTTTCGAAAAGCTTGCTTTCGAACAAAATGTTTTCTATTCAAAGAAAATGTTTTTGAACAACTATTGCTTACGAACAAATTTCCGTTCGAAAACAAATTTCCGTTCAAAGAAATGGTGTTTGAACAAATTTCCGTTTGAAAATAATGTTTTCGAACAAATTTCCGTTTGAAAAAAATGTTTCCGAACAAATTTCCGTTTGAAAAAAATGGTTTTGAACAAATTTTCGAAGGAAAAACTTTTTTCGAACAATTTTTCGTTCGAAGAAATGGGTTTCGAACAAATTTCCGTTCAACAAAAATGTTTTCAAACAAATTTCCATTGGAAGAAATTGTTCTCATAAAAATTTCCGTTCGTAGAAAATGTTTTCGAACAAAGTTCTGCGACCCGTCGTGTTGCTACCCAAAAAAATACCCAGAGATGGTAAATAAAAATTCTTAGACTTTGAGTTTTTATTATATGTTGATTTTTTAAAAAACTTTTCTATGAGTGCGTGTGTGTACCTGTGTGTCTCTTACTTCTACTTTGTTTTGCAATCATTACAGTGTAGCTTCTTTCGATCTTTGTTTGGACCTTTTGTTTTTCAATCTTTTGTATTTTCGACCTTTTGTACTTTCGAACTTTTGTATTTTCGACTTTTTGTACTTTCGAGCTTTTCTTCGCCCCCGCTTTTTTTTGAACACTAATAAAAATAATAGTAGGTACATTATAAACCTGGGACGTACAGTGTTTACTTTTAATCCCACGGCGGGAATTTTCATGCCCGACCGGAAGAAGAGCTATAATTTGCTAAGTGACTAAAAGGGACTTTAATGCCAAGGTTTATTTTTATATACTAAAAATAATAATAATCATAAACTAAATAAATAGGTATTAAACCACTTACCGTACTGTAGTTTTAGCATGTCAACCCCCCGTATATAATAAAACAGTGGGCAGTGATAGTTGTCATGGCATTACATTAAACAAAAGTCAGTCAGATGCTAACAAACAATGTGGAAAATATAATATTTATTTCATAGCAAACTAAATAAGTTTAGTCGAGAAAAAGTTCGAATTACATTTCTCGAAGAGGGAAGAAATAAGGGACCAAAGAATAAAGCATATTTTTACTTTGAGATGAGCATGCAAAAGGCCACCGAAGAAAGAAAGCTTTCAGTACCGAAAATGATGCAATAAACAGAATTTCAAAAATTTCACCGAAAAGGTATTCCTGGTTTACATCCTGGAGAAGTCTAGAAAGTTAAATGCTTCGTTTATATGGAAGCAATATTCTATGCCGAAGGACACAATAAAAATCGAAACGAACCAAGTCATCAGCAAAGTACAGTAAGCTTACGGCAAGCTGGAAGCAACAAAATAATCGTTATCGTGTATATATCTTGATTCCTTTTTGTTTTTTGTATTATGATAAAATAAAATAATCCAAAAACCTATATTTTGCATTAATGGTTTTAAAGAAATTACTTTTAATCACTGGGGATAAGAAATACTACCTTGGCCCATGAAAAAAGGGATTAAACGTACACTTTTATTCCCTAGAGAGCATAAAAAATTTATTAAATTATACAAAACCCAACATAATTGTTTTCTATATTTTAGAATATATATATAAAACATGCAAACTATATTTTTGGTTTCTTGCGCTCGGTGGGTCCTAACACAGGGTCCTAATAAATATTGAAATCATAAAAAACTTAGTTTTTTTAGGTTTGTTAATTGGACAGTCAAATTTATATACCGGGTGTGACGGACTGTTCTTTACGTAACATTTGTAAACCATTTAATTTTTTTGAACATAAAAAAAGCTACGCTCCTGACAGTGTCAGATTTGCGTTTTTCGTAAATGAGGTTATGTTTGGTGTTGCTACCCCTGGAGATGCCAGACTTCCAGGATGCAGTGACCCTAATGACGGCTCGTAACTTGTAAAACTGATGAGGCACCAAGGCCAAAAATGAAAAAAAAATCCTTCATGAAATGGGAATAAATGGTCAAATGCAATGTGTATTTTTTGCCAATTTTCCCTTTCCATGATTGTCGAAAAATTTTATTTTCTATAAAGATAATAAATATACTTATAGCCCATCGCACCGACTTTTTTTTTCGTTACTTAGCCTAAGTGTTCCTTATTACGTCATATTATGATTATATTAAGAAACGCTTTAAGCTAAGTAACGAAAAAAGAGTCGGTGAGATGGACCCCTAGGTACTCACTTTAAATCTATAAACAAAAATTTTGTAAACAAGCGGTATCCTTCTTTCTTTTAACAAACAAAACAGTTCGAGTTGTGGAGAGTTCGAGTTATAGAAATTCGAGTTAAAGAGGTTAAAATACATATAAAAAGTGCAGGGACCACTTAAAAGGTTCGAGTTATAGAGAGGTTCGAGTTTCGACTGTATACCGTCGTAAAATTTGTCATTATCATACAAAGTCTGTAAAAGTTCTTTTTCTATGGAAAAATTTCCAGCGCGGAAAGTTTATCTTGTGTCA
Organism: Aspidapion aeneum; assembly: GCA_963576565.1. NCBI lineage: Eukaryota > Metazoa > Arthropoda > Insecta > Coleoptera > Brentidae > Aspidapion > Aspidapion aeneum. The sequence goes on along the minus strand of OY755039.1, from coordinate 46,346,070 downwards.
TTTTTTGATCGTAACTGGAATAGTTAAAACAAGATTACAAAGTTTTTTAGTTTCACTAAAAATTTCACATAGATTTAAATTTTAGGCACTTAAAATGTTAGTCTTTATAAATTACTATTAATCATTTTTTCATATTTACATGTAGGTTAACTTGTTGCAAAAATTGATACAGGATATTTTAGTAGTGGTAAATATCTTAAAAATTAAAATCAAAAAAAGGAATTTAAAACTATCAGTTTTTGAGAAAACATTGTGTCATAAGTGTAGACTCTGAATTTGAAGCTTCGAGAAAACTCCTTGTCACTTTTTTTTGTCCAGACTTAAAATATTTAAGTCTGGCGTTGGTCTATTATTTTTCAAGATTTCCGCCTTTTCAAAATTACTGCGGCGTTGAAATGGTACATTTATCAATGACAAAACACTGTCATGTAGAGAAAAACTCATTTTTTAATAAAAAAACAGCATAAGCAAAGTTTGAATAAAAGCTCAAAATAATGACTAATTAGGTATTAATCGGTTGGCGAATAACTCAAAACATAATTTGCATGGATGCGACAAAATCTTACCGGCGATTTATTTAATTAGCTTGTCTAACGAACTGTCACGATCAGCTGTTTTTCGATCCAAGATGGTCGCCATGGGACAAACAAAGCGTTTTCCCATAAGCCGCAATGTTAACAAAAACGTAATTTTTAAAAAAAGTGAAACGATTTAACTTACATCAAAGATGCTGTTTTAAGTATTGAACCTTTGTACACATGGGAAAAATGCGTTTTTCTTAAAAAAAATCAATTGAAGCCAGTAAATCTCAAATAAAAGGGACCATGTTTTGTTCAAAAGTCAGGTTATGTTTTTATTTACTTTTGTTTTTTTTTACTTTTTTTCCAGTTTTTTACTCAGTTTGAATCATTATTATTAGTTTCTGTGCTGTTATGAATTGTGGCAGCTGGGGAGAGCTTGATAATGTTAGTTTTGATGGAATGCCAAGTATTTTGACCTTAAAAAATCATCTTGATTTAAATGAACTAGGTATCAGCTCAAAGAAGGGAAAAGCAAGTGGATAAGTGCTCTATTACCTGATTTAACAGAGGATAAATTGAAATATTCGAAAGTTTTTTGTCAGGTTTGTTTTGGATAAATGTGCAACTGTCATTTTGGCAACATTTTCTATTGGGATCTTTTTTTGTGCTTGAGTGGACCTTTTGCAGAAGTGTAACATAGAATTGTGTTAAACTGTAAGAAATATTTCACTATGATTTTTTTACTATTCTAGGCAATACAATACAGCAATGATCATGACTGGGTCTCTCCTGAATATCCATTCATCTATTGTTTCAAAACGGTTGAAAAATTTTAAAAATGATGGTTGAAAAAAGGGTCCTGAGAAGAAAGAAAAGGAAAACAATATGAGGTTAAAGTGTGAATAATGAGCTGAACCAAATTTGTACACCATCCTACAGAACCTTAAATAAACTTTTGGTAGTGTAGCGTCCTGTATAGTGTCGAGTGAAGTCCTGTATCATCAAAGTTTCTTTTTCTTTAATAAATATTTATTTTCCAGACCTCAAAACAGTTTAGAATAAACTGGTGAGTTTGACAGTCTCCCTAACTTAAACCTCTTTTTATCTTAAACTATTTTGGTGCAAATTTTCCTTTATTTCCATGCTTTTTGACACCTAAAACTTGTACACCGGAAAATTTGTATAGTATCTGACTGGACCTACTACAAGTCCTGTTGTGAAATTTCTCCGGTACTGTACTGAGCTTATTAGCAAAAAAAATTTTTTTGCCATCATTAATAATAGATGGATAAAAAAGTAATCTTTGTTGACTTTGATGACCACAAGAAAAACAAATAAGTTCTCTCAGATATTTTTTTCAATTTCTCTCAAAAAAATTTGGGTTCTAATACTCCTAATGGGTCATATGCTGTTACGCCCAATTGTAGAGTAGAGTATATGTTTATTAGCATAAACTTTTAGATACATAATTGAGCAAATATTGTTACAAAAAAACAGTAATAAAAGTAATAGTAACAGTAGTAATACAACAGCGAATATTGTACTGTTGTAAAATTTGAACAGTACTTACTGTTGTGAACTGATGAATTTGACCGTACTTAAGCCCTATGTATTATAGTTCATGGAAAATCATATGGTGATGTACGGTGTGTGAGGCCAATGACAAGAAAAAACTGTATTTTAATTTTGCAAGTTTTTTTTTTATATAATGTTTACTTATATTTTTTTAAATAAACATATTTTGTAAAGTACTTATTAGAAGTTTGCTTGACCAACCTTGGTTGGAACTTAAATGTGCATATTGATCTGTTGGACTGACCTACCTATAAGTTGTGCCTCTTTTTCATTTTACTACTGGAGGGTTAAAACAATTAAACCACGGATCACCTTTGTTAAGATGATCCGTGATTAAACTTTGTCTAAACCTAAAAATCATAGTGAAATATTTTTCACAGTTTAATGCTATAGAAGGCCTATTACTTAGCAAAAGGTTTAGTCAAGTACAACAAAAGATCCTAATAGAAAACCTGAATCTGATGAGAAAAGTTTAGTCTATTTCAATTTCGTCTCTGTTAAGTGAGCCTTGAAGTGAGCTCTTTGAATAGAACTACTTTCCCCTACCTTGGGCTAATAGTTCATTGATTCATTGGTCAAAAAACTTCAAAAACCTTTGGGGGGCCCCAGAGGTCTCATGATGTACTTTATGCTATTTTTTCTGTTTACTCATGGAATATATGGAAAATATCTAAAAAAATATGTGGTTTGGGGGGTCCGGCCCCCTAGCCCCCCGCCCCCTTGGTGCGCCCATGTAATAATTCAAAATAAGTGAAAAAACTAGAAAAAAAGTTAAAAAAAAAACAAAATAAACAAAAACATAACCTACTTTTTTGAAGAAAACATGGTCCCTTTTATTTCAGATTTTCTCGCTTTAGTTTAATATTTTTAAGAAAAACGCATTTTTCTCATATGCACAAAGGATCTATTCTTAAAACTGATTAATTTTTGAGACTAAAGCTCTTGTCGTTTTTGTAAAATTTACGTTTTTGTTAACATTACGGCTTATGGGAAATCGGTTTGTTTGTCCCATGGAAGACATCTTGGATTTGATCATATGTTTTGTTAGACAGCCCTATTGATAGATTCGCATTATAGAGTTTTTAGTCTTCGAACGACCTCAATAATTTTCCGCCACGTGATGTGGACCAGACGCGATATGACCACCCGCAGCGTAAGTGAAGCGGAGCTGCCCGCCGCCTCATGGAAACCCAAAATTTAGCGAATTCTAAATGTTAGTCTTTATAAATTACTATTAATCATTTTTTAATTTGTCTATATCAAACTTTTTTTATATGCATTTTCTAAACTATCAATACATTTTTTGGAAACATTTTTCCAATATTCATCGAACTTGGAGGTGTGTAGTACTGCAACAAATTCTAATTTTTCAAAATTTTTAAACCTTGTTTGTAACTTAAAAGTTATATTATCCAAAATTTCGTAATATAATAAATTATATTCCTTAAAAATAGTTTCCTCAGAATTTTTAAGGACAATTGGAGCTCCTATTTTTTAATAAAAAAACAGCATAAGCAAAGTTTGAATAAAAGCTCAAAATAATGACTAATTAGGTATTAATCGGTTGGCGAATAACTCAAAACATAATTTGCATGGGTGCGACAAAATCTTACCGGCGATTTATTTAATTGATAGATTCGCATTATAGAGTTTTTAGTCTTCGAACGACCTCAATAATTTTCCGCCACGTGATGTGGACCAGACGCGATATGACCACCCGCAGCGTAAGTGAAGCGGAGCTGCCCGCCGCCTCATGGAAACCCAAAATTTAGCGAATTCTAAAGCCATGTTTATGCAGGGAAAAATATTTTTTTGAAATATTTTATTCTTTCATATTATATTGTTAAAAGCATTCCAGTAACACAAAAAACTAAAGGTTTTGTGCTTTAAATTATGTAAATTTATCACTTATAATCGCCTCACCTAACCATGCAAGCAGTCAAGCGCGCGAGTCACAGAAGAGTTCGGTTCAGTCCGCTAGGGTCAATATGTTATGGCGCGAGTTGCGAATGACGATTCAGTTTATTTATTTCATGTTTTAGGTTCCTTTTTATTTGGGGATTTAATGAAACAACACAAAGTTTAAGTAACAGAGGGCGAAAAAGCTTGATAAATAATTTAAAATTTACTTTAATTTGGCGCCGCCTCACTTGCCGCATCTGACGAGCCGCCACTGGTTTACAGTTTGTTTGGTGATTCGTGGTTTACAGACTCGAACGTATGATTTGATGCGACGAAGCGCTCCACAGCTTTTTCTTTTGTTTTGAATGCGTTGCATTGAAGAAAACGAACGCAGCTTTCGTCACCTTTCTCACGAAGGGACTTCTCATGCCACTTTTTGGTTTCAGGAAGTGGCATATCTTCATTACAAAGAGTTGAGCTTTGGCTAATAAAATTCCCAGGTAGCAAGGTCACATTTTTTAAACGTCAAAAACAGGTAATTTTTAATGACCATTGACGTCTCTAACCTGACGTGTAAATGACCTTTAAATGACGTTCAAAAGACACACCCAAAATGACGTCATTTTTAGACGTTTTAAACACCTCAGCAATATGACATATTTGGGACCAAATCAGAACATCAGACAGACACAAACCTTTTTATGACTTTTTTAAAACTAATAGAATATATGAAATATTCCCTGCAGTTGAGAACACTGAAGGAAACTTAGACACAGAAGGTGACTCTCCTGTGACTTAGACCTGGAAGTACTGGAACAGGTACAGCGGTGTTCTGTGAGGTAGAGATCAAAATAGACCTAAGCCTAGACTTACACATCTCCACTTTGAAGCGAAAGAAGCCCCGAAGTTTGTTTTGATTTAATATTTAATTTATTTTACATACGTATCCTCACATTCCGTATAAATCCGGTCAAGTACTGATTGGGGCACCATCTATGTAAGTATGAGTGTATGTCCCTTGGACAAAGTGTGCAGTGTGGGTAGTGACCAATATATGAAGTGTTTCAGACGTCAAAAACTACACTACGAAAAGACGTCAAATAACTGACGCCTTAAAGACAACATTTTTTGGTAGATGACCTGCTGGTCATCCAAATGACCACTTTTTGACAAAAAAAAGACGTCATTTGATGACCCCTTGCTACCTGGGTTACTTTTGGTCTAACCGGAGAAACCGTTTTTTGGCTCTACTAACGAATTTACCAAATGCTAGTTAGGTCCCTTCGTGCGTGAGAAAAGCGACGTCTTGATCGAGCTTCTGCTAACTACCTTCATATGCTTAAACGAAGATCCAAGAAATATACAAAATAAACTAAATCGACCATATAATAGGCCAAGCGTTAGGGGATTTCCATTTGCAAAAGGTCGAACAGAAATGAAATTTGGTGGGATGGTAGACATAGGTCCCCTGATAGTACATCTAAGTTTGCGACCTCAGGGGGTTGCCGTTCGAAGGAGGGGGGGGGGATGAAAACTGCATCGCGGCGCTTGAAGGGAAATAGCACCGTTGGAGTAGGTGCTATAAAAAAGAGTTTAAATAAAATATGTAGGGGCGGGGCTTTTACTATATTTAATGGGACCCCAACAGCTACTGAATCATCAACCGGATCTTTAAAGATGAGTTCTTGGGCTATAAGAATCAGCAATAAAATTTTCTATATACCTCAAATCCAGGTCCTTTGAAAATCGTCCTGACTATTATAGGTAAACAATAATAAGAAAATATTGACCGTAGATCATGATGATGAAGTATATAAGGGCGCACTTCAAAAAGTCATATCTTTTACAATATATGGTCAAATGGACCGAATCAAGCATCAGTTTACTTAGAAAACCTTACTATTATAGAAAAAACATTTACCAGTATTGTTTAGTAGCCATATTTGTTTTAATTCGCGAATAAACTCTGATTTTGTTAAAATTTGCAAACTACCCCCCAAATTTCGCGCACCGTAAAGCCAAAACTATTGGACGGAGTGAAAAACGTTAACTTGACTTTGACACGAATCTGAGATTTGAAAGGCATGTTTCATCAATTATCAAAAAATCATTTTATAAATTAAAATTGCTCTATATGTATAAGGAAATGTTCAAACAACAAGTAAAATTACGTTTAACTGATTCTTTAGTATTATCCAATATTAGCTATTGCATTACAATAATTTGGCCATCATTATTAAAAAAAGATAGGGATAGCCTCCAAAAGCAACAGAATTCGTGTTTGAGATACTCGTTTAATGTCAGAAAATATGATCATATAACACCAAGCTTGCTTCAATCTAGGTGGCTAACTATAGTTGAAAGACATGAACTCAGTTTAGCACGCTCTGTCTATAAAATATTAAAAACTAAAGAACCAGCATATCTATTTAATAAACTTGTTAAGGGAACTGTTGTCCACTCACTTAGAACGCGTCACCGTGAACTGCTTAGAATTCCCAAACATCGTACATCAATGTACCAGGGTTCATTTACATATACAGCAGCTAAACTTTACAATCAGATTCCTAATGACGTTAAATCTGCACCTAGTTTAGGCATCTTTAGTAGAAAGCTCCGTAAATATATCCTCGAAAGACGTTAAAATGGTTTTATATATAGATTGTAAGTTTTTTGTATAATTGTTTTTCTACACATTCATATTTTTTAATTCTTCTCAACTGAACTTACATAAACACATAGTTTAATATTTTTTGATATAATAGTGATAATATATATTTAACTTATTCAATTATAACAACTTCTTATTAGAATATTTTTTCGTAAATTTAGTGGTCGTATATAGAGCAGCTTAGGCTGGATACCGCCACTATAGGTTAGAAATATTTGTAATTAATTATTGTATTTTATAAATAAAGGCATATTGAATTCAATTGAAAAAAATGCATAAAACCAAAGTTGCGGGCAATTTTGTTCTCTACTTTTTTTATAACACCTATTCCAACGGTGCTATTTTCCACTAAGCTCCGCGATGCCGAGTTTTTATCCCCACTCCCTCGCGCGGCAACCCCCCGAGGTCGCAAACGTAGATGTACTATCAGAGGACCTATATCTATCATCCTACCCAATTTTATTCCTGTTCAACCTTTTGCAAATAGAACCCCATATTTTGTACCCAACGCTTGGCCTATAATGATACATTGTAGAATACTATGTCTCTAAAATATATTAAACTCCTAGATACAAAAAATTAAATTAAAACGTAACAAAAAGTAAATAAATAAAATGTATTATATAACTAAAGTTATACTAAATTGGGATTTGAATAAAAATGGTGATTATGGGAGGATGCTACTTGATGGTGAAGAGCCATGGCATTGTAATGCTGGCTGTGATTAAAATAATAGTTTTGATAAGCATTTAGCTTTTGATGTTCAACGTGATTATTTGGATGAAAATGATTTAGATTTGTTGGGTTATACACAAAATCTTGACTGTTTCTGTAAGCATTGGCCTCTGGTGGATAATAAGGTGCTTGACGATTGATCTTTGGATAGTTTGGATAATATCCACCAATTTCGTTAGAGGCTGGATAGAAGTTTCCATGTGGAATTTGTGGAAGTGTTTCCTAAAAAATAAGTTATTAAATACCGGGTAGGCCAAAAAAACCCGACAATTTTTTTTTTATAACTTTATACTATAAGTTTATTCTTGTGTTGCGAACATGTTTTAATTATTGTTTTAAATCAGTAAGCAAGCTGCATTCTTGCTACGCATAACAATCCGAATCTGTTGTAAAATATGCCCATCCGTATTCAAAAAACCGACTTTAGGCCTGAATTGGCTACCAATTAAAAGAGCGTACTCGATATGGCTCATTTTTAGATCATTGAAAAAATCCATCCCCTACTTTTTAAAAGGGGTGGACGGGTGGTCTGAAACAACCTGTATATATAAGATCCGAACACCGGTCTATTCTATCCATTCGTGGGTTCGGCCAACTGCAATCGCGTGCAGAAAAGTGACACTTTCCGCGCTTGTTAGGAAACACTATTTTTAATAAAGTTTTACCTTTGAGTAATCGGGGAACACGGCTAAATTACACAACTTCTTTCTCAGTTTTCCAGTAGTAGTTCCCACAACAACATCATAGGCCGATGGATCCAACATCCAGTACGATCCTTTGCCTGGATCGTTAAGCCTTCGTGGTACTTTTATAAAGTATTTCGAGAGACTTAGATTATGACGTATGGAATTTTGCCAACCTAAAACAAAATAAAAAAATAAAAAATGCACGTATGTTGATAAAAACGATAAAATATTTTTTTATACAAGGTGTTTTTTTTAAAGGTAATAGTGTCGTACATCTTTGGAAAAACACTTGATCACGTCAATTTTGTTTGCGAGGGGGCAGTGTTGCCAGACTTTTCTGAGAATTTTCCTACTAGTGACAAAAACCCGTCGTATCCTTCAAAACAATCACAGATGAGTGGTCAAGATCAACCACAAAAAACTTTATGCTATGATCAAATTTTTTTTATAAAAATGGAAGAAAAAACCAAACAAATAAAGGATTTATAACTTGAATCATAAATTATAAAAATAAAAATTAAAAATAAAGTATTTAAATTTACCCACAAAGGTAAATTTGGTAAAACTATAGGAATATTTGCAAAATATATAACTTTGCCTCAAAATAGTCAAAACCCTTCAAATTCGGATAAAAATTTTAAATAGTCAAAATCCTTGTTTAAAACCCTTCATATTAAAGGAAAACCTTTAAATCTGGCAACACTGCGAGGGGGGGCACTTTACGACTGTCTAGAACTTTTTGTAGTAGGCACCTCCTTTGAGTGATAAATTTTACCTCTATACAAATATTTTTTTTTTAATTAAAAAATCAAAAGCCATTCGGGATTTTTTTTTTCTAGAAAACGCCAAAAATCTAAAAAACGAATTGAAACATTTTCTAAGGTTGTAAATACCTTGATGAGACCTTTCAACCTACATACTTTCCAATAAGAAATATAGACGTTTACCGCTCAAAAAAGGTACTCACACAGCAATTTTACATGCTTAGAACATGCATGGCAGCACATGCTCAGAATATTCATAAGCGCAAACAAATTCCGCGTAAAGTTTTTACCGCTTTAGATAAAAACCGCGCAGCCCATAAGCGTACAAAACCTTGAAAATGAACCGAACCGAACCGCGTAAAGTAGTAAAGTTTTAAGCGCGTAAATACAAAAACTGCGCAACAGAAATACAGCGCACAAACAAAAATCGCCAGCAAAGACTACAAAAAGCGTTTTTAAAAAGATCTGAATTATTATACCTAACAGTTAAATAAACAATAAATAATTTAATGAAAAATGTGTCATTCTAGCAATAATTTCAAAACGAACTTTTACCTCGTTTCAAATCATGACATTGTTTTTTGACGTTTAACTGAAAAATCAATTTTAAAATATCAATGATAAAATTTTGTTTTTTTAATTGAGACATTGTTTCTTAAATTTATTTAGTTTTTACTAAAATATTGACAATAAATTTACAATTTACACCTGTGTGAACGGTTATATTTCATCGTATAACATATTTCATCGTATAACGCCCATAAATTCGAAAATATAGATATAAAACGTCACCAATTGATGGCGTATTTATTGAACCACACTGTTTCGAAACATATAGCACGAGAATTCGCCACCGTTCTCGAAGTGTATCCAAAAAGATGATCGCGAGATTTGTCTCTAAGGGCCGGTTTATCAATGGCGGGGTATCTCTTCGTGTTAGCTAGCTTTGGGCCAACTCTGACCTTAAGGTAACCCTCGAGTTAAAGAGAAAAGTGTTTATCCACGCGATTTTAACCCAGAGCTCCAAAACTCGCAGGTTGGCAATGCTGGTAACAATCGACCATCTAAGTTTTCCCTTCTTATTTAAATAGTCTGTGGAATTTTTGACATTTTGTGGTTATAATCATATGTTTTTTTGTATTGTTGGTTTCCGGTGTTTTGTTAAAAAATATTATTTGGGAAAAACTTATTCAGTTTCTTCAGTTATTGTACTCTAGTATACTATACTATACTATGTATGATGAAAATAATTTAGCTACATTAAAATTAGCATATACCTAGTTCCAACTTTGTAAATTGTTTCTGTTGTACTTAACTAGTAACTATAGTCTAAAATAAAAATGCATCTTAAAGCTAGATAATTTAAGAGATCAAATAAGTTAAAAGCAAATGGATTAATGTCTTTCATAACTCTGCATTTTTTAAGTTTATTGTTAAACTAATACACCTATTTTATTTTTGTTACAGGTCATGCATGTCTTTACAAGGAAACCAAACAAACTTCTACATTTTAATAAAGAGATATCAATAAGGCACATCAACAAGAAATAATGGTACTAGTTTCTGACACATCAACATGTTATCCCGGAATAACTGACACCCCCCTGTGCAGAGCAAGCAGAGGCTTCCTGGGTGACCAGAAAGTGTTTAAAAACCTTGATGTGATATATTATTTATTCTGTAGCATATTTTTTGAATTATAAAAGTGCTCTAGCATGGTGCAATAATTTAAGTATTTTATTTTGATGTTACATACTATATATATATATATATATATATATATATATATATATATATATATATATAAACTTAATTGTTGATTATTTCTGATTCCTAAAATACTGTTGTATAACAAAAGAACTTAATAGTCATTTTTCAGGGGCCGCCAAATAAAAATTTAAAAAACTCAGTGTTTGAAATATACATTCACTTTTTTTGAAATATACATTCACTTTTTATTTTGCATTTTTAAATACATATTAAAAGTTTTAAAATTATATACATAAAACTGGTACACATATTGATGAAGATTCATATGTGAGTGGGCCTTGCAGCCCTTCCGCTGCGACCGCCAATTTGTCTATATTGTGGCTCGGTACCTACACATATTAGGTATAGCTCTTGTTGGCAGGTAGGATATTTATTGGGTGCTTTTATATTAAACATGATCTTGCTCATAGAAAAAGTAATATTTATTTTTGGCTTGCTTGGTAGATAGCTCCCATTGCAAAAATCTCCATGTCTGTGGAGAATTCCGTCATCTCAGCCTCATACCATAAAAAGTATCACCGCTGGTGTTTTAAAAATTTCGGAGCATTCTATTTAACACTAAAATTGAAGGTGAATGTTATGCTTTTGAGAAAAATCAACCAAAATAAAAAAAAACACTTCAAAATAATTGGAAATTTTGAGGTTAACCCAGAGCTAAATACGCTACCCTGCCGTTCGAGCGCGGGTCAAGTTAGCCTAGCGTCAACCCTCGAGTTTGCATTTAACCTTGGATGGATAAACACTTTTGACAACTTTAACCCAGGGCTATCTCTAACTCGAGGGGTAACCCTCCATTGATAAACCGGCCCTAAAACAGGTCATGTAGATACAATTCCTCTGAAAGATCAAAGGACTGTTACTACCGATTGGTACATTACTATTTGTTTGCCGAAAGTCATCGCTGAGCTTCGGAAAACGAACCCCAAACGACGATTCATCCCCCACCAAGACCATGCAAGCAAAGCACAAAAAAACATTGATTTTTTAACCCGACAAAATATCGAATTGTCCAAATACCTTTTCGAAAATCAGGAATGAACTGCGTGGTCAAAGATTTCAGTCGTTAGAGGAAGCAAGAATGTAATTTTGACAGTACCAACAAACGAGTGGATTTACAGCTTTGACAACTAGTTTGAGTGAATGCAAAAGTGCATTAATTTTCGTGGAGAATACTTCGAGAAACAATAGTCAGTCTTTAAAAGTTACCTACTATTTATTCCAGCTGTATATCCAGAACTTAAAATAATTTTAAACTCACCTTGCTTATTTTCTCGGTAATAAGGAAAATGTTTGATGATATACTCGTATATATGATTTAAAGTTGCCCTCTGTTCTGGAAAACTTCTGATCGCCATCATGATGAGCGCATTGTAACTGTACGGAGGCTTTTCACTTTTTTCACATTTTTCTTTATTTTCTATTGAATTTATGTTATTATTTTTTTTTTCGACTAAGTCGCGATTTGACAAGGTAGAGCTTTCGATCGAGTCATGATTTGATAAGATTGAATTGATTGAAAATGGTGTGGTTAAGGCAGCCATTGTTACACTTAACTATATTATTTTTATCTGCCCGCAGAAAAAATAACACGAAATAAACTACTTGAAGTTTATAGCTTTAGAGTCAAACTAGGACTGATACTTTAGCAATTGCTGTCTCACTAAAGTTTATTACAGAATTTTAAAGAGTGATTTGAGAATTAAGTACTTTATTGCTTAAAAGTGGTAAACCCTTTACCACGAAAGATTAAGGGATTTAGGATTATAACAATGTAGTGTATTATAATTCTTGAATATTGTTCATTATTTGTAAACAATGTCACCCTATAAAGTAGGGATAAAATATGCTATTTCAATAATATTATATCTACCTAATTGACAAAGTCAACCTTTTTCAAATAAGACTTCAGAGGCGTATTAAAGACTTAAATTTAAAAAAAAAATTGCCAATAAATGTTCATAAAAGTTCTCACATAAAATAGAAACAAGCTAAAGAGTAAAAAAATGTACACGTTTATGAAAATTGAAACTACAACCACATTTGAAACATAGAGTGTTTTTTTTACAAAATTGGAGGTTAATTCTAAATTTGAGAAAAAATTTAATTGTAAATTGAACCTGAGATTTAAACAGTGCCGGTTTAAGGGCCTAACGGCCCCTAAAGCACTAGCCGTGAGACGGGCCCCCTCCCTCTTATCAAATCGGCTAAAAAAACAAATAGATTCGGTGAATTTAACAAAAAAGGCGTCCGACAAAACTACTTTTTGCAACAAAGTTTTTTATAAGTAAAGATACAGTTTTAAACATTTGGTACCATTATTTCTTGTGAGAAAAAACTTTTAGTCCACTAAAGAAAGATTTGTAAATGGTGTTTTTTATCTAACAAAATTTTTGAGATATTTACTACATAGCGAAGTAGTTAGTATTCTTTTATAAGATTACAAATAAAATTAAATGGATCCATGATGGATCTGACACCTTCCTAGCTAGCCTGTGATCACAGTTCAAGTGAAGCCATGATAATATTAGCCTTGAAAACAGTTTTTTGTAAATGTCTCAGAAACTAAAGCTCCTACGAAGTTTTTGGTTATAACTCGAAATATTGACCTTAATATAGTCTACTATATTCTGAAAACAGTGTATTGATACGATGCTTCGTTAAAAAGTAAGAATTTTTTAAAATTTTTAATTGTCAAAAAGCTGTCATTAGCATTAATGGATTTTGACCAAAATCTAATCAGCTCGTAAGTGTCGAACACTATTTTACCTGAAACTTTTATGAAAATCGGTTCAGCGGTTTAGGAGCTATCGTGTTACGGACAGAAATAATATATACACACACAGACACACACAGACAGACATCACGACGATATTGCTAGGATAGGTTAAAATTCATCCAAATAACACATTTTTGGCGTCATCTGAAAAAAAAAATTTCGTCGAAAATAATACCTTCTCTACCCATTGCTACGCAGGCTAGAAAGGCAAAAATTAGGGGAAAAGTAAGTAAATTTTCTAAATACGCCACTGCAGTTTTACCCTATTTTAATTGTCTATTTAGAGAAGTAGGCAAGTAGGTTTATACCTATATACATACATTAAAACTACCAACCATAAGTAGGGGAAAGGGCAACAAAATGGGATACTTAATTTTATAGACTTATTTCTCGTATAAATTCGTTATTTGGAATTAAGTTGGTTAGATATGTTGTCTTTATAATTTAATTTTAACTTTAGGCGCTTTAGAGCTCCATCACGCTTTTATTTTTATTTTTGTAAAAAGTTGACTTTGCCCCATTATGCCCCGCATACGAGGTAAAATGGGATATTTATGCGTTAGGTTTTCGTCAAGGATTGTAGTAATAAAAGGTAGCTTTCAGCATATGAACCGAATTCAACAGCCAACGTTTCGACGCTTTCCGCGTCATCCTCAGGGCCAGAATATTAGAGTTATATCATAACAAAAACATTTCACGTAAAAAAAGCCAAGTACGCGAAAATGGCATTCTGTAAAAAGAATTAAGATAAAAGTAAAGCCAAGTTCCCCAATACAAATTTCAAAATGAAAGATTCTTACTAGTTTGGAAATGATTTTTTAAACTTTGCTATTACAGCCAAACTTCTTTATGTTCAATTTAGCACTGTGCCTAAGAGTCATTTACAGCCGTAAAAGCCAAGTTTAGAAAAATATTTCCAAACTAGTAAGAACCTTTCATTTTGAAATTTGTATTGGAGAACTTGGCTTTACTTTTATCTCAATTCTTTTTATGGAATGCCATTTTCGCGTACTTGGCTTTTTTTACATGAAATGTTTTTGTTAAGATTTCACTTCTTTTTTAAAGGAATTGGATAATACTTAATTTTTAAAGTAGTAAAATATGCGGAATAATGTTTTGCAATGCCTTACTTAAATTTTTGAGGTTTTTAAATTTTTTTCCATGGTTTTATCGTAGTTCCTATTAGCCTTCCAAAGCTCAGCTCTCTAGCTTTTCTGAAAGTGCACAATGTTACTTTTACATAACTTTACATGTATAGGGGAGGAAAATAAATTAAAATTGTCGTGTTTTTAAATTTTGTCCTATAGTTTTATCATAGTTCCTATCAGTCTTCCAATGCTCAGCTCTCTAGCGTTTCTGGAAGTGGGTAACGTTACTTTTACATAACTTTACATTTGTAGGGGAGGAGAGTAAATGAAAATATTGGACTTTTTAAATTTTTTCCCATGGTTTTATCATAATTTCTATCAGCATTCCAATGCTCAGCTCTCTAGCGTTTCTGAAAGTGGGCAATGTTAGTTTTATATAAATTTACATTTATAGGAGAGGGAAGTAAATTAAAATGTTGGTGTTTTTAAATTTTTTCATATAGTTTTATCATATTGTCTTTCTGTCTTACAAAGTTCAGCTCTCTAGCATGTCTGGAAGTAGGCAATGTTACTTTTACTTAACTTTACATTTATAGGGGAGGGAAGTAAATCAGAATTTTGGGATGTTTTAATTTTTTTTATAGAGTTATTATTATAGTTCCTATCAGTCTGCCAAAGCTTTTCTCTAGCATTTCTGGAAGTGGGCAATGCTACTTTTACATAACTTTAAATGTATAGGGGAGGGCAGCAAATTAAAATTTTGGGGTTTTTTGATTTTTTCCTATAGTTTCATCATAGTTCCTATCAGTCTGCCAAAGCTCAACTCTCTAGCATTTCTGGAAGTGGGCGATGCTACTTTTACATAACTTTAAATGTATAGGGGAGGGGAGTAAATTAAAATTTTGGGGTTTTTTCCAGGGTTTTGGTCATAATATCTATCAGTCTGCCAAATTTCAGCTTTGTAGCATGTCTGGAAGTACAGTAGAATATTGATGATCTATACATGAGTGAGTGAGTGAGTCAGTGAGTGGCAATTTCGACTTTTTTTTGAAATTTCGTAACTACTTTACTACTTTATGGAATTCCATGAAACTTGGAGGGGTTGTTAACTCCATGGAGATCTACGAATCTCAAGTTTATTCCGAAGTAGAGTTTTAGGTAGGTCAAATATCGGCTGAAATGTTTCAAGAAAAGATGGTTACGGCGCGCGAACTTGGCGAGGCACTACCGTGCCCTTAGATAAGATATCGCATTTAAAATGCGATATATTTTACAATTTTTTTTTAAAACAGCGTCTAACTAGCTATCAGCCGTGATGAGTGAGTACAGTTTACTCACTCAATTTTTGTAAGACATTTTTCATTTATTAAAATACTAACCAAGTTTAAAAATACTTATTTAAAAAAGAAAAATTTGTAATAAAAAATACATTTATAATAATAACATTTAATATGTCCAAAATTTACTAAGAATTACAGCGACCTAGTCATCGCTGTCGACTCTCCTACACGAATTTTTGCGCCCATTTCTTGAAAAGCAACGTAATACAAGTTTCAGTAATGATACCAAAAAAAAACAACAATTTTGAGGCAAAATGGGATATAGGTTACTAGGTATAACAAGGTATCCCGTTCTGCCCCAATAAACAAAAACCCCGTTTTACCCCAAACCACCAGTTAAATTGAAACAAAAATCATACAGATTAAATAATAATAATAATAATAATAATAATAATACATAAACACACTAATTGTTTAATGTAAAATAAAGTTTAAAGAGTCTGTAAAAAATTGCCACAAAATGCGCAAGCTATTTTTAGAATAAACAGTGCACAACATCACATGTTGAGCAAAAACCAAATTTAAGCTCAGCCGACCGGCACCAAACATATTGCAGAGACTTGAACCAGTCCTGGGGATAAAATATCTGATATAAAGAGGTTTTATTCTTGGCAGCAATAGGTCTCTATTGTCTACAATTAATTCGTATTTTTCTAACTAAAAAGACTTTATTTATTTGCACACATCAATACCGACATGTCATGCCCATTATAAACATTTGTTAGCACGAGCTAGCTACAAATAAGAAATCAAAGCAAAAACATTTCCTGGTAAGGAGCAGATGTGACGCAAACTAGCCTCTTTTGTTAACGAAAAGACACATTGTTGCTGCAGCCCCAGATGATGACTTTACTTGACAATTATCTCGTCTTTAGAGGGCATACGCCCCACGAGGCACACAAGTCGTTTTATGTATTTGATACAAAGGTCTCTGTATTTTATTTTTATTTTTTGTGGATATTCGATTTCTAACCGGAAACAATTGGGACTTACTTTTAAGGTAAAACAAACTAAAAAAAAAAAATCTTCGATTTTTTTTTTAAGTTTATTTGTGTTCTTTAGACTTACCCACGGACTTTAGGCACAGTGCTAAATTGACATAAAGAAGTTTGGCTGTAATAGCCAAGTTTAGCAAAACATTTTGAAAGAACCTTTTGTTTTGAAATTTGTATTAGAAAACTTGGTTTTACTTTTATCTCAATTCTTTTTACGGAATTTTTTTTCATGAAATGTTTTTGTTATGATTTCACTTCTTTTTTAAAGGATTTGTATAATATTTAGGTTTTAAAGTAGTAAAATATACGGAATATTCTTCAAAACATTTGCGATGCCTTACTAAAAATTTTGAGGTTTTTAAATTTTTGCCTATGGTTTTATCATAGTTCCTATCAGCCCCTGGGGGAGGGCAGTAAATTAAAATTTTGGTTTTTTTAAATTTTTTCCTATAGTTTTATTATAGTTTCTAGCTATTTCTGGAAGTGGGCAATGTTACTTTTACATACCTTTACATTTATAGGGAAGGAAAATTAATTAAAATTTTGGGGTTTCTGAATTTTTTCCTATAGTTCTATCATATTTCCTATCAGTCTGCCAAATCTCAGCTTTGTAGCATGTCTGGAAGTACAGCAGAATTTTGATGATCTATACATAAGTGAGTGAGTGAGTGGCAATTTTGGACGTTTTTTGAAATTTTGTTACTACTTTACTAGTTTATGGAAGTCCATCTCCATCAATCTACGACTGTGAGTTTCGTAGCTTCTTCCCAAGTAGAGTCTTAGATAACTCAAATATGGGCTGAAATGTTTCAAGAAAAGACTTGGTTTCAAGAAAAGTATAACCTGGCCGGGCACTGCCGTGCTCTGAGATTTCGTAGTAAAAGAACTGTTTAAATTTGGAAAAATAATGCACATTTTAAGACAAAATTATATTTTATATTAAGATTCTCTATATTAATTTATGAAAATACAATGTTACAAAGCACAAAATCGTAAAAATGTAAAATAAAAGTTGAAAAAAAAGTTTTTTTTTTCTAAACACAAATTTGTGTTCAAATAAAGTCAACTTTAAAAAAAAATTGAAAATCCTAACTAAAATTTAATGTAAAAGCTTTACCAAAAATATATTTAATAACGTTAGGAAAACAACATTTAAATTACCACAATTTTTTTGATTCCTCAAAACGATTTGTTATCAATAATTCAAAAATTTACCAACATTGTTTGTCGCAGCTCTCTATCACTCACTACTTCTGTTCATGCTAGAACTCTAAATCGCCACGTGGAATGAATTTTCTTTGAGACAGAATAGGCTGCTACAGACGGGGACACATTTGTTGTGACAAGTTATATTATTTTTTATTACATTTTCTACCCATTATCTGGAGAAACATTTATAATAGAACATTCTGTATAGTGTTGCCGCGAGACGAGACGAGACGAGACGGGACAAGGCCTTCTCTCGTCTCGTCTCATTGTGGGAGATGAAATGGGTCTCTCGTCTCGACGATAGGACTCTTCTATCGAGAGAGCCTTTCTCTCTTCTCGTCTCGTCTCTCGTGATCTATATCAGCTATAAAAAGGTTTTGAGACATCCTGTGTAAAAGTGTTTTTTCAAGGTGAATCTTATTATTTATGGTATTTACTTTTTTCCAGAATAAAGTGTTAAGTCCATTCTGGGATATACTCTGTATATGCACACATACAATAAATAAAGAACTAAATAGAATACATGTACTAAAATATCTCGTTGATGCCGATGAAATAAAAGCTGTGGAAAAGTTTTGAATCGCTATATTTATTTAAAACTGTACCTTAAATCCCAAATGTTGGTTGATAAAAGATTATTTCGTGATTTGCCAATAATATAATTCTTGACAAATAAAGCAATAAATCAATTATTTAAAATACTTGAGTCTTGAAGATCTCTATGAAATTTCCAGATGCTGGAAACCAAAGATTTTCCTTGCGGAAATGTGTTTTGCTCAAAACTAACCAAAAGGTTTTTTAAAAATAACTTTAATCTTAAGTTTTCGTAATTTTTCAGGAAAAAACATGTTTTTGCAAGAAATTTTTATGTTATTTTGAAATAAACGCACAACACAGAGACCTCTAAACTTTTTTTTAGGTATCAGATTTTTCATCTGAATTTTCCATATTTTTCAAAATAAAAAACAAACTATTTTCCTCAAGAAAATTATTTGATTTTAAGAATTTAAGCTCTCTAAAGAATCGTTCAAAAACATTTTTTTTAAATCAACAGATTTCTAAATATGTAACAAAAATTCACGCCAAAGCTAGAGAAGAAAATTAAAATTTTCATTATGTTAATAAACCTTATCAGTAACAGTACAATTTAGATTTTCTTCATCTGATTTCAAGAAAACGAAAGGTAAGCTACAGTACATGTTGTCAAAAAAGGAATATATGACAATTTTTACGTCATGGACTTTTTAATTGGCCGCGCTCGAAAATAAAAAATACTCCTATTTGAATTTAGGGAATCCAGTTTGAACTAACCAAAAAAATACTCTGCCAATATATAGGCCCCTAAGCTCACACTAGGTACTATAGTTATAGTGTACGTGCGAGCTAATAAAACTAAAACCTGAAATATATCTTATTCAACTCCAGACTAAATTACCTTTTATTTGATACCACACATGCCATGTTTTGACTTAAACTCAAATTTTTTAAATCTACCCCCACCCTTTTTGAAGAAAAAAAACTAAAATGTATTTTGTTTAACTCCATACTAAATTACCTTTCGTTTGATATCACACACGCCATATTTTCACGTAAACTCTAATTTTTGAAATCTTCCCCCACCCTTTCATTTGGCTTCTGTTCGGTGGATTTTGTTCATTTTGAAATGGGACATACATATCAGCTTAACTCTATAATAAGGTCAATACGAATAGATGATAAATCATAAAAATTTATAAAACCAACATTTTTTGCTCGATAGAACAAGAGAAACGAGAATCTCTCGACGAGAGAGGGCCTTTATCTCGTTTCGTCTCGAGTGTTCGTTCGAGAGAAAATATCTCTGTGGTCTCCTCGAAAGAGGGCGAGACGAGACGAGAGGCGAGAATCTCTCGTCTCGGCGGCAACACTAATTCTGTATATTCCTTAATTGGTCCAACCATTTTTAACGTGATTATATAAAGCAATGGAAAAATGCAAATGTTTGTGTTATTTTCTTACATAAATGGTACCACCAAGAGAGGCCAAAAAGTGTTTTACACCAAAACAAAGTAAGAATTGTAAAAACATTGATGACAGCATAAAAAATATTCAAATATTTTTTTATCGAGTTTTTAGGGTACCACCCCCTTTTATTACGGGAGTCATTGTAAAACCCATCATATTAAACAACGAAAAGCAAATTTAGATCTGTTTAGTGGTTTTCGAACCAGTGTTTAGCCAAAAAATTTTGAATGGCAGTATCTCAGAAAGTTTTGAATTTTTGTTCGGTTATTCATTATTTCGCACAGATACTGCGGAGTCAAGCAAACCGATCTTGTGTTTTAAAAAAACGGCACTTCGAAATGGTCAGTTTTTGCTCTATATCTCGACTGATTTGGCAAACCTTATCAAGCAATTCAATGCAGAACATGGGCGCACCCAAGGGGGGGCCTCGGGGCCCGGACCCAACCAGCATTTTTGACATATTTCATGAATAAAAAAATTAAATAACATACACATATTTTCACCGTGATTAAAGCAATGGAAGAATTAAAATATTTTCCCACAGTCTTTGTACTTGGCCACTCTAAAACTACTTTTTGATTAAAATACGTATTGCCGTCCAAGAGTTAAAAACGCTTAAAAATCATCGACAAATATTTCTGACTGCAGCTCTCACCCTCATCGTTTTCTAATCGATTACATTTCGATTGCTGCTCCAGATTCGCGTCCTGCTGTTTTGCCTTGTAATTCATTATTTGCCATTCTTCGGTCTGTTGCTACAAAACAATTCCCTAAACGGACTGCTTTGTGTTGGTTTATTATACAAAGTTGGTAAATTCAAGTGATGCTGGTCTCAATATTACGCCTAGGGGTTGGAAAAGGAGGGCACATTTGCAGCGGTTTTCATTACGTTTACCATCAAGTGATTCCAAACAAGAAAATTGGTTTTAATCATTTTTATTACATTTGAGTGAGCTTGTACAATTTTTTTTTGTGGGAACTGGGAACAGAAGTCAAATTTCTACTTACCTTTGTCTAGTTGGGACCCCAATTTGGAAATAAATGAAACTATGGGTTAGTTATTAGCTAAGCTTTCTCTAAATGATCAATTATGTCACTTTGAAAATGAGCACTTTGCGGCTTGTAGATACTACTATGTTGGTTTAGAACGTTTTTCGACGTTGACAGACGCCTATTCTCAACCTTTTTCGATCCTGATAATCATCTTCTGTCAGGTTTTTTTGACTCATTGATCTTTGGATTGACTGTTACCATTCTTTTAGTTTAGGACGGATTCTAGGACCTGCTTTTGTAATTTTTGGTCGTTCATTCGTTGTACATGGCCGTACCATATCAGTTGTCTGTTAGTGATGTCATCCTTTATGCTTCCCTCGATTCCCATTCTTTCTTATATGATCTGTTCATTCATTTCAATGGCTGCACGGTAAAAAAAAATTTCTCAGATCAAAGCAAATTGCTTTGAAGTAAAATAATTTGTGCTTTCCTATTCACCAAGAGAATATTTTTTTGAGTTAATGTCTTGTCTCTTTATTTTCATGTGAAACAGATATTGTTTTATTATAAATTGCACCTGAATTTTTCTCTGGAATCAAAATATTACTTATATGAAGACTATTTACTTTGTTACAAAATGTAGTATACTGAAACAAAACAATTAAAGAAAAAAAAAATCATTTCAAGATGAAACGCTGCGTTAAAATAAAAAGAAATATTTTAATTCAAAACACATTGTTTTAAGGTAAAACAATTTATTCAAGAAAAGAACGTGTTTTCATTGTAGACAAAAATTTTTACCGTGTGGATGAAATGCATCTTATTAGTATAATAATAATAATGTGCCAGGTGAATTTTAATCCTTGTTTAATAGGTCATATCTGTCGCACCCAGGAATATGTCTTAAAGAGCCCGTGGCCTTGGGGGGGGGGAGGCCTCTGGATGTCGTATTTTATGCTATTTTATATTATTTTATCTTTTTATTCATGACACATGTGGGAAATATCTGCAAAAATCTTAGTTTTAGGGGGGGGGCCCGAGATCCTCCCTTTGGGTACGCCCATAATTCAAGTTTTCGTTAGTTCCGGTTTGATCAACCTTAACTTACTTAAGCTAGCCTGAACTAATCTAATTTAATCTGAACTTCTTCAATGGCATTAAGTACCTGGTTCTAAATAAAATCATGTTCTTTTTTTGGTGTGGTGGCAGGGGTGGATGGGCCATATGGGAAAATGTAAAAAATTCCGATGGGCCGGAGCAGTATGGACCGGTGCCTTATGAGCCGGTACCTACCTCATGGGCCGGTACCTTGTGGGCCGGTGCCTTATTAGCCGTTTGCCTATTTTTTCCCGGACCGGCTTACAGTTTCCCATCCAGCACTGTGTGGTGGCTGTAGGCAGCTAACTTCAAACCATTTTTGTCAAGCATTATGATTTTTTGCTGACAGTGGATAACATGTTTTTGGAGGAATTAATAAAAAAAAAAATTTTTTTTAAGCAACCACTACCACTTATTCATCACAGTTTCATATTCGTGAGAAAATGTTATATGTATTTCTCTACCCAAATTGATGCGGGTTTTGTAACATTTTTGACATATTTTTCCATATCTACATTACTTCGTATACAAATCATTTAAACTTCACCCATTTCAAAGAAAACTAATAAAAAAAGTTTGCTTTTGACAAAAAAATTATGTTTGTCATTAGCTTAGTCCGTTGTTATTTACAAACTTTGTCTTTTTTTTACCTTCCTAGCCCGCGCAGCAATAGCTAGAGAAGGTATTATTTTCGACAATTTTTATTTTTTTTGAGATGACGCCGAAAATGTGTTATTTGGGTATATTTTGATCTTAGGAATATCGTGGTGTGTGTGTGTGTGTGTCTAGCCATAACACGATATATAGGAAAACCTGCACACACGGGACAGTATACCTAAATTTAAAGTCTAATCATTCTGTTGCTACAAAACAAGGAGTTATAAGACGTTTGTATTTAAGAGCCGTAAATATTTGTAGTAATAAAGAAGATTTAACCACAGAAATTAACAACATTAAAAAGGGCTTACAATAGAATGGTTAGTTAAACCAAATGCAGCAAATTCTCAAAGTAATAATCCGTTGGGTGTTATTAACATTCCATATGGCCATGGAATTTCAGAAAACATAACGAATAGCCAAGTACTATTATATAAAAACAGCATTTTCATTGGGAAATACGATAAGGAGTTTTGTTACAACAACAAACCCAGAAAATCCCTCAAATAATAAGGAATGTATTTACCAAATCCCGTGAGAGTGTGGTAAATCATACGTAGGTAAAACAAAACGCCCTCTTCAGGTTAGAGTAAATAAACATCTAGAAAGTACCAAATTAGGGGATATTGAAAAATCCGGTTTAGCGGATCATGCATGGTCAAATGAACACAGGATTCAGTGGTCAGATGCTAAAGTTTTGCATAAGGAGTCGCATTGGCAAAAACGAAAGTTTATTGAAGCTGCGTTTATAATGCAGAATAAAGAAATTTTCAGTCAACCAAGCACGGACATACCAAACATATGGAAACCACTCCTTAAGGAAAACAGGCGTCTTATGATTAAAACTTGAAAACGGTTATAGATCCATACTAACCGAAACGTCGTGTGACAATGGAAGTACAAAATTTTATTTCTACTCAATCATTCTCTACGAGTTTCAAACAAAGAGTTCTTGGACATTCGTGAGACCTACTGAAAGGCTTAGTCCGGTAGGTACGTTCCTGACCATCTCTGGTACGTACTTTGTACATACCAATACGTACGAATTTTCAGTGATATTAAAAGGACGTAAAACGTAGGTACGTCCTAATATGTACAAACCTCAGAGTAATAACATATAAAGAGAAGTAGTAGCCCCGGTTTCGGCGGCCATTCATTCATTTGTTGGTAAACAATGTAGCTTTTCCGCTGTTGCCGCCCCCTCTGCCTCTGTAAAATTTTATAAATAATAACTAAGGTTCAACTTCTTACCTAACCAAAATATATAGTGCTTTGAGTTGGTTAGGCTATTCAAACCGTTCAATAATTTGTCATGCGCTTATTAGTCCGCGTCGCGTCGTTTTATGCTGTATATTTCTTAATACAATCTGCGTTAAAAAATCATTTAGACAACAAAATTTATGAACGGCCCCTTTTCCCATAATGTTTTCAGGACGTGGCAACAGGTGTATGACTTCATATTACGGATTTCGTGTTAGCAGGGCCGGGTTTCGTTTTGAGCTACTTGGACTATATCCCCAGGTAAAAAGGGAATCCTTTTTCCTATAGTAGAGGACGGTTAACTATTAGTCATTGTTCCAACAGTTTTAACCGGTATTAAGGATATTCTATTTTATTATTTTAAAATGCGGCTTTTCTGTTTGGAGAGTTGAAGCACTATTAACCATTCAAACGATTGTTGTTTATAGGATTGTTTTAATTTTCTCTAAGTATTTAGTAGTTTTGTAGTTTTTCTGTGTGAAACCACGCCTTAAGGAAAACAAGCGTCTTAGAATTAAATAAATGGATCCATGACGGATCTGATACCTTCCTAGCCCATTAGCACACTCCACGTTATATCAACCTCGAAAACAGTTTTTTGTAAATATCTCCGAAATGAAAGCTCCTACAAACTTTTCGGTTATAACATAATTGTTTTCAAAAAACGCGTGCTATTCCGAAAACCGCATATTGATGCGACGTTCCATTAAAAAGTTAGCATTTTTTAAACTTTTTAACTGTCAAAAAACTGTCATTAGCATTCACGAATTTTGACTAAAATCTAATCAGCTCGTTGCAGTATCGAGTACTATTTTACCTGAAAATTTCATGTAAATCGGTTAAGCGGTTTAGGAGCTATCGCGTTACGGACAGATATACATACATACACACACAACACAGACAGACATCACGACGATATTGGGTAGGGTAGGGGTTAGTTTACACTTGAAAACGGTTAGATCATGGTTAGATATACTTACTTACTGAAATGTCCTGTTTAAAATTAATCAACACAAAAACATTTCATGTAAAAAAGAGACAAGTACGCGAAAATGGCATTCCGTAAAAAGAATTGAGATAAAAGTAAGGCCAAGTTCTCCAATACGAATTTCATAATGAAAGATTTTTACTAGTTGGGAATATTTTTCTAAACTTTGCTATTACAGCCAAACTTCTTTATGTTCAATTTAGCACTGTGCCTAAGAGTAATTTACAGCCGTAATAGCCAAGTTTAGAAAAACATTTCCAAACTAGTTAATTACTTTCATTTTGAAATTTTTATTGGAGAACTTGACTTTACTTTTATCTCAATTCTTTTTACGGAATGCCGCGTACTTGGCTTTTTTTTACATGAAATGTTTTTGTTATGATTTTACTTCTTTTTTTAAAGGAATCGGATAATATTTAATTTTTAAAATAGTAAAATATGCGGAATATTGTTAGCTTTTGCAATGCCTTACTTAAAATTTTGAGGTCTTTTAATTTTTTTCCATGGTTTTATCGTAGCTGCTATCAGCCTTCCAAAGCTCAGCTCTCTAGTGTTTCCGAAAGTGGACAATGTTACTTTACATGTATAGGGGAGGGAAGTAAATTAAAATTTTCGTGTTTTTAAATTTTTTCCTATAGTTTTATCATAGTTCCTATCAGTCTTCCAATGCTCAGCTCTCTAGCGTTTTTGGAAGTGGGTAATGTTACTTTTACATAACTTGACATTTTTAGGGGAGGAGAATAAATGAAAATTTTTGGGGTTTTTAAATTTTTTCCCATGGTTTTATCATAGTTTCTATCAGCCTTTCAAAGCTCAGCTCTCTAGCGTTTCTGGAAGTGGGCAATGTTACTTTTGTATAAATTTACATTATTAGGAGAGAGAAGTAAATTAAAATATTGGTGTTTGAAAATTTTTTCCAATAGTTTTATCATAGTGTCTTTCAGTCTTAAAAAGCTTAGCTCTCTAGCGTTTCTGGAAGTGGGCAGTGTTACTTTTACATAACTATACATGTATATGGGAGAGAAGTAAATTAGAATTTTGGGGTGTTTTTTCCTATAGTTTTGTCATAGTTCCTATCAGGCTGCCAAAGCTCAGCTCTTTAGCATTTCTAGAAGTGGGTAATATTATTTTTAAATAATTTTACATGTATAGGCTAGGGGAGTAAATTAGAATTTTGGGGCTTTTTGATTTTTTTTCAGGGGTTTGGTCATAATTTCTATCAGTCCGCCAAATTTCAGCCTTATAACAGGTCTGGAAGTACAGGAGAATTTTGATGATCTATACATGAGTGAGTGAGTGAGTGGCAATTTCGACGTTTTTTGAAATTTCGAAACTACTTTACTACTTTATAGCAGTCCATGAAACTTGGAGAGGTTGTTAACTCTATGAAGGTCTACGACTGTGCAAAGTATGAGATTCGTAGCTCTTTCCGAAGTAGAGTTTTAAGTAGGTCAAATATGGGCTGAAATGTTTCAAAATGTTTAATTACAAAATTAAACAGATTTTCTTTTTTTACTAATTTTCATAAATCTTCATTTTTAGTTAAATTTATTATTTAAACACAGGTGATCTTGAGAAATTAAGTTTTAATAACATAAACTAACTTTCTCAAGTTTACCTATTTAAATTATATAAATTATTTAGTTTATAAAACACATTATATTGAATTTTATATTTTATAATTTATCACGAACTATAACAATTTTTAAATATAAAAAGAGAGGATTTATCTCAATAAAGCAGATTCAACATTTGATAGTTGTTCTCACTATACCTACTTAGTTTACTGTACCATAAGCCTTCTTGGTCATTGCAGGGAGTGAGGCTGCTCCCTGGCAGTAAACTTTTACTTTAATCCCGCTGCTTAACCAAGCCGAGTTAAGCAAGTGTAATTGTCAAGCACAGCTTGCACACAAGAAAAGATGGTACGGCAGCGCGAACTTGGCGAGGCACTGCCGTGCCCTCAGATAAAGACAATGGAAGTCCAAAGTTTTATTTCTACTCAATCATTGTCTACGAGTTTCAAACAAAAGATTATTTTTTCACTTATATAATGGCAACAAGTTTAATTAGGTGGGTCCTCAAGTCGTGAACGGTTAGCCCAGATATTCCTAAGCTCTAAGGTCGACACTGACAGTAACATGTGTTTGTATTAAATGCAGTGTTGTCTTGGCCGTGGGACTCGGTATATTGAATTTTTGGTGTTTTTTTCTGTGTGCTGAGTTTTATTTTTGTAAAAAAGAAGTTGGACGTAAAAATAAACAAGAAGTGCTATGTTTCTGAAAATACTGTGAAAATTCAACCCAGTGTGGTTTTTTCGAGATGATTCCAGTGACGCAGCTATGTTGCCATCGCCGGGGATTCTGCAAATTCTAAGTTTTCAGGAATGACCGCCACGAATAGGGAAAATTTACACGGGGCCGCGGTTGACTTCTTCTCTTTATATTATTATTACTCTAAGGTACAAACCACCAACATATGTTACTGGAC
Organism: Aspidapion aeneum; assembly: GCA_963576565.1. Lineage (NCBI taxonomy): Eukaryota > Metazoa > Arthropoda > Insecta > Coleoptera > Brentidae > Aspidapion > Aspidapion aeneum. The sequence continues at coordinate 46,318,548 of OY755039.1, read as the reverse complement.
ATCCGTGAGACATACCTAGTAAGTCCCGGCTGGTACGTATATTCTAGCGATCTCTGGGACGTACCTGGTACATACCAATTCGTACGTACATTCAGTGGTCTTAAAAGGACGTAAAATGTACGTCTTAATATGTACGTACCACATACAGTGAAACCTCCTATAAGCGGACACTCACGGTTTGCTCGATTTTGTCCGCTTATTGGAGGTGTCCGCTTATAAGAGGGAACTGCGAAATTTTAATATATATTTATTAACAATTTCCGCTGCTTGAGTTTTTCCGATATTAAATTTTTCAGCGATCTTTGGTGCTGATAGATGTTCCTTCTCTGAAATGTTAACAACTTCCATTTTTTCACGTAAACTAAGAAGTTTTTTACTGGGCGCAATTTCAAAGAAATCTATTACTACCCAACTGAACAATAAAAATAAAACACAGCAGTCCCGCCAAACAAAATATTTTGTAAATACGACAGAAGTATTTAGTCTCCGTATTAAATTGGAAAAAGGTAATTCCCCGGCTCCAGAGTCCGTTGTTGCCAACATTCTACATAATATTAATACCCATGTCGTGAAGAGCGCCATCCCGTTGACAGAGGTTTCCGTCCGGTTAGGGAGGTTTCAGAATTTTTTAACCAAAAAAAATTGTCCGCGTCCGGTTATAGGAGTGAATTTTACATGTAAAGAAATACGGAAAAGCTTGGTTCTAACAAATTTGTCCGGCTAAAGGGACTGTCCCCTTAATAGAGGTGTCCGCAAGGAGAGGTTCCACTGTATATATGTTCTTGGATATCCATGAGACATATCTAGTAACTCCCCGCTCGTACATGATACGCCTTGGCCCCAACGTAGAATCTAGGGATGTCTCTGCGACGTACCTTGTACATCCCGGACGTACGAACGTAAAAGAGTCTTAAAATGTACATTGATGGGATAAAGCTTGCTGTCTCGGTTACTAACAAGCATCTTCTTCGTTTTTATTGTTTTTCTTAATAAAATGGATGAACAATAACCAAAATATTATTTCCCGTATTTATTATAAACGGACACGCTATGAAAACATACGCACGAAAAAGTACCCGCACGTTGTCGAATTTATTTAAGTGAAATAGCATAAAATCAAATTTTGTGGTAATATTCTATTAATGACCAGTGGTTTTGTTAATGAAAAGATTGCTCACATAGATAAGGGAATTTCAGCCCCTCGTAATTGTAGGAATTATATTAGTACGATAAATGTGGTTCAAATCAACGGTTTTTTTAGTTTTTACATTTAAATACGTATTAGTTTACAAATTTTTTTTGTTGCTTTTGATACTTTCCTTAAAAAGAAAATTTGAGGTCCGTTTCGTAGTTTTTTTAACATAACTCAAGAACCTTGTAATGGTTAAATGATGACAATTATTGTTGACAACCTATTAATTTAGATATTTTAGATACTTAGTTTTTGGTCGGGCAAAAACGGCCGACGACTAACGCTATTTGACACTGTTGACATTGGAACGTCACATGTCGTTAACGGCTTCCGTGGAACGCCGCAAACTCACGGACTGTTAAAGCTGATCTCACACAAACTTGCATAGCCGCAGAACGCGTAGCATAGACCTTTCAACCAATCAGCGATCGAATAGCCCAGGCCATATTGGATTTACATTTGAAAAGTCCGTACCTGATTGGTCGGAGCTTATGCTATGCGCTATGCATTTTTGTGTGTAATTGGCTTAACATAAGAATATTGACCTACATCGAACGTGCGCAATTGGGTTTTAGTGAGTCCATATAACATTCCGCGTCATTTGGCTGGGGCTGGCTGCACCGGTCACTGCAGTGTTGAGCGGAACCCATTTTTGACATAGGGGAAGATGGGGGAATAAGAAACAGAAATAAAAAATTTTTTTGGTCATCTTGCATTTTGTCTTTTGTCATTTGGGATATCTAAAAAAAACCTTTGAAATTCTTCTTCTACAATATGAATAAAGTTTTAGCACTTTTGTGCTCTTTTTTAGACATATTTTTTACAAGCAAACCACTTTTTTGCTAAGGTAGTGGCGACTCAAAAACGAATTCTGGGGGGAGGCTTAAGCGCGGAACGATATGCACAGATTGATCCTTGGGGCGATTGAGCAAAGATCGATACTAATATATTAATCTTGATTTTTTGGGAAAATTCATGTTATAGGAGTCAATATTCAGTGGCTAATATTAAAAGAAAAAATAATCCCAAACAACTGGAAAGAATCCATAACCATTATTCTACACAAGAAAGGCGATAGAGCAGACCTAAAAAATTATCGATCTATAACACGCCTCAATGTAATTTATAAGATAGATAGACTAATTACAAAATTTGACGGATATCAACCAAAAGAACAAGCAGACTTCAGAAAAGGTTTTCGTACAGTTGACCACCTATTAACCATGAAAATCCTAATAAAACGAGCCAACTAATACAACATTCCACTATATATTGTGTTTAAAGACTTTGAAAAAGCTTTCGATAGCATTGAGCATTGGGCAGTAGAAGCATCTTCAATTAATAGCCGAATAGATCACAGATACACAGATTTAGTAGCCAATATATATAGCAAAGCAACAACATCAATCAAAATCCACGAAGGAACCAAGCCAATATCCCCTAAACAATTTAACAAGGCCTTAGAAGATGTATTTAAAAACTTAGATTGGGAAGAAATAGGCATCAAAGTAGGCGGACAATACTTGAACCACCTAAGATATGATGACGATATGGCCTTAATAACAGATAAGAAAGAAGAACTCATAAAAATTTTGGAAAAACTGGATACAACAGCTAAAAATGTAGGTTAATTATGAACTACACTAAAACTAAAATCATAACAAACACAGATCAAGATATAACGATCAGAATAAACCAAGAAAAAATAGAACAAATGGAGGAATATACAGGGTGTCCCATAACTTAGGGACCATAGGCGAGCAGGTGATAGAGATGGCCATGTCTGATAAAAAAGTTCCTATAATGCATGGGTCAAAACTCTTTCTTTGTTGAGATACAGAGCATCAAAGTTGGCGATTTTTGAAACTTTTTTTTATAATAACTTTTTTAAAAAACGCAGTAAAAATATGAAATTGGTAAAGTCATGAATTAGAACAAGAGCAATAAATTGAAATAAAATTAATTTAAAAAAAAGTCGGCTTTTTTACTATTTTTTTGGTAAAATTTTTTATTGAATGCCATATTAAACGCAATGCTTTTTTTATATTTGTTGTTAATAAAAACAAATCTCTAGCGAGACATAGTAATAAGATAATATTGATATTTTTTCAAAGAATAAGTAAGCAAAAATTATATGTTTTTTTAAATTAATATTTTTTATACATTTTTGGAGGTTATTTTGACAGCCTGTATCTCCTCAACTTGTAATTTTATCGAAAAAATGAGTACTACGTTTTTGAATCACAATTAGCTAAGTATTTAGCTGGCTGTGACAGATTTTCTGTTTTTTGTCAAACCCTTTTCCCCCCTCCTCTAAGTTTAAAAATTCTATATCTTAAAAATAGATGTGTTGACCCCCCATGTAATATAAACATTTTTCTCGGAAATAACCTCCTCTATCACCTACTGCACTATAGCCCCTAAGTTATCGGACACCCTGTATATATCTGGGATAAATTAATTAAGTAAAAAAAGAAAAAAAGAAAACCAAACGGCTGGATTCAAGAGACGAGTGAAATTGATCTGGGCAGCATGCGGTAAATACTAAATATAAAAAATATCCTCAGTACCTTAAAACGAAAGTGTATAGCCAATGTATTCTTCCCAGTGGTGGATCCAGGGGGGGGGCACTAGGGGCACTTGCCCCCCGAGAATTTTTTGACTATACAAAAAATGAGTAAAAAGTAATGTTTTTGCTAATAAAAATTCAAAATTTTTGCTTGCGGCGCATGAACGTGTCTATTGTTATTATCATCGAAATTACAACCACTAACTAATTCAATAAAATGCTGCTTAAAAAAATATATACCATTTTTTGAAACCGAACCCCCCCCCCCCCCCCCCCGGAAAGGACCTATGGATCCGCCCTTGATTCTTCCTGTGCTTACATATGGATCCAAGACCTGGACGCTTACAAAATCAAACATGGATAACATAACAAGAGCCCAAAGATCAATGGAAAGACAACTGTTACATGTAAAGCTAACAAATAGAAAAAGGAATGAATGGATAAGAAATAAAACAAAAGTAGGGGATGTCAGAGGAGAAGTACCAAAATTAAAATGGAAATTTGCCGTTCATAATATCAGACAGAAAGACGATCGATGGAACAAATGTATTGTAAACGGGAGACCTTGGGAAAATAAAAGAAATAGCGACAGACAGAGAAGAATGGAAGATATTGGGGAAGGCCCATGTTCAAAGATGGATCGTAAAAGGCTAGGTATAGATAGATAGATACATTTAATGACTTCGGGGGGGCTTCAGCCCCCAAGCTGCCCCCTCCTTCCTCCTGAGGAACGATAAAACTACTTTTCAAATTCTTATTCTTGTTTACGAGTATTTTAAATTGGTCTGAAATCAAAAAGGTCACAGTTTCTAAACAAGAAAAAAATACAAGCTCACGGACCTATCCTAAATCAAACTAATTAAATAAATAAGGGTGTTTTGTAACCAGTCGATCTCACAGCGGCAGAGCAACAACGCGGCAAAATTAACAAACAAAATGCCCTAAACACTTGCCTACCACATCTAAGCACTGTATCCGACATTTTCTTGCGTTTTTTGTTAAAGCGGGTACAATCATCACCTATCAGCAATACTATACAGGGTGTCCCAACTAAAAGGTAATAAAGGTATTTGGGTATTTTTCGTGCGAAATTGGAAAAACGCTCAGACACGTCGATTTTGTTTGCGAGTAGGACGCTTTTTGGCTCATCATCTTGAAATTTTTGTCTCACGCACCATCTTCGAGGGGTTTACTTTACCCCTATACATTAAATAGGGAAAGTGGGTCTAGTGATACGTTGTTTTGAAGTTCTCTTGAATATCTTTGCAACCGTGAGAATTTCGGGTAGACACTGTCTACCTTGTCTACCCGAACGCTTCGCCACTGATCTTCATCTGTGATGTTATGATTTTACCTTGATATTGTATTAAAGTGACACCGCGTCATCAAAACCTTGATGGGCGGGAAGAGAGTAGAGAGGTACAACCAGCACTTCCTTTAATTTTTTTATTGATTTTGATTCCCAAAATAAGGCACTGCACTAATTAGTCACTAGCTTACTATTTTACTTGCTTTTTATTGATGTCTTCTTCTAAACGATTTCATTAGAAAGGAACATATATACTCTTATCTGGTTGTTACGAACATTTTATTGATTTAGCCGGGCTTTGACGTCTTCTATTCGTTGTTGTTTTGACTGTTTATGTCAAACAAATTATGACGAAACTTTTTACAAAACAAATTACCGTTTTTGCAACTAAATCAATATTTGCGCACATTTTAATATAATTTTGGATCCTCTTTTATGTTTCTTTATTTATTAGGTAAGTACCTATTTGATCTCTCCTTTAAAAGGTCTTAGTGTTATATCCTTCGAAAATTAAACCCCGAGCGGCACACTGCATGTACAAAGTGAAACACTAATTTTTTAAGGCTTCTTTACTTAGATACATTTGGTTTACCATAGCTATGACGCGGTGCCACTTTAATACAACATCAACTATAGTTTTAGTATATAATTCATACCCAAGCCTATATTTTTAGCTGCCGTATCTAGTTCTTCCAGCATTTTGATGAGTTCTTCTTTCTTATCTGTTATTAAGGCGATAGCGTCAGCATATCTTAGGTGGTTCAACTATTGTCCGCTTACTTTAATGTCTATTTCTTCTAGGGTTGCCAACTTTGAATTTAGGTTTGTCAGGATATTTCTTTTTAATTGTCAGGACATTTGATCCAAAATCAGGACATCCACAAATTTTTATCAAAAACTAAAACATATAATATCTTTAATTTTTTTAAATCATCACTTTTTAAAAAACTTCTTAATTTTGCTAAGACATTACCACCAGTATTTACTAAAGGGTCTACAGTGCTAAGTGCTACAATCCTAGGTTTAAACGTCTACGTTTTGGTTAAAGGTTTAACTTATTTTTCCCGTGATTCAATAGTTTTTAATATTTATATAAATTGTTCGTAAATACCTTGCGATATGGGACATCTTTTTTTCGTTGTAACAAAGACATTATTTCCACACAAAGGTTATAAATAAATAAAAAGAATAAAATATTTTTGTTTACAAATGGTAGCCATATTTAAACCTCCAAACGTCACTAGGAAATGTCGAATAAAAACAGGGTAAGTCAGTGTCAGCTGTCCGCTATATTTTATGTGTTAATTTTTTAGACAAGTTAGCGACGATTAAACCGATGGTCGTTTGTTTTGTTAAATGTGTAATTGAAAAGGGATTCTAATATATCTTGTGCCTTTTACAGTATTTAAATATTGATACGTATTTAATACGGAAATGCATCTACAGATATAGTTTTAAGTTATTTATGTATTATTTAGCTTTGAATATTTTTGTATATAAGTTTTTTTGTCAATCGTGGATTATTTCTATTTTTTTCGAACTTTAAACCACCCCTCAGGGGTGATACTACAATTTGAAACTATTTTTAATGGGAATCCTACGCCTGCACGGACTAAATTTCCAAAAAATTACATTTGTTACAAAATTTTTATGTGGTTTTTCTTTATTTCTAAAGTTAATTTGAATTTATATGAGATGAAACTCACTGAGAAATGTTTATCATCATATTGCACATTAGGGCGAACCAAGTCTTTGCAGCTATTTGACCTGTGAGTATTAAAAAAATACACTTAAACCGGTCGTTATCAAGTCTATACACTTGATACTTAAACCTGGTCTACAAGCTAAGTCTTAAGGTCTTATTAAATACTGGTGTACATATTTAGTACGTACTTATTTACTAATAACTACCTATCTAATAAAAATTATAGCAATATAGTCCATGGATTTGTTGACAAATACTATAAAAATATTTCACTTCCGGTTACCAGTTAGCAATTTTCACGATGCTTGTCAATATAATAGTAGAAAATAGCGTAGGGGGACACTTGCTCATAGTGTCTTTGTCCACCACCCTAATTACATCATATAGGTATGTCTAAAAAGAATTGAAATATTTGCGTCACATTTAGCATAAATATATGTTGTAATACATCGTTGAAAAAAATTAATGTTTTTACAACTTTTTTGATGATCATCGGTGGACAAACGGTATGTATTTTGAAAAATCGAAGTATTTATCTCTATTGGGGGTGGCAATATTGGAAAATATGACAACGTTAAATATTTTTAAACTAAATCAACGAACTAAGAAATGTAAATTATATGAACAAATCAAGTTACACTTTTCTGTTGAAATCAGATTTGACGAAAGACTTTACAGATTTGAGAAGCATTTTATTTTTCTATGCTCGAAAAATCAGGACATTTGCTGTCCTGATAAGGATGTTGTCAGGACGCAGGACATTTTGCTAAAAATCAGGACAGTCGTGAGAAATCAGAACAGGTTGGCAACCCTAATTTCTGCCCAAATTAAGTTTTTAAAAACATCTTCCAAGGCCTGGGTAAATAGTTTATGTTTAATAGGTGGTCAACTGTACTGAAACCTTTTCTTAATTTAGATTATAGTTTTTGTCAAATACAGTGTTTTAACAAAGATCAAATTAACAAAGGGGATGCAGTGCAGGAAAGGAAACGCTGCTTACACTTACGTTCATTATCTGAAATGAGGATGCGGGTTCTTTTTAACACATTTTATTTCCAGTTTTCTCTTCTAATTGGGAATATTATTCAACAAAATACACAGTTATTAGGCACTTAAAGCTAAACAAAAAGTATGACGCGCCAATATGTGTCCCTTTCCATTCCTTTTGTGGCTCCTTCTGCTTCCCTTAAACATAGTAATTTTACCAAAAATGGAAGAGAAACAAAATTTTTGTGTCTATCGGGATTTTTTTAAGTTTTTTTGTATTTTTTGCAGGTTCTTAAAGGTTTTGATTGCACAGGGTTTCAAGATCTAATGGGAACCAACAAATGTTGACAGTAAATTAGGTAACGGTGGGTTTATAGAGAAACATAGCATGACATAACATAGTATTACAGAAGGTAAATTGGCTGTTTATACAAAAAATATAATATGACATAAGATAAAAGCTTGGTACAATCACAGTTTGACTTTGGTGTACTCGATTTTTGAACTTTCACTTAAATTGATTAAAAAGGTGCAAGGCTTCCCTACTCAGTACAACAAATAAGACATCCATCTAAAAGAAATAAATAACACCAACTATGAAACTCACCAAAGGGCCAACAACATTATTGAACAGCCAACCTACTATTACTCAAATAGGCCTAATTAGTTTTTTTAAACAAAAAAAACACCAAAACCATCTAAACACAATAAAAAAAGTAGGGTATGGTGTAAAATCGTAAATAAGGACGTCGCGGTCATGCGCATAATGTGATTACACAGAAGAATGACATAAAAATATAAAAGTTGGTCATCTTTTTATGTCTCATGTTATGTTATGCCATGTTATATTTCTGTTAAACACCAACAGGGTTTGTCATAAGCTCAACTCTGTTATGTTATGTCATGCTATGTTTCTCTGTAAGCCCAGCTTAACTATTTTATCCTAAAGGGTCGACGTGACATTTCGGTGCAATATAGAAATGTCAAAAAAAAATTTCGAGCCGTAATTTAGTCGAAAGTAAAAGAATCGAAACTACAATAGACGAAAATAATTTAAATGAAACGTAGTCGTAAAATTTTCGAAAATAATATAGTCGAAAATAATTTAGACGAAGCGTAATTCCATTGATCCATAAAAATGTTGAAACGTAAAAGCAGAAACTAGTATATTATACTAGTATTATACTAGTATATTATACTAGTTCTTGGTAAAAGTATCGAACAATCGAACCCTAAAAAAGTCAAATCGCTTCATAGGCAATGGAGAAGAGACGCAAAATCAGCGAAACGTAATTATTCATAAAGGATAAGGCACACCTCTTATGGGATTTCTGTAATCCGTCAAACTTTATGAAATTTTGATATGTGGTAGACTAGACCTTTCTTATCAAAAGTTCCCATGGGCCCAACTCAAATTAATGACTAGTTTTTGAAATACAGGCTGTTGAAAGTGATGATGTCCAAGAAGCATAATAGCTCTTTAGACGGGTTTTCCAAATATATACACAATGTTAGTATTAAATATATTTACGATTTATTTAATATTTTGAATCTGTACCTTTAAAACATTATCTACAGGGTGTTTAAGTAAATATTAGTCGAATGTTTTAATGAGCAACACGCTCTAGTATGTTGTAGATTAAGCCTTGCTCATCAAAATTTCTCCTAGAGCCAACTTAAATGAATGACCAGCTTTTAAAATACAGGGTGTTAAAAGTGATAATGTCCAAGAAGCATAATAGCTGCGTAGATGTTTGGAAAACCCGTCTAAAGGGCTATTATGCTTCTTGAACATTATCACTTTTAACACTCTGTATTTCAAAAATTGAAAATTAATTAAAGTTGGGACCATGAGAACTTCTGATAAGCAAGGTATAATCTACAACATTCTAAAGCTTGTTTCTCATTAAAGCATTCGACTAACGTTTACTTAAACACCCCGTAGATAATGTTCTAAAGCTGCAGAAAAAAAATAATAAGTAAATCGTAAATATATGTATTAGTAACATTGTGTTTATGTTTGGAAAACCCGTCTAAAGAGCCATTATATTTCTGGGACATTATTAATTTTAACACCCTGTATATCAAAAACTGGAAATTAATTTAAGTTGGACCCATGAGAACTTCTGAAAAGCAAGGTTTAATCTACAACATTCTAAAGCTTGTTTCTCATTAAAACTTTCGACTAATATTTACTTAAACACCCTATAGATAAAATTTTAAAGCTGCAGATTAAAAATAATAAGTGAATCGTAAATATGTGTAATGGTAACATTGCGTATATGTTTGGAAAACCCGTCTAAAGAGCTATTATGAATCTTGGACATTATCAGTTTCAACACCCTGTATTTCAAAAACCGGTCATTAATTTGTGTTGGGCCCATGAGAACTTTTGATAAGAAAGGTTCGGTCTACAACATACCAAAATTTCATGAGGTTCGACGGATTACAGAAATCCCATAAGAGGTGTGCCTGATCCTTTGACTAGTAAAAACATTTTCAACATCGTAACGGGTGACAAAACATGGTTATATCATTATGATCCCGAAACAAAACAGTAATAATCAGTTTGGTGCTTTGAAGGTGAGCAGCCTCCAACGAAAATTCTTCGACCCTAAGTGTTGGAAAGAAAAAGGTCGCATTATGTTCTTCCAAAAATGTTGAAAATTAAAGGACGGTTACTTCTAAATAGTATAATATAACCAAATGTGTTTCTGTGGTCTTCCGAGAAATATGCAAAAAACTCCCAAAGACTGGTCTACGGGGTATTGAATAAAACCATGACACTGCACCTGCCCACAGTGTTGATTTTTTTTGCTGAACAGGAAGTCAAGCGTTTGCCTCACCCATCTTATTCTCCCGAACTAGCTCCGTGTAACTTCTTGCTATTCCCTATGACACAGGAAAAGTTACTAGGTCGCCATTTTTCCACGGATGAAGAGGCAGTAGCTGCATTGGAGGAGGAAATCGTTGCTCACAAGAATTTAATAGGTGGTTTCAAGCAAATGCGGTGGCGTATATAAGGGGGGGACTGGACTGGCCCGGACCCCCCCTCCCCGAAGCTAAGATTTTTTTAGATATTTTCCACATATTTCATGAATACAAAAATAAACTAGCATCAAGTACGGCGTCATGGGCTTTCGAGGGAGTCCTTTTATGGCATTTGAGTGATTTTGTTTTTAATTTTTCTTACAGTTCTCCACATTCTTTCCCGTAACAATGTTTGGATAATTGTGGTCCACAATGGAGGGCCAAGTAAGTATTGGTTTTATAAAGTTGGTAGTGTCGAAGTTCCTATGGCTCATAATATGCCCATTTTAAATTACTTGAACATTTTAGATTGTATTTAAGATTTTGCAGATCATTGTATTTTCCTTTCAGGTTCTTTTTGTATAAAAAAAAACTTAAAAATTCTCAATTAGCCCTGAGGATGCAAACATAAGTTTGCGAAACATGTTGGGTGCTTAAAAAAAATCCAAAGTTTTCGCAGTTCCCTCTCATAAGCGGACACCTCCAATAAGCGGACAAAATCGACCAAACCGTGAGTGTCCGCTTATAGGAGGTTTCACTGTACCATTTTCGCGTACTTGGCTTTTTTTTTACATGAAATGTTTTTCTTACGATACATTTTTTTGAAAAAATCTTGTAGTTTTTCTGTATTTAAAAACTTTAAGAGTGACCCTCGTATTTTTTTACATTCGTTAAGTAAAGTGACTTTTGTTCTCTTGGTTAGTGTTAAACTCGACCCATTGTTATTACGATTGGCGATGACTGGTTGGCGTATCAAATTAGATCCGTACATAATTAATAATGATCGGCTTAATTGTTTTAATCGGTTGCGATTCAGCATTATTAGGGATCTTTCCTGATTGGACTTAATACTAATACTACGTCGGTTTAGAACGTTTTTCGACGTTGTCCGATGCCTATTCTCCACCTCCTTCGATCCCGATAATCATTTTCTGTCTGGTTTTTTTGACTCATTGATCTTTGGATTGATTGTAGCCATTCCAGTTTAGGACGCCCTCTTTTTCTGCACCCTATTGGTTGCCATTCTAGAAGGTAATCAGTTGTCTTTTAGTGATGTCATCCATTATGTTTCTCTCGATTCCCAGTCTTTCTTTTATGGTCTCATTAAGTATCTATTCTAGATATTCTCATTGATCTTCTTATTGTATCCATTTGCTTTCTATTTTCATTTTGTATTTTTGAAGTGTAAATTTTTTTAGGCGCGTTTTGCAGTTTTTATGGGTAGTGAATTGAACTGAGCCGTCAGGCTCGGCTATGTAACGCTCATTCGGGTGAAATCGGCTCGAGTCGACTAACTGTGAGAAACATTCAGCGAGCGATATGATGATGCAGATGAAGCCAGTACACAGAAGAGTTCGGTTCGGTCCGCTTTGCAGAATATGTTATGGACCAATATTAATAATTTCGCCTTGAAGAAGTTCTTCTACCGTGTGGTCTTAAACACATACAATATTTTTTTTTGTTACGCGACAAGTCTCTATTCCATACAACATCGTTCTTTTCACCATTGCTTCATATATGCTAAATTTAACAATCTATTTTATCTCTGCTTCATAAAATACTGTTAAGACATCCAATAACCTTTTTTGCTTTTATTTTTCTTTTTCCAGTTCTATACAGTCTGTTCCCGTCTTATCGAATGTGACACCCTAATATACAAACTCATTAATTCGTTTCGAATACATAAGTACTGTGTCTTGTCCATGTTTACTGTTAACCCTCACTTTTAACCCGTCACTGTTAACTTTCTTATCAAATATATTCCAAGTCTTCTTTATCATTAGCTACAATTACTTGGTCGTCAGCAAACTATAGTGGGTATATGGTAAATTGGTCGTTAAGTTGTATTCCCATACCGTGTACTTTACGTTTCCAGTTTTTTAGCGCTACTGCGATATATAATTTTAAAAGAGTTGGAGATATACAACAAGGATGTGTGGTTGATATTAGTTTGCTCTAACACTATCAATAATTTTTCTACTGGAACAGTATCATTTTGTAGGTCCACAAAGGTAACATGAGTCTCTATATTTCTAGCACTCCTTTTTTCAATGAGTTGTTTAAAACAAAAAACATTATCACTATAAGGTCTGCCTGCACGAAACCCATTTTTTGGCTCTTCTTCTTCTTGTTCAAGACAGTCATTTTCTATTAGATCTCTAAGAATTCTACCGTACAATCTAATTAGAGAACTATTTACTGAAATTCCTCTGTAATTGTTGCAATCCAGCTTGTTTCCTTTTTTATGTATTCTGTTTTTTTTTGAATATTTTTTTAAGGTAAGAAATAAATCTCAGTTTTTCAACACATTGTGGTATTTTTCTTTATGTAACTACAAAAAGAAAAAAATCAAGAACACCCATTCATTTAGAAATTTGCACGCCCACCTATATACAGCTCACAATAATTGTTCAAAATTTAGTGTAAATCGATTGACTAGTTTTAAAGTAATAACATGAAACATTGTTGAAAATGAGGCCCCGCATAAGTTTTGAAATGTCACAAAATAAGGCCCTTTAATTTTTCCAAACCTAAGATTTTTTTCTATATTTTCCAGATATTTCATGAACAAAAAAAAACATCATGTGGCCTCGGGCTCCCCCCTCCCTCGTTAAAAGAAAAGTTTGTAAAAAAACATGGAAAAAATTGCAATTTTGGATATATGACGTCACAAAGGCCTTCCTACTAAAACTGGAAACACCCAGTGATTGTGTGATCTTGTACCAATCGATCTAGGGAAGTTTTAAAAAATCTTCCACAACTAACCCACGGGATACCACAGGACACTGAACTACAATAGAATTCGGCATTAGTTAATTTGTATCGAACTTCAGCAACAAAATTTTATAAAATTTAAATTGGACCCAATTTGGTCGGGCAGTCAAATTGGAAATATTCAATTTTTGGGTGATTTTGATATAACTTGGCATGCTGTTTAAGGACTCCCTACGAAGTTAGGAAAAAACAGTGATTTGCTCGGCGTCGCATTATAGGTAGCGTCGCGACGCCCTAAAGGTGAAGATTGATAGTAACCTACTTTTTGTCAAATATCTAATTTGTAGGACAATTTTGTTTTCAGTTTTATGCAGCCAGTAGATGTATCTATCTACCGCTCTATAACAATCTCAACAAATATTTTGAGTTTTTTTATAAAAAATTTTAGAAGTGATTTTCACCAAAATTTAAATATGTAATTTTTAAAATTTTTGGATTATTTGCTTTCCTTGAACACAGTTTAGTGGTGATTTTGATCTCGTATAATAATTATTATATTTTTTGAGTTAGCCTATCATAATGTGCTTAAATTTATATATTATCTTTACACAGAACCGCGCAAAAAAATACCAAAATTAGCAATATCGCGTTTTGTAAAAAAATTTTAAAAAATGCTCTTAAGATTAAATAATTTTTTTTAAGTACTACTACTAATTTTTTTATTCTTATTTCTTATCTAAATATTATTAAAACTTAACAGAATTATTTTAAAAAATATTGCGGTAAATGTAAAATAGACCGGGTGTCTAATAAAAAAATGCAAACTTAAGCTATGTAAAAAAAACATTGGATTTAGGGCTCAATTTGACATCTCTTCATTTGTGTGCCTCGGATTTCTATATTTTCTGGGTGATTTTGATCCTCCAAAGGAATTAGTTATACTAAGAAACAAGCTTTCAAAAACTGTATAATTTTATAAAAATCGTGCCGGAGTTTTTATGCCAAACATATTTAAAAATAGCACTTTTTAAAAAATTGTCGAAATTCCCAAAAATACACCATTTACCGTAAATATCGTTATACAAATGACAATTTTATAATTTTTAAAATCATACAGCCATACCAAATTTAAAGAGAACCTTTATTCTCGAAAACGGAACCAAAATTTTTATATTTAGTAGGGATGCCGATTACAAAAACTTTAATTATTTGCTGTCAAAATATTAATATTTTTTATGTCTCAAAATGCTTTGAATTTATATATAACCTCAGAACCTACAATACATTTAAATAACTGAAGCCCATAACAGGACCCGCAATAGATATTTATGCGTCCTGGGCGAAACAGTAAATTGGCGCGCCTATACTCATACTTCTAAATACATCTTATCCGGCTACTCTAGATGTACAATTTAGCACCTTTAGAGCTATGATTTGGCGCCCTTATGATTGGGCGCCCCTGAGCAGAAGCCCGGTTTGCCCGTGCCTACTACGGGCCCTGCCCATAGACGTACTAAAGGGGTCCAAAGTTACAAAAAAATACAAATACCAAATAAATTACTGGCTGTTTTCTGCGGCTTTTGGGGTTTGCAAGTACCTACAAATGTTTTCTATTTAGCTCTAGATCAGCGTGTACGTATATTTATTGTACTATATTAGTTCTAGGGTAAAAATATTATAATAAGACCATTTTAGGAATGCTTTATATAGGCAGTAATTTTAAGGCTTTATTGGTAAAATGTTGGCATACTTCCCATTATACCTGTAATAGTGAATTTGAAATTAAGCATCGCGGAGGCGTCATCATGTTTCCTCCCAATTTGTTGGTCACCTGAGTTACTACTGATATACTTATCGACCTTAAGGAAATCCTACTCTATGCAATACCACCTCTAGGGTATTATTTCAAGTATCTCATAGTTATATGGCTACAAGTAATTAGAAATATGATGGCTTGGAATAAATGTGTATAAAACAATGCAACACATTGTGTCATTATCTTTTTGGTGCGTTCGTAGAGAAGAAAATCAGAATCTTTTAATAAAATTTCGCAACAAAACGTATTTAGGTTTCTTGGTAAGTTGCATTTTTTTATAAAATTACCGGTATTTTAAAAATATCGCTAGCGGAGTTTATTATTTTATAAATATCTAAGTTAATAAGTATTTCTTTTCTATTTCGGTAATAACAAACCGAAACTAGAGAATGTTAAATTACATGTTTTTATAATTATTAGGTTCAGGTCCGGGGCTAAAGTATTGGCCGCCTATTTTGATGCCTCTCCTGATCAAAGAATTCTTTAAAATGTTCGATTTTAATAGGGTGAATTGCACTTTGCAAGTGGTGTTATTAATTTTTTAATAAATTTTTCGTTTTATTGTACTCATTTGGCTGCCCTCATATAACAACACCTTAGGTGACTGCGTCATTGATGGCCTTACCCCCAGACAAAATAGTTTTTTGGATTATAATAATTTGTCAAAATTTAACAGGAAGTAAAAAAAAATATTATCATATGGTAAAAATACACTTTCTTCGGAAATTACCAAACAATCTATGAGCCTAAAAATTTGGGATGGATTTCTTGTTTGCTTTTTTAATTCTGCTTGCATTTCTTTGCTTATGAATTCCTTATTAATGAACTGCTTCTAATGAACAAAAAAGCATCATGGTTAACATCCATAGGGGGTGAAAATTACTCGCAACTAAAAATAGCGATCCTTCATAAAGAGACAAATATTATTTAGTCGGCCATCTTTGATTTAAAAATTGACGAAAGTTGCTATGGTGATGCTCAAAGAGCAATCGATTCTCACTATGATACTTTTCATTTCATTGAAATCGGTTTAGTTTTATTGAATTTGTGAGGAAATGCAGACAAAATTAGGCAATCGTATAGTTTGTGAAACATCTTTGCCCTATCAATGGTTAAAATAAAAATTAATACTTCCAAAACTGCTAAGCCTAATTGAAAGGTTAAGTTTGATTCTGACCGCCATCTTGAATTTTAACAATGTGATAAATTTCGATAGGGACCTTTAAAGCGCAATTAATTTTTGCCTTGACACTTTTTATTTGAGGAAAATCAGTTTAGTAATAATTAATTTATTAGGAAATGAATGGAGACAGAATTGAAATCTGTACAATAAAGGTTAAAACAAAAATTAATTTTTTTGGAATAATCCAACTGATTTTCGTAATGCGTACCTCATCCGTGCGTGGCAAAAATAGGATTTTTCTATAAATTAAAAGAAAAAACTAAAAAAAGATCTGGAACATAAAAATAAAAAAAAGTGTGTTAGCTTAGGACCACACTTCAGAAGTATAAACTTTAACAAGTCGAAATTAATAATACTGGCCTTCATCCGCATCATCATATCGCTCGCTGAATGTTCCTCTCGCAGTTAGTCACCTCGAGCCGACTTCACCCGAATGAGCGTTACATAACCGAGCCTAACGGCTCAGTTCAATTCGCTACCCACAAAAACTGCTAAACGCGCCTAAAGAAGTTTACACTTCAACAAGCAAATTTAAAGGGTTTAGCATGATTTTGTGCTCCATCTTGTAATTTCAAGATTGCGGATAAATTATTTTTTCTTAAAATCCCGATTCATTTCCTGCAACCATCAGCTTTTTTCAATAAAATAGTTCAAGAGTTATAACGAAAAAAAAATTCCGGTTTTTTTTCGTTTTTTTTTTGCTTCACCCGATATTTTAATAAACTGGATGATATTATGTGGTCAGCACCCCCATTAATTTAAAAAAAATGAATACATTACAATTAATATAATGGAAGTACAAAAATTTCTATAGTTAAGTTCAAGTCATAGATCTACAGCAAGTTAATAACAGTAATGACTTGTTTTTATGGGATTTCATAGATTCTCTAAAAATAGCTATTTTTGGGGGCAAATGGCATGAAAACTTCAATATGGTTTTTGGAGATTTACAATAATTTTAAAAGCTTGTTCCTTGGGAAAGTAAATTCTTTTGAATTTGAAGGAAGTTCACGAGGTAAAAAGTTTTTACAAAAAAGTTTCACGGGCAAGACGCGAGCAGAAACGCGTCCCCGAGCTACCTTTACCTCTGAGGTCTTGCCCGTGAAACTTTTTTGTATAAATTCTTTTGGAGGAACAAAATCACCCGGGAAATATAAGAATCCCATGGACATGAATGAAGAGGTGCCAAAATTGACTCAAAATTCAAGGATTTTTAAAGTATCATTTCTTGTGTTTGGATTAAATTCCCAAACTCCCTGACTATTTTTTTTGAACTGCAATATATGTTTTAAAATTTTCTTTAAATTCTAAAACATAATAATAAAAACTTAAGAAAAAAATAGTTCAAAATAAAGTGTAGTAAAAAAATGTTTTTGTTATGAGCGAAATCCATGGACTCTATAAAAATACTGACTTGACCAAATTCAGTTCCTGCGAGTGAAAAATCTAAGTTATAATATATTCTTATAGGCAGACTCAAAAGGAACCTTAGTTTGCAACCAAACCCAAAATCACCCCTAAAACCACTTAACCGCTTCAGATAAACCAAAATTAAGGAAAAATACAAAAATGTAAATTTTCATAAAAACTAAATTTAACAATTTTTATTAAATGGAACTTAATCACGCTTCCAAAGTGTAATACCTTGTTAGAAAGGCACGCTCATTGTCTGTCGAAAAGTGAAATTAGAACTGTCCTACCTAATGTAGTTATTAAGTTATTTCAGAAAATCTGGATCAATGTCACGTCACATTTGAAAGCGTCGCAACGCCGCATATATTACGTCGCCGCAAAAAAAAATATGATTTTTGTAAATGTCTTCATAAGTTTATTAATCGTACCAATTTATATCAAAATCACCACAACTTCGGAAATTCTGCCCAACCAATTACATCGGGAGGAACTGAGAACTCATCTAATAACCCGTTTGAGCAGTTATTCTTATTGTTAGTCAACAAATAAAAATTTGTAGTCGGTACGACTGCGTACCAATTGAAATCATTGTTACTTAATTAATAGGGGCAAGTTACTTCCCCACTATTATTATACTTGCCGCCTGAATATTCAGGCTCTAACAAAGAATAAAACATGATTCAGCCGTATAGTATAGAACAAAAAAATTGAAAAGGCTCTCCTTTTTCGGTCTAGAAGCAAATCATATTACTTTTTGGCAACAGACCATTTCTCCCTAACTCGAAATATCGACAGTGACGGAGAAAAACCCCCGAAAACCTGTTTTTTTTCAGATTTATCTAGGGGCACGCCAAACTGCCTAGGGGCACGCCAAACTGCTGTACCATCTTTTTTTGAAACATTTCAGCCCATATTTAATCTATCTAAAACTCCACCTCGGAATGAGTTACGAAACTCAAACTCTGCACGATCGTGGATCTTTATAGAGTTAACAATCGCTCCAAGTTTCATGGACTTCCATAAAGTAGTAAAGTTTAAAAAACGTCGAAATTGCCACTCACTCACTCATGTATAGATCGTCAAAATTCTACCGTACTTCCAGACATGCAACAAAGCTGAAATTTGGCACACTGATGGAAATTGTGACCAAACCCTTGGAAAAAATCAAAAAACCTCAAAATTCTAATTTCCTCCCCTATACATGTAAAGTTATGTAAAAGTAACATTGCCTACTTTCAGAAGCCCTAGAGAGCTGAGCTTTGGCAGAGTGACGGGAAATATGATAAAACTATAGGAAAAAATTTAAAAACCCCAAAATTTTAACTTGCTTTCCTCCCCTATAACTTCCAGAAACGCTAGAGAGCTGAGCTTTAGAAACTGTAGAAGAAAATTCAAAAACCTCACATTTTAATTAACTTCCCTCTGTTCTAAATGTAAAGTTATGTAAAAGTAACATTGTCCACTTCCAGAAACGCTAGAGAGCTGAGCTTTTGAAGACTGATAGGAACTATGATAAAATTATAGGAAAAAATTTAAATACACCAAAATTTTTAACAAGGCATTGCAAAAGTTTTGAACAATATTCTGCATATACTACTTTAAAACTTAAATATTATCCAAATCCTTTAAAAAAGGAGTGAAATCAAAACAAAAACATTTTATGTAAAAAAGGTCAAGTACGCGAAAGTGGTATTCCGTAAAAAGAATTGAGATAAAAGTAAAGCCAAGTTCTCCAATACAAATTTTAGAATAAATGGTTCTTACTAGTTTCGAGATATTTTTCTAAACTAGGCTAGAAAGCTGAGCTTTGGCAAACTGATAGAAAATATGATAAAACTATAGGAAAAGATTTAAAAACCCTAACATTTTAATTTGCATTCCTCCCCTATAAATGTAAAGTTATGTGAAAGGAACATTGTCCATTTCCAGAAACGGTAGAGAGCTGAGCTTTCGAAGGCCGATAGGAACTATGATAAAACTAAAAAAAAATTAAATAACCCCAAATTTTTAATTAACCTTCCTCCTCTATAAATATAAAGTTATGTAAAAGTAACATTGCCTACTTCCAGAGCTGAGCTTTGGAAGACTGATAGGAACTATGATAAAACTATAGGAAAAAAATTAAAAACACCAAAATTTTAATTTACTGTCCTCCCCCATAAATGTAAAGTTATGTAGAAGTAACATTGTCCACTTCCATAAACGCTAGAGAGCTGCGCTTCGAAAGGCTATTAAGGAAATCATAGGAAAAAAATAAAAAACTTCAAAATTTAATAAGGTATTGCAAAAGTTTTAAGCAATATTCCGAATATTTTACTACTTTAAAACTTAAATATTATCCTAATCCTTTAAAAAAGGAGTGAAATCATAACAAAAACATTTTATGTAAAAAAAGCCAAGTACGCGAAAATGGTATTCCGTAAAAAGAATTGGGATAAACGTAAAGCCAAGTTTTCTAATACAAATTTCAAAATGAAACGTGTTTACTAATTTGGAAATGTTTTTCTAAACTTGGCTATTACAGCTGCAAATGACTCTAGACACAGTGCTTAATTGAACATAAAGAAGTTTGACTGTAAAGTTTAAAAAAAACATTTCCAAACAAGTAAGAACTATTCATTTTGAAATTTATACCATTTTCGCCTACTTCGCTTTTTTTTTTAAATGAAATGTTTTTGTTATGATATAACTTTTATCTACTATCTAAATCAACCAATTGGATTATTTTTTATGCACGATTGGTCTTATGGAGAATTGCCTTAATTTAATAGATTAAAATTAAAAACTCGTATATCAGTTGAAGATTTACGATCTTTTACTATGATTTACAACGTGTCCTACAATTATTATGAAAACCAAAATGTGGCTTTTTAAAGCGTTAAAATCTTTAAAATTTCAAAGTTATATGACTATCAATAAAGAAATAAAACTGACCCAGATCCCTCAGAAAAATGAACGCAAAATGGGTCAAAAACCAAAAAGGCCTGTTTGAGTGAAGCCAGAAACTAATGGTTTAATAGTTCGTGGACCGCATGGTGGTTATTGTCAAAATGAAGGACAATAAATTTTAATAAAATCGGAGATGCCCAGATTTGGTCCCAAATTCAATGCCAAAATTAAAACGAAACTAGGTTAAAATGTCATAAAACTGACCGAGTTTTAAAATTCATTCAATTACTTTAGCAGCATAAATTGAAGGTGAAATTATTTACTGTCACATGTTGACAGATGATAAATAAATTCTGACAATTGGAGTCTAAGAAACCCCAATAATAAATTAATAACTTTATAAAATTATTTTATTATTTTATTTTCGTAGATATACCTACATCCTTTAGAGTTTGTTATTTTACTTTTACAATGTAGTGCATATATCACTTTGATTTGAGAACGGAAAGTGGCACTTTACAGTAGAGTAAGCTGTCAAGTTACTTTGCCGCATAGTGTGTAAAGTAAAATTAAACATTTTTTATCTAACTTATTTCAGAAATAGATGTTCTCTATTAGAGAGGTGATCCAATATGTAAATTGTGTATTTAAAATTTAACTAAATACATTTTCTCCACTTTTCACAAAATTGGTTGAGATAAGCACGCACGTGAATCTATTTAAATAAAATTAAACCATTAAACTTGTTTTTCTAAACGTTACTTTTTGCTTTAAAAAAAATCTTTAATTTATTATACAAAGCTGCAATTAGATAAATGTGATCATGCGAATATGCAAAATTGCTACAAGTATAGTTAAACATTTTAGACTTTTTATTCATTACAAATATACCTAATTTTAACTAATTTTATTAAATTATGCATAACTGATATAGGTAATTTATAAATTTGGTACAACAATAACTATTAATATATTTGCTTGACTTTGAAGAGACGATTTTGTTTCTTGTGCGTTTCAAACAATATCTCATTAAAAATAAAAAAACATTTGAATTAAAAAACAAATTTTTGCCCTTAGGGAAAAGGGGACCTACGATGCACCCCCAAATATTTTCCGCTATAAAATAAAAATAGTTGAGATATTTTAAAAAAGCTTCGGTAGCTTCAGTTTGTGGTCAAAAATTAATATATAAAAATGATGACCCCTTTTTTTTATAAAATGTAAAAACAAATTACATTATGTTCTAAATACAAGTTGATTCTAAAGTATCTTGTGGAGTAACAAAAAACAATTTTAATAAAAAAATGCCTCTCAATTATGTCTTGCCGAAAAAAACTAAAAAATTAAAAGTTTCTAACGCATTCAAGGCTTTAGGCATGTCTTTCTCCTAATGCTGCATATTTTTTTCTTAATTTTACTTTAAAAAGTAAAAATCAATTCTTTGTAAACCCAATCCTAAGCTCAAAACCATCTTAAACTTAGACCACTGTCTACACATACTTAGAGTTAACCAAATGGCACTCATCCAGGGCCGTACCAAACAAAAAAATTTGGGGGAGGGGATAAGAAGAATTGCACAAAATTGTAATTTCTAGCTTGTTTCTTAATTTTTGCTGATATCGATCCGATGTCAACTAAAAATGTCTGTAAAAAAATTGTCAATTTTGTACCCTGTCACTTGTGTCCCTTTATCAATTTTAATGTTAATCCTCGATTAAAATACATAAACGGAGTATAACGAATCTAATACCTTGCCAACTAAAAGATATTTAAGATATAGTCCATATTGGGTAAAAAATAACTAAAACCAAAATTCTGACAGTATTTTTAGTTATTACAAAAATGGTAGCAAGAAATTTTCTCCAACGACGAACTTCCATATAAAAGTTATATAATTTTTTAAACATTGCACTCGGATGAAGACACACTTGTGTTTCTAATCTGCCCTAAAAAAGATATATATTTTGATGATCTGTATTTGGCTAAACAAAAACAAAATGGCGCTAGCAGGCACGTCTAGCCATTTCTAAGACCTAGTTGTTCTGGGTGGGAAGCTTTATTATTGTTCAACAAGTTTTCAATCAATGTGTGAATACTACGTTATTTTAATTATTATGAAAAAGATGGGCCAAATTGGGGGGGCAATTTAAAACATGACTAATTAAAGACGGTTTTCTTAAAGCGAAAGAATAAATGCAAGTGCTAAACTATTTACTAGGTACGCTCATTAATTACCTAATTTAGAAAACTAATAAAACTAAAAATAATTATCAAAAATGTAACAAGAGTCTAAAAATTGAGTTGTGAATTTTTTTTTAATAAAAAGGATGAAAATAAAAGTATGTATATGCAAAGTTTTTACAAGCTTTTATTTAACTTCACCTGTATGTATGTATGTATGTGGGTATGTACATATGTATGTAATTAAATCTTGCAACTTATTTTTGAAGAACTTCCAAGCATCCGATTGCCTTCAAATTTCGCATGGCGTCTTAGTTCCGATGTCAATACAATAATTTGGTTTCATCGGGTACCTGCCTCCCCCCTAACGTGGGGGGTGGAGAGGGAGAAAAACTTTAATTCGTCCGATTTCCACCAAAATTGGTATCTGGGGGTTTTTGAGGATGAGAATTACGAATTTTTGATCAGATTACAAAAATTCAATATGGCGGATTCAAAATGGACGATTTAATTTCAAGTTTTTCTGATTACTTTCAACTGACTTCCACGTATCCGATTGACTTTAAATTTGTTGTACCGTTATAGTTCCGATGACAATCCAATAATGTGGTATCACTGACTGCCTACCTCACCCCTAACCTGGAGGGCCGAGAGGGGGTAAAATTTTAGTTTGTTGGATTTCCACCAAAATTGGTATCTGGGGGTTTTTGAGGATGAGGATTATGAATTTTTGATCAGATTACAAAAATTCAATATGGCGGATTCAAAATGGACGATTTAATGTCAAGTTTTTCTGATTACTTTGAACTGACTTCCACGTATCCGATTAACTTTAAATTTCGCATAACGTTATAGTTTCGATGACAATTCAATAATGTGGTATCACTGACTGCCTACCTCCCCTCTAACGAGGAGGGCGGAGAGGGGGTAAAATTTTAGTTTGTATTTTGTTTAGTATCAAATCGTTGGACGGCCTTCTTATCGAAGCAAGCGTGGATCTGGGTCAAAATCTAGAGGGGTAATAGTAGACGATTTTTTTTTTTAATATAATTTTTTTTTCTGCTTTCCATTATTTTATTAGGAAAAAGTGCATTTTTTTCTAGTGGGGTAATTACCCCGTTACCCCCCCTCAAATCCGCGCTTGCATCGAAGACTTAGATATTTCAAAATTGACAAGAAAGACTCCCTGCAATATTGATGCGCTAGCTGAAATGCATAGACTTAGACAAATCTAAAAATAAATTAAAAAAAAAAAACTTTTTGAAAACAAGCTTTTATAAAATGGACTAAAAAGCATAAAATAATGTTTTGAGTATTCTGATATCATAATAATAAAAGCGATGGGCGTATTTATTAGGTAAATAAATGCCTTTCCATGCGCATTTGGTGGATCGTCCACAACCGATGATGGGCCGACTCTTCTTTTTCAATGTGACAAAATAAATCGACACACTGCCGGTCGCCGATGATCTGCCTAATATGAAGCAGACGTAATAATGCCCATCCATATCAGAAAAGTGTAAGGGTAGCTTAAGTAGGGTTGGGTTGGGTTGGGTTAAATTGTCTACCCTTACATTTCTCTGCTATAATAGGTATAATGAATTTCGATTTTCACTAAACTTCGAGTTAACAAGGCTAAAACAAAAATGGGTAAATTTCCTTTAATACGCCCATCGCTTTTATTATTAAGATATCAGAACACTCAAAAAATTATTTTATGCTTTTTAGTCCATTTTCAAAAAGTTTTTTTTTCTAAATTTATTATTAAACTAGCAAACATATTGCCTAATTAATAAAAATATTTGGTTTTATTCAAAAAAAAACTATGAATAAATTCATCTGAAAACATTTTGTTAATTAGTGTTCTAAAAATGGATACATTGGCAGTTAAATGGCTAAAATATATTTATTGATTTTTGAGTTATTGTGTCACAGACAGATGCCATCACAAATTTTGGCGGTTAGGTCTTTTTTTTGGACGATCCCAATAGGCTTCCTATAGATGGCATATTACGTATAAGATAGATGGCTAAAAAATAAGTCAATTAAGCATCCTTTTTTAGTCTATATTTGCCAAGTAAAAATTATCATTGACTGGGCAAAAATCAAGTTCAAAAACACGACAAAAAAAAATTTAAGCAGCTGTTCATATCTTGGATTAAGTCAAGTAGTATTATTACAAACACAACAGTTTTTTAGAAATTAAAAGAAAAATGTGAGGGAAACGAGTGAAATTTAAAGGACAAGTATATTTAGTGACCCAATTTTATAAAAGATTTTCTTTTTTTTTACAGAATAGAATACAGAACCAAATTTTAGTTTGAGTATGTTTTCAGCTGTTTTAAATAAAAATCTAAAAAATCAGCGTCAATTCTGCCATAACAAATGCGAAATGCCCATAGCACTACTACTTATCACTACTAATTGTTTTATTATTTTTGAGTCCTAAAAATTATTTCGAGGGGGATGAACCCTTGGTCCTTGGAAAAAAGCAATTACCTATTAGATTCCAAGAAAGTTTTTGTGATGAACGATCAACTTATAAATAAAGCAAATCAACATGATTTACCAAAGCAGTTTATAAAATTAAGAAATCAGTTCAAATGGGGAAAAACATATTAATTCAGGATCGCTCTCGCTCTCTCACTCAGGTGAACCGTTGGTAAATGACCCACCGTATATATAATTTTAAAAAAATTAAAGAATAAACCATAGGACTACAAATAGAATTTATTAGACCAATAAGGACGCACAATAGATGGCAAACCGCTAAATTATTTCCAGTTTAAATTTGTTATATGCGAGTACTGAATCAAATACGATTGCAGTACGGACTTGATGGATGGTGAACCATAAAAGTTAATTGTGTCAAAGATTCGAGATGGTAGTTGTAAAAACGGTGGCAAGTTGGCCAAATTGTAAATGATTCTGTTTAAAACTTGGCCACAATGGCCGTACGCAAGAAAAATGGTGAGGGACTGACAAGTCTACAAAACGATATCAATAGTCCCAATGAGACACAGCTCTATTTCAGCTTGTGTCCTTTGTGATGTGATTTTTTATATGAAAGAGAAAAAGTGCCATCTTGAAGTTAATTCAAAGTTTTAGTAAGTATATTAAACAATAATCTATAAAAATGATAAATACATATATTCGCCTTTATTCTTACCCACTTCTTTTGCGCACTTGTTATGAAAATAACTATTAGCTCACACTACTACTATAAGTAGTGTGAGCTATGGTGATCCTAATTTTTTCGAGAAAAAAAAAGTTGCTCCGATTTCAAAAATTTTTATATATCATTGCGTTTCAGATGATTTTGAAACTTTTTTGTTTTGCTGTCTGTCTGTCTGTCTGTCTGTATGTCTGTCTGTCTGTATGTCTGTATGTCTGTCTGTAACGACCAACCCGCATAACTCAAAAACCGCTTGTCCAATTTTAATGAAATTTGGTACCTAAGTTGGGTCTTGGGCCGTGATGGTTCCGTTTAAAAATGAACAAAATCCACCGAACGCAAGCCAAATAAAAGGGTGGGGGTAGATTCCAAAAATTAGAGTTTATGTGAAAATATGGCGTGTGTGATATCAAACGAAAGGTAATTAAGTCTGGAGTTTAAAAAAATGAATTTTAGTTTATTTTTAAAAAAAGGGTGGGGGTAGATGTCAAAAATTAGAGTTTAAGTGAAAATATGGCGTGTGTGATATCAAACGAAAGGTAATTGAGTCTGGAGTTAAACAAAATACATTTTTGTTTTTTTCAAAAGGGTGGGGGTAGATTAAAAAAATTTGAGTTTAACTCAAAACATGGCTTGTGTGGTATCAAACGAAAGGTAATTGAGTCTGGAGTTGAATAAAATATATTTCAGTTTTTGATTATATTAGCTCACACTATAACTATAGTACCTAGTGTGAGCTTAGATGCCCATAGATTGGCAGAGTATTTTAATTTATAGTGGAGGTCTAGTACTGCTGGTGGTAAAACTATTACCCCCCTAATCTGAGGGCACGGCAGTGCCCGGCCAAGTTCGCGGCGTAAACTGCTGTACCATCTTTTCTTGAAACATCGTAGCCAATATTTGACCTATATAAAACTCTACTTCGGAATGAGCTACAACACTCAAATTTTGCACAGTCGTAGATCTTCATGGTGTTAACAACCCCTCCAAGTTGCATAAAATAGTAAAGTAGTTACGAAATTTCAAAAGACGTCGAATTGCAACTCACTCACTCATGTATAGATCATCAAAATTCTACTGTACTTCCAGACATGTTACAAAGCTGTCAAAAAACCCCAAAATTCTAATTTACTCCCCTCCCCTATACATATAAAAGTAACATTGTTCACTTCCAGTGAGCACTAGAGAGCTGACCTTTGCCAAACTGACAAATATCCGAACCGAACCGAACCGAACCAAACTGACAAATATGATAAAACTATAGGAAAAAATTTAAAAATCCTAAAATTTTAATTGGCTATAAAACCTTCAAAAAAAGAAAAACCACGTATTCAACAAAATCGCAGAAATTTATTTTCGGAAAAAAAATCTTATATTGCACAAATTTACAAACTAAACAGAGCGAGTGAATAAAATAGATTCTTTGTTAATGAAGCAATAAATATCTGTTTTATAACATAAAAAGGAAAAATATATTTCCTTATGATGGCAGAATAGGAAAAAATTAAAATTTTTATTTACTTTCCCCTCCCCTATAAATGTAAAGTTATGTAAAAGTAACATAGCTTACTCTTACAGAAACGCTAGAGAGGTGAGAAACTATAGGAAAATATTAAAAAACCCTTAAATTTTAATTTACTTCCCTCCCCTGTAAATGTAAAATTATGTAAAAGTAATATTGCCCACTTCGAAAAACGCTAAAGAGCTGAGCTTTGGAACGCCGATGGAAACTATGACAAAACTATAAGAAAAAATTTAAAAACACCAAAATTTTAATTTGCTTCCCTCCCCTATAAATGTATCGTTATGTCAAAGTAACATTGCCCACTTCCAAAAATTCTAGAGAGATGAGCTTTGAAAGGCTGATAGGAACTATGATAAAACCGTAGGCAAAAATTTTAAAAACCTCAAAATTTTTTAATAAGGCATTACAAAAATTTTAACAATATTCCGCATATTTTACTACTTTAAAACTTAAATATGATCCAAATCCTTTAAAAAAGGAGTGAAATCATAACATAAACATTTAATGTAAAAAAAGCCAAGTACACGAAAAGTTCTTTAATACATATTTCAAATTGAAAGGTTCTTACTAGTTTGGAAATATTTTTCTAAACTTGGATATTACGGCTGCAAATTACTCTTAGGTAACAGTGCTAAATTGAATATAAAAAAGTTTGGCTGTAATAGCAAAGTTTAAAAAAACATTTCCAAACTAGTAAGAACCTTTCAATTTGAAATTTGTATTAAAGAACTTGACTTTACTTTTATCTCAATTATTTTTACGGAATACCATTTTCGCATACTTGGCTTTTTCTAGATGAAATGTTTTTGTTATGATTAAATTTTTTCCAATCGAGTTGTTAATATATTTTTTCACGCGAAAAAGTAAGTACAGTACAGTCCCGATTATCCGAAATAATGTGGACGGATAATCGAAATTTCGGTTAATCCGATTTTTTTTTTGGAAAATAGGAGTTTCGGATGCGTATATCATTAGATCGACTTAAAAACATTAGTAACACTCTGTCGGCTAACTAAAACAATTCGCATTTAAGACCGTCGTATTGCCGTGAAACCCCGAGGGGAACCACCTAGCAGTATAGGTGAATCCCAGACGCGTTTCGTATAATGCGAATTTTTTGGGTTAATCGGGATTTTTGACGAGTCGTTAAATACCGAGATGAATTCCAAGACGTGCGCAAGCGTTGATCTGTCACTTCTGCCAACCAATCAACTGAGAGCAGGTTTTATACAGCAAAACTTTAACAATTCCCAGTTCTTTTTGATGAAAATTCGTCGTTTTTGTTCTGTGAAAATGCCGGTGACGTGCAAGTTGTGTGACAAATTATTTAGTACCCAATTTAATTTGAATAAACACTGTCATCGGGGTTCTACTGTATGTCTATGCTACGATAAACATTTTTTTAAAGATTTAGCGTATTTAAATTTGAAGAAATACTGCATATACCTCAAAAAATATTAATCGCAGCATATAGATATTGTATATGTTTGAAATCAAAAAGAAAAGACGAATCTTAAAATGCAAAAATATACAGGGTGTTCCCTCTAAAAAAATCGACTTTATTGTCACACCCTGTACAGGGTGTCCCAAATTCGTTGTTTTTTTGTGGTGTCGGGTATTTCTAGGGGAGAAAGAAAAAAACTGAGCCCCCTTTGCGACGCTCAAATTTTAAGAGAAGCCTAAAGGTGAAAACTACATTTAGATATAGCAAGCCGTTTTTAAGCTACGGAGTGTTTTTGTCTGCATTTTGCTTTTGTGTAAATAGCTTTCTTATAGATCTTTTCTTGAAGAATTGACAGATGTAAACGGCTTTTATATATCTCTTTTGGTTTTTAAAATATTGCATAAAGTTGTTATTTTTCTTACAGAATAACTCTAAAACTCTCTCTAAAATTTCCTTTAAAATGATGTATCACACTCAATATTTTAAATATTATTTTTTTTTATTGTTTTCTTTATTTTTATTTTTTAATCACCTCTTTATTATTTTTTTATTTTTATAATTTTATAATATTAAAATATTTTAAACCCATTAAGCAAACTAAAATATGTGGTAAAAATAAAAAAAAACAAAAATATAAAGAAATCCCACTAATCCCATAAAGAAAAATTAATTTTATGTGATATCTCAAAAACTAAACGTGACAAATGAAATTTAATTTAACAGTTGAATTCCTCTTAAAAAAGTGTCTAAAGAATGTTTTCACAGAAATAAAAATATTAATAAATAAACAAGTTCGGTTTGGTTCGGTTCGGCTTCCCAAAACGCAGACTTTTTAAAAACACCCCGTAGTTTAAAAACGGCTTGCTATATCAAAATGCGATTTTCACCTTTAAGCTTCTTTTGAAATTTGAGTGTCGCAATTGATTGATCAGGTTTTTTTAGCCCCTCTAGAAATACCCGAAACTCCCCAAAAACATCGAATTTGGGACACCCTGTACATGGTGACGGATAGAAAAAAATTATGTTGGCTTTTAAAGTTAATCATCATCATAATTAACCAAAAAAAATCATCAATTTATTATAGCCCTTTATTTTCAATGATAAAGTTGCTGAGTGCTCCGGTTATAAAAAACCACCCGGTACCTACTTAAAATCATACCTAAAAATTAGAATTCACCATTATTTTATACCTTGAATTTTTTATTATACGTTAAGCTCTTCGATCTCGCGCCAATCCCGGTATTCGCGCCAATAATTTAAATTAGACATTTTGACGTTAATTTTGGCGCATGCTCCTTTGATGGAATTCATCTCGGTATTTAACGACTCGTGATTTTTGTTTTTAAAGTTTTTTTCTGATAAACCGGATTTCGGAAAATCGCGATTCGGATAATCGGGATTGTACTGTACAGCGTGTCCCATTTTCGATGGGATTAAATGGGAAACTCGGTTATTATTAAAGATATTGATTTTTTGGCTGCACCTTACCGTGCTCTTTTTTTGAGCCCTTAAAAATAGTGTAATCAGATTTTTGCTATACCCCTTAGATTCGCTAATACAGGGAGTTTTTGAAAAAATTGCATATTTAATAATCCCTTATATCTCGCTTATTTTTCAAGATATTTTTATTCTGTAAAATCTTTTTTATAGCAACTTTTTTAGAAAAAAATAATGGCTTTGTCAATTTTTATAAAATATTGTTTAGTTTTTGAGAGATTGTATTTATCATAAAAAAATTAAATACGGACCTGGATTTTTTTTTTACTATTTTGATTGGTTTCATGCTATTATTATAACAAAATAATAAAACTTTATATTTTTTTATTTTAAAGTTAAAAAAAATATTTAATATTTAAAAAAAAAATATGCCCAAACCCGGAAATTTCCAACATAAATATAAATTAAAAATTGCTACTTGAATGATTTTTAGTTTAACTGTTTTGATACTTAGCAAATTAAAATTGTTTTACGTTAATTTAAAGACTTATTTGAAACAGTCTACGACAAATACAAAAAATAATAACCAATTTTTCTTTAATGATATCGATGTTCAAACTGATTGCCATTATTGGCATTTTTGAGTAATTTTTCTTAGCGCATTTTGTATAAAAACATTTCTGCCGTTTAAATATTGGGATTTTGTTGCTTGAATAAAGCAATCAAACATATCACATTTTTCAAAATCTGGATATGGTCGATTTCTAGCCATTTTAGAATAATTTTGAGTGAGCTATTCACAAAAGTGACAAGTTAAATGATAATGTCGGTTCCACACTTTTGTTTTTTCATGTTGAAGTGATTTTCATGAGTTGCTGTGCTACCATCCAATAATTACTATGATATTATTTTTGTAACTTTTTAACTTTTTTATAAATCTTTTAATTAACGTTTCAAAAAGAGATAAACTAAAAATCGTTCAACTGGTGTGTCTTTTGTCAATTTTTAATTTATATTTACGTTTGGAAATTTCGAGGTACTAAAATTTTTAAATAATAAATATTTTTTTTAACATTAAATCAAAAAAATATTAAAGTTTTATCATTTTAAGATAATAATAGCATAAAACCAATCAAAATAGCAATTAAAAAAATACAAGTCCGTATTTAATTTTTTTATGATAAATACCATATCTCAAAAACTAAACAATATTTTAAAAAATTGACAACGTCATTATTTTCTCCTAAAAAAGTTGCTATAAAAAGGTTTTTACAGAATAGAAATATCTTGTAAAATAAGCGAGATTTAAGGGATTATTAAAAATGCAATTTTTTCAAAAACTCCCTGTATTAGCGAAACTACGGGGTATAGCAAAAATCTGATTACACGATTTTTAAGGGCTCAAAAAAAGAGCACGGTAAGATGCAATCAGAAACTCGATATCTTTAATAATAACCGAGTTTCCCATTTATTCCCATCGAAAATGGGACACGCTGTACCTATCACAGAATACCAATAAACCCAGGCGACCTAACAGAGCCGTTTATTGTGGTACCTATCTATTATTTGACTGCGTAATGGAAATGGAAGCAACGAATTGCTTTTCAACTAAAGAATAGTTAGTTTTCTTTCACTTATCCATTTTTGTCCAATTCTTAATGGAAAGATTACATTGACTAAAAATTAGAATGTTTTAAAAACAACTTGTTATTTTAAGCTCAAACATATTGTTGAACATGTTGTTATTTTAAATGGTTTTTTGCTCCTTAAGAATGACAAAATACAAAAATACATCACATACACTGCTTATCACAATAAAAAATATATCATTTAATTTCGTATTCCTCCTATAATAAAAACATTATAATCAAAAATACATTTGGTAATACTTAAAATAAATGATATTTTAGAATACATACCCATTAAAACTTTTTGTATTAATGACAAGTCCCTCAGAATTCACGGAAGGATCGGGCACAGGGTAAGGTCACTAGATCACAAAAGGAACTTCTGTGACTTTAGCACAGGGGACAGTAAAAATCAAATAGTTATTTTTCTAACCAGTGCGCAAAGTGATACTTTTTGACACGCATCAGCAGCTAGAGGAATGACGCGAAGCCATATACGTAAGGAATTACATATATACGCGAAGCGGACTTTGAAAGACAGTGTCCTACCCGCAGCCAACGATAAAGACAGGCCATGGCGCGTTATAAGCTAGTCGGCGGTCACGTGATCTTAGGAGTCCCAGGATTCTTATTGTACTGCTTAATATATTATATGTTTTTACATAATTTAAATAAATTAACAAAAAAATTTTGTTCTTTTATAGGCAAAAATTGAAAAAAATATTTTGCTGATATATGTGTTTATTATGGATAAAAGAACTGAATCTATAAAATAAAAAATTATACAAAATTTGCACTCTAATATCTTCAGGTAAATATATTAGGTACATAATATCGTTAGTAACTTCAAATCTATACAAGTCTTTCAAAATTCGACATATCAAACCTAAGCTTTTAGTTTTTTAATTTTTCTTTGAGTGTCATCATCTTTGTCTGAGTTCTTATTCAAAGATTTATTAGCAGACACTAAATCATTGTGCTTTTTAATAAAATTATTTTAAAAAACTTTACATGCCCATAAACTAATTTTTTCAAGCTTTGACAATAGTTCTTCTCCACAAAAACACTCGCTAGAGCTATCTGAAGAAAAATTTTCAATATAAAACATTTCACAATAATTTATTAAAAAGAAACAAGTGATTTTCTGAATAAGTGAGATGGTTTTCACATTCAATGAACTGAATGTAGTGGTCGTCAATATTTTTTTGAAAAATTACCCAGCACAAAGTTTAATATATATTTCATTAAAGTGTAAGTTAACTACCAACTCATGTTCTTTTAAAAGCTGTATCTTACTTTTTAAATATTTCACACTACCAGAGAGATTACTCTGTTAAGAATATTTTACAAATAAGTTTTTTAATATTGCGAGGGTGCGGAAGACATATTCTTAGAATTGTAAATTGACGTGTATGCACTGGATGACTGGATAAAAAAGATAAAGCCAACATTAAAGTGTATCCACCATATCTTCGATTCTCAGGTTACCTTTTCAAGAGACCTAATTGTTCAATAAGAAATGATAATTGAATATATTTTTTACTCTCACTATCGAAAATGTCACTAAGGATGTTTATTACTTGATCAATCTTATCCAAGATCTTATCTTTTACCACTTCTTTTCCGTTTGCAACATATTAGGTTTCAGTTTTATAGTTGGACCGACAAGGAACAACACTAATTACACGGTAGTGACATTGATTATCTTATAGGTATTTTCTTTATAATTTACTCATTAGCCATTAATTATTTTAACGCAGCCCACTACAGTCTTTTTCGTAGGCTGCGTTATTTTAATAACTTTGATAAAATTCACATAAAATTTAAAAAAAAATCGACGTAAACAAACATACCAAAACTGAAAACACACATGTTTTATAATGACAGCGGGCCGTGAGGCGTTTTTTTGTGAGCCTCCTACGATCACGTGATATTTCCGCTCCCGGGCCGGTCTTTCTCGTGAGCTGCGGTCCTATAGTTCAAATTATACACATTTGTAATGACGTCATTTTTGTTTATCTTTGTTTAGTATATTATAAACAGCGGTGACAATAAACTTTTTAAAAAAGTTGTCAATCAAAAAACATTGATTGGCAAAAATATCTACGCCAAACGTTTTTTTCTTACCTGGTGACGTCATTACAAATGCGTATAATTTAGACTATACCTACCACTGCAATACTTTTTCTACGACTCGACTGTCTTAAAAAAGTAGAAATCTAAAATAAATAATAAAAATTTTTATTATTAGGTATTATTATTATGGGTGGGTGTGATGGATTTTGAATTTTTCTTTTCATTAACAGAGAAAAAATATTAAAATGTGCAGTGCGCCTTGAAAAAACTGAGATATACTTACAGTACTTGACAAAATTATAGCAACAAATCATATGTTTATAAAAAGTAGTAAATTAAGTACATTGCACATGAACTACAGATTGATCTTCGACGAGTTAAAAGAGCACATATTTTCTAAATCGTATGAGAATGGAACTGGTTTATATTTTCTCTGGTTAGGAAAAAATTCATTTTTGGACAAACAATCATTTTTCTCCTCATGTTTTCAAAGCCTTGAATATTTGGTTAAGCGCAAAGTAATATATTTTTTGTGGTTTAAGTTATTTATGTCAGAAACGTGGACAAGACACAATACTTATGTATTGGAAGCGGATCAAGTGAGTTAGTACTAGACAATGGACAAACAATATCTCCATGCAATGAGTATGCATACTTTGGTGTCACATTTGATAAGACAGGAACAGACTGTAAAGAACTGGAAAAAAGAATAGTAAAAGCAAAAAAGGTTTTGGGTTGGCTTAACAGTATTTTATGGAGCAGAGCGATAAAAAAGAATCTAAAATTTAACATATATGAAACAATGGTGAAAAGCACGCTGTTGTATGGAATAGTGACTTGTCGCGTAACAGAAAAACACAAAGCAAAAATGGAAGGTGTCGAAATGGATGCAATAAGATGATCAATGAGAATATCTAGAACAGATCATATAAGAAATGAGATCATAAACGAAAGAATGCGAATCGAGGGAAGCATAACGAATGACATCACTAAAAGACAATTGATATGGTACGACCATGTACAACGGATGAACGACGAAAGATTACCAAAGCAGGTCCTAGAATTGCAACCAATAGGGCGCAGAAAAAGAGGGCGTCCTAAACTGGTCAAAAAAACCTGACGGAAGATGATTGTCAGAATCGAAGGAGGGGAGAATAGGTGTCGGACAACGTAGAAAAACGTTCTAAACCGACATAGTAGTATCAAAGTTTAGCCTATTTCGAAGTGATGATGTGACATGTGAGACGACAACAATCTACTATAAAAAGCTAAGCATGTTTTCACTTCAGATCCTTAACTGTTGAGGAAAAATAGCAAAAATCGGGGCATTAGCAATCCCGAAGAGGATGGTTTCAGGACTCGGAACACAGAGGTCGGGACTCCTGACAACCTCATTCATGCTTTGCTCTTTTAGATCCGGCTCTGTTTGACATTGGAGACTATATTTTACTCACAGAATTTTTACTAAACTTTTTAATTTGAGCAGTGTATATTACTTCTCGTGTTTTCTCGCGCAAACGAAAACACACATCTCTCGGTTTGGATACATATGTCACTTGATCCCGAAGATTAGCCGCCTCATTATCGAGAAATGTCCCACCTGGGGCGACAACTAGATCCGCAGTCAGCGAAAGCCAATTTATGTCAATATAAGGTTTAAATTGGGCCTTAAACAGGGATTAAATGTATCATCACTTCCTCAAAATATATGGGAGGGGTTGGATAATATTTTGAAATTTATTTCTAAATGATACGAGTATAAAGTTTCGATCCAAGAAATATCGTGGTTAAAATTTATTGGTTCATTTTTCAAAAGTATAGAGCAAGAACATCGAAAAAATACTGTGCCAATTTATGGGCACCTAAGCTCGTACGATTCAGGAGCGTTCCTAACATTTTGGTTGCCTGAGGCAAAAGGAAAATTTGCTGTACCTCATTTAAAAACAAACATTTCGTGCAATCGTTTTTTTTGCACCCTAGGAACTAGAATTTGTTTTATATACAGTCGAACCTCTATAACTCGAACCTTTATCACTCGAACCTTTTAAGTGGTCCCTGCATTTTTTATATGTATCTATTTTAAACTCTTTAACTCGAATTTCTATAACTCGAACTCTCCATAACTCGAACTGTTTTAGTTGTCCCTAGATATTAAAAGTGTTGACTCAGTCCCTCTCCTGAGGTATTAAAATTATACTCTTCAATCCTTCCAGAGATGCATGAATAACTTTCATACATCCTTGATCCTTCAGAAGTTAAAAGCGACCGCAAAAATCGAGTAAATATACAATACACGAAACTTTGAGGAGACCTACGTCCAGTGGCGGCTGCTACAGGGGGGGCAATGTGGCAGTGCCCTGCCAAAACTAGACAACAACCAGTATTTTTAATTGATTTATTTTAAAAAAGTTAAATCTTCCCGTACGACATGTCTGGTTCTTTTTTTTAGTCTGCGGTTAACAAAAGGCGATTAATTAGGTAAACTATTTTAGCGTAAATAATTACAAGCCGGCAGCACCGCGCGGAACAAGATTTCAATTTCACCCGTTTTTCAGCGGTGTATGGATGGCTGTTCTCGCGCGGGGGCGGAAGGAATATTTGTTTTAGTTGACGTCGGCCATATTCATCGTGCGAAAACGTTCGTTGCCCTTCCTACGTGTTGCCGATTCGATCCTTAGTGAAGACGTATGAGTTTGTTTTGATTTGGGGTAGGTCAGTAGTTAAAAGCCTTGCCGGTCGCGTCCATTGTTTGTTTTAGTCTGTTTTCAAAATGGAAATAAATACCGTCGAATATATAATAATAAATAACTGTGCAAATTTAAATACGTTGACATATACATATTTTTTTTTGCTTTATTTGTCTTATTATGAACAATCCACGATCCTGCGTGGGTGGCAAAAGGAATGTGTGATAGCAAGCACTTTAGTAAAAAGTTAAAGACACAAAGTAAGTGCTACTTATTTAAATACCCACAAAGATTTTTCTATGCTAGGCAAGACTGATATTAGGTGCAAATTGAATAGTGCCTATAGGCAAAACATTACCGAACATAATGAAAATGTGGCAAAAAATAGACATATATTTAATAGGTTAATAGACTGTTTAAAATTCTGTGGGATTTTTGAGGTTGCTCTACGGGGCCATGATGAGTCTGAAACTGGTGCTAATCCGAGCACTTTGCGCATGTAAAATAAGGGCGAATAGACTTTATCTATAAACAAATAAACTAAAAACTACACCAAGTAGCTACTTGTTTGTAAAATGCTAAAATAAAATTGTTTAGGTAATTTTTTTTTATTTCCTTTTCCATGCAATAAAAATTTCTGCCCCCCCCCAATTTATAACGTCACCAGTCGCCAGTGCCTACGTCTTTAGGTTTTCAATGTACTCTTGTGCGTCATAATGATTTCTCTAAACATTTTTTGAATATTTCTAAGTTAGTTTCCCACTAACCAGGCCATTTTGGGGGAGCTTGAGCCCTAGGCTTAATACCTAGCGAATGCGAAAAATACTAATACAGGAGGGGCTCTGAGATGGTCTAACACAACACCTGAACCGTTTCAAAACCAACACACATCAACATTTCCGCGCACTGGCCGCTTCTCGAGCGTGATAGGGATCTCCTTGCGAGTGCGCTTAACCGTAAAAAAAAAAAACAAAAAACACACCCTAAGATAAATGAGAGGATTCCAATATAAAAAATTACTATAAACAAATTCAAAAAAAGTGCGCCACAAGCGAACATTTGAGAAAAATAAATTAATTAATTAAAATTAAATTAAAGGAAAGATTTTAAATTAAATTAAAGGAAAGATTTTAAAATAAAAAAACAGGTCTGGCCTCAAAACATTTTATAAGCTAACTTTTTCGAAATTCTTGATATGAACCATACTGCAACTGCAACAACTCAGGCATTGACAGTCAAAATATTAACCTGTGCCGAATCTACCCCCCTGCCGAAGCACCCCCACTCACGCCTATCCTTCAATTACGTAACGCTCAAGGGGAGAGGGGGGTTGGGCCTTGCGTTACACCCGGTTCCCACTTACGACTTTCTCGTGGGTGCCCTCTCACGCCTCACATGATCTCACTATAAAATGTTCTGACAGTCATGTGACAGGTGCGCGGCCATGCACGAGAAAGTCGTAGGTGGGAACCAGGTTTTACACTCAATCTTTTTTTTTAATGTTTTTTCTTGAAAATGCGTTACGAGGGATGGAGGAGGGGGGACAAAAATCCTGAATTTTTGCGTTACGTAATTTAAGGACGTTCCTTGATCTATTAATGTAACCGCATAACTAAAACAACAAACAATAAAATTCTGAGCAGGACAATAATAAAAAAAAAATCAAGTTAGTAATAGAGTTTATATTGTTTAAAAAAAACTTTCAAAAGACTTTATCAAATAAATCTGAGTGTTTGCATCGTTTTCGCTCTGTACAGATGTGTATTAAATAAAATTTTATTTACAAACTATGGTGACCGTTATAAATACTATTGTAACTTGTTCTTAAATAAAATATATCATATTTGTACTATTTAAACTAAATTAAACAGAGCCATTTTTAAAGTGGCGTACACAGGAGGGCTTCGGCTCCCAAGCACCCACCCCCCTCTGAGAGCCCCCAGGATTTATCTATGCGTATTAATCTGCGCTCAAGCCCCCCCAGGATTCATTTCTGCGTACGCCAATGATATACATAAGTAGGTTTTACAACTGTTGCCGTTTAAGTTTAAAAATGCTTGATTTGTTAGAAAAAGTAAAAGTAGAAAATTCATTTTAGGTTTGCTTATTTAGGGAAACAAAATAATGTTAATTTGTTAAAAACAAAAATTTTATATTTTCAAATTTAATTTAGAATTCGACTAAAATGGATTTCTGTTTATTTTCGATTATGGTATAGAAGCTTATTGGTAATTCGATACATTTCTTTGGAGTTGTGATAAGAGTAATTCTAATCCTAATATGT
Organism: Aspidapion aeneum; assembly: GCA_963576565.1. Taxonomy (NCBI): domain Eukaryota; kingdom Metazoa; phylum Arthropoda; class Insecta; order Coleoptera; family Brentidae; genus Aspidapion; species Aspidapion aeneum. Next base: position 46,279,303 of record OY755039.1, on the reverse strand, counting down.
ATTATGCAAAAGTTAATAGTTTTTTAGATATTTAAATTTTTCCGTTTTTGTCCAAAAGGTAGGGCTTAAAATTCAGTTTTCTGGAAATCTGCTGAACCTTTTTTAACCGAATCGAACCAGAATGCATGCTGAATAAAATGCATAAAAAAAAAATCGGAAAAAATTTAGATAGTAGATAAATTCTAAATAACAAGTCGTAATTTTTTTATTACCTTCCTAGCCCGCGTAGCAATGGCTAGAGAAGGTATTGTTCTCGACGATTTTTTTTTTGAGATAACGCCGAAAATGTGTTTTCGGCGTTATCTGTGCGGTGTATTTTGACCTACCCTAGCAGTATCGTCGTGATGCCTGTCTGTGTGTGTGTGTGTGTGTATGTATATCTGTCCGCAACGCGATAGCTCCTAAATCGATTAACCGATTTTCATAAAATTTTCAGCTAAAATAGAACTCAATACTGCAACGATCTGATTAGATTTTAGTTAAAATTTATCAATGTTAATGACAGCTTTTTGACAGTTAAAAAGTTTAAAAAATGCTAACTTTTTAACGGAGCATCGCATCAAAATGCAGTTTTCGCAATACTGTAGCGCGCGTTTTTTAAAAAAAATTGTGTTATAACCAAAAAGTTTGTAGGAGTTTTCATTTCGGAGATATTTAAAAAAACTGTTTTCAAGGCTGATATAACGTGGAGTGTGCTAGTGGGCTAGGAAAGTATCAGATCCGTCATGGATCCATTAATTTTTTTAATAGTGTATTACACTTTCTAGCGGTTATTTTCCAACAATTTTTAAGCTACATTTGTCAAAAAGTTGTTAAAACTTTCTTATTGCTATAGTTAGCTAATAAAATACAAATTATATCGAAACTGCTTGACACGGTTTTGTAATTTTAGAGGAATGAAACTCACTTAAAAAATGGCTCAATCCTCCTATAATCCCCATGTAAAATCCGATTCACCATTGACAGCAATTTTTTTTAAGTTTGAGACCAGTGAAACTGAGGCTAGAATAAAATGAGGCGCAAAAGATTTTGCTGTGCAGTGGCGTGCTATAATATTTTAATTCATCATTATTAGGTATTATTTTACATTTTATATTATATAGGTACCTACCTATTTCATTAAGTAGGTGCCTACGAATCTAGAAACCTAAAAAAATAAATTGACTTTCTAAAAATTGCTAAAATCCAAAACTATTCATTATATGTTTAAAATTGGAACTCCACACAGTTTTGTTAAAAAATTTAAAAAGTGTAAATCATACCCCACTGTTTATTTTTCAATTTTAGAATGTGTATGAGACGTGCCTAGTACTCCTATTTGAGCAAAGCGATAACAATAGAAGCCCAGGAAAAGTGTGTGAATTGTGAACGGGCCGGAGGCTAATTAAGCCAGCGGTAACAATAGAAACCCAATAAAAGGGTGTGGATTATGAAGGGGCTGGAGTCGATTTCGTTAAACGTACCAGACGAGTACCGTGTTTTCTTGTAATATTAAAATTTTGTTAATGGTAAATTTGCTAAAAATGAAGACCTACCCAGTAAAACAAAATTGCTGTACACAGAGGGTATATAAAGATATATTGATTTGAGCCATCTCTTTCGCTCCTCATTTTATTCTGGATGACTCGTAACAAATCCTTAGCCAAGGCCAATGAAATATACAGGCATCCCACTCTGAAAAAATCAGCTGTATGTAAATGGTTGATCGGTTCTTACATTGGGTCTTCGGGAGGATTGAGGCATTTTTCAAGTGCTTTTTTAAAATTCCTCTAAAATTACAAAAAAGTGACAAGCACTTTTGATAGAATTCATTTTTGTTCTGTTAGCTAGCTATTGGAAAAATCAGAAAGTTTTAGCAAAATTTTGACAAATGTAGCTTAAAGATTATTGAAAAAATAACCGCCAGAAATTGTAACAACATTTAAAAAATTACGATTTATTTATTTACAATTTATTTACTATTTAAACTTTGTCCGGATTTTTTTTATTCCATACATAATAATTTGGGGTGGGCCATAGACAGTTTTGGGGGGCCGCGAACTCCCAAGAGGCCGTATTTTTTGCTATTTTATGTTTGTATTCATGAAATATGTTGAAAATATCTAAATAAATCTTAGCTTGGGAGGGGGGGGGGGAGTGAACCTAACCTTATATACGCCACAAGTTTGAAACCGTTAAAATCTACCTATTAGAAAAAAACAGGAAAATTTAAATACCTCAAAACTATTTACTTTTGGATAATATACACTGTGTCCCATAACTTAGGGGCCATAGGCTTACAGGTGATAGAGGAGTTCATGTCTGATAAAAAAGACAAAGCCTCCAAGCGATTTTTTAAACTTTTTGATAATAACTTTTTAAAAAAACGCAGTAAAAATATGAAATTAGGTGAAGTCGTGTATTAGAACAAGAACAACAAACTGAAAAAAAACAATTAGAAAAAATTATGTGGTCAATTTTTTTTAGAAAAAACAATTTTTTTGGTATAAACTTTTATTAATGCCATATTATAAGCAATGTTTTTTTGTATATTTTTGGTTAATAAAAGCAGGTCTCTAGCGAGAAATAATGTGATAATATTGATATTTTTGAAAGAAGAAGTAGGCAAAATATTTTTTTGACATTTTTCTAGGTTATTTTGACAGCCTGTATATCCTCAACTTGAAATTTTATCCAAAAAAGAAAAACCACATTTTTGAATCACAATTAGCTGATTATTCAGCTGGCTATGACAGATTTTCTTTTTTTGTAAAAACCTTTTCCCCCACTCCTTTAACTTTAAAAATCCTGTATCTTAAAAAGAGATGGGAGATCATTTATCACCTGCTGCACTGTGGCCCCTAAGTAATGGGACACTCTATATATTGGGGTTGAATTTACTCCTTACCACCTCCCCTATCACATCCCCAAAGTAATGTATCCAATTACCAGTATAGTACAAATTCTTTGTTAACAATTTTTTATATTTGCTTTTGTAAAATTTTGATTTGCTTTAATAACAATAACATATGAATAAGATTTATTCATATGACAAGAATAATAACAAGAATAATTTTTGAGATAATTTTTTTACAGTAAACAGCTTAAAAAACTTAACATAAATAAATTATTTTTTAAGAATAATGACAAGTTCTTCACGTCTTATCCAAACAAATTTAACTAAAGTATTCTTAAACAGTTTATAACTTAAACTATTATAAACAAATCTTATTAAAAACAGCTTAAAACAATGTACAATATGTATAGTTAAATAAAAATTAAATTAATGATACTGTAAAAAGGTAGAACATGAGATGAGATCTTGTTTAATGATATTTAGAGATGAGTCAGTGGCGCACCGAGAGGTGTGGGGTTAACACCCCTCGAGAGATTCTTTTCAATTAATTATTTAGTATAATGTTCAAATTATTTAATTATTATTTGGGGCTTTCCATGTCAACCCGGACACCTTTTGCACTTAAAAATTTGGATTTTCATAAAAATTTATTTTTTGGTTCCTCTATAGATACCGATACCTACACCAAGATTGAAAAAATGTTGCGATTCCTTAAATCTACAGGGTGTTTTATCTTCTTAATTGGCCAAAGCGTATCTATGGTTTATGATTTTTCCTGAAAAAATACGAACTTTGCAAAAAAAAATTTAGTACCTTTTAAAAACAAAAACAAGAGGCTTTAAGAAAAAATATTGAAAATCACATATAATCGCATCAGTGACCTTAGTACAAGACAATAAATTTAAAAAACCGCCGTTTTGAAAATGTGACCCCTTCGATTTTTTATATTTTTTTGAAAAAAGATGCCTCAATATTTTGTCTATTGCCTTTAAAAATTTTAGAGTGGGCCGCAATGTTGGTAGCCGATAAGGTTTTAAACAGTGAAAGGCCAAGGCCCGTATTTGCCCTTCAATGCGACGCCGCTGATGCATATGACATGCAAGGGGGGTGGGGGTGTCAAAATAAAAAATAAAAAGATTTTTTTCTTAAAGCGGAACAACTTTTTTATATAAAATGTATATTGATTCACACCCCGGGCGTCTCAAAAAGACTACTCGCTTTCCCATATACATATAAGTACGGCCAAGGCCTCAGCGCACTTACACAAATTTTTTTCTTTTTGGCATTTATACTTCTTGGCGCACAAAATTTTTAAATAGACAAAATACTAGAGCATCTTTTAAAAAAATATATAAAAAATCGAAGGAGTCACATTTCCAAAATGGCAAGTTTTTTAATTTATTGTCTTGTACTAAGGTCACTGATACGATTATTTGTCATTTTCAATTATTTTAGGTCACACATATACTATACTATAGTAGTGTGAGCTATAGTGATCCTAACTTTTTCGAGAAAAAAAGTTGCTCCGATTTCAAAAATTTTTATATATCTTTGCGTTTCAGATGATTTTAAAACTTTTTTGTTGCGCCGTCTGTCTGTCTGTCTGTCTGTATGTCTGTCTGTCTGTCTGTCTGTCTGTCTGTCTGTCTGTCTGTCTGTCTGTCTGTCTGTCTGTCTGTCTGTCTGTCTGTCTGTATGTCTGTCTGTAACGACCAACGCGCATAACTCAAAAACCGCTAGCCCGATTTTAATGAAATTTGGTACCTAAGCTGGGTTTTGGCTCGAGATGATCCCATTTAAAAATGAGCAAAATCCACCAGACACAAGCCAAATAAAAGGGTGGGGGTAGATTTCAAAAATTAAGTTTATGTAAAAATATGGCGTGTGTGATATCAAACGAAAGGTAATTGAGTCTGGAGTTAAACAAAATACATTTTGGTTTATTTAAAAAAAAAAGGGTGGGGGTAAATTTCAAAAATTAGAATTTATGTGAAAATATGGCGTGTGTGATATCAAACGAAAGGTAATTGAGTCTGGAGTTAAACAAAATACATTTTAGTTTTTTTTTTTTTTAACTGGGGGTAGATTTCACAAATTTGAGTTTAAGTAATAACATGGCTTGTGTAGTATCAAACGACAGGTAATTGAGTCTAGAGTTGAATAAAATATATTTCAGTTTTTAGTTATATTAGCTCACACGTACACTATAAATATAGTATCTAGTGTGAGCTTAAGTGCTCATAAATTGGCAGAGTATTTCTTAAAGCCTCTTGTTCTTTTTTCTAAGTAGTAGGAAAATTTTTATTTGCAAAGTTCGTATTTTTTCAAGCAAAATCATAAATCATAGATATGTTTTGGCCAATTAAGAAGATAAAACAACCTGTAGATTTAAGGCATCGCAACATTTTTTCAATTTTGGTGTAATCGATATCATTAGAAGAATCAAAAAATAAATGTTTATTAAAATCTAAATTTTTAAGTGCATAAGGTGGCCGGGATGACATGAAAAGCCCCATTTATTCTTTCCCGAAATAAGTTTCTCAGTGCGCCACTGAATGAGCAATACTTATTCTATAGTTATATTAATATAATTAAAATCTATTATTGCTATAAAAGCTAATCGGCTTATATTTAAAAATGATTTATGAAATAACCTAATTATTGGTTTTAAAAAAAAGTATAGAGGGGGTAATCATATTTTTGACCGTTTGCGGAGAAAATATCCATATAAAGTGAGAAAAGTCACTAAAAGAAGCATGGAAAAATTTTGCATAACGATGCTTGACTGTGTAATTTTGTTTTTTTTTTGTTTTTTTTTTAATTTTTTATTTTATAATTAAGTCAAAATATGAGGTTTAAGCTGTCTATTTGCGGTCTTAATTCAGTTTTTAAGTTTTATGAGATACGCCCTTACGTGACGACAAGACCGAAGAATTATATAAAATAGCTTACCCAAAAATATCAGTTCTATGTTTAAAACTTTATATCAAAACGGTAAAAGATATGACACAACACCATATACTTATTTTATTAGAGTAGATTAAACGAGAGAATCGCAAAAGAAAACACACAGCCTTCATCTACTTTGATATACAGGTTTCCCAAGTCTAGATCTTGTATTGGAAAAGCCGTGTTTTTAAGAGTTTGGGGATAATTCAACGCCGGCCGATTCGCTGGGAGGACGATTGGCCGCGAGAATTTTTGTTTCATTTTTATTTTAGGGAGATCAAAATCTGTGTTAAACCTAAGCGTGGTCAATTAATCGCAAACATATCCTAACCGGTGTAACCAAAATTTTGTACGAAAACATGTGCACACAAAAAAAATGCATTTTCGAAAATAAAAATGTTTTTTCAATAAGAATTTTTTCAAAAAAGTACTAGTTTATTAAAAAAAATATATTTTTTTTTGAAAATAATCGTTTTTTAAAAAGAAGTTTTTCCAAAAACTAATTTATAAAATAAACAAAACACATATATATATTTTTTAATAAATACGTTTTCAAAAAGCAGTTTTTCAAAAACTAATATAAAAAAAAAGATTTTTTATAAAAAATAAAAACTAAAATATTTTTTCAAAAATATGTTTTCTAAACACAAATCACTAAAATAAAAATTAAAGAAATATTCTCGCGGCAAATCGGCCGGCGGCGAATTGTCCATTTCCCGTAATGGCAACATCGGCCTATGTCGTCCCTTTCTTTCTTGTTTTATTTTATGTCTATCTATACTCGAACACACAGCCATTTTGCATGCATGATCCAAGCTTAATAACCCTGTGTATACCAAAACAATTTGATATCATTGCACTGTAAATTCTGTAAAGCCGGCTACACACGTGTCGATAAATCGTAGCGATTTATCTGAACCAAGTCCAACACAAAAAGAGAGGCCACGACTCTGAAAAAATCAGCTGTTCTCCCGGGGCTGAATTTTACATTGGGTCTTATGGGAGGTCAGAAGTTTTTTTATGATATTTTTAAAATGGCACTACAGATTTCCGCAAAATTTCAGTGAAATATTCTCAGACACCATCCCGATATTCCACCAAAGGTTTGTAAGGAAGCAACATGACTAAAAGGTTAAAATCTTCAAGATTTAGCATTCCTTATTTTGAATTCAAATTACCCGCCATGTACCACATGCCAACTGTTATATTTGACATGTATTTGACTTTGTCATATGTGATTGTCACATTCGCTTCTGCTTTAAACTTAATTTTTGTGTGAGCTAATGAAGCGGCTATGAAAAATTAGGGCTTACTATACATTTTAAAAAAATTGTCCGCCCAGAATAAAGTAAAAACAATCTCAAAAACGGCTTTATTAAAAAAAAACCGATTCCATCTTCAATATTTTAATGACAATCAGCTGTGTCGTAACGTGACCATCAAAAAAAAAAAATCAGCCCCGGATGTGACGTCAACAAAGTGGAGGATCGTGGCCCGTCCATTTTGATAGCCCTGTCTGAACAAACTGATTTGTGCAGATTTATGGGACGTGTAGATGATCAATCGTTGTAAAATATCTGTCCTAAGGTCACTCATCGTCAAGCAAGCTTTACAGGTAGCGAAGCCTAGAGACCCTGTATGTATGATATATTTTTAAATTATAGAGACGCGTCTGATTGTCTATTTTTGGTTATAATTTTTGACATGTTTTCCTCGGTGTCGCATTGGCGGCTCGTTGTTACTTTAAAAATGTGGTTTTAACACAGTCTAAAGATCTATTTAATAATGATACAGTTTCAAGATAGTTTGCAGCATAACTTTTTAATACTAATTACATAAATATATATAGTTTTAGGTACCTTCATACTGTGTAAAACAAGATCTTCAAAATAAAACAGAACCGCCGATGCGAAACCGAGGAAAACATGTCAAAAATAATAACCAAATAATAGAAAGCCTAACGTTAGCTTCGCTTCATATAAAGCTTGCCTTTACGATGAGTGTCCTTAATCTGTCCGGCTTAATAGTTCAGTCATTTGTCATTATAGAATTTCAGCTTGTAAGGTGGTGTAGTCGCAATTTTGACATATTTTGTTCACAGTGGAGTCCAATTTTTTTTTTGAGTTTTCGGTTTTGGTGTGGTGGCGTCTCCCACGCCATCTTGAATGCACCAAAAAGGTTTAAAAGGTTATTTGGTTCCTGTACATTTTAGAAAAAAAAGTTTTTTACAAAAGTTGAAGATAATAAGGTTTCCTAGAAAAGGGCTTTTATACATTTTTTGGTCAGACAAAGAGTTTTCGAGTTATGCGTATATAGATTTCGCCGCCATTTTGGATTTTGATCAATTTTTTGAGTGCCCTTTAACTTAGAAACTGCTTACTTTTGAGGAAATATGTAATAACATAAAATAAGGACTAATTATTGGCCTATCAAGCGAGGTATCATTGAGTTCTCTGGGTAGTAGCTTTGCTAGGATATAAACCCTGAAATGTTAGGAGTACACCCATTTCCTATATATTTCCATAGTATATGCAAAATATACAGAAATTATTAGGTTTTATCATTTTCTCAAATCTCTCAATCATTTTGCAGAAAATGTGTTTATGAACTTTCTTGTAGGAAATTAAATTATCTTTTTAACAATGTATCACGTAAGTGGGTCAAGTCCATGATTAAGACTTAATTGGGCTGAGGTTATTTTTTAAGAATTCGAAAAAATATAATTTTTTTAGAGTATTCAGTTTCAACAAAACCAATAATTTTAGGGAAAAAAGTGAAAACACCTTTATTTTAAAGATAATTTTATTTTCAACAATATAAAGTAAAATGAAATTTTTTGGGAAGGCCAGTTTTTAAGAAAATTGAATAAAACCAATAATAAATAAAAAAATAGTATTTAAAATTTTTTTAACCTTAATATACGGACGCCCCTGGAGTGCCAATAATAGTTTTAACATCACTTTGTGACACACTATTTAAAAGGACATTTTATTTTCTCTAAAAAAGGTGTTTTGACACTTTTCCCTAAAATGCTTAGAAAACTGAATAAAACCTAAAAAAGCATGATGTTTTTTCGTAGTATTAAAAAATAACTCCAATTTAGGGATACCAGTTAAGTGCGAACCGTGGGCTTGAGCCACTTAAGTAATACTGCGTTTAAAAGATAATTTAATTTTTTACAATAAAGTACAATTAACATTTTCTCTAAAATGCTTACCTTTTATGAAAATGACATAAAACTTAATAAGTAAGTAGGGGAGCGAGGGGTAATGGGAGCCGTTGAATAATGGGAGCCACCACGGTTACTCATCCCTGGATAACGATCAAACATATCCGAACGCACGCAGGCTTGCCCGCCCTACTAGCCCCAGCCACCTGCGTAAGCTTCTCAGTTTGTTGTCGATAGTGTACGAGAGCTCTGTTTGTTTTCATTACTTTATATCTAGGAACACGTGCTTATTAAAAACGTGGTAAGTACTGGTATTACTTTTAAATAAAGTTTGTGGCAGGTAGTTTATTAATGTCGGTATTCCAGGAAGCATAGTTTATTTAAAATAAAAAATATACCCTTCTATTTTTAATAACCTCAAATTTAGCACGTGGTCATACGGTATAATGAGAGCCAAGTGGCTCCCATTGCCCGAATTGGGTCTCATTATCCCAAACTACATTTTCATTGTTTCAGATGCTTGGAAAAAGGTCCAAAAAGACCGAAAAGGCCTCCTGGTCAGTAGAAAATCTGCAGAGAGCTTTTTGTTTGGTAGAAGGTGGCCCGGCCCCCCCGAAGCTAAGGTTTTTTGGATATTTTCCACATTACACATATTTAATAAATACAAACATAAAATATCATAAAATACGGACTCATGGGGTCTCGCCCCCCCCCCTCGAAACTGTTCGCCCCCCCCCGAAACATTTTTCTATATACGCCACTGTACCCTACCCTACTTTGCAAAAACGCATTAAAAAAAATCGCTGTTATATGTAACGATGTTGGTAAAGAAAACGAACTATGGTTCAGGTCATTGAGTTGTATAAAGCCCTGAAAGGGCTTTAGAGACGGAAAGACAAGGCATTTTTTATTGACCCTATCCAATTTGGGTTCTAAGGGCCGGTATTTCTTTTACAATAAAAACAGAGATAGACATTATTGAACATGTGAAACGGACAAAGATAGGCTGATTTTGCATGCTAATAATACCCTAGATCATATATGGATACTTTTATCTCTTTCACACTGACGGCATAAGTGCGACAGAAAATCAGCTGGCTAGTTTTAATCCACCTGCCGTATTTTGAGTGATTCCACCTGCTAGTCGGTTTATACAGGGAAAACTGATAGACAATATTGTCTAAGTACGGATATGAATTTTTTTGAATCTCGTGCGGGAATATTACAAAAAGAAATCTTAAAACGTTTAAAAACAAGTTTAGAAGTAACTATTTGAGTTCATGGTGCGAAATTGTTTTTTGTGCAAAAGAAGAAAAAAAATCGACGAAAAAACAACATTTCATGGGTAAGTCGTCTTGACCGATAGTTTTTGCTAAAACACGAGAAAGTTCAGTAGCGTCACGATAGATAGATTTTTCTGCAACCGTGCGATTTTACCCTCACACATTTTGATTCAGAAAGTGTCACTTCCCCGCACTTATAGGATTATTTTTTAATAATAATTTGTCCTGAAATGTGTTGCAGTCTAGGACAACTAGACTTACTTTACTTTAATAAGCATCGCTGTTTTAAACTATTTAATTAATAATTATCATGGTAGCAAGCAAGTTATAATTAAATAATTTATAATTAAATAATTTCTGGGCAATTCGAGACCTTCTGACTAGAAGATGAGAATAAACGGGTCACGGGACTTCTAAGTTTTATTTATAATGGTTCGAAATATGTGTCACAATGAGAGATTTTACTATATCTGTAATTGGCCTTTGGCTGTTGATATTTGAGAAATAAATAAATAAAAATAAAATAAATAAACAACTGGGCGCCGCCAACTCCGCGCCACCAGCTGGGCGGCGGGCCAACTGGGCGGCAAGCCAACTGGGCACCGGGCTAACTGGACGCCGGGCCAACTGGGCGCCGGACTAAAATATTTTTTCTTGATAAAATGTGCATACGAAAAACAAAATAGATAGATTATTATTTATGCAAAAACATCTTTAAAAAATCCTTTATGTAATATTCTTGAAATTTGGTTTTGTTAGAGTTAAATCCATCAAGTCAAGTGTTGAAATTTTGGTAGGTCTAGAGTTCTGGTAACCTGATAACATAAAATTTACGTTTTTTATTACAAGAATGGCGAATCCAAAATGGCAGATTTCTTTATTTTTAAACCGATTTGTCTCAAACTTGAAAGTTTGAAGTGCTTGGGATCACCTAATACAGTTTTACCCTCAAACTTAAAAAAAATTAAAATGGCGGATGCAAATTGGCGGATTTTCTTATTTATGCACCGATATTTATTAAATATAGAACTTTTCGGTGTTTCAAGTCGCTGATTACGATTTTTGAATCAAACTCATGAAAAACTTAATGGCTGATCCAAAATGGCGGATTTCTTCATTTTTAAATCGATTTGTCTCAAACTTGAAAGTTTGCAGTGCTTGAGATCACTTAAAACAGTTTTATCCTAAAACTTAAAAAAAATTAAAATGCCGAATTTTCTTATTTATGCACCGATATGTATCAAATATAGAACTGTTCGGATTTCATCCTCAATTTATTAGCTAAATAAGTTAGAATTTTTTTGTTTATTTTATTTCGTTTCATTATTTAAATTATAACTATAAAATTACGCCTAATAATATAAGAAACCTTTATTTCCCGCGCCGCGACTTTTATTTAAATTTCTCGTGTATCCAATGAAAGGACTAGAGCAAGCACAGGAAGAGCCCTCTGGTGGCGAAGAAATGCAACGTAAAAACGGCGCAAGAAAGTGCGCATGAAACTGGGACTTGAGAAAAGAATGTCAAGCTAACCGCGCGCTGAGTGAAAATAAAACTTCAACATTCTAAGAAAAACTCCATCTAAAAAGTGCCAAAACGTTCTCTAAACCCAACCCGCAGTTTGTTCGACTCAGCACATGGACATTACAAGACTGGTAAGTGTGAGCTCTGTCCTCGCTATTTTTTCTATAATTAAAACGTTACGCAAATCTAAAATTGATACTTATCAGTTGGTAGTGGACCTATATGCTAGTTCAAGAACTTTTGACTCAAACTCATAAAAAATTCAAAATGGCGGATTTAAAATGATGGGTTTCTTTATTTTTCAACGGATTTGTCTCAAATGTCTCAAACTTGAAAGTTTGCAGTGCTTAAGGTCACTTAATACAATTTGTGACTCACACTTGCAAATGGCATACTTTTATAGCTTAATACAAAATATGACTCAAGTTTAAAGAATGAAATGTAATATTTTAAGCTTAAGACAAATCGGTTAGTAAATAAAAAAGTGTGTCATGTTGGATTCGCCATTTTGATTTTTTTATGAGTTTAAGTCAAAAATGATAATCAGCAAAGTCCACCATTTTGGATCCGCCCTTTTAAATTATTTATGAGTTTGACATTTCATACATATCGGTGCATAATTTTCCATCCGTCATTTAAAATTACGTGCTTTCAAGCACTGCAAACTTTCACGTTTGAGACAAATCGGTTTAAAAATAAAGAAATCCGCCATTTTGAGTTTGAGTCAAAAATCATATTCAGCGAGTTGAAACACTGCCAAGTTCTATATTTGATGAATATTGGTGCATAAATAAGAAAATCTGCCATTTTGGATCCGGATTTTAATTTTGTTTAAGTTTGAGGATAAAACTGTATTAAGCGATCTCAAACACTGCAAACTTTCAAGTTTGAGACAAATCGGTTTAAAAATAAAGAAATCCACCATTTTGGATCCGCCATTCTTGAAATAAAAAACGTAAATGGTATTTTTACCAGGTTACCAGGACACTACACCTACCAAATTTCAACACTCGACTTAATAGATGTTAACATTTTTGTATAAATAACATATTTATTTTGTTGTTTATTTGCACATTTTATCGAAAAAGAAAATAGTTCGGCGCTGAATTGGCCCGGCGCCCATTAGGCCCGGCGTGGGGCCCTGTTGGCGGCGCCGAGTTGTCCCGGCGCAAAGTTGTCCCATTCCGAATTGAAATTTTTAGTTCCGAAATTTCATCTGACTCGAGCATAACTTGTAGTCCACCCAGGAAGAGAAGAGTTGAAGAAGACCCTTGTTCAAAGAAAGAAAATATTTTACCTGGAAGGTACATTTGTAAAGTTCTAAGATGAAAACAATAATTTTAATACATCCACTGCACTTAGCATGCTAACAAATTCTTTTTACGCTTTCTTTTACAGAAGAGAATTTTGTAAACACAGTATACACAAGTAAGTATTCATGAATTATTTATTATTCAAACAGAAAATTGTTGATAAACAAATGCTAGTGGCATTAAAATTTTTTATTTTGCGCCGCCACTGCCCTTTTTTATCCAAGACAAGCAAATAGAATATTTTTGCGATGTTGCATGTGTTCGGACTTACCAAACCGAAATTCTATTTTCATCCCTGTCTTTCTCATTAAATTCTTACTTGTATTTGGTCAATTGCGATAAAAGCTTGATATAATGGCAATTTAGGCCCATGCCGGGTCTACCCGTAGGGTATAGAAGTCAATGGTTCAGGTGCACTGTGTGCGGTATATGGATACATACCTACGTGTTCCGGCGTTGAAAGTGAAAAAGGTTACATTTGCGACTTTTGTATCAAAATACAGTAAGAATTTTTTTTTATATTATGTTTTTTGAGTTTTTTAAAAGTTATGTTCCAAGGATTTTTATGCTGAATTTAATGTTAAAATTTAAATTAATTGTTTTTTTTTACTAGAAAATTATGGTTCCAATTTTCCCCCTATGTGTGTAATGGGAGCCAAATGCACTTTTTTTAAAAAGAAGAAAAAAGTTATTTCTCGTTTTCTTATTCTAAAACTTTTAAGAAATAAGTTGCGGAACCTACAGTATTTAAAGTTTATCAGGGCAAATTGCAGAAAAAGGATTTTTAGAAGTTTTTATAGCACTTCTTCCTTAGGTGGCTCCCATTCCCCCCCGCTCCCCTATATAACTTTGGTTTATTTTACTTATCGTATGGAAATTCATAGGCAACGGATGTACTGCTATAATACTACCTCAAGAGCCGTATCTCAGCAAGGGTACTACCCAGACTACTTAATAGTATCTCATTCTATAGGCCATTATTCGTCTTTATGTTATTACAGATTTTCTCAAAAATACGTTCAGTTTCCAAGTTAAAGGCCACTAAAATAAATAAATGGATCCATGACGGATCTGAAACCTTCATAGCCCATTAGCACACTCCACGTTATATCGACTTTGAAAACAGTTTTTTGTAAATATCTCCGGAATGAAAGCTCCTACGAACTTTTTGGTTATAACACAATTTTTTTCAAAAAACGCGTGCTACTAGGTATATTCCGAAAACCGCATATTCATGCGACGCTGCGTTAAGAAGTAAGGATTTTTAAAACTTTTTAACTGTCAAAAAACTTTGTCATTAGCATTGATGAATTGTGACTAAAATCTAATCAGCTCCTTGTAGTATCGAGTACTATTTTACCTGAAAATTTCATGTAAATCGGTTAAGCGGTTTAGGAGCTATCGCATTACGGACAGATATACATACACACACACACACACACACACACACACACACACACACACACACCTACACACCAGCGGCGTAGCGTGCCCGAAAGGGCGGGGGGGCGACAGCTAAAAAGGGCGCCTCTGAAAACTGATGAGAAATCTTGTGACAAAAAAAAAACAATAAGGTCAAAAGGGCGCCTCTCACAAATGCGACCAAAAAACAATAAAAAAGGTCATCATGTGTGAGGGGGCGGCCGATAAGTCACAAGGGCGCCTCTCACGAATCTTGCGACCAAAAAAAAAAAAAGTCTTCATGTCGTTAGTTTCCTTTGACACCCACTCAATTGGCCGTTACCGGCCCGACTTAATAAAGCTAAGGGCGCTTCGGCCACCTATGGGGCGCCACTACCCTCGGGGCGGGGGGGGGGGGGGGGGCGGCGAACCCCCCGCGCCCCCCCACGCTACGCCGCTGCTACACACACACACACACAGACAGACATCACGACGATATTGCTAGGGTATGTCAAAATACACCTAAATAACACATTTTCGGCGTTATTAAAAAAAAATTCGTCGAAACAATACCTTCTCTAGCCATTGCTTTTTTTTCTAAAATGTACAGGGTGATTTTTTATAATTGCAAGATCGCTATAACTCGGTTATTATTGGGAGTAGAAAGTTCAAACAAAAACTGTTCGGTTTGGTAAATTATGGCCACTTTAGACCTACCATTAGTATTTTTTTATAGGTTATAATATACAGGGGGCGACAATCAGATCAATTTTTTTAAAGAGAACACCCTATATATTTTTGTATTTTTAAGTTCCGCAAAAAATTAGCTTTACAGATATATGTAATACTATGGCTCTATCTTTGTTAGTTTTCGAGATATTGACGATTGAAATTCCGAAAATTAGCAAATTTTAAATAGGTATACGGTGCGGAGTATTTAACGTATAGATAAATAACAAACTGAAACAATATTGACTGACAGTTTGATAAATATAAATAATCATCTTTGTCAATTTTCAATGTCATTAGGTATCCACACATCTTAATATTGTTTGTGACTTGTCACAGGAAATACTCCGCACCGTATTTAAAATTTGCTAATTTTCGGAATTTCAATCGTCAATATCTCGAAAACTAACAAAGATAGAGCCACAGTGTTACATATATCTGTAAAGCTAATTTTTTACAGAACTTAATAATACAAAAATATATAGGGTGTTCCCTTTAAAAAAATTGATCTGATTGTCGCCCCCTGTATATTATAACCTATAAAATACTCTGCCAATCGATGGGCACCTACGTTCACACTAGGTACTTATAGTGTGAGCTAATATAATCAAAAACTGAAATATATTTTATTCAACTCCAGACTCAATTACCTTTCGTTTGATACCACACAAGCCATGTTTTGACTTAAACTCAATTTTTTTTAATCTACCCCCCACCCTTTTGAAAAAAACTAAAATGTATTTTGTTTAACTCCAGACTCAATTACCTTTCGTTTGATATCACACACGCCATATTTTCACTTAAACTCTAATTTTTGACATCTACCCCCACCCTTTTTTTAAAAATAAACTAAAATTCATTTTTTTTAACTCCAGACTTAATTACCTTTCGTTTGATATCACACACGCCATATTTTCACATAAACTCTAATTTTTGGAATCTACCCCCACCCTTTTATTTGGCTTGCGTTCGGTGGATTTTGTTCATTTTTAAATGGGACCATCACGGCCCAAGACCCAACTCAGGTACCAAATTTCATTAAAATCGGACAAGCGGTTTTTGAGTTATGCTGGTTGGTCGTTACAGACAGACAGACAGACAGACAGACAGACAGACATACAGACAGACAGACAGACAGACAGCAAAACAAAAAAGTTTCAAAATCATCTGAAACGCAAAAATATATAAAAATTTTTGAAATCAGAGCAACTTTTTTTTTCTCGAAAAAATTAGGATCACCATAGCTCACACTACTTATAGTTGTAGTGTAAGCTAAAAATACTAATGGTGGGCCTAAAGTGGCTAAAGTTTACCAAACCGAATAGTTTTTGCTTGAACTTTCGACTCCCAATAATAACCGAGTTATAGCGATCTCGCAATTATAAAAAAATCACCCTGTACAGGAACCAAGTAATTAAAAAAAAAACATTTTCGTGCACACTAAATACAAGACGACAGGGGGAGCCGCCCCCCCCCCCCTTAAGTTCGAAAACTCAAATTTGGCAAATATGAACAACTTATGTCAAAACCTTTTGCAAGCTGGCCTAAAAGTAAAAAAAAATCTATGTTTGAAAAAAAAACAAATTGTAAAAGAATGTCTGATTTATAGATCATGCTAAAGATAAGCAACCGACACCAACCACAATAAATAAAATGTTTGTGGGAAAAGAAATAAGTATGTGTGTGTTTTTTTAAATATCTAATAATATGATTCGAAATTATGCGTATATTTTCGTTGCAAAGGAAAAATTACGATGTTTTGGAAGCGCTGCAATAATCAAAAGATAAAAGCGTTGTTACTCTCAAAAAGTTGTAAATTAGCTTTAAAAATTGACGTAGTATGAGACATTATTTTAACAGTGTACAAAATTTTTACATTTTTTGACAATCTTAAAATTCTAAAGATTTTATTCCTTAAAATTGCATGCGGGCGTAAAGCACCTTTTCATCTAATTAAAATAAGACTAAAAATTAAGTATTTGCAAACCATTAACGTAATACGTTAACGTGGCAAACCAAAATAAGAATGCGAAAATGCTCTCTTAAGGTTAATTTTACCCATTTTGGTCCGCGAAGATAACCCGCTATCCGCCACCCGTGTTCAAGTCCGATTGGAGATGCCCCCTCCCCCTGTGTAACACCACTGAAAAAAAACAAACTATAATGTGTTTTTTTAATCTTCATGTACAGTCGGGGACTTTTTAAATTGACGCCCTGGAAAATAAAAAAAATTCCTATTTGAAATTCGGAAAAGTAGTTTGAACCAAAACAAAAAAATTGTGAACCTTACCTCTGTTTGTATACATACATATTTAAAAATTAATTTTTTAAATTTATTTTGACAGAAAAAAAATAAAACGGCAGTTTAAAAAGTCCCCGACTGTACGAGTTACCTTTAATATAGGACCACAAAAGTCATATTTTTAGCAAAACTATAATTTTTGAAATTAACCCCCACCCTTTGTTTTGGATTGTGTGCGGTGGATTTTATTTATTTTTAATTGGAACCATCTGCAGCCACAGCTCTAATTTTTAAAATCTACCCCCATCTTTTTTTTTCGGCTTTCTTCCGGTGGATTTTATTAATTTTTAAATGGGTCCCTGCATTGAAAAATGTTTTGGTAATTTTGTATAATATATCGTGTAATTTTTTACATAAAATATAGGTACTGTAAATGTGTTTTTTTTTCAGTACTGTAGATGTACTTTTCCATTTTTACAGAGTACATTGGGTTTTTACACTTGAATTTGAAAAAAAGCAATTTTCATGTGAATTTGAATTTTCCATAAATAATTTACAAATACATAATTTAATTTTACTTATCCTGTAATATGATGATAAGTGCGTTTTTTTGTGGCTCTGCAAAATTACAGCAAAAAACGTTGGTTACAAAGTTGCCAACGTTTTTTACTAGAATTTTACAAAACACTTTTTTTAGTGTTTAGGATCAAAACCCAACCTGGGTACCAAAAACCTTTTAAAATCATCCAAAATGCATCTAATTGGCTTTAAATAGACCTTCTTGGATGTAAGGAACATCTTGTAGGAATGTGTAAAGAACTTTTCGAGACACCCTGTATCAATAATAGATAGTTTTTGCACGGATCACCTTGTTAGCTAAATACGGCCGACAGCTAACGCAATTTGACACTGTTGAGTTGACATTTGAACGTTACATGTCGTTAATCACGGACGGTTAACATAAAAATTTTGACGTAGGTACGTAGAACGTGCGCGATTGTGTTTTAGCGTGCTTTATTACATTCCGCGCTATGTGGCTGGCGCTGGGTGCAGAGGTCACCGCATTGTTAAGCGAAACCCATTTATTTGACATAGGGGAAGATGGGGAAATAAAAAGCAGCATTTTGTTTTTTGTCATTTTGCTCTTTTTTGAACATAATTTTGACCAGCAAACCATTTCAGATAATATTTTTATTGTCTGAAGGAAACACTTTATTTTCAGTTTTAATACTTTTAATAGTTTTTTGTCAAATGTAAGACTTTCTATGTATTGTTTTAAATTTTGCTTGTGATTAACAAGTAGTTTAGAATGGAAATGTTTCTTATTACTCTTTCGTTTTGACTATCGTGGAGTAATACAAAACAATATACATTAAGAAATGTATTCTTTTTGTATATTGTTTTTGTTGCCTTCAAATTTGACAGAAGTGACCTATGTAAAGCTTTAGAAATAGCAAGGTGCAAAAATATTAAATGGCATCTAACTCAAATAGTCCACAGTACGCCGCTCTATTTTTTAAGTGATTACTAACTGGCTAAATTTTTGTACAAAGCTTTATTTGGTCGAGACGCCAAAATTTTTCCCCAGGAAAAATACTTGAAAGTTATTCCTAACAAAGTGCGCAGGCGTAAACATGCTTCGTGCATCGGACTGACTCAAGCAAGCATATGGTTTGTAGAACAATAGAACACATTTTTTAGACTACAGGAAAAAAATTTGCCAGTTACTAATTCTTTAATGGAACTTTTTTCATCCCATTATCTATAATTTTGAGAAAATTTGAGAGTTAATACCTGTTTTCAACGTAAATAGCAATATTGTCCCATAAATTGGTTTAGTCAATCCGAAGCTCAAAAGATATTTGCGCATGCGCATTCTGTTAGGAATCACTTTTAATAATTATCGCAGAGGAAAAAGTTAGATGTCTCGGCCGACTAAAGCTATGTCAGAAAATTCAGCCTGTTAGTCTTTATTTAAAAAATAGACCGGTGTACTGTGGACTATTTGCGTTAGATGTCATTTAATATTTCTGCAACTTGCCATTTCTACAGCTTTACATGTCTCTTTAGTCTCTATATAATATGCAACAAAAAAAATATATTTCTTATTGCCCCATTACGATGTTTCCTATTACTCCGCGATAGTCAAAACGAAGGGGTAATAAGAAACATTTCCATTCTAAACTACATATCTAACACAAGGAAAATTTAAAAACAACACATAAAAAGACTTACATTTGACCACAAACAATTATTAAGGTATTAAAACTGCAAATAAAGTATTTCCTTCAGACAAAAAAAATATTCCCCAATCTTTCCCTTCGCCTCTCTCTCACCCTGCCTCGACTAAAACCGCTATCAAATAGACAAAGACAAATATCGTTAAAGTTATCGGCGAAGTAATCCGGCCTAAATTTGGCACGAGCAAAAACTATCTATTGAGAGCATTTTCGGTTGTTTCTATTAATTTGTATTATTGCTCTACGATTGTGTCCACTAGGTATCAGAATGAGATCGCCTTATATTACGTTTGCTTATGCATTCCTACGCGATATAGGTAATACACTGTGGACGTAAATAAAATCCACTTCTATTGATTTTAAAACAAAGGAAAGGGTGTTCAAATTCAATTCCTTCATCCAAAAATCACAAGGCAGAGATCGCCAACGGCGTGCATCCAATTAAAAGGCAACGAGCGAAAGCAATGCGTCGATGTGATAAACAAAGTGAGACTGGGCTATTCTTCTCATGTACTTTTCAAATTGTATACCTTATCTCTCGCACCTGTCATTTTCGAAACTAAACTAAGCCAGATAAAGTTGTACACGACGTGGTTTTTATTTTGGAAAAATCGGTTACCCTCGATCAATAGATCAAATCCCCAGAACCCAAATATTTTAAATAAAATTGGGTAGCAAGCAGGTCCGTATCCAGGAAAAAACTTTGGGGGGGAATTAAAAAATGTCAATAAAAATTTGCCTATTTTGCGATCTTTTTTTTACTTATTTGTGTTACTGAGAAATCTCTTTGTCGGATATTTGGGGGGGATTAATATCCCTTGATCCCCCTTGTAGGTAGGGCCTTGGTTGCAAATGGCATTTTTTCAAAAGGCAGGAATATACAATACCGGTAAAATCTTCTGTCTATCCATAAGGAAGCCTGCTTAGAAAAATTAAATAATTAGCAGGTATTTAAATAAGATTAGGTTCATAAGGGTTTACACCGACCTTAGGCAATCCCGACCTCCGTAGTAAGACTCAAAAGAAGAGGGCTGTTACACTTATCTTAACCCTGAAATAATAATTAATCAGTAAAGCTTTAACAAATATTGTAGGGTAAGGTTGCCTAAATCGTACCACTTTTGATTTTACAAATTTTTTTCTTAAAACTGATCATTTTAAATATTTTTTTTAATTCAGAGCGATAGATCAGTCTTTTAGGCACATACAAGCAATTTTTAAAACATAGTATTTTATTGAACTTTGGAAAAACAAGAGTTTTTTTAAGGGGTTGCAAACGGTACGATTTGGGAAACTGGTTGCCTAAATCGTACCCGCAGGTGCCTAAATCGTACCATCGGGCTCTTTTAAGTTTTAATATATATAAAAAATTACCTACATTTTTTGACATATGAAAAAAAAATTATATAAAATCGGAGGTTTTATTTAGGAAAAAAACGTTTTAAATTATGAACATTTTTAATCTTAACTGTAACGATATAAAATTGGAGGTTTTATTAAGTATTTATAAAAAAAGCAACATATAAAATTAAAACCGAAATCGACGTCGCACAGGTAATCACCCTTAACTGACAGGTGAGAACAGATTTGATGGCCCACACTTGTTGCACTTTATTATATCTTTGACAAAAGACTCATGTCATATTTTGCAATATGAGTCATCAACATTGCTTTAAATTATTATTTTATTTTTCTCAGATGAATAAATTCTTTTAGTTTTTGTTTTGACTTTCCTGGTTGAGGGTGAAAGATTTCTTCTTTGAGAATTCTCTTTGCCTTTTTTAATTCTTCTTTTTTTACCTTTAAAGCGTATTTTTCCTCCAGCTTATTCTTATAAGGACTTTCGGTTAATATTGCAACTTCATGCCCACCTTTTTTTGCTCTTTCATCCAATTTTTTTTACGACTTTTGGTAGTGGACTTAATTGCTCAATTGAAACAGCCTTACTCTTTTTGTTAAGTTCAAATATTTCTTTTCGAGTTAAACCACTTGTAGATGGAATTGGATCGTCCTCGTTGTTAAGACTATTTTGTCTGGCTCATCTGTATCTTCCAGAGGAGCATTATGGAGGTAAAACGTATTAGACCCATAATTATTTTTCTCCGTGTACAATTAAAAAAGTTCATAAAACATGTTTTCTGCGAGACAAAAAAAATACTATTTACTTACCGATGAAGTACAGCCTTACAAAAATTTACATCAAAATATTCGAAATATTTCAACTTCTATTTGCTACTAAGCGAAACGCAAGACGTCCAAAACAACTGACGTCACTTGAAAGACACGACAATCGCAGCGGTACGATTTAGGCAACGGTACGATTTTGGCAACCAAGGATGTTTAAACTTTTGACATCGGTCTGTTACCCTAGGGAACATGATTAATTTGATGTATGTGAGTTTGTTTCTCAAAAGAACTGGTCAAACGCGAAGTTTAGAAGGGGGTGGTTATATTTACGTCCCCACCATATCTATATATTAATTCTAGTTAATTAAATGCTTTATATGTATGTAGGTGCATGTATAAGAAAACGTTTCATTGTTATGTGTCTTAATAATATAAATAACAAAAATGTAAGTAAAAAAAATACTTTTTACGTAATACTATTTTACATCAGGGAATTATGTTTTCTTACATATCAAGTTTAGTAGATATAAAAATCATAATGCAAATAAATCCGCAAATATAAATGATCCAAAGAAAAAATAATAAAAATACCAAATATGGAAAAGTACAATATCCAAGAAGAAAAAATCGAAAGAACTTGATACTGATGAACTGACCTAAGGCTCCAAAAAACGATGCCAAGGAAAAACGTTAAAAACAAACCCGATGCAAATTCTCGTGTTATATGTTTCGAAACAGTGTGGTTCAATATATACGTCATCAATTGGTGACATTTCATATCTATATAAAAACTAAATAAAATTAAGAAACAATGTCTCAATTAAAAAAACAACATTTTATCATTGATTTTTTAATATTGATTTTTCAGCTAAACGTTAAAAAATTACATAAAATGTGTCATTTTAGCAATAGTTTCAAAACGAGGTTTTACCTCGTTTTAGAACATGACATTGAATGACACATCTTGTGTAATTTTTTGACGTTTAGCTGAAAATTCAATATTAAAAAAATCAATGTCAAAATTTTATTTTTTTAACTAAGACATTTTTTCTTAATATTTATTTAGTATTTACTAAAATATTGACAATAAATTCACAATGTACACCTCTTTGAACGGTATTTCATCGTATAACGCCCATAAATTCGAAAATAGAGATATGAAACGTCACCAATTGATGACGTATTTATTGAAACACACTTGAGAATTTGCCTCCGATCTATACTCGATCTAAAACCAGGTCCGCAGTTTGACTTTTAGCTGCTGGCAGCTATTTATATCATTCTAGGAAAAAAAGAGAGGGAAATAAGTTTGACTGTCTGTCTATTTTGGAAAAGGATGTAAATACCTGCCAGCATTAATTTCTTTCTCCAAGAAATACCGAGACAGAAAGAGAATCGATAAAAATTTTTAAAAATGGATCCATTATGGATCTGATACCTTCCTAGCGAGCCTAATAGCACACTTCAAGTGAAGCCATGATACATCAGCCTTGAAAACAGTTTTTTGTAAATATCTCTGAAACGAAAGCTCCTACGAAGTTTTTGGTTATAACACAAATTATTGAGCAAAATGTATTCTACTACATTCCGAACCGCATATTGATGCGATGCTTCGGTAAAAAGTTAGCATTAAAAAAAAAATTTAATTGTCAAAAAACTGTCATTAGCATTAATGGATTTTGACCAAAATCTAATCAGCTTGTGTCAAATACTATTTTACCTGAAAATTTTATAATAATAGGTTCAGCGGTTTACTGTCATTAGCATTAATGGATTTTGACCAAAATCTAATCAGCTTGTGTCAAATACTATTTTACCTCAAAATTTTATAATAATAGGTTCAGTGGTTTACGAGCTATCGTGTTACGGACAGACACACAGCGGCGTAGCGTGCCTGGAGGGGCGGGGGGGTCGACAGATAAAAAGGGCGCCCATCAAAAATATTGCGACCAAAAAAAATACAGTTCATTATGTCTTCAGTTTTCAATGTTGCGATGACAAACAAAAAAGGGGCACGGGGGTCGACAGCTCAAAAGGGCGCCCATCAAAAATCTTGGGACCACAAAAAAAAACAAAGGTCATCATGTCTTTAGTTTCCTAGCGACACCTTTGCCGCCCTCTCAATTTGCCGTTGCCGGCCCTGCTACTTAATAAAGCTAGCTTAGGGCACTTAGGGCTCCCATGGGGCGCCAGTAACCTCGTGGCGGAGGGGGGGGGACAAAAACCCCACGTCCCCCCCGCGCTACGCCACTGCAGACACATACACACACACACACAGAGATACATCACGACGATATTGCTAGTATAAGTCAAAATACACTCAAATAACACATTTTCGGCGTTATCTCAAAAAAAATTTATTTGTCGAAAATAGGGGCTAGGAAGGTAAAAAACGAATAAGATCAAAAATTTTGTGGAACTGGAATTTGACATTAATGCCGAATGCAAAAAAAGATGCTGGGTTTTTTGTTGTAAGGTGAGTTGGGGTAAGTGGGTTTTTAGGGTAAATGCGTTTCTTTGCCCTTTCGCGAGAATTAAATTCTATGAGATTTTGCCAAAGTAGAAGAATGTTGCTCAGTTTGGACATACCTTCGTCGACATCAGGCAAAGGGGTAGGCGACAATTCGCCGCGGCCGATTCGCCGCGGGGACAATTCGCCGCGAGATTTTTTGTTTTATGACATTATCATTGGCAATTGTTTTAAACATTTTTATTTAGCTTGACTTCATATAATATATTTGTTTATTTGTTGCTTTATAACTTTTTTTAAACTTTCCCAACTAGGTATTTGGTGGTTAGGATACAATTCAACATTTTTTTTATTAAAAAAATAAATAAAAGTATGATTTGACTTAAACTTTTAAAATATAAAAATGGCGGTTCTAAAATGGCGCATTTTCCAGTTTGTAAACCGATTTGCATCAAACTTGGAACAATCAGATCTTTAAGGTAGCAGATTATTATTTTAAACTAAAATTCTTAAAAAAGCAAAATGGCGGACTTTTACATTTATGAACCAATATGAACCAAATTTGGAACTTTGGGGTGTTTCAGGTGGCTGATTATAATTTCTAACTTAAACGTTAAAGTTCCGAGTTTATGCATATTCGATCAAAAATGAGCAAACCGAACCGCCATTTTGGACCCGCCATTTTGAGGTTTTTAAATTTGAACCAAAAATTGTATGGAGTTACCCTACACGCCGCGATGTTTTAAGTTTGAGGCAATTTGGCTTATAAATAAGAAAATGCGACAATTTGGAACCGCCATTTTGATTTTTTTTAAATTTAAGCTAGAAATAATAATAAGCGACCTGAAGGATCTCAAAGTTCCGAGTTTGATGCAAATCGGTTCATAAATGACAAAATCAGCCATTTTGGATCCACCATTCTATTTCTTTTTTTAATGTTGAATTGTATACTAACCATCAAATACCTAGGTAGAAAAGTTTGAAAAAAGTTATAACCAAACTAATAAACAAATATATTATATGAAGTCAACCTAAATAAAAATGTTTAAACAATTGCCAACGGTAATATCATAAAACAAAAAATCTCGCGGGGAATTATCCCCGCTGCGAATCGGCCGGCGGCGAATTGACCCGCGGCGAATTGTCCCATCCCCCCAGGCAAAGTCAATTTCGATTTTCTCAACAGGCAGAATTTTCAATATAGAATGACTTTTGGGTGCGAAATCAAAAGTTGGACGTTATTGAGTCAGTGCTAATATTAAAGATATTCTTCCTATTATTACTCCATGGTGGATAGCCGCATAAACATACATAATAATATCACGGATCACCGTGATATTTTTTTACATACATCTACAACAGATAGTACTGTCCGGCCAGAATAAAATGAGGCGAAAAGAGATGACTCAACTTAATCTATCTCTCTCTGTTTTCAGCACTTTTGTCTTATTGGGTGGTCTTCATTTTTAGCAAATTTACAATGAACAAAATTTTAATTACAAAAAAAATCACGGTACTCGTCTGATATGTTTAACGAAATCGACTCCAGCCCGTTCATAATTCTCACCCTTTTAATGGGTTTGTATTGTTACCGCTGGCTCAATTAGACTCCGGCCCGTTCACAATTCATACTCTTTTATTGAGCTTCTATTGTAGCATTAAAATTTTTCTATTTTTTTTATAAAACTGTGTGGAGTGCCAATTTTGAAGATATAATGAATGGTTTTGGATTTTTGCAATTTTTCGAAAGTCAATTGGTATTTTTTTAGGTTTCTAGATTCGTACGCACTTACCTAATGAAATAGGTACCTACCTATATAATAATACAAGTATAAAAATTTTGGAAAAATATTTATTTTTAAGAAAAATAAGGTATGGAGTTTTAAAGAATAAAAAAGGCTTAGGAGGAGTAAAATATAAAATTAATACCTAATAATGATGAAATTAAAAAATTATAGCACGGCACTGGACAGAGGAAGATAGCGCTAATTGAAGCCATCTCTTGCGCCTCATTTTATTCTGGCCGGACATTTTCTGGCAAACTTAAGTTTCGTTTTCTAGTACCTAAACGTTTTCTAGTTTTAACAAAAATGGCTTATTTGCGTTACGAGCAATAAGCCGATTGATGTCGCAATGTCGACGATCCGAGATTGAACCCCATAATACCAAAACCTTACTTTCCTAATTATAAAAGCATTAAATTAAATTATTAGAACTTTAAGCGCAAAGGCATTTTTAGATGATCATATAGTGTAAAAGCACGCGGAGTAAGGCACAAAATTAACAATGATTTTGAAATATTTTTACTTAAAAGTTAATTTTTTTAATAAGAAAAAATACCTAACACCTTAGTAACACCGGAAGTCCCAGCAAGGTACTTTTTAGGTCCCTTTAGTTTCCAACGGCCCTATACCTAAAAAGTAGGTACGTTTTAAAAACGTTCAAAATGGGACGTTTTTACAACATACTTTTTAACAGTAGCGTGTCGTGGAAAAAGGGCGGGGGGGGGGGGGGGCGAAGACTTTAAGGGGCGCAAATATAGATATGGGAGTCAAATAAATTACAAACCTTTTCACACGCACCATTTGTTTTTGCATTAAATTTAGTTTTTCAATTTCAGGGGCGCCAAGCGCAGAGGGGCAGGGGGGGACGTTCGCCCCCCTGGCCCCCTATACGACACGCCACTGCTTTTTAAGTCTTTCTAGGTCCCCAATATTCCCGTACCTAAAAAGTACATGTTTAAAACCTACTAAAACAGACGTTTTAAAAACTCGCAAAACAGAACGTTTTTAAAACGTACTTTTAAGGTCCTTTAGGGCTTCAACACTTGGGTACCTAAAAAGTACGTTATAAAACGTTCTAAAAAGGAAGTTTTAAAAACTAGCAAATTAAGACGTTTTCAAAGCGTTCTTTTTAGGTCTTAATATCAAAGGACCCAATATGAAAGGACTCAATATGTAAAGGCCAATAAAAGGGGGCCAGATGCTTTGACGTTATGGAGTCTCTGGAACGTTTTTAAAACGTCCCCTGAACATTTTTTAGACGTCCCTGAAACGTTTGTTGTACGTCCTCGAAACAGTTTGAAAGGTTTCCGAATGTCACTGGAACCTTTACTAAACGTCCCCAAATTTTGCAAAAGGTATAAAAAATTAAATTGACAAACGTCCGAAAGATGTTTTTAAAACTTTGTAAAAACTTTCTGTGGGGACGTTTTAAAACCGTAAAAAAGACCCACAAAAACGTTCCAAGGACCTCTATCGGACTTTGAGGGACCTAGGCGTACGTTTTTAAGACGTCCCCTAGGTCCGAAATGGACGTTTTAAAAACGTTTTTAAAACGTACCTGTGTTACTAGGGGCGTTAGGCAACTGGCTGTGTTGTAAGCATTTTTGACAGACAAGTATTTTTGACAGACAATTATGAAGTCATAAGTAAGTACAATTTTATAAGTTTTTCCTGAAATTTCGCTTAGAAAAAAATATTGTTGGTAATGTGCTATAGGTAGATGTTACCTTGAAGTTCTCAAATCCAAAAAATAAAAACTTTTTATCTTAAATGTAAAATATTTTAGATAAAATCTTTTGGTAGCCTAGGGGACGGTAATGAGCTGTCATCTAGCATTTTCGTGCTTTCCGTGGGACTTGCTGTCAGACTTTCGGGTGAGGTGAGTTTCGCACTTGGTGGGGTTGGTACCTGAAAAAAAAACAATGAAATAGATAAAAGTTGTAAAAAATATATTTCACGGGAGCCAAAATATATAATAAAATAAAACGGAAATTGTAGTACCGATATACAATAAAAGTATAATGAGACACTTTTTAAAACTCTTAAAGCGGCTTTACACCAAACCGACAAAACAGCAACTCGAGTTGAAAAAAAAACAAAACCGCAACTTTTTGCAGATTTTTTGAAGATTTTTCGGCAACTTGCTGTTTTGTTTTTCGTTTCCCAACCGATGTCGGAAACATCAAAGTGTTGCTGCGTTTATTGCAACTCAGTCAACTTGGTGTAAACGGCTGTGTTTATCAACTTGAGTTGCGGCGTGCTCGCGAGCGATATACTTTCCGAATTGAACTAAACAAAACTGCAACTCTTTCTCTGATGTAAAACGACAGAAAACAAAACCTCGATAGCAACTTATTTTTGTCTGTTGAGTGTGAACAGTTTTATCGTTAAAGTTTTGTTTTTTAAAACAGCAACAAAACAGCAATTGAACTAGTCGGTTTGGTCTAAAACCGCCATCATATTTTTAAGATTTTAAACTCTTCTGTAGGATATAAGCGATAATTAGAAAAATATTGCAAACGTAAAAACAGAAATTTGACCTATAATATGAAAAAAAATTAAAACTATGTTTCATAGTTTACCCTGAAAAAGTTCAAAAATAAGACAGGTCAGGTCAAATATGAGACAGTGATAAAATTCACGTATATAAACAGTCGGATCGCCGTCTAATCCAAAAATAAGGCATTCAAGGTAAAATTGAGACATCATTTTTTGTTTTTTTTTACTTAAATACAATAAATAATAATGCAAAAATATTTATTTATAGGAAGATATGCGCCAAAGCGATCTACGAACTCACACGACATAAGCTTCGGTAATTTTAATTATTTTAATTATTTTTTTTGTAATTTTAATTATGTGCCTATTTTTTATAAAAAAATAAAATAAATTGTAGGTATGCGGTCCTGACAACTGCTGCTATCAGTTTACAACAGAAAATCTATCGGAATTCAATTATTGGTATTTTTTAAGTGTCATATTTTTTAACGCGATTTTGTGTGTCTCACTTTTACACCATTTGACCCTATATTTTTTTCACAAATTCATACTCGTCTTTTGGGGGGGGGGGCCGAAGCCTCATGATATTGTATTTAATGCTATTTTTTGTGTTTATTCATGAAATATGTGGAAGAAAATCTTAGGCTTGGGGAGGGGACCGCCCCCCTGGGTGCGCCCATGGTTTAGTCGTATGTCTTGTCATAAGAAAGTTAAAACCACTGTTTCTTATGGGAGTGTTCATACAATGCTTTTGCTTTTGTTTTTGATTAGTCTTTGTCTTAAGAGTTGCCAACTTTCAATCCTTAGGACAATGACTAAGACGAGTGACAGACATCAGCTGATGATTGTTGTTTTTTTAGAGGGCGTCCGAAGAGCGCAAGCGCGCGGTCGAAATTTTTAATTTACCGCCATTAATCATGTTTTTGACAGAAAATCTCAACAGAACCACCAGTGCTTGGAGTGTGCTAATGGGATAGGATAGGAAGGCATCAGATCCGTCATGGATCCCATTTTATCCCTTTCGGTCGCCATATTGAATATATATCAAATTCACCAAAACTTGTATTTAGCATCTCAAAAAAAATAGGCTACTAAAAACAATTATACCAGAACATTGCAGTTCGAGCCCTTTTTGGTCATCATTTAACTGAGCTTTAGTAAGAATGTTATACAATGTTTAAAGAAATGCCGGCAGCACAACGATGATCTTTATCTTTCTATTAATTCGATAGATATTTAGTATCGACTTGACTGTTTGTTGTTATTTTAAATCACGGTGGATAGAATAGACCGGTGATCGGATCTTATAAATATATGTGGAATTTTCACGTCACTGGTGGTCCAGCTGATTTATGTAACCAAAGTTAGATATGATATGAACAACTAATATTTTTCCTACTATTTTTTAGTATATTCTTATAAAATAATATTTTTTAGACATACCAGTCGTTATTTTTTTTTGCCCGCTTATTTCTCTTTACACAAAAATTAAAATTCGAAGAAAATATTGTGTTCGTTTCAGCTTCAAAAATAATCCGCTGACCTACATCTTTGTTTACTTTCCAAGTCCTTGGTTCACCTTTGATACTAAACTATCACATTCAGTTTGACTTGTAATTTAAGTTTTGTGTATTAAAAAATAAAGCGGGCTAAAAAAAATAACGACAATACGTCTAGAAAATTATATTTTATAAGAATGTACTAGAAAACAGTAGGAAAATTGCCTTAGTTTTCAAAAAATTTAAAAAATATGTTGTTCTGTTGTTCATATCAGATCTAACTTTTGTTTAAAAAAATCAGCTGGACCACCAGTGACATGAAAAATTCGACATCCACCGTGATTTTAAATAATGTAATTATTAAATTTTCCCTTGAAAAGGCATGCTTTATTTGCTATAATAGAAGATAGGGTGTGGTTTGGTTTGGTTTGCTCACTTTGGTTCTATAAGATGGAAAGTTTGTTGGTTTACTTTCTTTGAGATCACTCATATGTCATTGGGTTACTTTTGGCAAAACTTAATTTTGTTTGACCAGTTTTTGCAGAGTTTTGTATTTTTTATATATAAATAAGGACTAAATTTTAAAAATTAACACCTTGGTCCACTTTTCGTCAGGGATGACGAAATGTGGGCTAAAGTAAAATTTCTTGTCCATTAGTCCGCAGCGGCGTAGCGTGCCCGAAAGGGCGGGGGGGGGCGACAGATAAAATGGGCGCCTCGGAAAATCTGAAAACTAATGAAAAAGAAATGTTGTGGCAAAAAAAAAACAAAAAGGTCAAACAGGCGCCTCTCACAAAACTTGCGACCAAAAAAAAAAAAAAAAAAAACAAAAAAAAAAGGTCATCATCTTGAGACCAAGAAAAAAAAAAGGTCATGATGTGTGAGGGGACGGCCGATAAGTCACAAGGGCGTCTCTCCCATTTATGGGGCGCCACTACCCTCGGGGCGGGGGGGGGCGACGAACCCCCCGCGCCCCCCCCACGCTACGCCGCTGTTAGTCCGTCGCATCTGTTATTATAAGAAAATTAAAAAAAAAACTACAAAATCAAAAAAAGAAGTTTAAATAAAATATATAGACGTGCAGCTCTTTTACCTCAGACACCACTAGTACGTACTATGTACGTACATAGTAGGTGCGTAACTTTGCGACGTAGTGTACGTACATAGAGCCACTTTCCCTATTCAAAATATAGGGGTAAAGTATACCCCTCGAAGGGAATTCGTGCTACAAAAATTTCAAGACTGCCAAAAAGTATCCCCCTTGCAAACAAAATCGACGTGTCCGAGCTTTTTCCAAATTCGCACTCTAAATATCCAAAAAGGCCGGTTTAGATGTTCGTGAAACACCCTGTATATATAAGTCCGTGATTAGTTGACAACCTACCTGTGGCGCAGATCCTTTTATCCTGCTTTTCGACCTTCTTTTTTTAAGAATGACAGGCCCGAGTCCTTCAGCGCCTTGGAAAATACTCGAACTTCTTCCCGTGGGCAGATCAGTAGGTCGTTCGCTGCGTTCACTGCCCATGGCACTACCACTAGTGCTGTAAAAAAAAGTACCGTAAGCACGGTAAGTACCGATATTTGCTTTGCAAATTATATTGTTGACAAATTTGCTTCCCAAATTTTTTATATCCAATACTTTTAAAACAGCATTGATTTTCGCTAATCCTCTCGCTTGCTCATGCGGCGAGATTTTTTATTTCATTATTTTAAAAATCTTTAACAATATTATATGGCCGGAAAATGATGACGAACTACAGAATCATCTGAACGGTATTCGACCAATGCACAATGGAAATTGAAAAGGATTCGGCCTTACCTTTTTTGGAAGTTCTTGTCAAACTTTTAAACAGAAACATTCAAACCACTATATCGATGGATGAAAGGCAAAAGGTTATAAGCGACACATTATTTGATATAGAGTTCTAAGCACCAAAGTTTTTTTTTCTGCGTCGAATGAGCTATTATTTAGGCTTCTACGATGATTTTTTTGTTGCTTAAGTCAAATGAAAAAAGAGTGGATCCTGGTTCTTTTTTTAACTAAGCGACAAATAATACTTTAAGTGGCCCCGCTGAAAGTTTGAAAACTGCCGTTTATGAACTTTTGCCTTTCAATCATCGATATATAGGAAACCTACACACACGGGACAGTACCTAAATTTTAAGTCAATCATTCTGTTGCTACAAAACAAGGAGTTATAAGAAGTTTGTATTTAAAAGCCGTAAATATTTGTAGTAATAATGAAGAATTAACCACAGAAATTAACAACATTAAAAAGGACTTACAACGGAATGGTTATTCCGAGAAATTAATCAACTCAACGATCTCTAAAATTAAAAACAAACCAAATGTAGCAAATTCTCAAAATAATAATTCGTTGGGTGGTATTAACATTCCATATGTTCAAGGGATTTCAGAAAACATAAGACGAATAGCCAAACAATATAATATACAACAGTATTTTAATCGGGAAATACGATAAGGAGTTCTGTAACTAAAACAAAACCAGAAAATCCCTCAAATAATAGGGAATGTATTTAACAAATCCCGTGTGAGTGTGGTCAATCATATGTAGGTGCTACGAAACGCCTTCTTCAGATTAGAATAAATGAAGATCTAAAAAGTACCCAATTAAGGGATATTGAAAAATCGGGTTTGGCGGATCACGCATAGTCCAATGATCACAGGATTTAGTGGTCAGAATCTAAAGTTTTGCATAAGGAGTCGCATTGGCGACAGCGAAAGTTTATTGAAGCTGCGTTTATAATGCAGAATAAAGACGTTTTCAGTCATTCAAGCACGGACATACGAAACATATTGAAACTACTTCTTAAGGAAAACAAGCGTCTTAGGATTTAAAGAAAAGGGGAGCGGCCGTCACACCTGACTGCACGCCAAGTAGTATAAGTAGTAACCTATAGACTGGATTGTTTAGTTTACACTTGAAAACGGTTAGAGATACTTACTAACCGAAAAGTCGTGTTTAAACTAAAAATACAATTATAATCTACAAGTTTCAAACAATGAAATACTCCATTTATACCTGGAAGACTTTTTCAAAATTGTGTCGCCGCTGTCGTTAGGGCTTTGCGAGCTGGAATGGCTCTCTGGTCCCTGCAATCGTTTCAGGATTTCCGAAAGCATATCTTCCATTTTGTTCATCTTTTGATTTAGTTTTTGTATTTCTAGTTTTACATCTACCTATAAATTAAAAATATTTTTTTTCATAAAGTTTGTTATTTTTATACAAGGTGGCTGATGAAGGTTAAAAGGCCCGGCCTTTAATACAGCCCACCCATCGTATTTAACACGTTGACTGCGGCCTCGGTCCCTGGTAGAGGTGTTTATTTTCGTTACTTTTGAATACTCGTTACTCGACTACTAAGTAATAATTTTATGTTACTTTGATTACTGTAACTGTATTAAATTCAGTCATACAATTAGTGCAAAATTATCGGACTGTCGTTAATTCGAAGATCATTTACTTGTAGGTCTATTTTTGTTGTTGATATTATGGAAATATTAAATTGAAGTTTTCAAAATGCAAGCTAAAATTAAAAAATTAAAGTAGTAAGTAGTAAGTAAGTAGGAATTACATAGAAACTGTTCTGTGTAAAACTTTGTTTTATAAATCTAATGCCTAACATACAAAGAAATACATACTTAAAATCTAAAACTAAATAAAAATAGAGACAAAAATAACAATCTTAGACGAGAACTTAAAAAAGATACAAATACAAAAATAAAAAAATACATTCTGTATTATATGTAGATTGTAGATACTACATATTTAAAAAACATATCTTAAAATAAATTATGAATCTTGCTTGTAATGTAAAAAAGAAATATTGTTACCCTTTACAAATACAATTTAAATTCGTCAGTTACTTAAATTATTATAGTTACTCCCTGATTTTGGGTTACCGACTTTCGAGTGATTACTGAATATTAAAATAATCGAAGGAATCAAAGTAATCAAAGTAACGAAAGTAATCATTTAATTTTCGGATCGGTATTCGTTACTCTGTTATTTGTCGAGTAACGAGTACTCGAGTAACGAATAGTTACTTTTTCATCACAGTGCCCGGGGAACGATACTGAACTTTTTCCTGGTGCGATGGTCAATTTTCTCAAATTTCATATTCGTGCGGAACGTGTAATTACCGTCAAACGGGGTGGATCGGTACGATTTTCAGATATTTTTTAAAATGGGGTCAATCGGCACAGAGAAGGTTAAAAAAATTATTTTGCAAAAAAGACTTTAAAAATAAGCCAGAAAACTAGGTTTATTCATAAAACAACAAAACAACAACACAACACCGCAAAAATGTTGTTGGTTTTTTTGCTCCATTCAAAAAGCTAAAGCGAACTGGCCGGCGACTTGCAGTAACGCGTTCACTAAGATATCGCCTATGAGTTTTAAATATTATTGAAACTAAAAACATCGACCTTGAGATACAGGGGCCATTTAAATAGTAAAAAACAGGTTTTGTCCCGATTGACTCCGCTGTCCCGATCCACCCCGTTTGACGGTACCTTATTTTTCAAGCTAGGACAACGGAACAAGTAGCAATAAAATGCCGCACTAGAATAAATTATGTTTCTCTCTACTGCGGCATCGGTTCCAGGGGATGTAGGTATCACATGGGATACCCAAATGCACTTATAGACCCGGTTTAGGGTATCCACTACCGGGACTTGGTCCCGGGACGGTCCCGGGACTTTTCCTAAAAAAAGTGGTCCGGAAACCGCTAAATTATACCAGACACATGCATAATAATAAATGCACTCGTGGCACTTAAATCCTTAAATCTCACTTTGGACAAAAGTAATGTTTCCCTATACTTACCTTTTTATTTGCTACGTTTGTCAATTTGTTTTTTTGTTAATCATTTACCAATATCAATAAACCTGAGTTCTGTTCTGTGTTAAAGTAATTTAATTACTTTTAGTTTAGTTTCGAGACCAGTCCCGGGACTAGTCCCGGGACCTGACATTTGGTCCCGAAGTCCCGAAAACATATTTGGTCCCGGGACTTGGATACCCTAACCCGGTTGAACCATTTTTTGTGCACTATAATCCAAATATAATAAAATTGAATAAAAAATAAAAAAGTGAATTTTCCAAAATTTTCTGTTTGAGTTTGACAGATGTCCAATAAGTGGAATTGTGTTCCCAAAGGTAAGGGCTTTCAACCCCTGGGTAGATAAGATAAGACTTTATCTATGGATTTAGAAATGATTTAAACTTACTTTAAAATCCATTAAATTAGTAATTAATTCCTTATATTCTACTGGTGCTGTTGGTTCACTTGGAGGGACTACGGATGAATACATAGAGGCGATTGAGGGGTCTCTGAGTCCACAGTCGTAACTCTATATTGAAAAAAAAAAGAAAAGACCCACTTTGAACCAAAAATCACTCTGCTTTTGATTTGACGCCCCAAACGTTTGGCACCTCTTCCTCGTTTTTTAGTAGGTTACATGCTCTTCGATAGAGTTCGCGCGACGAGACTTGAAGCCACCCACGTCACGGCTGAGGGGAATCTACTGGCCCCGCCTCTAGCTTGTGATTGACTGTTTCGGAGATCCATAGGCTTAGTGTTTTATATTGGGAATTAGTTTAATAAATTATCCCACATAGCACAATCACAAATGTTTAACACGTAAAAAAGGGGTAAGAAAAAAGAACGTTGATTTTAAAAGCTGCTAGAAAAAAACGTTTATTTCATATATGAAAACAAGCTTAATAGGTCATTCATTCACGTTATAAAAAAGAACGTTGCTAAAAACTGCGTTTTACTAACGCCATTATCAAATTAAAACAGCAATGTTTTTACGTTAGTTTCACGTAATTTTTATCAACGTTAAAATCACATTAGCCTTTTCTACACGAATTTTAAAACGCGACTGCATTGCTTTTCTACCGAATATTTTTGAGATTTTACTAGCAGCAGCGCCACCAATTGTTGGGATTTTTCACTTTGACAAAATCTATCAGGCAGTGCTTTGGCCTCTAAACTCCAAAAACCTGTTAAGGAACTGATCCCTGATCCACGATCACGATGTTATTAACCTGATAAAGACACAT
This sequence comes from Aspidapion aeneum, assembly GCA_963576565.1. Classification (NCBI taxonomy): domain Eukaryota; kingdom Metazoa; phylum Arthropoda; class Insecta; order Coleoptera; family Brentidae; genus Aspidapion; species Aspidapion aeneum. The sequence goes on along the minus strand of OY755039.1, from coordinate 46,243,147 downwards.
TAATATTCTGTGAAAGTGTTTAGTTTACTGTTAAAAAATCTTGTTAAGCTTTTAAAAAAATATATATCGATATAGATAGAAAGATAGATATTTTTTCTTGCCTTGAGCGCCAACTTTAAAATTGTCTTGAAGTGTTTGTGGTAGTCTTAAACTAGTGAACTTTTATAACTTCGTTTCGCGTCTCTTTTAAGTTAAAAAAATGTTATTAAAAAAACGTGACCAAAAGATGCAGAAAGTTAGTAGGTTTGAGAAGTCTTAATCTAGTGTCGTTTTAGAACATGTTGTGGAGGACTTTTCAAGTGTGAATTTGGTACATGAAAATAACGAGGGTAAAAAAGTACATTTTTATAGCTTGTTTTCTCCTTGTTTTTAAGTTATCTTTAAGCATGTAGATTTAACAAAATAAATATTACATGGTATGCGGTTGTTTTCAAGTAAAAAAAACTTTGTTATTTTTGTTCACGTTAATTTAACGTTGATGTGATTTTTGTGCTATGTGCGATTATGTGTAATTTATTACGCACGGCACTGTCCGACCGCAAGTAGGCGTATACCAAGATAAAATTGATGACGTGCGTGGTATCAACTCTCGCCGCGTCTACTACTCTACAACACATTTAAAACAAGAGACAGGGCTGCCGAGCGCTTCGTGGCGTCAAATGAAAAGCTTGAATCTGTGAACAAGGGCGGATTTGAGAGGGGCAAGGGTAACGGGGTAATTAAGTAAGTAAGTTTCAAAACAATACGCTTGCCAGGCGTGGTCTTATCCTGTATCCCTGGGAAAAGGATCCCTCCGGGTCAGAAAGTACTTGGAATCTACGGAAGGCAAAGCTCCATTCCTTTCCAGCGATAGACGTCTTATGAGGTCTACCCGTACCTATTTGGAATCCTATATTATATTTACAGAGAAGTGTAACTACAAAAATATCACAATTAATTGAGAAACTTTAAAACACAAATAATTGTTAAAAGTTTTGTCAGATAGTTACGTAGCTATGACAACAAACACAATTACAGCATTTGTTTCACAAAAAACTAAGTAAAAAATAGCTTCTATAATAAATTCACGTTTTTTCACAATATGTCGATTAAAAGAAATAACAAAGGTGGATATGGCTTCAAAGAAACTAGAAGCACAAAGTATTGCCATATACCTACTTTGTGCTAGAAGGCTTAGAAAAATGTGACGATATTTGATTGCCATAGTCGCTTGCTTGTACAAAACCACTCAATTTTATTAATTTTGTGATCAAGATAACGACGATATTTATATTTTGAAAAACACTATTTTTAGTTTTTGCTCGATATTTTAAAATCCGGTGTAGATATTTTTAATTTCTGTGCAGCATCTGATTCGGCTCGGAATAGCGCAACTTTCGCATCTCTTACTTTTAACTTGAACACCCTGTATAAAAGCATCAGCTTGATTGCTTATGGTATTTAACACTAAAGAAAAATATCTTTTTTTCTAAAAATCTACCTGCATTTTCCTGAGTGATAAATTCCTTGGCTTATGGTCTATTTCTACCATTTCGTCTATCGTATCTTGTCTAGTAATTGCTGCTAAAAAAATTCAAAACAAAGTTTTTACATAGTTCAACAAAATTTAACACAAATTGGTCAGGGCAACAAAATATTTGAAAAAATGATGTCTCAGAAAAAATAAGTAATTATTTTGATAAATGCAGCCTTTGGTGCAACAGCCACTTTCTCTAAAACGGTTTGTTTAATGCTGCCAGTTATTTTTTGTTTTTGTTTTTATTTGAATTTTTGGGAAAACCTAACCTTAAATTTTGTTTTGATATTTTTTGGGCTCTTTCGCCAAACCTTTAAAGGAAAACCTTCTTGTTTGGGGAAATTCCGATCAGGTGATCACTTTTCTCTTTATTAAAAGTTATTTCCTTTTTTGAACACCTGATCATTTTGCTAAATTCATGCGCGCTTTGCACACGCTGGGAGTTTGAAGCGCCCCCCTGTATTTGACAGAGGAATGAAGAACCACTTCCACAAAAACCACCGAAGAAGTCACACGTGCTTTTAAGATTAAGAACTGCTGCTAAATGAAAGAAGGTAAGCTTCTAGCGTGTTGTCGATTTTTTCCCTTTGTTTTAGTTCAATAAACGTCTGTTTTTCCAGACGGGGTGAATTTAACTTTAAGGTAATTTTTTTGTGAAATCTCTAGTCTTCTCCCTGTCGTGCACAGCCGTCTACGGTTAGAGATGTAAAAAAATTCCGAGAGACAAAAAAGTTTGGAAATGAAACAAGGGTTTTACTTCTTGTTTTTTAATTTGCCAGTGGTTTACAACAACAAAAAGTCTGGAGGAAAAGGCGACACGACCACTGAAAAATTATCACCCTCAAAACTATACCATACTATACTATACTATATCAAAAACTAAACTTTAACACCCTGTATCTCGAAAACTGAACATTTACGAACCTTTGTTTATATAAACTTTTTGTCTTGAAAGCTCTTAAGAAATTTAGCAATAAAATTATGTGATTGAGTTTTGAAACACCCTATACATATATTGGTAATAAAAAATCTTAGAACTTTATTACTCTATAAGAGTTATACAAATAAAACGAAATATTATTTGCATTGCAAAAGTTTTAAAGTAAGATTAAACTTTGATTTTTATTATTTTAATTTAACAAAAAAAATCTAATGATAACCAAACCGAACTGACGCATTTACCCCATATACTAGATGCGTAAATGCAACCACATAATTAACGTACAATAACTGTGTTATAATCCAAGTCTCAAAAATATTTTTTTTTTTGTGACAAATAAAGGAAGTTTAGCAAATCTTTTTAGTAAAAGATTTTTGAAACAAAATTTAGGTCCTTCGGCGCATAGCATTCGAACTATGTTCAATAGCAGATATACCAAAGAATCGATTATTATAGAAAAAAAGTAATAAGCACTTCGTTCCTTCAAAAAAAAAACAGAATTTGCTTAAAATACATTTTTGAGTTAAGTACTACAAAAGTATAAAAAATAAAATAAATCTGTGATATATACGAGCAACGACTCTGTATAGTTGTCAAAAGAATGACCCATATGTATGAAAATAAATACTGAAAACTGACTAAAACAAGAAAGAAAAAGAAGTATTTTTTCCTAAAATTTAAACTTTCTCTTTGCACATTGCTTGATAAATAAAATTACCTGGACTGGCAGATCCAGAAACCATCTGAAGTTTAGGAAAAATTTTATTCCCGCTTCCAGGTTGACTTCCGGAGCTCCCCGAACTGGATGAACTAGGCCGATCTTTGGGGTCCTTGGCGCTTAGGCTTCGTTGAAAGGCTGCCGTAGTTTGCTGAGACGTTTCTGATCCAGAATCCAAGCTGGCGGACCCAAGAAGCCTGCCCCACTTGGACACTCGAACTGTATTTATAAACAAAGTTAAGTCAATTAATTTGTTGGTTATTAAAGCGCTTCATTGAGTAAGAATGCTTTTTAATTGTTTTTAAGAAAGTAGTTGTCTTAGTTGACAATATTTCCAAGAAAAAAATGTTCCTCTGTAGAACAGAGTTAGTGGGAAACAATAGAGTCCCTATATGTTGACATATTTGGATATATTAATATATCCAAATATGTCGACATACTGTATCGGAATTAAAAATTCCCGATCTCAAAATTTTTTTATTTACTAAAAACATATAGTTAGCTTTAAATTCTCAAAATAGAATACAATGTTTAATCAAATGTTGAAAGTCTCAGCACAAGTAAAAATAATTCAATATATCAACACCTAGAACATTGTATATCATCCGAGATATCATCTCAAAAGTCAGTCCATGAATACTAAGGGGCTTAAGGTGACGGAATTTCGGTCGACTACGGTAACAGCTTTTAAAACATTTTGAAGAGTAAATTATATAGGTATTTAGTTCCTAGTTCCATTTTACTGATAAAGAAATGCCTGTACCTGATCCAGGGCGAGTAATAGTAGTTTTCACCCCTCCCCCATCGCCTTTCTCTGCAACCGATGACAGCTTTGTTGTTGGTACTACCCTGTTTATACCATCTTCTCCTTTTTCGATGTCCGATTGCGACGTTGCCGATGCGGCAACAGCGGCGGCATTTGCTGCTTGTTGACTTCGATCCCTTCGAAATTTCGAAAAAATTTTGCGGACCTAAAATACAAAGCAGTTTACTTCTTGCTCGTTTTGGAGATTAATATAATTGGTAAACTATGCTACTTGTATTTCTATTTATCAGTACCTAGAAAACAATTGGCGCCAACAGGCACGTTCAGCAGACAGGGGCGGTCCCAAACTTTTAAAAAAGGATGGGGGGGATTTTTTGAACATGTATATAATAATGTTAGTGTTAGAGCAAACTAATATCAATCATACATACATAAAAGCGATAAAGGAACTATACAAAGGTTAAAAATCTAAAGTTAAAATTGGAAATCGGCTTTTAAAAAAATTCATGTTAACGAAAAGCTGAAGACAGGGATGTTGTATCTCTCTAACTCTTATAATAATAAAGTAACAATGGTGAAAAGCACGCTGTTATATAGAATAGAAAGTTGTCACATAAGAAATGAGATCATAAAAGAAAGAATGGGAATCGAGAGAAGCATAACGGATGATATCATTAAAAGACAGCTGATATGGTACGGCCATATAAAACGGATGAACGACGAAAGATTACCAAAGCAGGTCCTAGAATGGCAACCAATAGGGCGCAGAAAAAGAGGGCGTCCTAAACTAGAATGGCAACAGTCAATCCAAAGTGAGTGAAAAAAACCTGGCAGAAAATGATTGTCAGGATCGAAGGAGGTGGAGAATAGGCGTCGGACAACGTACAAACCGACATAGTAGTAATAGCAAGTATTAAGGACACTCATCGTAAAGGCAGTTTGTTTTACGATGAGTGACCTTAGGAAGTATCTTACAAAATTACCTGCTTGCTAACTGCAACTTCTTATTAAACTAAATAAAAGCTTACCAAATGATCTTGATTTTGGTCCAGTTGAGGTTCATTTTTTCGCCTTTCTGCTAACTCTTTTTCTCTCTTGACGTCAGCCACTTTCCTGAATATCAGCCTATGCCTCAAGTTGTAGGTGAGGATTAAATTTCTAGCAAAACTATTCGCAAATGCTTGATAGAAATCCAACACTTCTAGAAGCTTGTCTCTTTTAATTGTGTGCAGATCGCAATAGGTCAAGGCTCGGACATTCGCTGCTGACTGACCCACCGCATTGTCTTTCCAGAACGAGTCGCCGAAAACGTCGCCCTTTCCTAAAAATATATCAATGCAACAGGAGGCTTCAAAGCACTATACTGTCCTCCATATGAAGAATGAAGAGAAGAAGTTTGAGATTTTTTTTTTATATTATATTTGTGCATATTACAATTACATTTACAAGGTAATAAATAACATTAATCATTAAAAAAATAGCAACAATAATAACTAAATAAAATAACTTAATTGTATTTAATAAACTAGATTTAAAATTATCTACACAATTAATTTTGAATAAACTAAAAAACTTCCTCCAAACCTCTTTGTTCCGGGAGGGTTCCAAGAATCGATGGAGTATTACCCCTTTAAATAGCTAAGCTAATCAACTGGGTAATAAAACTCCTGGTTAGTGATTTGTTACAAGAATTTTGAAGTTTTTCAGAAATATCTCTAATAAGTCGCCTTGCCTCTTCTCCCTATGGACCTAAGGTCTCAACACTAAACGAAATAAAAATATATTTGTCTAAAAGTTCTTTATATTTTTTTTTGTTGCTCACCAATAAGAGCAGCTTCTCCAGCCCTAATACTTGTTTTTCTTCTCCAGCCCTAATACTTGTTTTTAAAATATAAGAATTCGCCAAGGTGTCGCGACAGGTGGGATTCCAAATTAATTGTTTGCCTTCCCTCCACGGGAAATACGACACACCATCAGCCCGCTTTCCGTCACTTCTACAGATTCCTACAGGTTCCAACATATTGGGAGTGTCAGCTGCAGTCAATGATCGATGTATTATATTATTTAAAAAACGGTGACGAGATAACCTATAGTTTATTCCATAATTTTTTAAATAACTTTTTGATAGTAATCAGCTGTTGCTATAACAAATAGCATAGGCCAGCGAAAAAAACTCGTCAAAAGTTATCCCAAAAATAATGATATTGACTTTACCTGCACTATTTGGACAGCTCAGGCCATAATGACCCAAAATATCAACAATTTGTCCACAAATGCAGGTATGTTGTTATCTTTTGTGTTCTGAATTTTGTTTGATATCATATATTATTTACTAATTAAGTCAAAATCTTTCTGGTTATTTGGAGATGGAGAGGGCAAAGTAGATAAATTGAGATTTTTATATATTATGGTGTAGAATGATCTTCCTCATCGATTGACAAAAACAAAATTTGAAAAAACATTTTTTTAAATGAAAAAACGCATAACAAATATGCAGTAACTGCAAAACGTCACGGTCTTCTAGCAGCCACTACATAATGCGCTGCGTTCTTGTCTAGCAAAAAGGGTAAAACTAGTCAAGAATGCAGTATTTGCGAGTCGGTCAACAAATACTGCGCTCTTGAGTAGAAAGCTAGCACAAGTATTCTTCTAGTTTTCTAGCGATAAATGCAGCAAATACTGCGATTACCACTAGTAAATGAGGCACGCTACATTTTTGCCTAGAAATGTTGATCCAAGCTTTATGAAATATTTGTCAAGAACGCAGTCTCTTCGATAAAATGTAATTTTTTTTTTAATTTAATAAATCCTAGGCAAACCATACTTTTTTATGATTTCTCATCATCCTGCAACATTTTTTAAAAAAATATGCATTTGCATAGAAACAGAACAAAAAAAAGGTTTTTTGCGTTTTTCTCGAAACTAGGGTTACTGCGTTCTTCATAAGGAGGGCAGCATAAATGTACGGACGATAGAGGTGTTGAAAAAGTAACTATTCGTTACTCGAGTACTCGTTACTCGACAAATAACGGAGTAACGGATACCGATCTGAAAATTAAATGTTACTTTCGTTACGTTGATTACTTTGATGCCTTCGATTATTTTGGTATTCAGTAATCACTCGAATGTCGGTAATTCAAAATCAGGGAGTAACTATGATAACTTAAGTAACTAATGCATTTAAATTGTATTTGTAAAAGGTAATTTTTTGGTATATTTTTTGAGTTCTCGTCTAAGATTATTATTTTTGTCTCTATTTTTATTTACTTTAGATTTCAAGTATGTATTTCTTTGTATGTAAGGCAGTAGATTTTTAAAACAAAGTTGTACACAGAACAGTTCTTACGTAATTCCTACCTTTATTTTTTTAATTTTAGACCGCATTTTGAAAATTTCAGTTGGATATTTCCATAATATCAACAACAAAAATATACCCAAAATTAAATGATCTTCGTATTAACGACAGTCCGAGAATTTTGCACTAATTGTATGATTGAATTGAATACAGTTACAGTAATCAAAGTAACGATAGTAACGAATATATTAAATGATTACTTAGTAGTCGAGCAACGATTAGTAACGAGTATTCCAAAGTAACGAAAATCAACACTTCTAACGGACGACCACTTGCATTATCGTACATGGACATTATAATAGACATACTATAAACCGACTAACATTAATAGTTCAGGCCCTACATCCGAGATTCAAGCGATATGCTGCGTTTAATGATAGAAGTAACACAATTGTTGTGGATAGACATAAGACTCGCCCGAAAATTTGACAAAAGGGAATCAACCCACTAAACACAAAAAGGTTTTAATAATGTCAAAATAATGTATAATTTAAAAACATAACGTTAGGTTGGACGTTAGTTCTAACGTCATATTCATAGTGAAAAAGAAGCTTAATAACCCGCTTTCTGACGTTAGAAAAATAATTTTATGTTTTTATAAGGTTTTTTTAAATTGTTTTTCGAACGTAAAAAAATATTGATTTTTAACAGTGAAAAAAAAATGTTTTTCTAACATTGAAAAATAAATGTTTTTTTAACAATGAAAAAATATATTTTTTTCAAATATCTCTAAAGATAAGGTAACATAAATAACGTAAATAAAATTCTTCTATTTTGGAAACGCAGGGCAGCAACAGGTTGAGGTTTTCGTGAACTCGACACTCAGTAAAGGCAATTCGGCTCGTAGCTTTTGAAAATAAAATTTAAAATTCTATGTAAACAATAATTTTGTAGTAAATGCCTCGCTACGAGGCCAAACAATTCATGCTCAAGTGAATACAAGGCAAACAATTTCAATGCAAACGAAGCATTCGTTTGGTCCCGCTGCGAGGCTTGCGAAGTAGCAGTTTGCTAAACCTCGCCTATGTAACATTTATTTATCAATGAAGACGATTTATTATTATTATTATTATTATATAATTCTACCTCAAATGAATACGCGGCTTAAGGTCCGGCAGCTAATCGTCCGCGGTGAATTGTCGCATTCCCTCTGTCTGATTACCTATAACGTTAGATATGCGGTATTTCATACAAAACCATTTTGTTTCTTTTGTTTACTTTTTCTTACCTGATTTTGTGGTGCTTCATTTAGATCACTGCACACTCATTTGTTGTTCTTTAACTATACCATCTTTCGCACACAACTGGAGTAATATTCCGATCCAAATATGTATTCACTATCAATATTAATAATTGTGCTTTAAATATGCCATGTTTGTTTCTGCACAAAGCGTATCTGCTATCGACTCGTATGAACTCGCAGCGAAATGCAATGGCGATGGCCCGTTCTGGTAGTAGAACTATGCGGCAGCGCCCTCTATGGTATCATTTTTTTTAATGTTTAAAAAACAAAACATTTATTAGCTTCATATATCTTAAATTCAACGTTAGAAATGAGATCCAGGAAAAACATTATAAAAATTGATATTGATGGTATTATTTTTAATGTTAGTGAAATTATGGTTTTTTTTAATGCTGGTTTCTTCACGTTATTAAGAAATATATTTTTGGTAATGCTTTTACATGAAATTTTCGTTAGGATTTTCTACATGATTTTTTAATGTCAAAAGTTGACTTAATTTTAACACAAATTTGTGTTAAAAAAAAACTTTTTTTTTCAACATTTATTTAACGTTTTTTATAATTTTGTGGTCAGTGGTCTTCTAGAGATCATTTTTCAAGCGGAGACAACTTCCTTTTTAACCATGTACCTTGGTACCCTCTGGCGGCAGTGGTGCACGTTCCATTAGCGTACGAAAAAAGGGACAAATTTTCATAATATTTTTTTTTGTATTTTTTATCCTTAACACTTAAGTTAAATACTTTTTAAGCTAGACATATTTTTTTTAATAGCCGCCTTGAAATAAAAATAAATTTGTTTGTAGAAATCCTTAAATCAAACAAAAATGCTGAACATTCATTATTGTAACTCAGTAACTAATAATGAGAGAGAGTAAAAAATTATTTTTGGTTACTAATAACTTAAAACTAACGTTTTTTAGTTGACAGTATTTAAAATAGGGATTGGGCCATCCCCCCTCTTACCCCCCTCGAAAGTGCTCTCTTACAGTATTTTCCCAATTATTTGCAAAATTTTAACATGGCAAAAAACCACTAAGTAACAATTATTGAGACTGATGAAAAGTCCTCTCTAACGATGTATAACAAGCCCCCCTTACATCAGTGGCGTAACTTTTATAGGCATTTAAATAAATTAGAGGTGTTTAAAGCTGAAGAAATTACCTTTCCAACGATGTACATCACTCACCCCTCAACGCAGCAGTAGATCTTGCATAGACGACCCAAAAATGGTCAAATTGAATATACACTTGAATCTTCATTTAAGACAACCATGCGTTCATAGAGAAAAGCAACACACTTGATATGAATATAAAGTATACTCCCACAAAAATATAACGAGGGGGATCCACCCGCCTACTCTTGGCGGGGGGGGGGGTGGTTCCCCCTTAAATATTTTACTGTACTACTATGTCGGTTTAGAACGTTTTTCTACGTTGTCCGACGCCTATTCTCCACCTCCTTCGATCCTGACAATCATCCTCTGTCAGATTCTTTTGACTCATTGATCTTTGGATTGACTGTTGCCATTCTAGTTTAGGACGCCCTACTGTACTGTTCTTAAATGAACATACACGTGTATACCAAATTTGACCATTTTTGATGCGTTTATGCTAGATCTACCGATGTCTTGAGGGGGGGAGTGATATACATCGTTGGAAAGGAAATTTATTTACCTCTAAAAGTAAGTTTTAAAACCAGACATGTGGGCTAATAAAATTCAAGAAAGTTAAAAAAATATTGTTTTTTCCACAGCTCTCATTTATTTAAATGCCCATTAAAGGCGCGCCACTGATGTAAGGAGGGCGTGTTACACATCGTTAGAGAGGACTTTTGGTCAGCCTCAATAACTATTATTTAGTTGTTTTTGGCCAAGTTAAAAGTTGTCAAATAATTAGAAAAATTCCGTAAAAGATCCTTTTTGAGGGAGGCGAGAAGGGGGATGCCCCCCCCCCCTTAAATGAATTCAACTCGAAAAATTAAGTTTTAAGTTAATACTAATCGAAAAAAAATTTTTACTCAGCTTCAATTTCAAGGCGGCTACTTTAAAAAGTTATGTTAAGGATACAAAATGCTACAAGAAAAATTATTAATTATTATTTAAACATTTTCCCCTTTTTTTTTGTAGGTCTATGGAACGTACACCACTGCCTCTATAGGGTACTAAGTAAATTTTATCCGCTTGCAAAATGATCTTTAGAAAAGTTGACCGTTTTCGAGTTATTAGCAAAATAAAGTCAAAAAGCACGTTTAAGGGGGGAACTACCCCCCTGCCAGGATTGGGGGGTGGTTCCCTTTTGCAAAATGTTCGGACGAGTCTTATGTCTATCCACATCAGTGTGTTGCTTATATCATTAAACGCAGTATCGGACCCCGTAGGGCCTGAACTATAAAGACATTCTGGCAAGTAAGATGGGGGGTAGGAAGAAAGTGGGGACTTAGCTTGAGCCTCGAGGATCATGCTCTGGATCGACACGGCCATCAAAGGACCGAGGATTCACTAGGGATCCGTCGTCTGGTGGCCGGGGCAATGAAGACCACTAACGCCAAAAAGTTCGAAAGCATGCAGAGGCTGGGGACCTTGAGCATCACTGAAGCTTTAAGGTATAATCCCAACTATAGCCCTGAATACTATCCTAGGATAGGAGACGCGGGCGTTTGGAGAAGGAGCGGTGGCCAAAAAGGACATTAGAAAATCGCGACTGGGACGGAAAAGAAGATCCTTTATCGACGTACAGGCTAGCGATGCCAGAGAAGCGGTAAAGAGAGAAAAGGAGATACCGTGTAACCATACCACCAAGGGATGTATGAAAAAAGGATGGAATTGAATTCCTTAGCGATACCACGATCAGCCATTCAAGACTAACAGATCGAAATTCGACCGGTGCAGGATTGTACATGAAAAGCAAGGGATTGGAAAAAGCTACTCGCTGAAATCCAATGCAACAGTCTTCCAGCGGAGGTTTACGCTAGGAGTCCTCACAGGACACTGCGTCCTACAAGGACACATGGCGAAGATGAAAGTGAAAAAGAACGCGACTCGCTAACGAGAGGACGAGACCTCGGCCCATTCCCTCTCATCATGTGAATCATACATAGAGGCAAGAAGAGAGGTTTTCGAAGAGGAAGCCTTTGAGACCTAGGACCTTCTGAATATGAGCTGGACGGATATTCTGGTTTTTGTACAGAAGACGCGCAGATTCCTTAGCGAAGCAAGGACACAGGAGGGTGGATGCCCGGGGGTTAGCGACAGGGGCGATTATGTGCCTAGTCGCCAGGCCTAGAGCCAGACCAAGAGAAACTACTACACGGTAAAAAATTTTATGTACAACAAAAACACGTTCTTTTCTGGAATAAATTGTTTTACCTTGAAACAATTTGTTTTGAACTAAAATATTTTTTTTTTAGTTTAACACAGCGTTTAATCTTGAAATGAGACTTTATTTTTCTTTCTTAATTGTTTTGTTTCAGTATACTCCATTTTGTAATAAAGCAAATTGTCTTCATAAAAGTAATATTTTGCTTCCAGAGAAAACGGTGCCTTAGATTAATTGAGTTCCAATTTATAATAAAACAATTTCTGTTTCACATTAAAATAAAGAGGCAAGATATTTTTTGTGCTATATCGAGAAAATATTCTCTTGGTGAATACGGAAGCACAAATTATTTTACTTTAAAGCAATTTGCTTTGATCTAAGACAATTTTTTTTTACCGTGTAGTAGCATTCCTACGAAAAATTATAAAAGTGGGCGTATTAAACAAAAGTGGTCTATCAATAACAGGCTATAAAATAAGAAAAACCTTTCCTACTCTAATTTTGTGTAAGGTAAAACCTTTGAAAACCCCTATGTATCAATTCTGGGTCTTGAACGATGTGACATCCACATCACACTCTTTGACCGAGCTTTAAATTAGCTCCCAGCCGTCATGTCCTACGATCCGATCGAGAAACGTTCAGTCGGTACGGGGCAGGAGTACAAATTTCACAAACGCGTAAAATTCACTAACTCTGAAGAGCGCACACGCAACACGCGACCGCTCAGGGTTTGCTGTTGGTCAAAGCGTGAGATATGGATGGTGTAACAGGGGCCTTTCGTGTGACAGTGGTACTGTCACCTCAAGTGACCAAGGCTTAAATGTTGTAAGCTACCAACTTAGGCTACAACTCATATAAATTATAACTGATTAAATGTTACTATATGTTATTAAATTTACACGATCTCGAAAGGGAATTTGGCGGTTCTTGGAGGAAAAGTATGCTATAAACGTTTTTCTCAAATGTATAACTAATGTGATAATCATACATACCTTTTCAATTTTCTTCTTGCAGCTTCACACTTTCACTTCTAATATTTATTATTTAAATATCAAATTTTTACTACCATTGAACTTTTATATTCAAATATTTACACTTCTTAAACTTTTAGGTTTTATAAACCTTTTATATATTTGTTGTAAATATATATATTTATCAACATCTTAAACGTTGATTGAATGAGTGAAACTATTCAATCAACTGTTTAATTTACTTAATATTACTGTTTAGGTTTGGGATATGTTATTAATTAAAAATGCCGATTTTAGGGCAACGAATGGTTTGTATTTTGTTGATAAAAAACCATAAAACAGTTAAACACATTATTTCAAAACACTGGAAACAGTAATAATTAATGACTTTACAATCAATAAACTCTAAAAGAAAAGACCAAAATAATTATGAATATTAAAGTTAACAGTTTTATACAATGTTAAAATAATTGATAAATTTCCCCAGTTGAAATAAAACCCCCCTTAAGAAGTCTGAATGAAAGTGTAACGTACCAGGCAACGACAAACTAAAGAGTAAAATCCCTGACGACTTTCGAAAGTTTCAATACCCCGATCTCTAGACATTCTCAGTTTGCCGCTAGCTGATTGGTCTAAATCTAAGCATTCTTTAACGGATTTCTTCCACCACTCTTCTCTACAGACACTCTTGGCTGCCGTGGTCTGAATCTCAAGCTCCCTCGCATTGGCGAGAAAGACAAAGAGACAAAATACCACCGCAATTCAAAGATGCGTGGATTTAGAAATTCGGTAAAGTTTAAATCTTACAGGGTGTTTCTTAAAAGTTGAAAATAGTTTACCAAATTTGTTTCCAGTTACAAAATATGAATTATTTTGATGTTAGTGGCTCAAAGGACATATTAGCCGAATACAACTTTTATTAAAATACAGCGAACCTGAAAACATGCCTAAAAACAAGTCGCCGAGTTGCCATAAATTTTACTTAATCTTAACCTAGTCTTGCATATAATTAATACTTGTTGATGTCAAAACAATATTTAATTAAAAATCTTTAAAAACTTATAAATGGCAAAAATACCATTTATATTCAAATCCCGTTTTGTTACATTACTCCCCCCTGATTAAGTATAAACAATTTTTTTTAAACGCAAGTCGAAATAAAATGGTTTATAACAACAAGCATTAAGTAGTGCAGACAACACAAATCTAAACTAAAACTATAACGCTCTTCGTTTCCATTTTTCTTCTGTTGATGACGGTCAATAAACATTCTGGCTGGAAAAAACTTGAAGTTCCATTCTGGAACAAAACAGCAACACTGGATCAGGTACAATATCTTAGATCAGCTAGTCAGCAACAAACATGGTGAACGATCAGTAGACTCCAAACAATACTGAAAGAATCAGAATATCAGTGCAGCTTAATAACAACGATAACTTAAACTAAATGAGGGCAAAATAAAATTGACATATAAACCGAAAAATATATAGAAATATATAATATATATATAACACATTGTGTGAAAACTACTACATTAAGGTATATATTATATACACGCTTATGCAGAAATTTGTGGAGACAAAAAAAAGAGTGATTTAAGTTAACGTAAATAAATTAAGGGAGTCTCCAAACCAAACCGTTTCCTCCATAGTGTTAAACAAACACTAGGTACGCAGCAAGAGCTGAGTTTCCACATTGGCCATCTTTGAAATGAAGGTTGAACAGCAGACTCTGTATTGAATTTGGAAAGAAGCATCCAATTGCAGGTTTGCACAGCGACTGTATGAAGACGTCGATTGTAGTGATGATGGCTGCTTGGCAGATCTAATGACTTTAATGGTGGAATGGCTGCTTGGTTGATTAAACTCTTGGTGGAAGAAATTTGTTGGTTGGTTGACAGCACTTTGCAATAGCTGACCTAAAAACAAAATAATTTTAATACAAGAAAAACAATGTTTTTAATAACAATAAACCAACCTTATGTAAAACAAAATTAATTGTTTAAAAAAAATATATTAAAAAATTGAATTTTTTTTTTTTTGATTTTATGAGTATATCTCATAAATAAGTTTTAGGTGATCTAAAACTAGTTAGACAGTAAAGAACCTACAAAAGGTTGTCTAACCCAAAAACGTGTTTGCATAAAAAACAAATTTTAAAACAAAGATACAAGTAAGACATTACAAACACTAACTAAAATATTAAAATTAACTACTTTAAGACTTTAAAATATATTTATACCGAATAAAAAAAAATAAGTTTATTTGACAATAATTTATAAAAAATTCAAATACCTTAAGAAAAAATTAGTTTACAATTACGAGAAAAAAACAAACGTTTAGTTGACAATATTTGAAAAAAAATTTAAGTTGGTTTATTGTTTTCAGTGTAATAAAAAACAGCCCTACCAGGTTAACACAATAAACTTTAAAACAAACATGGAATATTCTATCGAAACAAAAACAAATCATATAAAAATAACTCGTGTGATAGAAAGAATAATTGAAAATAAATACAAGTTAGCAAAAACAAACACAAAATGATACAAAAACTGAAATACAAGTTTTTATCATAGTTTAATGATACAAAAATTTTAAATTATAAAGAAAATCAAATAGAACAGATAGAATAATCTCAAATGAAACAAATCCACATAGATTTTTTTAAACAGAATAAATTCAAATATAATATTTTTTTTTTTTACTAGAACAAATCAAAATATAATGATTCAATATAGAACCAATCAATAAAAAAAAATTCATGAACAAATGAAAATAGAACAAATTCAGCCAGATGAATATACACATTTTCAAAATTACTTAGAATAAAGCTCCTCCTAGAATTTTTCAAATTTTTTCCGAATTTTCTTTAAAATTTCTTTCCTGAAACATTATCTTTTTTAATGTAAACTTTCTTTTCCATAGATCTTGCTAAATAATTTTTCTTTAAACATGAAAAATATTCTTCCTTTCAAATTGATTTTCGGTGTGATTTTAGTATGTTTGAAAATGATAAGTTGGGTTTCCATTTTCTAATTAATTTCCATTTCATTTTATTTTACTTTCCAATAAATTGTAAGCTGGTTTTACACAATTTTCAAAAACTAAGAACAGCAGCAAAACAAAGCAGGTTAATATTGATGTCATTGCTTGAAAATTAGACATCTTTGCTTCAAAATACTTGACTTAATGTAAGCAAATGTTTTTAAAATTTGATCAATTTAGGTTTTTATCGAATTTCATACGCACATACATAGGTGGCGATAGACGATTTTAAAGTGCATGAATCAAAACAAACAAAATAAAATAATCTTAGTTGATAATAAAATTTTAAATAAAATTATGTCTTATTATATTCCAATTGAAGCGAATGACAAAAAAAAAATTAAACAAAAATGACAGTTGATGGTTGCTTCAATCGACTCTTTTTGGTGGTGAAAAGAAAAAAACTTTCTTGGGTGACAAACTCATTTCTTATTTTTCCAAAACTACTAAATAAGAACTATTTAGAGTCCAAGCAGGCAAGGGCTTACTTCGAAAATATGAAAAAAATAATAAAACAAAGACTTTAAAATATTTTAGGTATAACATACTTTTTTTCCAATTTAATAAGTTGACAAAAAAAACAAAAGGTATCTTAAACGATAAGGTTCTTTAGATAACGCAAGACTTAAAATGAGCAAATATTTAAAAAAAAAAATAATAAAAATAATAATAAATGAAATAATGCTTGCTAATATACGAAAAATAAACACTGATCTTAGAAAGACTAAGTTTTACGCTAAGTTTTCCTTAAACGATCAACTAGTGATTTAATGATTTGATTATTTATTTTATTAATAGAGGAAATTATGTATAGGCTTTAGTTTATAACAAAATTACTTAAAGATGATAATAGAAATAAAAATAATACAAAAATAATAATTTAGGTGTTCTTGATTAGTGCTATGCCTGCGCACTAGCATATCATTTTAATAATGACGTTATAGAGAATATTTTTATATTATCGATTAACTAGCGCAGCAAACAGAAAGGAACAAACTAACAAAAAAAACATTTTTAGAAAAGACAACACATTTTTGTGATTTGACATAGTTATACAGTCGTAGAAAAGTTCTACAAAAACAATTGTACTCATAGAGTAAAAGAAAAGTGGAGATTTTTTTAAAGTTGTTTAAAATAGTGTAGATTTTAAAAAATATCAAAATTAAAAAAAAAAATTATCAAAATTTATCCTTAAAATGGAATTTGCTTGGCTTAAATGGTACAGACTGTACTTAAAGTTCATATAGTCGAATATTTTCCATATAGAGGAGAAAAACATAAAAAAAAATTAAATATTGTTTTATTGATAAACAATACAAAAATTCAAAAATAGTTTTACACAATCAAATGTTATTAATTTGGATAATATTGATTTTATCAAGTTATAATATAATGAGAAGAGAAAAAAAAAATAGAAAAATGTATCTTAGCAATGTTAAGATTGCTATGATAATATCCAATTGGATTCGAGAATGACTTCAAAATGGAAAAAAAATATATGTACATAAATCGAAAAAATTTTAACCGTTGAAGACGTAGTTTTTATTCGGTTTATGGGATCTTAGCAAATGATCCCTATTTAAAAAAAAAACAAAGCTTTTTGAAATAATGGACTCTAAAATATACTATATATAATCGATTTTACGTTAATACTTTAACCATTACGTTACGTTGATTTACTATAAAACACATATCAATCACAAAAGAACAAAACCAAAAGGCATGTGTGTATTTTAACAAAAAATAAAATGATATTTTGTTTTTTTTTAAATATTACGAAAATAAAAAAAAACAATTAAAAGTTTACAAAATATCTAAAATGTTCTGGTCACTAAAAAAAAATAATGACTTTACCAAAATAATAAAAAGTTAAATATTACACTTTTTCCGTGTAACACAAAAAACAAGATTAAAATTACATATCTGACAGATGATTGATGCAGATATTATCTGAAAAGATACAATTTACTTCTACTAAAGCAAAGTACGAAAGAGATTAAAGAATTGGTTTTCACGTATAATAATAGGTTACAAAAGCTCTGTATACCTCAAGATAGAACTGTGGCACAACGCGATAGAGACACTGTCTCTTGGTCCAGCGATTGTTATGCCAACTACCAATCTCCACAGCTAATTAGCTATTTTTTTATAAAATTTGTGCTTATGCACTTAGTTTTTATGGTAATTAGTTTGACGGGTAACATTTTACAGAAAAAAAACAGTTGTTTGCTGTACACTAAAAAAATTTTTTATACAAAGATTTTATTTACTTGATTTTAAATATACTATTCCATTAAGATGTTTTAGATTTAAAACTTTCTAATTCAAATGAGACTTTTTTCGTTAGTCTATAGGTGTTATCACTGCTAAAGCCAAAGACAGTGGTTTTATTTATAAAATTTCAAGACAAAAGAAAATATATAAATTTCATAATGTAAATATTACCAAATGACATAAAGATTAGCTTAAATGGCTTATCAACCCTATAAAGTAAAAAGAGTAAAAATTTTATCATAAAATGTTATAATGAAAGAAAATACTTCTTTATTCTGCTGTTCTTGTCTGTTTTTCCAATCTCTGATTATTTCTTGATGTTAATATCTTTTTTTAAAATATCACTGATAAAAATATAACGGTTTTCATTTGATATGGCATGACTCAAGAGTCGTCTACTCTTTATGGTTGTATCTTCTAGGTTTTTTCTATTCCTATACGATTAAACACTAAATTTCTAAAAATCCTAACTTTTAGTTACTATTTCAAATATTATCTAATTAACCTATTTTTTTAACCAAGTCAGAAAAATTGTCCAAATGTCTACCATAAAACCTGTTTTAAAATAATATCCCATCATCACTTCAACACAGGTTCCTGCAAAAACATATAGTGACTCTTGTATACCAAATCTAAATCATGTTTCGTCACAATAAAAAGAATAGGTAGATCTACCATTTTAAATTGAAAATTGTATTGTGAAATATAAAATTTATTCAACGACAACGCTTTTGTCTCCCTAATTAGAAAACCTAAGACACTGTGGATTCAACACTAACAGGAAGTGGCCATCTTCACTGGAGTTAGAAAAACACAGGTGTACAACGAAGAAAGAAACTAGTCCAAATCTTCTTGTTAAATAAATTTTCCGGTCTATTGTGTATCCAGTATAACTCAAAAATGAGTTCCCGACATGACGAAATAGAAAATTACCTAGGTCTCCTACTGAAATCTACTAGGTGTGACGTCACTGTCTTCATTAACCTACCCTGATATAACTTTTTATTCGTTTCATAGGTAAAGTTTTACCTCTACCTTGAATAGTTTTTCCCAAATTTAAATTCCCATTTTTACAAAATGACTTGACTTGAAAGAAACCCAAAAATCCAACCCATATATTTTTCCGCTGTTTTAGACCAGTTCACCTGTAGACCATGTAAGCTATAACATGACGATTATTAATTCAGTAGTTTTCTTGATAAAGATTGGTTAAAACATTTAACTGACTATACCGTAACCCTATCTTTCAAAATTGAGTTACGATATTAGGAGATACGGCAACAAACAAAACAAATATAGACCAATAGAAAATTTTAATTATAGGTATACCATAGAAACACCCTCTCGAGTGGAGAAGAAAAATTTCCCTAATTTACTCCTCAGCCTTCTTCTCAATGACTGGGGAGTTTAAAATCCAGCTAAAAACACTCATTCCATAAAAAACATTTTATAAAATAATCTAAAATATAATGATACAAACAGCGAAAAAATTAATTCGCCCTCGTCTTACAAAAAAAAAACAAAAGAAAAAGAAAACGCGACGATTCCACTTGGCGAATTATTATTGGTCTATTGTTTTATAACATTCCTTATACATCAAAAGATGCATATAACAAACACAGATCAATTTTGCCATACCATATAGCCATATCAAAGTTACGTTAAAAGAAAATTCTAGGACGCTTTAATTCAAAAATACTTCCCTCTCACATATTTACTCAACAGATAGTAATAGACTTTTGTCATTTATAAAAATATCAACAATTTTAGAACAAATAGATTTAAAAACTCTCAACTTGATGTTTTGGTCATTTACAACCCAATACAAAACAATACAATTCCTGAAAATAAAAATAAAAATATTAATTAAGTAAAATTTTTGAGGGAAGTCGAAGAATCGTAGACCTCTACAGTTGTTGAATGTCATGGTCTTCACCTATAAAAGAAAACGAAGTTATAATACTAATTTTATACATGGTTTTAACAAATATAATAAAACTTTCTCTTTAAAACATCATTTAATGAATTTATTATGCTTTTGACAAAGTGTTTAGACACTATTATTTTTCTTTTCATTAAAATCGGTCTCGTAGTTATTAAAAATTAAAACAAGTTTGTACAAATTTTAAATGAGTGCTCATAAATTACGAGGATTAGATGATAATTAAAAACTTTTTAGGCGAATAAAACAATAAAAGCTCTACGAATGCAAAATTTTAAAAAATTTAAAATGCTAAGGCATTGCTTAATTAATTTATGTTATATATGTCTATGTAATGATAGACAGGCTTGCTTTTGCAGTGCAAGAGAAAAAATATCTTTAGTGTCAAAATTGCAAATATTGAAACAAAAAAAAAAAAAATTAAAAACTTAAAACAAAGATTGTCCTTTTTGACATCGACGATCTAATCTAAAAACTCAAGAGAGAGATTGTCCCTTTTGACTTTCAGATTGATCCAGGATCTAGATTAATATTTTTTTATAGGTTTTTTAATACGTGTGTAGCTTGAGCTATTACGAAAAAAAAATTAAACTTTTTGGCAAAGAATGGTTAGGGGATGAAATGTCAACTACCTCTAATTCAGAAAAATTAATCGTTTATTTAAACAACTACACTTCCCATTCCATTCCAATGGAAAGTGTCGAAATGGATGCAATAAGAAGATCAATGAGAAAATCCAGAACTGATCATACAAGAAATGAGATCATAAAAGAAAGAATGGGAATCGAGGGAAGCATAACTGATGACATCACTAAAAGGCAACTGATATGGTATGCCCATGTACAACGGATGAACGACGAAAGATTACCAAAACAGGTCCTAGAATGGCAACCAATAGGGCGCAGAAAAAGAGGGCGTCCTAAACTGGAATGGCAACAGTCAATCCAAAGATCAATGAGTCAAAAAAAAACCTGACGGAAGATGACTGTCATGATCGAAGGAGGTGGAGACTAGGCGTCGGACAACGTAGAAAAACGTTCTAAGCCGACATAGTAGTAGTAAACAACTACTGTGTAGAGTAAGTCCAACTACAGCAAAATGGTAATAACACATTATAAAAGTCTTAAAAAAAAAAAAAGAAAGTAAGCTCTGATGATAATTGCATAAAAATTATATTTTATTTAAACAGGATAAGAAGATTACAAAAGTTAGCAAAGAAACGAATGTACTAAATCTTTGGTTACCAAGATATTTACGCACGCAAGTTATTATATTGCTACAACTACATTATAGAATCTCTGTGTGTAAATAACTTAAAACTTTTGAGATTCGGTACTATTTACATATGCTAAGAATATCCTGGATGTATGTATCTATCCAACATTTTCTTGGAACACAAAGAAAAAAACGAATGAATACTAAAAAAAGAAAGAAAACTTAAATTCGTTGGACACTAACATAAGGTGCGGTCAAAACTGTGAAGTAATTCGATTAACTGTGCAGAGAAAACTTAACTGAAAAATTATAGAACTTTATGCATATAATAACTAGTAAACGTGAGAAAACATTATGTTATTAGCGCTTTTCAAAAAAAAAACATAGAGTACGAAGTACGAAGTAGGCCTGGCAACTAGACCTTTCTTTTGAGCTACTTTTTTTTTATTAGCAGTTGATAAAGATTACTAGCATGAAACATCTTATAGGTAAATTTATCGAAAAATTACATTAGCCAATTTTAAAATAACGAACGGTGCAGAATGCTATGAAAATAATGAAGGGTGCAGAAAGCTATGACAATAAACAAAAGTTTGACTTAACTGTCAATAACTCAAAATTTGAGAAATATCCTCAATTTTCTTTTAAATCTTAACATGGACAAAAAAAATACTAACCAATAGGTTTAAGTTTTAGTAGTTGTCTTAAACAAAAATGAAGGTTTAAGAACTCAAATGACACGTTTAAGGTTGACAAAAATAGAAACAAAAGGTCTTAATTACTTCATGGTATAATTTATAAAAATAAAACCTAGTTTTATAAAAAAATGATAGATAGAAATTTATGTAAGCGTTTTCAGTACTCCACTGTACACGCGGGTCTATTGTGTAACACTGTGTTTTACACGACATGGTAGAAACTCATGGTTTTGCCAATATACTTATATATTAACTTTAAATTTTAAGAAGAATGATCTATTTCTTACGAAAATGTTGACCAGTACATAAAAGTAAAATGTTTTTATGGAAAAGTTTATATCATATAGATATCAAAATACCAATTTTTTTTGTTTGTAAATAAAAATCCTATATATTTTTTAATTTAACGCACAAAAATCGTCACATGTGATGTGATTACGAGAATATTAGGAATTATGTACATAAGCCATTGTTTTCTAGATTTAGCTGGCAACTCAAAAATTACCGACCGACCTTAATGAAATTTAAATCAAGGAACTGCATTTCTCCCTATAGATCTTTGTTTGAAAAATATAAATATAAACCTTAGTATTCCCAAATGAAAAGTCAAAAATTGGACCCCCGTGAGCTTTCAAGCTAGCCACGGAAAAATATGAGAGAAACAAAACTTTTGTTTTCACGAAAGCTTGTTTGATCTATAAATTCAATATCATAGTTTAATTGATAGATACCGTAAAGTTAAATGTGAATAGACGTATCAGGCCCGAAACTACGGGAGGGTAAAAAAAAAAGGTGAAATTTCCCCCCCAAATCTTAAAATATATTTGTTTTGGACACACATAATACAGTGGTCTGGACAATATGCAAAACAGTTCTATGCAATATTTATTATAATATTTCCTTCCCCAAATAAAATAGATACGCCACTGTTAGAAAACATTTTATTCCAATTGAAAAAGGCATGAAGTAGGTAGGTGTCTAAGAATGTTTTTCTGGACTTTATGAATAGAAGAAAGGCCCTTTTTAGAAAGTAGGTATAAAATATTGTGACCATGTGTTTTAGCAGTATATCTTTGTTTCATATAGACTCAAGTGGTCTGAAATACTTTTATAGCCTGTAAATTGATTTATGGGCCAAGACGTTTTAACTTGGAAATAAAAGATCAAAAAATATGAAATTAAATAACGGTTTTTTCCTTTCGAAACCTTTCTTGGATATTTAAAAAAATGCAGCCTAAATAAAAAAAGTTTTACCATACTTAAATTGATTCAAGCAAATATACAGGGTATTTTTTTTTCAACGGTATTTGCTATAATTTTCAAAAGTTGATTTAGTTTTTCAAAATAGTTTATTTGCTTGAAGCAATAGACTTTATTACTAACTAAGTCCAACTAATTTGTCTCGTTTTACTTTTGTTGTTTGATTTTAATTAATTTTATAATTAAGTTAGCTTATTGGTTATGTATAACCTAAATTTCCATATTTCCATATTGCGTTTTCTCTTTAACCAGTCTTTAATTATTAAATGGGAATTATGATATATTTATTTTAATAATTATTATTTATGCTAAATAATATTATTTTTAAGATTATGTATAAAATTATTACTAACTCAAAATACGCGAGTTTTTATTTTAGGAAAAATATCAAATACCTTTATCCAATTTCAAAGGTCAAGTCAAATTTAGAAAAATAGACTGATTCATCATTATCCTTGGTTAAATTTTAGAAACAATTATTAGTACTTCTCTTATATAGTATGGAAAAGGAACTGCTAAGCAATCTTTTTAGGTTATCTGGTGTTTTGGTGTAAACCTACATATTACATCAAACATGGTACTTTGATCTTGTCGAATTTATTTATTTAAATTGTTTATATTTTTAGTTATTTAAAACATGCTACTTAATTTTGTATATCTTTTTAATAAAAATCAATAATGTACCTATATAGTCATAAAGACATGGACATGACCTGTAAACTTGGTCTTTTTAATAGAAATTACAAGAAAATATCTTCTAGCTTCAAACTAATCAAAACGATATCACTGTTACAACAAATTATCGTTTTAAAACAAGTAAAAAGGGTTAAGAAAAGCCTTTACTGTGTTAGGACATTGATTTGTGGCTTTCTTTAGCCTTATGCAATGAAAATGCTATGAGATTATGTTTTTTTCCAAAAAATTACTGTATGGCTTTACAAAATATTATTTCACTTAAGATATGGTCGATAGCACCAATACATTTGTTAAATCGATCGTCTTTCTGGCAAACAAATGTATTGTAAACTGGAGACCTTGGGAAAATAAAAGAGGTAGTGGAAGACCACAAATGAGATGAGCGCACGATTTGAAGAAACATGCGGACTAGATGGATGAACACGGCGTCATACAGGAAAGAGTGGAAGATATTAATGGAGGCCTATATCCAAAGATGGATCGAAGAAGGCTAAATAAATAGACAGATAACACCATTTTTTTTTTAAAAGGTAATGAATGTACTGTTAAAATTACCAATGCAAAACTTGTTTAATTACCGTGCGAATAAATACCTAACTCAAAAATTACTGCCAAAAATTTCACACACACTATGCACAGAAAAATGAGATTTTCACTCTTGTTATTAGACAATAAAACTAGTGGTAGTTTATAACAAATAATGTTTAATTACCACTTGCGCAATGTCAATCATTGCTCTAGGTGACATTTTAGTGTAAAATACAGATGATAAAATAGAGTATTCCTACAAGGACTTTATAAATAAAAATTTTGACTCGATCTAAAATATGTACTGAGATAAAAGCTTATGGGTAGTTCTCAATAGGTAATATAGTCCTTTCTTAAGTTTAGTTAACGTGTTTTGACTTTTAAGTTAATTGGTGGATAATTTATTTATCTTTTCAGTAAAGTTATTATTCAATACAATGACATACGAATAAAAAATAGGATGAAACTCTCTCTAAATAAGCTAAGTTGTGTTTTAAGATGGTAACTAGTAAACCGATATGGATGCCATTTTTTTATTTTTTCTACAAAAAAAGGTTTAGTTTTCTGTTAGGTTAACGTTTTGATTTTTGAAAATATGAAAAACAACGTACATTTTTCGCTAAAGGTGGTTATTTTATTGCTTTGATTTAAAATAGGTCGAATTTTCTTAATATCCTTTCTTAGGATATAACTTTAGATTTTTTTTTCGAAAAAAAAAATAGGTCTTCAAAGTTAGACATGTACCAAATTTTAATGTTGACAAAGATCAGTATTTTTTTGTATGGTCATAATATGGCTTTTTTTTATCAAGCTCCTTAATCATTTTTCTCTTTCTACATCATGGTTTTAACTCAGAATGATCTATTTGGTAATAAGTCGTTTTAGGTTTTAATTTCAAAGGTGTTAATATTTAATAAGATATTTAAGTGTGATGAGTTCATTTATTAACATAAATAGTTAATTACCTAATTACTTCGCATGTAGCGGATTAATTCCTTTAAGGGCAAAGATAATGACAAAATAAAGCAAAAATAATTTTATTGTGATTTTTCCCAAAATATTTTTATAATGCTACATCTACATAAAATCTGAGACAAAATTAGTTTATGACTTTACAAACAAAAACCCGAAAGTTTTTGTTTGGACAATCTAGTTTGCTTTACCTGAATCATAGAAAATTGAATGAAGGGTTCTACATAGGTTTTTCCATTTCATAATATTTAATTAGGTATACCATTATGCAAAAATGGCTTGACAATAACTTACGATAATAAACGACAATATACTTTTTGATTTGATTAAAAATATTATGAAACGAAATTCACTTGATTACCTACATGTTAGTGAAAGAAAATAAATAAAATAGAGTCTCTCTCAAAAAAACCAAAAAAATATACAGGAGATTTTTACATTTACCTCACTTTACTTAAAAGCTGTGAATTTGCAGATAGTGCTGATAATATCCAACTCAAAAAAAAAAATCAAATTTTTCTTTTATGAAAAGAATAATACGTACTTTAATAAGAAAATTATAAAGCAAAAATAGTGCGACAGGTACGTCGTTTTAAAGAATGCTATGTTTGAATGCTATGTTTTGTAACATAAAACGTAAATTTTTATTTTTAATTTGATAATATTTGAATAGAATCGATATTTGCTGTGGCTACATTTATTTAGTCCATGGTTTTAACAATTTAGTGCTTTTTTTTAAAATTTTGAAAGATTTACTTGTGGACCTTATAATAAAGAAATTTCTCATAATCGACAAAGTTGTTACTGAGATACAAAGAAATCACGTGTATTTTCCAAAAAGAAACTTGTGTGTAATTTGCAAAAAAAATACATTTTCAAAATCTGGATATATAAAAATAAAAAATTTGAAAATACTTCGTGGTTCATCGGTTTGAACTTGTGGTAAATCTCAATCATATATGTATGATATAGAGAGTACAAAAATTATTTAAAAAAAAAAACATCTATCACATATTCTATACAATATATTGCTAGTAGCTAGGTCTGTTTTTTGAGTTTATCCTGACCAGATACTTTACAAATGTCCTGTAGCACAAATTTATGAGAGATGAACGTTTGCATGGAAAAAGTAGTTAGAAATTATAAATTTTAAAGTTATGATGCAATATCAATGGAAAATTACTTGAGATTAATTAATTACACCACTGGATACTTAGATGGTCAAATAATTTGGTTTAGGTACTTTTTGCCAAATGAAATTTTAGCTATTAAACAAAGAATAAAACCAAAATAAAGTAGAAATATCGATATCTACGAAGAAAAATACTTATAAAAACAATGTTATAATAACTTAACATAAATTTTTGTATTATTTAAACAAAAAATGTTATTAAATATCAATAAAAAAAAGTTTAATGGTTCAAAAAAACAAAAAAAACTGTTATTAATGCAATAAAATAAATAAAAAATATCCTCCCTTAGTTATATTTGACGGGTGTCTTCAAAAAAAATCAATGGTTTGTCAGAGGAAGGGTTGGCAATTATTGTTTCAGCCAAATAATCAAAAATAAAGAGTTGCAATGGACTCCTTTTTATGTTTTTAATAAAAGATTCTTTAAAAAAAATTCAGCTAGAAAGACAAAATAGGCTTTTAATGGCAAGAGAATGATAAGTTTAATGAGACTTTATTTTAACAACACTGTGCTACAATTAAGACAAAATAATGGACTCTTTTATCCATTTTGTTTAAATAATGTTTTGATAGAACAATTTTAAAGTTTACCAACGAGTTTTGGAGTTATAACTCAAATCTAGAGTTCAGTAAAGCTTTAAGGCAAACGGTTGATCCTTTCGCATGCTGGAGAATCCGTCCTCCAGATAGAAATGGAGAGCATTTTATTTGCTGGCATATTTGGATAGTATTTAAACTTAACTTTTCAATAAAAAATATTCTACCAATTTATCTTTTAAAAATTTAAAGTGATCATATATCAATAGAAACATTGTCATGACATTGACATTTTCCTTGTATTTACTGATTCAAGGACAAAAAAATATTCAAAAATATTAAAAAATTCATAAAATAATTGTAACACAGATTATAACGTTAGTAAATTAAACAACGAAAAACAGTTATGGCACATCTTCCAACAAATTAGTTTTGGTTTTCAAAAACTAGACAAGACTATTTCTTTTTAAACGAACAATTATACAAAAATTTCCTTTAGTTTTTCCAACAAAATACTACCAATGGGTTAACTAAAGTACTACTGAGTTTTTCTCAAACTTTCAACATAAAATTTTCACAAATTTTTCAAATTTTTTTTTCAAATTTTCCAAAATTTTTTCACAAATTTTCCAAAAACTAAATTACCCCACACCTGACACCACTTTGTAACAGGGGCCTTTCGTGTGACAGTGGTACTGTCACCTCAAGTGACCAAGGCTTAAATGTTGTAAGCTACCAACTTAGGCTACAACTCATATAAATTATAACTGATTAAATGTTACTATATGTTATTAAATTTACACGATCTCGAAAGGGAATTTGGCGGTTCTTGGAGGAAAAGTATGCTATAAACGTTTTTCTCAAATGTATAACTAATGTGATAATCATACATACCTTTTCAATTTTCTTCTTGCAGCTTCACACTTTCACTTCTAATATTTATTATTTAAATATCAAATTTTTACTACCATTGAACTTTTATATTCAAATATTTACACTTCTTAAACTTTTAGGTTTTATAAACCTTTTATATATTTGTTGTAAATATATATATTTATCAACATCTTAAACGTTGATTGAATGAGTGAAACTATTCAATCAACTGTTTAATTTACTTAATATTACTGTTTAGGTTTGGGATATGTTATTAATTAAAAATGCCGATTTTAGGGCAACGAATGGTTTGTATTTTGTTGATAAAAAACCATAAAACAGTTAAACACATTATTTCAAAACACTGGAAACAGTAATAATTAATGACTTTACAATCAATAAACTCTAAAAGAAAAGACCAAAATAATTATGAATATTAAAGTTAACAGTTTTATACAATGTTAAAATAATTGATAAATTTCCCCAGTTGAAATAAAACCCCCCTTAAGAAGTCTGAATGAAAGTGTAACGTACCAGGCAACGACAAACTAAAGAGTAAAATCCCTGACGACTTTCGAAAGTTTCAATACCCCGATCTCTAGACATTCTCAGTTTGCCGCTAGCTGATTGGTCTAAATCTAAGCATTCTTTAACGGATTTCTTCCACCACTCTTCTCTACAGACACTCTTGGCTGCCGTGGTCTGAATCTCAAGCTCCCTCGCATTGGCGAGAAAGACAAAGAGACAAAATACCACCGCAATTCAAAGATGCGTGGATTTAGAAATTCGGTAAAGTTTAAATCTTACAGGGTGTTTCTTAAAAGTTGAAAATAGTTTACCAAATTTGTTTCCAGTTACAAAATATGAATTATTTTGATGTTAGTGGCTCAAAGGACATATTAGCCGAATACAACTTTTATTAAAATACAGCGAACCTGAAAACATGCCTAAAAACAAGTCGCCGAGTTGCCATAAATTTTACTTAATCTTAACCTAGTCTTGCATATAATTAATACTTGTTGATGTCAAAACAATATTTAATTAAAAATCTTTAAAAACTTATAAATGGCAAAAATACCATTTATATTCAAATCCCGTTTTGTTACAATGGTCACATCGTTCAAGACCCAGAATAGATACCCTGAAGGCAGATAAATATTTCGGTATGCACAATTTTAGTTTATTGTTAAAAAGTATAATATCCTTGTAAATGTTTTCAAAAGGATTAAAAATTTTGTTCAGAATTCCCTAAAATATAAAAATAATTAAGCCAGCCAAGTAAAATGATTTATTACAGTAAGATATTAAATAAGTTCTTTAATCAACTAAATTGAGGTAAATAAATAAGCAACGCAAAGGGGAACCACTGTCTAATCGTTATCTACAAATCTAAATCCAGTCTACTTAAATAATAACTAGAATATCCTAGAGCCAGGGCCGTTTCAGGAAAAAAATTTCAGGGGGAGATTAAAAAATTTCAAGAAAAATTTTCGTATTGTAATTTGTTTTTGTGATCTTGCGCCTCGCAAAAGGGAACCACTAAAACTTTTAATCTAATCTACTTTAATAATAACTAGAATATCCTAGACTCAGGGCCGTATACAGAAACAAAAATCAAGGGGGGGATTAAAAAAATGTCATTAAAAAATCGCGTATTGAGTAATTTTTTTATCTTATTTGTGTTGCTTACACGGAAAAAAAATTGTCTTAGATCAAAGCAAATTGCTTTGAAGTAAAATAATTTGTGCTTTCCTATTCACCAAGAAAACCTTTTCTTGATATAAGCACAAGAAATGTCTTGCCTCTTTATTTTAATGTGAACCAGAAATTGTTTTATTATAAATTGGAACTGAATTAATCTAAGGCATCGTTTTCTCTTGAAGCAAAATATTACTTATATGAATACAATTTGCTTTGTTACAAAATGAAGTATACTGAAACAAAACAATTAAAGAAGAAAAATAAAGTCTCATTTCAAGATGAAGCGCTGCGTTAAAGCAAAACGAATTATTTTTAATTCAAAACAAATTCTTTTAAGGTAAAACAATTTATTCAAGAAAAGAACGTGTTTTCATTCTAGACAAAATTTTTTACCGTGTAAAAATCTCTTTTAACACACTTTATCAACTATTTAGGAGGGGGGATTGATCCCCCTGGATCCCCGCTAGGTGCGGCCATGCCTAGAGTCACAGATTAATCAAAAAATTTTTAGAAATAGAAAATAAAGCATATTACGTACCCAATATCGCAACAACTTCATCGTCCTGTATGACTTCTAAAGATCCCGTTACAATAAAGCATAATGAATCAATGGACTCCCCAGTATGATACAACAGGTCACCTATAAAAAATAATAAACAAAAAGACGTTAAGTGACAAAGTAGCTAATCTGTAGCTGTAAAGGTTGAAAGGATTGACTTAAAAAATTTCGGTATTTCTCTCTTTGAATATTTTATTTTGTCGAGCAATGTCGGCAAATTCTTAAAACGGGATCAAACGGCTCGTGTACTTGGCGAATAATTGTTACTTGCATATACTTGCCATGTCGTGTGAGTGGGTTACTTGTAGAGTCGGGGAAATTGCCGTTGTATTTTTTTTCTGTCAAAATTAATCATTTAAAGAAATTAAAAAAAAATAATTTTTAAATATGTATGTATACAGACAGAGGTAAGGTTCACAATTTTTTTGTTTTGGTTTAAACTACTTTTCCAAATTTCAAATAGGAATATTTTTTATTTTCGAGGGCGTCCGAGTCCCCGACCCGAATTATTTGTCACTCGTTGGTTTTCCATTTGTGGTCGGTAAAAATGGGCCGAGTCAAAGGGCTCACGATTATTCGTACACTTGCCAAGTACATACTATACGTACTTGTAAATTGTACACGTCGTGTGAGCGCCCTGCTTGCTATCGCAATTCGCAAAGTTCGTATACTTGCCAAGTACGCAAATAATTGTGTATTTGCCGTTTGAGCCCGCCTTTAAACTTAGCATGGATATTCGCAATATATACATTAATTGTCGTGTAAGGAAAAAAAATGTTAAGCTACCCGTTTTTCTACAGAGCGCTGGTAATGCTAAGGTGAGTCTCAAAATTGCCTTAGTTTTCCAAAAATTCAAAAAATATTAGTTGTTCATATCATATCTAACTTTTGTTTACAAAAATTAGATGGACCACCAGTGACGTGAAAAATTCCAAATATATAATATAAGATCCGAACACCGGCCTATTCTAGGCTCCGTGAG
The DNA here is from genome assembly GCA_963576565.1 of Aspidapion aeneum. Lineage (NCBI taxonomy): Eukaryota > Metazoa > Arthropoda > Insecta > Coleoptera > Brentidae > Aspidapion > Aspidapion aeneum. Next base: position 46,211,852 of record OY755039.1, on the reverse strand, counting down.
CTCACCTCACCTCACAAGCTGTCAAAAATTATCGTCGATACGTACTTATTTCTCAACGGAACTACGACTCATACAATAGGGTTAAAACGCAGCAGGAATCATATGGACTTATAGGAATAAAACCTGACCTTATTTTAAAATCGGCAGGATTTTAAAATCGGCAAGATTCTGACAGATTTACATATAAAAAGCAGCTGCTTTCTTTCAAAATTCGACCTTTGTACAGTTAAGAATCGGTTATATTAGTGCCTGTTTTTATTAAATAAAAGCGACTTTATTTTTAAATTTGACTTTGGTATTTCAATTTCGAGAGGTCAGCTGTCAGTTTTCTTTGTAAATCTGTCAGAATAAAGCCGACTCTAAAACAAAGACAGGTTTTATTCCAATGTCTCTAATATCTATAACAAATTCCAATAGGCTATTGGGTAAAAAAAAGTTAAAAAGCAATGATATATAAACGTTACGGACGACGACCGCGACTGTTGCGCTGAAAAGCAAAGAAGTCTATCGTCTATAACTAATTCTTTGTTTGAAATTTACACTTGAAAATGGTTAGAGATACTTACTAACCGAAACGTCGTTTTTAAAATAAATAAAGACAATGGAAGTCCGAAATTTTGTGTCTAGAACCAAGTTCTGCTGGGACGATAGCGATGTTAGGTAGATGCAAGCCTAACATATAGCAGAACCACCTTTCGGAAGGGATGTAAAAGCGTGGGTCCACTGTGTATACTTGCTACGCAGTATAAAGATCCCTGCCCTCGACAAAGAGGAGTCAGGCAAAATGAAGTTCTTAGAGAAAGAAAACTTGCATCCTAAGGGGTACGTGCATCAGTTTGGTATATAATGTACAGACAAATAGGGGTTTGCGAAAAGGGCGCGCCGTGTGCCTTGTCGCTAGATCAAAAAAAATGGTCTCCCCACCACTACTACTACGGATCGAAGTCTGGCAACCAACACTTAGCTGTCCAAAGCTAAACGGAAGTTTCAAAAACACTGAAAATTAAGTTATTGGCATTTTGGTCTACAGTTGATCAATTTATTTCCTCAAAGCTCAAAAAGCACATAAATTTATTGTAACTGTCAAAATGACAGTATTACATTTAATTGCAACTACACAATTCTTACTTTAACCCTCCATTAGATAGGTGGATTACATATGTAATCCATGTCCCTTTCAGCAGTAAAACCTGGCTTGTGGGTGGGATCACCTTCTTGAACTGATAATAATATGATCAAGCATCCCCCCAGTATGGAATGAATAATCGAAGTGTGCGTTGTTCTAAGTAAGCGGGATTACCATTGTAATCCACGCGCATAATTAAGGATTATTTTTTGCGTGGTGCATTTTTGTACTTAATTGTTTATAAAAATGTATATTTTCTTACTGCTTAAGTTTATCTTAATAAGTATAAGTTTATATTCAACCATAAAAAATAGAATTTGGTTTTTTTTCTTTAATTTTTGGTTTTGTAACTATTTGTAGCGAATTTACTGATAAAAGCCTTAAAAAAAACAGCATATGATTACAACTTAACGACCCATTTACCATATACGCACCACAGTTTGCTGACGACCACGTAATTGTAGCAAATAATAAAGAAGACATGGAGTATATAATAAGAAAGATAACGGAAGAATACCAAAAGTGGAAGTTAACAGTAAACGTGGACAAGACACAGTACTTATGTATTGAAAACGAATCAAGTGAGTTTGAACTAGACAATCGACAAACAATATCTTTATGCAATGAGTAGTGATATTTGGGTGTCACATTTGATAAGACAGGAACAGATTGTAAAGAACTGGAAAAAATAATAGTAATGGCAAAAAAGGTTATTGGATGACTTAACCGTATTTTATGGAATAGAGAGGTAAAAAAGAATGAAAAATTTAACATATATGAAACAATGGTGAAAAGCGTGCTGTTGGAATACAGAATTGTCGAGTAACAGAAAAATACAAAACAAAAATGGAAAATGTTGAAATGGATCATATAAGAAGATCAATGAGAATATATAAAATAGATAAGAAATAAATGGGAATCGAAGGAAGCAAAACGGATAACATCACTAAAAGACAACTGATACGGTACGGTCATGTACAACGGATGAACGACGATAGAATACCAAAACAGGTCCTAGAATGGCAACCAATAGGGCGTAGAAAAAGAGGGTGTCCTAAACGAGAATGGCAACAGCCAATCCAAAGATCAATGAGTCATAAAAACCTGACAGAAGATGATTGTCAGGATTGAAGGGGGTGGAGAATATGCGTTTGACAACGTAGAAAAAACGTTCTAAACCGACATAGTAGTAGCATGAATATATTACATGCCTCTAATATCCCCCTGGACCCAACACTGAAGTTAATCAATTTGAATCAGTAAATATTATAACATAAAAATGTATATATCTATAGGGTAAGGCGGGGCAATATCGGTTAATTAATTTTATTGTAATTTTTTTTTCTACTACTACTATTAACGTTTAGAACGTTTTTCTACTTTGTCCGACGAGTATCCTCCAACTCCTTCGATCCTGATAATCATCTTCCGTCAGGATTTTTTACTCATTGATCTTTGAATTGACTGTTGCCATTTCAGTTTAGGAGGCCCTATTTTTTTGCGCCGTATTGGTTGCCATTCTAGGACCTGCTTTGGAAATATTTCGTCGTTCATCCGTTGCACATATCAGTTGTCTTTTAGTGATGTCATTTGTTATGCTTCCATCGATGCCCATTCTTTCTTTTATGGTCTCATTTCTAATATGATCTGTTCTAGATATTCTCATTGATCCTCTTATTGCATCCATTTCGACACTTCTCATTTTTGTTTTGTATTTTTCTGTTACGCGACAACTCTCTATTTCATACAACAGCGTGCTTTTTACCATTGTTTCATTTGACATGAATGGTAACTTTTTCAGTGGTTGTATTTTTTTAAAATTGTTTTTGTTAAACAAAAATAAAAAATGAGAACATGATGCGTTGCAAGTAAAAACGAGTTTTATAGGAGTGAAAACCCGTTTTTTTTTAAGTAAGTACCTTTGACTATTTAAAAAACTTTATTAGTACCTAATCGCAGTAAAAATCCAGTTATAGATTAAAAATCAAACGTCCGCGAACTTTCAAAACCAAAGAATATCATCGAAGAGTAAAAGTAAAAAAGGAAAGGTAGCACCTCCTACGCAGCGTGCTCTCTCGACAAAAAATATCCAATATTTTTGCCTCATTTTGCATATATGTAAAGGCCTATCAATTTATATATATATATATATATATATATATATATATATATATATATATATATGGAGATCATTGCCTACAAAACCTGTGTTGCCCCCAATTCCCCTACATAAATATATTCCTGTTAATCTTAGGGACCTTGAACTAAGTACGTCGCAATATTATTTATTTGTAAATTGCAATGTATATGTATGGATGTATTCTGCGGAACAAATAATGTGTGGCTATTAGAACTTTGGTGATCAGAGCTTAGCAAAAATAAAAATCGATAATTGGATGGATAGATCGTTACAAAAAGGACGGAACCCTAGGTAAATGTTTGAGTAGATTTTTTTTTATCTGATAAGAGTAGCTGTGTTACATCATCCCGTTCGACAGTCAGAAAACTGTCCGAAAAATCCCAATGCGCGCGCAATGCAGTACGAGGACTGTTTTAAAACGGTTTTGGTTTGATTTTTTTTTATTTGTCAAACACACTGTGTTTATTGTATTACAATCTAGTCAGTAAGACTAATTAGCAATTTTGTTTTAACTTAATTTACTAGAAAAGTCAGATTTAAACTTAGGGTTCACTCAACAGTTCTCCCTGCTTTATTTAGTAACTCACAATTGTGTTCTGTTTATAGCATTATTTTGTTTTATGTGTAATTCACTTAGTTTACTAGCTCAAACGGCTTCACTCCTTTTAGTCTTCGAACTAGCATAGTATTGTCTAGAAGCTGAATTGCTTCCACATTCACATGCCGATGGATGGATGGATCTTCATGGCTCTTTGCGTACTTTTTTATAGTCTCTGCTACAGTTTCGATTTTTAGATCTCGATGAAGGTCACTATTTCGAACGTACCAAGGTGCATTCACAATGTTTCTTAATACTTTATTTTGAAATCTCTGTACAACTAGAATGTTACTCTCTTTAGCACAACCCAGTGGCGTATATAAGGGGGGGCCTGGCGAGCCCGGGCCCCCCCCGAAGCTAACGTTTTTTTGGATATTTCCCACCTATTTTATGAATACAAACATAAAATAGCATAAAATACGGACTCGTGGAGTCTCGCCCCCCCCCGTCCCCCGAAACTGTTCGGGCCCCCCCCCCCGAAACACTTTTCTATATACGCCACTGGTACCACCCCATAGTTGAATACCATATGTCCATACTGGTTTCAGTATTTGTCTATAAAGCAGTAACTTATTATGAATTGTTAAATTGGACTTCCTTCCAATTAGCCAGTTCATTTTTCTATACCTTATCTCAAGTTCTTCTTTTTTTTTCTTAACATGTGCTTTCCAGCGCAATTTGGCATCAAGTGTCATACCTAGATATTTTGCCTGATTTGAATATGGTACGGGAATGTTGTTAATTGTAATTTGTATGTGATTTATATTTTTGTTTGTAAAATCAACATGAATTGATTTAGTTTCATTTAATTTTATTCGCCACTGTGGTCCAACTGTGAACTTGGGTGACTGCATCCTGAAGTTTTTCTATGCATTTTTCAATAGATTTTTCTACCGTCAATAAACCAGTATCATCGGCAAATGTTGCTAAGTGGCAATTTTGTGGCTTTGGGATATCACAAGTGAATAATAAGTATAGATATGGGCCTAGTACGCTACCCTGGGGCACGCCTGCTTGAATTTCTCTTAAATTTGAGTATGAGTCTTCCTGTTTTACTCTAAAATGTCTATCAGATATGTATGATTCCAAAATATCCGAATATTGTTTTGGCAGAAACCGTTTTAGTTTAAAATTAAGGCCTTCATGCCACACTTTGTCAAATGCTTGTGCTACATCTGGAAAAACTGCAGATCAAACTTTTCCCTCTTCTAGTGCTTTTTCTATTATATTAGTAATTCTGTGTACTTGATCTATCGTGGAATGCTTGTCTCGAAAACCAAATTGATGAGACGGAATAATTTCTTGTCTTTCTATGATGGGTCTTATTCTTTTAAGCAATAATTTTTCATAGAGCTTGGATATAATTGGCAGCAAATATATTGGCCTGTAAGATGACACGTCATGGAGTGGTTTTCCCGGTTTTGGAATCATGATAACTTCTGCAACTTTCCACAGTTTAGGTACATACCTAAGCCTAAAAGACGCATTAATTAGGTTGCATAGTTTTGCGATAGCTTTTCTGGGGAGTTGTTTTATGACTACCCCGTTAATAAGATCATACCCTGGGGCTTTTTTCGAATTAATATTTTTGATTTCTGTTAATATTTCTTTTGGTGATGTAAGCTTAATATGGTCCTCGATTTGATGGGGTTCATTTAAATGAAAGTGTTCATCTGGTGCTTCGTGGGGCTGAAATGTTTTTTCTAAATGACTTGCAAAATATCTGCTTTTTCTTCGTTGCTCCTTGCCCACTGGTTGTTAGATTTTCGTATATGTGGAATTTGGATAATTGGTCTTTTAAAATCTTTGGTTGCTTTCCAAAGGGAATAGTCGGTATTTTTATCATCTGTAAGTTCATTAAGAAAATAGTTAATAGATTCATTTTTTATTACTAGAATTTCTCGCCTAATGCGCTGCGTCATGTTGTTAAGATTTGTTTTGTCCTGAGGATCACGGCTTTGCTGCCATTTTCTTCTTAGTTTCCTTTTTTCCAATATAAGGTCTCGAATTTCCTTTGGATAGTTTTTTCCCTTAAAAATTCTCTTTGGTTTTGGACTGTTTTCCCAAGCTGCTCGTTGAATATTTGTAACAAAATATTCAACTTCTTTATCGATTTGTTCTGGCGTTTGCAATGGTACTGATAGGTTTATTTTTTCTGACAGACTTTGTTTAAAACTAATCCAGTCAGTCAGTTTATTAACTAGTGAGATATTTGCTTCTTTCTTTATTGTTTTTACTAAGAGTTAGAATAATAGGTGAATGATCTGAGTGTAAATCAAAACTTTCTTCTATATCCACAAAACTTAAAGATATATTTTTTACTATAAAAAAATCAATTAGATCTGGAATTTTTCCTGGATCTGTTGGATAGTATGTGGGCTTGCCAGTTGATATCGGCTCACATTGATATTCACTAATAGCTTGCAAAAGTTCTTTTCCTTTAGAATTCGTCAGTCTAGATCCCCAGTAGGTATTTTTTGCATTAAAGTCACCTCCAATTATAAAACGGTTTCCTAATTTTCTGAGAAAATTAAGATATTGATTTTTCTTTAGTAAGTGCCTTGGTGGTATATAGACAGCACTTATGACTAATGTATATGTTTTGGTTTTTACACTTACTAATGTAACTTGAATCTCTATAGTTTTATATCCCATCTCCTCATAGTGTAATATATTTTCAATAATTATTACAGCACTTCCCCCATGTGCAGTATTGCTAGGGTGAGTTGTATGATACACTTTATAACCTTTAAATTTAATGTGAGACTGGTAAAATGCGTTTCTGACACAAGACAGACGTCAATTTTTTCTATGTCTAGAATAACTTGCAAGTCTTGCTGATGTTGCAAGAGACCATTGGCATTCCAAGCTAGGATTCTAAGATTACTGACCATTTTGAGGCATATTGGTAGCTCCGTTATTGCTACTTTCTAGTTTAGTTAATCGCTCATCAAGTTTGTTCAATTTCTCCAAAATTAATTGTAGTGTTTGTTCCATAGTATTTTGACAACTGATATTAATATCAGGTATAGGAGCTGTTGCTGCTACTTGGCTGTATGTCCTTGCCACAGAGTATTGTGTGACTGTGTTTCTTGTCTGTTGGTTTTGTCTATTTGTACTCACGTTTGGTATGAGATTCGGTTTCTTAGGTTTATTTTTCAATTTTTGTATTTCTTTAGCAACAAGGCATCCTCTGTAGTTAGCAGGATGCTTGCCTCAACAGTGGATGCATTTTGGCTCAGATTCTTTTAGTTTGGGGCATTCTACAGTAAGATGTTTCCCCGTGCATTTTACGCAACGTGGTTCTTTAGCGCAATATTTTTGCGTGTGTCCATAAGATTGACATCTTTTGCATTGAGAGACTAATTTTGAGGTTTTTAGTGCTTTTATTTCCACTTCAATCCCAAGGATACTGGAAATTTCAAAAATTTTGTTGATATCTTCATCGTGGCTAAATGTGAGCATAAACATGTTAAGAGGTTGTCTTGTTCTCCATTTAAGTTTGTTGCTTGCCTTCAGTGCCTTAAAACCTTGTTTTTGTAGATCAGCTACAATTTTTTGTGGGTCACATGAGATGTGTAGCCTATTCGCTATTACTCTAATTGACCTTATGTGTTTGTTTTCGTATGAGTGCCATTGATGCTTTATTTCATTAAGCATTTTAGTAACCAGCCGATAGCTGTCTGCGTCTTGTACATTTATTTTAATATTTTCGTTATTTAAAACTTTTATTTTAACTCCTTGTATGATATTTAATTTTTCATAAATATCATTAAAATTATTTACGCCATTTACCATAATCGGTGGAGGTAATGGAGCTTTTTTAACCTTAGTGGGGGGTTCTTCATTTTGTGTTTTATTGGAGGGCTCTCCAGTGCCCGAGCTTTGTTGTGGTGGTGAGAGTGAAGTATCCATTCAACGTTTTTTCCAACCTTTTCCTTTTTGTCTGATCCACTCAGTTTCTCTTGCCAGATCGTCCTCATCAGTAATGTAGTCCATGTCAGACTCTTCTTTTTTAGGGACTTTTGTCTCTAAATCTGCAAATTTTCTTTGCATACTTTCGATTTGACTTCGGAGATAATCCACTTGTACACTAAGTGAACTTTTTTCGTTTTGGGATTTTTTCCATTCGCTATATAAAACTTCTTCATTTTGTGTTCTAGCATGGCTATCCTGAAATAATTCGGCATTATCCATTCTTTCTTGATTTTGTTTGGGCTTTTCGCTAATTTTTAAAACAAGCTTTACAGGTGATGGTACACTTTTTTGCTTTTAAACATGATATATTATTTATAATAAACATTGTTTATAGATTTTTAACACAGATTTTTCGCGCGCGAGGTTTATTATAAACAAAACAAACTTCGACTTTGACCTCGTTAGTACTATCATGCAGGTACGATGCAATACAACTGTACCGAACTGCGATCGAACGAATACTGATGGTGGTGAATGGTTTGATGAAACGACGAAATAACTGTCCAAAAAAAATATTTATGTTTTCTAATATCCCAAGTTTTATGTGAAATTTATATATTTATTTATTTGTATTTTGTACTTTGATTTTTACAAAATATTTGTGAAATTACCTACATATTATAGAAAGCTTTAATATTCACAAAGTTTTTGTGATTTTATTCATTTTAAGGAAATAGAGATAATGTAACTTCTAAAAAGTTAGGAAAATCACATTTTGTAGTTTGCACTTTGGTAGGTGTCGATGCCTTAAAGCGAAGTCGTTTGTTCTTCCGCCAAATTTGGTAAAATTTCACATCTGGTGTTACCCCTTTTCTTTTAACTTTTAGTTCACAGGTGACCGGAATTTGCTGCGATCAGGGTAAACTCTTATGTTTCTTTTCCTATCCAATCACCTGCTAAACTAGATTTTCTTTTTCGAAGCAGGCTACCCTATGGTCAGTATAGCTTTTTTCCATGTAGTATACCTACAACATTCCGCAGTCCCGTAGTAATAAAAATTAAGAGGCTCTTGCAAAAAAATCAACAGATGCTGCAGATGTTGCACAATTTTTTTCGAAATTTAACAAATTTGAATTTGATTTTTTTTTGAATTTTTGAATTTTTTGAATTTTGTTTATTGACGCATATAGCATTTACCATTTTTTACAAAATTTTTTTAAAAATATTTGATAACAATAATCGCTTAAGATTAAAACTTATAAATCACTTTTAATTGACAAAAGTACAGAACGAGAAACTAGGAGGATGACAAGCCTTGTTTTTGTTTGTATTTTTTTTTTAATTTGTACTAAGGAACTGCTAAATAAATCTAAATCACTAAAATTTTGATTTGCTAGTCTGACAACTCTTGTTAGAGGGGAGTGGAAACCGTAATTTGTATTATGAAAGTTAATGTTAAATAATTCTGAGTTTCTGTTTCCATAAGGTACTTTTAAATTTATTTTTCCAAGGAGCTCCGGTGAATCTATAATTGAGTTGATGACTTTAAATAAAAAACATAAATCTTGAGCTTCCCTTCTCTGCTCAAGAGTTGTCAAAGACAATACATTCAAAATATCTTTATAGTTAATTATATCATTAGGAATATTTAATTTAAATAAAATCATTATTAGGAACTTTTTTTGTACTCTTTCGATCATGTCGATATATTTCTTATAGTATGGAGACTCGCATAATCCAAAACACATCTAACTATTGCACAGTAAACATTTTTTAATATACAGTGTGTCCACGTAAGTTGGCGGCATATGGAAAACTTTTTTATTATTAGCTTTACGAAAAAAAGTTATTCTTCATAAAAAGTTCTGCATGGTCCAAAACCTAAAATGCAACCATCAGATGTTAAATTTTTTCAGTCATATTACGAGGTTTGTCAAAAAATGTGATTTTTGTTCCAGAGTAAAGTACCTTTCTTTTTCACAATATCGAAAATTGTTATAAAGAAAAGATGTTTAGAATTAAAAGTAGCTTTCAAATAATCAACATTGTTTATTTACATTAAAAAAATATTTTTTTCTACATTTTCTGCGATTACGTTGGAAATTTAAGTTTGCACATTAAAGCATAATTAATCTAGGATGCAAATAATAATAATGTAAATAAACAATGTTGAATATTTGAAAGCTATTTTTAATTCTAAACATCTTTTCTTTATAACAATTTTCGATATTGTCAAAAAGAAAGGTACTTTACTCAAGAGCAAAAATCACATTTTTTGACAAACCTCGTAATATGATGAAAAAATTTAACATCTGATGGTTGCATTTTAGGTTTTGGACCATGCAGAACTTTTTACGAAGAATAACTTTTTTTCGAAAAGCTAATAATAAAAAAGTTTCCCATATGCCGCCAACTTACGTGGACACACTGTATAAATATTGTTAAAATATTTGTATATTAACGTAGCTTTCCCGGCATTTGGTCACATGTTAAAATTGGTTGCGAAACGCAATTTATTTTGACAAAAATTTTAATTTTTTGGGTTTTCATTGTTTTTTGAATTTTCTTAAAATGTACAAATGTAAAATTAATGTAATTTCATGGTATATTTTTATCTCAGGTGCTGTAAACTAGAGATGTGTGTGTTTTACATACAATTTTTCCAGTGCAACATATGATAAACACAGACAAAGAAAAGAGATAGAGCAATCATTTCTAATGCGGCTGTTTCCAATCATTGTATTTCAGAGGACTCCGAAGCCGGTTTAAGTGGCCTGATGGGACGGAAAACTGACTGTCTGATAACAGTACAACGTCGACCTGGAACGCAAATAGGATTTTTGGGACGGTTTTATGACTGTCGACACTAAGGTCGCCATTTCGAAACCCCTAATTGCACCGGTTCATCGGCCACCTTTGCAACCCCAGACCGAGTATTTTTTTATCCGGTCCTTTTGTCCATTATTACGGCCTACCGATTGAAGGAGTGTGTCACAAAGTCCGCCTTTACGAGATATCCAACCTCATCGGGCCTGATTACCGGCGTGAATGAAGGGATAGAACAATATTAAATTTTACACTCTCCAGGAATCCTATAAATATCGGCCGCACCCGATCTCGGCAACCGACGGCAACGGGGATCGAACACAGAAAAAAACACAAATTTACAAGACAACGCAAAACACGGCAAAATGTAAATAAACAACAAATGTGGTGTCCACCCACACAGCAGCTGTATGTTTATGTGACAAAACACATGCATGCGCACTTGAAAATTTGCTTCTGCGATTTTTTGAATACGCTTTTTAAGGTATTTGGGGTGATGTTCTGGCTATTTACATGTGTGATGATATGACTATTTACAGGGGCGGATCTATAAATTTCATTTTGGGGGGGGATTTATCGCGTTTTGCTTAGTGGGAATGGAACAATTCGCTACCGCCTATTCACCGCGGCTCATTTGCATCCGGGTCAACTCGTGCCGGCATCGACCCGATTCTCCGCGGGCCCAACTCACAGTCGCACATAAGGACAAATAGCTACATTAGGGCGCCAAAAATAGTAAAACAAATTTAGTTCAAACTAATTAAACATATCTTTAAAATGTTACCTATAGATACGGCCGCAAGGCAACATAAGAATTTTATTTTTTAAACCCACCCAAATGTATTTACCATTAGCGCAAAGATATTGCTATGCTTACACGCTGCTTATTAAATTAGGTGTTTTTAAAAATGTGACAGGAAAACTTTTATTTGTTATTTGTTGTCAGACGTCAAATTTAGACGGTTTCAACGAGTATTGAATAATGATCAAATACTTTTTAGATTATCATGAGCAGTTTCAGGATCATTGATGTACCAAGAGATGGCGATTGTTTGCTTCATTCAATTGCATTGGCTTATTGTGCATCCAGCGAGTCAGAAGAAATTTTAAAACAGAGATTAAATAAATTATTGGATAATGAACTTACAATTTTACACGAAATTCCTTTAAAACAATATCTAGACAATAATAATTCATTTAATTTTATACATACCCATATTTGGAGAAATATTATACTAAATTTTCGCAAACAATTGGTAAAATTTATGACAAGTCATCATGTGGATTATATTGCTGGTGACAAAAATCCGAATGGTTTTATTTGCAACAATTCCCACTATTTTAACAAACAAAGTTATAACGAATACTTGTGTGAAATTAAAAATCCCGGTGTTTGGCTAAGTAGTTTAGAAATACAGGCCCTCACTAATTTACTAGAAATTGGTATAAAAGTTTATGATGCTCAAAAAGTAACAGATATATTGGCTAACTTTGATTATGAATCTGATCAAAAATCAAAGCCAATCTGTATAGTTTTTGACCAAGGCCCACCAAGTCATTATAATCCCAAACTTATTAAATTGGAAAAAGAATCGGTTAAGCGAAAATCTTGTATTGAAGTCGAAAATAAAAATGACATAAAAAGTAAAAAATATAGATTTGACAACGAAAGTGTTATTGCTGGTAGTATGCAGGAAGAAATGGATGTAGCTGAATCTCATTTTGATGAAGTAGATACAATGGTTAACGATATAAGCTATAAGTTAGAAGAAGACTATTCAGCTTCAGGCTTAAAAACTTCATTACATGGGACAATATATCAAGTACAACTTCTTATGTTGTTTGCGCATCGAGCACAATCTTTTATTGATTTTTTTCTCGCAACGGAAATGGACGATGCGGAAAAATTTGACGATATTGTGCTTAAATATAAAGAGGATTCAGACTCTGACTGGAAAATTCGATTTCTTCAAGCTAAACATAAGCAAGATGTTGAGAAGCACAAAATCGGAGTTAAGGACCTTGTTTCCATTAATAATAAAAACGAATTTTGTTTACAAAAATATTTTGTGTCATTTTGCAAGATAAAAAATAATAAAAACTTTAAAGATATATTATTAGAAGATTTTGCCCTTTGCACCAACACAACTGTAGATATTTTTGATTCAACAGTAAATAACAGACAATCAAGAGAAAGAGAATATTGGCGTAATTTGTTTCAAGATTTTAACACCTTAGAATCTGATAACGTTTTATATTTTCCTGAATATTGTGTGACTCAAACTGAGTTAAAATTTAAGCAAGATGCAACGAGTTTAACAGCTATTCAATCCAGTTTAGCGGCTATTCTAGAAAAAAAAATAAACAAAACTAAAAACAATTGCGAAAGCTACCGCAAGAAAATTGAATTATCCAATTTTATAAGCCCACAAGTTCAAATAGGCTTGACAAAATACCTAGATGAAGAAATGGTAGATTTAGAAGATACTTTTATTTTTACCGTACTTAATATGGAAGACTGTTATGCAAATCTTAAAAATAATTTAAATATTAACAAATATCAAAATCCTAAAGATTTTGAAAAATTATCAGAAAACATTTTATTTTTACGTGATGCAACAGACCTTAAGATTGCCATAGCAAATTTTCAACAGAAAAAGAGAAAAGAAAAAAAAGATAAAATAGAATTCCTAGACGCAATAAAGAAAAGCTTTATTGATGCTATTGATTCCGTAAAAAAAATAGAAGACTGGTTTCTTAGCTTTAGTGATAGCGACGATAAGGAAGAAACAAAACTCTCCGATTTAAAGTTTGCCTTAGACAACATTAGTCAATATATAGAAGAATTTGTAAAGAAATTTAGAATAATAACCTATTTCGATGAGGCAACACTGAATAATGTGCTTATCGAGGAAATCAATGAGAAATTTAATTTGCTGGACGCTAGTTTAGTTTGTAATTCATTTGAGCGACAAATGTGGAATTGGCTCAAAGAAAAAAAAGGAACCTGGTTTTCTCAAACGGATTGCCAAGAGATGTTTAACAATATCAAAATAAAAATTGACTTTTTATTAACCTCCGGTATTGCTAGAAGTTATCCCGAATATTTAAGCTCTTTGAGTCTTGCTTTTTATTCCGATTTAACAATTATAAATTTCTTAGATGACTCATCACAGAAGGTACTTCATCTGGAGACTGAATACGCAGAGCTAGGTTCTCTTAAAGTATATGGTACAATAAAAAACTGTAAAAAAATTAAGTCAGAGGAGTTTATAATTTTTGTAAAACTCAAAACGCTACAATTACCAACAATCAAAAAAGCTGCATTAAATACATTTAACAATTCAAAATCGGAAAATTTGTTCCTTTTTATTATTGAATGTGAAACATTGCCTCTAGATGGCCGTAAAGTCGTACTTGCAGCGTTAAATATTGCAAAACAAAGCAAGTTTCGAAAATTGATTTTGATATCGAACAAAGAAATAAGTGAACAACTAACTAAGATGATTTCGAATGCAAATCCGTTAAAACTAGCATTAATAGAAAATGTTTTTCATCAACTTGAATACTCTTCTCAAGAAACTTCTCTTAATATTTTAATTAATTTTCAGGGAAAGTACGTCAAATTGCGTGATATTTTAGAAAGACGGTTAGGCGATAAAATTTTATCTGGAGATGTACTAACCAGCATTTTGCATAAAAGAAATTTATGTATCGAAGCCAGCGAAAATTTGGTTTACAGTTTCATGGATGAAAACTATTACATTCCTCGCCTTTTACATTACCAAGAAGTGAATAAAAAAATCCTGAATATAAATCAAACACTGCTTTTTATTAGCGGTATATCTAAGGAAGGTTTGATTCAATTAGGTCCAGAAGAATGTAATATACAGGAGATCTTTTTTGATATGGTAGTACCTACAAAACCATGTCAAATATTTTATACACCCTTAAAACAGTCTACTAACACAAGGTTATTTAAAAAACTTTGCGAAATTTACAATTGTTATTCGTTATTGTGGTTACACTACCTCAAAACAAAGTTTTACCTGTTGGATAGCAATAACCCAGAAAAGATTGCCGGTTTAGAATTGGCTTCTACAGAAAACGAATTTAACAATGATTTTTTCATAAGACAATCGGATGTTGTTTACTTAAAAAGTAAAATAATACTTGTAGCGGACAGCCCTGGGATGGGGAAGTCTTCATTATTGGACAGTGTTTCATATAGCATTAAAGAAAATTGCCCGAATGTTTGGGTCTCAAACATACGATTACTGGACTTTGGAATGGAAAGCAAAGAGGTTTCTTTGAATAATATAACTTTTGATGATAACGACGTAGAAAACGCTATCAAATTTTTAATCTCTATGATTCTAATAAATGTTCAAGCGTCTTCATCAAAAACGTTATCCGAAAATATACTTCGGTTTTGCTTGGATCCTACCCTTAAGTGTTTATTTAACATGAAATTTTTTATCTTTTTTGATGGTTTCGATGAGGTTAGTCCAAATTATAAAGAAAAAGTTTTGACGTTAATAAAAGCCCTAAGGCATTCTAATGTTTTTCAAATTTGGATAACCACTAGATTCCAATTCAAAGCTGATATTGAAACTGAACTTCACTGTTTTGCTTTTACTCTCAATCATTGGACAGAACAACAAACCAAAACAGATTTTTTAAGTAAATATTGGAAAACAAACTTAAATCGCAATAAACTAAGTTGCAATGAAATTCTACAAGCTGTAGAAACATTACTTGAAAATTGTCAATGGTATCCTGATAGTAATGAAAATTTGTTAAAAGAATTACGAGGTCAAATAATTGACCTAAATGAAAACATCGCTCGGGGACAATTTCGTTTAAAATATTATTTTAAAAGCTTAGAACTAGTTGGTTTTGCAACTGTAGTGTTATCAATATGGGAAACTGGTTTGTCTGATGAACAAAAGTCATTCACAAATATTCCACTTCATCTGGAAATGTTTGCAAGTTTAATATTCCATCATCCCGAAGGATTTTTGTCGGGATTTAATATCTTTGACTTCTTTGAAAAATTTGTAAGAAACAAAATAGAAATCTATCAAAAGGATAAAAATATATTTACGGATTTTGTCGGCGCTGATATTGAGCAAGAATTTTCGCGTAATAATCTTGAAAAAATTCACGAGGCTTTAGCAGTTAAATTGCTACTTCCGTCATATGTAATTTTAAATTTGCCTGATTTAAATAAAATGGAAATGGATATAAGTGCATTACAAAAATATTGTAATTTAAAAATGAGTTACACCAAAACAGGACTTACAAGTCAGAAACAAAAATTAAATCACAGAATGGCACGAGTTGGGTTTCTTCAAATAAATTCTGTTGGAAATTTTAGTTTTTTACATCAAAGCTTTGGCGAATTTTTTTTATGTCTCTGGCTTGCCGAGAACATGCATTGTGAATACGTACAGACAATATTATTTAGATTGATTTTACGAGATTTTTCTTTTACACTCACTCAAACGTTTTTTGAAAATTATTTAAAACAATTTTTTTTATTAGGTATACCAGTTTTACAAGTTCCCCTTAAAGAATCCATATTAAAAGAATTATCTGAACACGATACTGAAACGTATTGGAATGATAGTATATTACATATAGCTGTCAAAAAAGATTTTATTTTCACAGTATTTTTTATTGTGGAAAATTTTAAAAACGCACATTTTAATAATAAACTGCAAACAGATTATCTACAAATATTTTTGATGGCTACAAATCGTCGAAGCGAAACTCCGTTGGAAACTGCGGCAATTTTGGGAAGACAAAAAATATTTGGCTTACTAGTAACATATCAGTCATATAAAACATTCTTTTCCAGTTGCATAACATTATTTAAAAACAAGTTTATTCTTAATAATATTCAATTTGGCTCCATTTTAGTTTGCATGATTCGGTATATTAAAAAAATAAATCAATATGATCTATATATTCTCTTGCTTACACAAATACCAGTGAGCAAACTTCCTAGGACTGGGATAGATATAGGTACTATACTGCATATAGTTGTTTTAAGAAATCGTTACGACGATACCTACAAATTTTTAAAAGAACTTAAATTTAATCAGAGCTTGCTTCAAAAAGTTCTATTTGCAAATACTAATTACGGAATGACAGCATTTCATTTAGCCCTGGCCAAAAACTGTTTGGGAAGTACGCTAGGGATTTTGGAGAGCATCCGAGGATTGCCAAAAATAATTAAACGACTCTTTTTAAAACAGGATAGTTATGGTAACACTATTTTATTGCTGTTAAATAATAACACAGAAATTGCTCAAAAAATTTTGGAATATGCACACATTGAATTATTTGATTTCTTTAATGTTTTAAAAGAGCTACTTGTAACGCCAAACATTTGCGGAATAACAATAAATAAGTACAAAAGAACTTGCAAACTAATCCTACAATACGTAAAAACTGATAATATTTTATTAATTGACTTCGCGCTTATTACAATTTATCAGACACAAATTACAACCGAAAATAGAAAAAGTTTGCTAGACTATATTAAATGCTTTTATTCAGAAATTGTGGTCGATGAATCTGTATTAAATGAACTTATTTTAATTAAAGATTCTTTAGAAAGAACCATTACTGATGCTGCACAATTTTCTTTGTTTTTAAAAAGTAACGATGTGGATCAAATTCGTACCTTTATAAATACATGCAGTATAACACATTTTAAAGAAGTGTTACTAGCAATTAAAGAAAATGGATTGTCATTTTTAAATATGATAACGAATGATCAGATGTCACAAACTTTGGAGTTAATGTTAAATAAAGTTAAAGATCTTTCAATATTTAAGGCGATTCTTTTAAATGTTAATACAAATGGTGGAACATTATTGCATACAGCTATAGAAAACGAACATGTGTCGTTCTTTCAGGTAGTCTTAAGGAACCTTAAAAATACATTGATTTTTTCCTCCATTGTGCTACATTTTAATAAAAGACAGCAAAATATTTTCCATTTAGCCACTGAGATGACAAAACAAAAATTTTTGTTTTCCCTTATTGAAGAGCTTGATCTTGATGATATAAACGAATTAATAACTTCTCCAACTGCTGAAACGGCTGAAAGATCATACACACCGTTGGAACTATCTGTTGTAAATAAAAACATTGCTGCTTTTGGAAGAATGCATAATTATATTTTAAACAACAATGATATTTTGACAAATCCAAAACGAATGTTATGTTTATCTATAAAACATGACTGTGTGGAAATTTTTAAAGAACTTTTAAACATTCATTCCACCTTTTTATTCCAATCTGATGACTCAGAAATTATCCCTGATCTGTTGTTTACGGCATGCAAAGAAACAAATAGTGAAATAACAAATATCTTGCTGTCCACACTATTAAAAAATCAGCCATATGAACTTTTAAAAAAAAGTCTTTTAGTAAAAGATAACTATAATACAACTATTTTGCACACATTGTGTGAACGCGGTAATATAGAAAACGCGAAAATCTTATTTAAATATCTTAATAATCACATGGAGATTCTAAACGAACTTTTAAGATGCAAGGATAATTTTAGCCGAACAGCATTTTATTTGTCAGTTTTTTATGAAAATGAAAATATAGTTTATTTTTTAATTGAGGAGCTAAAAGATAATAAGAGCTTTGAATTAGCTACAGAACTTCTTTTGTCTAGTGATGATGCTCAAGAAATTCCACTTTCATATTCAATTCAAAAAGGTAGCATTCCTATCTTCAATTTAATATATGACTTTTCAGAAATATTACAAAATTATTGTCCTACTATTGTTAAACAACAAGTATTACATCAAAATATTCAGGGATTAAGTTTATTTCATAAGATATTAAAAAATATGTCCACAGTCGACGATGATTATAGTAATTTATTTGGACTGATTTTAACCCAGTTAGAAAAAAATCGTGTGATTTTAAATAATTTAGTACTACTAATTGATTGCGATGGTCACACAATATTGCATTCAACTTTTTATGAAGAAGCCCATATCAATGCACTTAAGAAATTATTTAAAGTTATTAATAAAAATACTATTATTGCATTAGTGCTTGCGGAGAACTATTGTGGAGTAACAGCTCTACAAATGGCTTATTGGGAATCCGATAAAAAATACTTAAATTTTTTACTTGATGTTTTTAAAGAGTGCAATATGGAAGTTGAAACAACAATTAGGCATTTAAAAAAAGGTGATTGTGAACACAAGCTGTTAGTTACGGCTATGAATGCGTTAGATTATGACCAAATTAAGAATATACTTTCTAATTGTAAAGAATGTTTGAATGAATTGTTGTTTGACTCCCCTTTTCATTCTTCTATCATAGACGTTTTGGTTGAGAAAAACAATCAAAAACTAATTAAAATATTTCTAGAAAATGTTGAAGATAAATATGTTTTAACCAAATTTATTCTACATTTTCAATTCTTTAAAAGAGCTGCATATAATTGTAGTTGTGATATAGTTGAACTGCTTTATAATTTTATTATTTCAAGGAATAGTAATTTCGTATTATATAAATGCGTTTTAGAAGATGCTATTATTGAGTATCTGCAAGCTAAAAAACAAATTAAAAATGTTGACATAAAAGAAGTGTTGAATTTTATGAAGAAAATTTTAAACCAAATTGCAATTTTAATAATGGACGTTCCAAAAAGGGAAGAGTTTACTAAAGTACAAATAGAAAATCTAAAACATTATGTCCAAAGCAATAGTTACTCTGGAAACAAAAGGGATGAAATTTTGCAAGTTCTAAGGAACTGGCTAAAACAACAAGTCGTATATTCTTACGTTTTAAAAATGTAAAAGATATGATTGTGTGGTCATTTATTTGTAAGATTTACAGCGAATTTGTTTAAGAAACACACTGGTGCTTTACTAGTGTCTTTTTTGTCTTCCCTTTTAGAGCTATCTGCTGTAGATAGAAACGTTGCTGCTTTTGGAATAATGCGTTTATATTTCAAACAACAAACTTTTTGTTCCAATCAGATGACTCAGTTATAATCCCTGATCTGTTATTTACGGTATGCAAAGAAACAAATAGTGAAATAACAAATATCTTGCTGTCCACGCTATTAAAAATCACCATTATTTTATAAACTTTAAACAAAGTCTTTTAGTAAAAACTAACTATAATACAAACAACTATTTTGAATAAATTGTGTGAACGCGGTAATATAGAAAACGCAAAAATCTTATTTACATGTCTTAATAATAAACGAATTGTTGTTCGAGTCCCTTTTCATTCTTCTATCATAGATGTTTTGGTTGAGAAAAGCAATCAACAACTAATTAAAATATTTCTAGAAAATGTTTACATAAAAGAAGTGTTTATTTTTTAATTAAGGAGCTAAAAAATAGTAAGAGTTTTAAATTAATTACAGAACTTCATTTGTTTAGTGATGATGCTCAAGAAATTCTATGTTCGTATTCAATTCAAAAAGGTAGCATTCCTATCTTATGACTTTTTAGAAATATTACAAAAATATTCTCCTACTATTATCGAATAACAAGTATTTCATCAAAATATTCAGGGATTAAGTTTATTTCACAAGATATTAAAAAATATGTTTACAGTCGACGATAATTATAGTAATTTATTTGGACTGATTTTAACCCACTTAGAAAAGAACCTTTTGATTTTAAATAATTTAGTACTATTAATTGATTGCGAGGGTAACACAATATTGCATCCACCTTTTTATGAAGAAACACATATCAATGCACTAAAGAAATTATTTAAAGATATTAATAAAGATACTATTATTGCATTAGTGCTTACGGCGAACTATTGTGAACACCTCTACAAATGGCTTATTGGGAATCCGATAAAGAATACTTAAATTTTTTACTTGATGTTTTTAAGGAGTGCAATATACAAGTGGAAACAACAATTAGGCATCAAAACAAGTTGTTAGTTGAGGCTATGAATGCGTTAGATTATGGCGAAACTAAGAATATACTTTCTAATTACAAACAAATTAAAAATGTTGACATGAAAGAAGTGTTGAAATTCATGAAGAAAAAAGGAAGCGGATACTAAAGTACAAGTAGAAAACCTAAAGCATTATGTCCAAAGCAGTAGTTACTCTGGAAACAAAAGTGATGAAATTTTGCAAATTCTCAAGAACTGCTTAAAATAATAAGTATTATGTTCTTACATTTTAAAAATGTATTAAAGATATGTGCGGTCATTTATTTGTAAGATTTACAGCGAATTTGTTTGAGAAACACACTCGTGCTCTACTAGTGCCGTTTTTGTCTTTCGTTATTGAAAAATTTGATCTTGATGATATTAACGAATTAATAACTTCTTCAACTTATACAGCTGAAAGATCATACACACCGTTGGAACTATTTGTTGTAAATAAAAACGCTGCGTCTTTTGGAATAATGCATGTTTATAGTTTTTTACATTACTTCAATAAACGGACGCCGCTGGAGAGTTAGTTATTAGAGATCATTATCATTCATTAACTTATATATAGTTGAAAAAATTTTTTTATTTTCTACAATAAAGATAATTAAATATTTTTCCTAAGAAGCTAAAAATTTCAGGTTTTGGGAGTTCTGGGGGGTTTTTGCAAATTTTTACAACTTAAATTAAAAACACTAATATAATCTAATTTTTAGGGTAGACTGACTATTTTAATCGGTGATTTCATTAACTTTAAGGATTAACTACTAACTAACTAGTTTTTAAGAGTTTATAAGCCAATATTAATCCCACTTTTTGTGTTTGTTTTTTTGTTGTTTTTTTTTATAGTAAAAGTAATTTTTAAAAATTTTACAACTAAATTAAGGATAGTTTTAAAGAGTTTTTGGGCTAATATTAACCTTACTTTTTGTGTTGCGGTTTTTCAATTTGTATAGTAAAAGTAATTTTTAAAAAAACTTTTAAACTAAATTAAGTAAAGTTTTAAAGAGTTTTTCTGCTAAAATTAACCCCACCCTTTGTGTTTTGTTTTTTTTGTTGTTTTATTTTTATAGTAAAGCACGTCAAAAATTTTTTTAAACAAAATTAAGGATAGTTTTAAAGAGTTTTTAGGTTAATATTAACCCCACTTTTTGTGTTGTGGCTGTTTTTTCTTTTTTTTATTTTTATAGTAAAAGTAACTTTTAAAAAATTTTAAATTAAGGATAGTTTTTAGGACTAATACTACTTTTTGTATTGTGGCGGTTTTTGTTGTTTTTTTATTGTAAAATAAATCTTTTAAAAATTTTAAAACTAAATTAAGGATAGTTTTTAAGAGTTTTTGGGCTAATATTAACCCTACTTTTTGTATTGTGCCTGTTTTTGTTGTTTCTATTTTTATAGCAAAAACACTTAAAAAAATTTTTTAAACTAAATTAAGGATAGTTTTTAAGAGTTTTTGGGCTAATACAGTCGAACCTCTATAACTCGAACCTGAAGGGACCACCAAAACAGTTCGAGTTATGGAGAGTTCGAGTTATAGAAACTCAAGTTACATAGGTTAAAATACATGTAAAAAGTGCAGGGACCGCTTAAAAGGTTCGAGTTATAGAGGGGTTCGAGTTATAGAGGTTCGAGTTAGAGAGGTTCGACTGTATTAACATTTTTGTGTTGTAGTTTGTTTATAGTTTTAGTTAATGTCATTTTTAGTGGCGCACCCAGAAATATGTCTTGAGGGGGCCCGAGGCCTCTAAGGGGGGCCCCGAAGCCTCAAGATGGCGTATTTTATACTCTTTAATCTTTTTATTAATGAAATATGTGGAAAATATCTAAAAAATCTTAGGGTTGGGGGAGGCCTGGGCACCGAGCCCCCCACCCCTTGGTGCGCCCATGTCATTTTTATGTTTTGTGAATATATGAATCCAGACAATTGGATTGGACATTGTTCATGTCACGCAAACACACCATTATTGTAAACTTTCATAACGATAGAGACGCGGGAGTAAAACTTTGGGGGTGCAGATCCAAAAAAATGGCGGCGAAAGCCAAAAATTTTTTTCAGTCTCACGCTAAGCTTTTTGCAATGGCGGCTGCTACAGGGACAGGGAGGGTAACGGGGCAAAACTAGACAACAAACAGTATTTTTAATTGATTTATTTAAAATAAGTTAAATCTTCCCTTACGACATGATTGTCTAGTTCTTTTTATTATCTGTGGTTAACAACAAGCGATTAAATGGGTGAACTTTTTTAGCATAAATAATAACAAGCCGGCAGCGCCGCGCGGGGCAAGGTTTCAATTTCACCCGTTTTTCAGTGGCTGTTCTCGCGCAGGGGCGAGATGAATATTTGTTTTAGTTCACGTCGGCCATATTCATCGTGCGAAAACGTTCGTTGCCCTTTCCGCGTGTTGCGGTTTTATCCTTAGTGAAGACGTATAAGTTTGTTTTGATTTGGGGTATGTCAGTAGTAAAAAGCCTTGCCGGTCGCGTGTTATTGTTTGTTTTTGTTATCGTTTGTTTATAAAATGGAAACAAAAACCGTCGATTACATAATTAACTGTGCAAATTTAAATACGTTGCCATATAAACTTACATTATAAATAAAATCTTTAGGGCCATATAGACCGGACCTAAAAATTAACCAAAATTTTGGTGTGGGTGTTCCAAAAAAACTTATAATAGAAAATTTAATAAAACATTATACGATGCTGAAAACTGGTTGTGCGGTTGTGAAAAAACAAATGCTTTTTTTGCTTTACTTGTCCTGTTATGAACAATCCACGAAGTGATTCTGCATAGGTGGCAAAGGGAATGTGTGATATCAAGCACTTTAGTGAAAAGTTAAAAAGACACAAAGTAAGTGGTTCATTTAAATAACCACGTAGAATTTTCTATGCTAGGCAAGACTGATATTAGGTGCCAATTGAATAGTACCTATATGCAAAACATTACCGAACATAATGAAAATGTGACAAAAATTAGACATATACTTAGTAGGTTCATAGACTGTTTAAAATTCTGTGGGATTTTTAAGGTTGCTCTGCGAAGGCAAATGGACTTTATCTATAAACAAATAAACTAAAAACTACACCAAGTAGCTGCTTGTTTGGAAAATTCTAAAATAAAATTGTTTCGGTAAGTTTTTTTATCTCATTTTTCATGCAATTTAAATTTCTGCCCCCCCCCCTCATTTATAACGTCACCAGCCGCCACTGACTTTTTCTACCATTATATCATATAATTTAGAGCAAATAATTAAAAAAATAGATATTTAGTTAGATATTAGTTATCTAGTATTATTGTGTTTATAAATAAATAATAAATGTATCATACCTAGTTTTTATATTTCACAATCACGATTTGTATTGAAAATGAAGGCGTCTGTCCTTTTTTGAAATAAATTCCTCAATAACGAATTCATTAACCTTTGGAATTTCTTGAATCATTTTTTACTCAATAGATAACATTGCGAGGGCATTTAATCTATTCTCACTCATGCTGCTGTTAGCGAAAGTTTTAATTATCTTTAGGATAAAGAAACAACGCTCTACTTCTGCAGTTGTCATAAGCACCATACCCCACCCCATACTCGTAACTACGAAATTGTCGAAATCAAAACAATACGGCCCGACCGATAAGGCCAAGTTATCTCAGTGAATATTGCTTATAACGACATCGGATATAACGACATATCGGTTATAGCGACCACATATTAAGGTCCCGACAGAGTTCTATAATATAACCCATTATGTTACCATTTTTCCCTATAACGACCGAAATTAAGCGATCCCTTCAATGTCGTTATAACCGAGATTCACTGTAAGGTGCACACACATACACCTTTAACAGCCAATGTTAGCTGTAATAATCGAAGGCCCAGATTCTGTGTACTGTAAAATTCTATAGGGCCATGTCGTATCTCTTTCTATATTTCGTAATTAGAATGCGACATAACATTGTGGTACACAGAATGTGGGTCCAGTGTGAACACGAATACAGAAACATATAAACCGGGTATTAATTTCTAGTTAATATAAGTCTTTGGTGAATTCCTTTTGGGGTTTATTGATACTTTATCATGAAATTATTAATTAAAGAATTCGCATCCCCGCTAAAAAAGTGCCACAACTCAAAAAATGCCATTAGTGAGTTAAGCATGCAGTAACATCTAAAATGATTAGTTCTCTTTTCTACAAAACCGTCACTTTTCAAATTACGCTATTCACCGCTAGATGGCGGAAGTGATACTTTTATTTTGGGACAAGTAATTTGTCTTGGATCCTAAAACAGCGTCACATTTGGCTTTAACCAGTAAAACTGTATTTTTTGAGCTGTGACAGTTTTTTAGAGGGGGTGCGAATTATCAAATTTTTAATATTTTTTTAAGTAAAATTTGGGAGTCCGCGTGCACATGTAGACTAATCAGAAAAAAGTGAGTATAAAATTTTTCTACGGGACGCAGATTGGAGTGGAGTCAAGTTTTAAGAGGGACGAATATGGAAAGGCCCAATACGTAAGGGCCTCCTTGTATGGGCAGTTACAGCCCATACAAGGAGGCCCGACGCCTAGACTTTGTAAGATTTTCTTAAGCGTATTTGAAACGTCCCTGGAACGTTTTTAAAACGTCCCTGAAACATTTTTAAAACGTGCTCTAAAATCCCCTAAAACGTTTTTAGTCGTTAATTAGCCGTCCCTGGAACGTTTTCTGTACGTCCTTGAAACGCTTTGGAATGTTTCCGAACATCACTTGAACGTTTATGAAACGTAGCCAAATTTTGCAGAAAGTATAAAAAATAAATGGATCCATGACGGATTTGATACCTTCCTAGCTAGCCTATTAGCACACTTCAATTGAATAATCACTCTTAAAAACAGTTTTTTGTAAATATCTCGGAAACTAAAGCTTCTATGAAGTTTTTGGTTATATCACAAATTATGGAGCAAAATGTGGTCCACTATATTCCGAAAAGCACATATTGATGCGATGCTCCGTTAAAAAGATAGCATTTTGTAAATTTTTTAATTGTCAAAAAACTGTCATTAGCATTAATGCATTTTTACCAAAATCTAATCAGCTCGTTAGAGTGTTAAACCAATTTAAATTTATTATAATTCAAATATAAATAGAAGCTCAACAAAATTCTTGTCAATTATTAATGGTATATATTTTTTGTACTCCGACCGTCGAGAAACTTTAGTTTTAAAGGGAACTATTATGTTTATGCCCATATTAAATTTTAACCCAGTATCTTGGATAACCAAGCTCTTGGAATTTTTTTTGCTACTCAACACCAACACCAAAAATTTCTCAACAAAAAATTATTAATTATTTTTTATTACTTGGAACAAAATAAATCAATATATTTTTTAATCACTTAAAATAAAAGCGTATATGTCCATATATACGGTGCCAAGTTTCATTGATCTAGCTTTAAATTTGAATTTTATACGGAACTTTAATGAGATAGATGCAATTCACAATAAAACACCCTGTATCTTTGGTTTGCATTAGGTTCGCGATATTCACTCCTTCTTAAACAAATACTATAATCGTTCCAAGTTTCATTACGGTACAGAAAAATGCAGACAAAAGTGGCTTAGTCCTCAACTTATAGACAAGAAAGGAAATGCGTATTTATATTTCATTATGAATAAATAATCCATGGGCGCACCCAGGGGGAGGGGGGGCTCGGGGCTATAAAATAGCACAAAATACGACATTATGAGGCCTCGGGCTTGACCCAAGAGGCCACGGACCCCCCCAAGACATATCCTAGGTGCGCCACTAAATAATCTATCCATTTAATCAGGCGGTATTATAGAATATTTTGAGGAGAAACTAGCAAGATCTCCATGTAGAGTAAAAAAAAATTCGGTGTGTTGCACCCAAATGTTTAGCCACAAGTCTTAAAAAGCATACCTACTACTACTGTTTGGGGTTTCTAATTCAATTTTTTTTAAAGAAACTCTCCCATGCCCACCCGAATTCCGCCATGAAATGACTCAAAATTTATCAAAAAATTCTGCTGAAGTAATTGAAATGTATTGTAAAGGGCGTAAATTAAAACAGCCATGCTCCACGCACAAAAACAATGCAAGTAATACGACTAACTGATGGCCTGTGCCCGGCACAAAATTTCTTTGATTTTTCCTATTTAAACAACGCTAAAATGCCCACTGTCACTCATATAGGCTGCAGATAAAATCTATCTCTCTTCGAAGGAGCCAAGAAAAAAGTAGCAACGTGTTCGACGCTGCTTTGGGTTTCAGTGGCCCATTCATCGCGTCGCCGCGCCGTCGCATCGAGTCGGAGTGTGATCCATGGCTCCGTGGCACTACCTTACAAGCAGCAACTGATTATATGAACACGTAAGTAGATATCAAAAATAAAATATTGAAAAATTTCATATTGATTTGATCTTATTCTTACCCGGAGCAGAGTGCGACATGGTAAAATGCATCGCCAGTGCCCTTAGGCAACCATCGCTCGCCAATCTGAAGGCTGGATGCTCGTTGAAAACTTTCCTATTTAGATGAACACATATGTCTGCTTTCATGTCTTTAGGGCAGAAATTCAGAACCTGTAACAAGAGCAATTTTATAAAAATCGATTGCTTCTACAAAATAATAATAAATGGATCCATGACGGATCTGATACCTTCCTAGCTAGCCTGCACAAGTGAAGCTATGATAATCAGCCTTGAAAACACTTTTTTGTAAACACAAATTATTGAGCAAATTGAAGTCTACTATATTCTAAAAATCGCATATTGATGTGATGCTCCGGTAAAAAGTTAGCATTTTTTAAATTGTTTAATTGTCAAAAAACTGGCCTTAGCATCAATGGATTTTCACCAAAAACTAATCAGCTCGTTAGATTCTCTAACACTATTTTACCTAAAAATTTTATGAAAATCGGTTTAGCGGATTAGGAGCTATCGTGTTACGGACAGAAACAAATACACACACACACACAAAGAGAGATGTCACGACGATATTGATAGGATAGGGCAAAATACTGAATCAGAAACAATATATTTTGTGCGTACCTATGTACTAGAAAAGCGGCATTTTATGTTAGATACTAATTTTGTATGCAATAGAAGGGCGTATAAAAAAAGACAACCATGTAAGCACTTGTCTTTGACGAACGCGTAGAACACGAATAAGAATTCATTAGGGACTTATTGGAATAAAACCTGAGTTTATTTTAGAGTCGACTTTATTTGGACACATTTACACAGAAAACTAACAGCTGACCTCTTAAAACTGACATACCAAAGCCAAATTTAATAATAAAGACGTGAACTTTCATTTAATAAATACCGACACTAATAAATCCGGTTTTTAAATACACACAGGCCAAATTTTGAAAGAAACCAGCTGCTTTTTATATGCAAATCTGTCACAATACGGTCGATTTTAAAATAAGGTCAGGTTTTATTCCAATAAGTGTCTTGTCGGTATTGATCATAGATAAAGGATTTTTGCTTCGGTTCAGTCAGTTTTTATTAGATAGACAACTCCGGCTGTTTAACAGATCGTTAAGTCTGTGGCGCCCACTACTGAGCCTCGTGACGAACTAAAAGTTGAGGCGAGAAATTTGAATCGCCTTTTATAATAAATTTTCTTTAATTTTAAAGTTTTATTGAAATTTTTAATCAGTCAATATTTTATAAAGACCTACAATGTCTTTATAAGATATAAACAGATTGAAAATGATATATAAAGTGCATTAAATAAAACATTTTTTAAATGAGTTTTTATTACATATTATAAAAAAAGCTACAAATAAAAACTAAATTAACGACTAACTATAGATGAAATAATACATAGTCTAATTGATAGTTAAAATAAAATATAATGAAAAACCAAACACTATCTAGTATATTTAAATTTGCTTTTAACATTTCTGATGAGTGATGAGTGAATAAATAATGAAACAGTTGTTCATGAAGAGAATCATTCTTAAATGTCTACTTTTTAACAGCTTGACGAAAATCTGACATGATTTCAAAGAACCTCTACGCCTTAGTTGTAAGTTGTGTAGGGTGTTTCAAAGCAGTATATACATAGCTTATCAGTGGTCGCACATATCATCCAAAAGCTGAAAACAATAAAAAAATCAACTTATAACCTCGTTAATCATAGGTACTAGATTATGGTAAGATAAAGATTTAAAATTAAGGAATATATTTATTCAAAGTACATTACGCTGCTGGGTAATCCCTCGTTTACCCATCAATTAAGCACAAATTTAGTGTTAATTTTGTATGTGTCTCCATTTTACTTAATATCAAAAGAAAGAGATAGACATAAAATTAACACAAAATTTGTGCTTAATTGATGGTCAAATAAGGCACCTACCTGGCATTGGAAACCTGTATTCAGAGATCCGTAAAGTAAGCGATAAAAAGGTAAAAAGACACTACCAATACAAATTTTATCAAATGCCAATCTAACCTCAAATGAGAAAATAAGAAAACTTACCTTAAAATTTCTCGGAAAACTATGCATCTTATACTCGTCTGAACTTTAGACACTTCACCCAGGAAAGCAACTAGAAATTCTCATTGTTTTATATTTAAAAATTGCAAAAGTTTTTACAAATTTAACAAAATTTAATTTTAATGCGTCACTGAAATGAACCCGAAATAAAATGCGGTGGAAGAGGTTTTTCTACCTGAATAAAAGGGGGACGGAAAATCCAAACCACAGATAATTCTCAAAAAAAATAGAATAAGGAACAAACGCGCGACCGCAGCGTCTCTTTTCAGCTTAGTGAGAACTTTAACCATACTCGTTTCTGCTTTAACCTAACGACCTGTCAAATTGAATTGTGTTTCCTAGGCATAGGTATTGATTTGACCCGAGACCAGCGTCGCTTTGCGCTCTACGCGGCAGATACAATCGCTCCTCTGGTTTAAAACATAAAGGGGGGTCAATGCATGCAAGCCCAATGCGAAGATACAGTTCGCGCCCATTAGCATTGAAATAAGCAGTCGGTTGATGGATTAACTCCATCAAGTGTACAACTTGAAGATGAGAGCGGATGCTCTCGAAACATGTCGCTGTAATAATAAAATTAGTGGAGAACGGCTGAACTTGTTTGATTTAATATCACCTCCACCCAACTTGGACGATTTCTTCAATTTGTATAGTATTTAGTAACAAACATTCCGTTTTTATCCAAATGCAGTACGGCGAAAGCAACGGTAATGTTTTTCGATTGTTGTATGTATGTAAGTAAATATGTTTGTGTCACGCTAGAGGCTAAACGGCTGAACTGATTTTGACAAAAAAGGTGTCGTTGAATTGCTACTGATCCCGAAGGTGCTATACGCTATATTTTTTTAAACAGGAATCAACATGGCGGTCTTCAGACGCTTTTTATCTAAATTTCAGGCGAGTTTATTGAAATTCCTTTGATAACCCACTGCAAATATCCTCTAATTTGCTGTAGTTACTTTGTAGTCCTCTCTGCTCTAACCCATCTCCCCTCCTGTCATTCCCCCACCCTATTCAAAAACCATATTCGCATAATTTTATCAAATATAGAGCGATTTCAAAAATTCTTTCTGCATACGCTTTCAGATTTTTTTTCCAACACCATTTTACTATTCCCCCCCCCCCCGCCTCTCCCTCTCTCCTTCCCGCCATCCTTATTAGTAATAGTTATAGCTATAACTTTCACAAACATAAAGCGATTTCAAAAGTTCTTTCTGGACACGCTTGAAGACTTTTTCCAACATCATTTTTTTAGT
The DNA here is from genome assembly GCA_963576565.1 of Aspidapion aeneum. Lineage (NCBI taxonomy): Eukaryota > Metazoa > Arthropoda > Insecta > Coleoptera > Brentidae > Aspidapion > Aspidapion aeneum. The sequence goes on along the minus strand of OY755039.1, from coordinate 46,181,528 downwards.
TTCCCCCTCAATCTCTTCTCTCCTTCCTCCTTATTAGTAATGGTTGTAACTATAGCTTTCACAAATATAGAACGATTTCAAAAATTCTTTCGGCACACACTTTAAGATTTTTTTCGACACCATTTTACTAGTTCCTTCCTCCCTCTCTCCTCCCCCACCTTCACTCAATGGAAGGTAACACTGTTGACGTCAGTAGAAAATCTACACGTACGTTTTGGGAAAAGCTAAATGAATTGTAAATGCACTGCTTTTTATAAGTAATATAATAATAAGAATTAAACCTAAAAGTTGAAAATAAAAACATTTTTAAATATAAAAACACCCGCTGCTAAATTTACTTCTAACTGCTAGTCGCAGTTGGGACAAAGTTACCCAATAACCTGATTCATGAAAATACAAAACTGTATAATTTCGTAAGTGCGCTTTGGACATATACGTAATATTCCAATACTCCCTGTTACCTATTTACACAATGGTTGGCGTGTGATGCAAACATTCAGAAATAAAGGTACGAAAAATGCACAGATACCAAATTTACATAGATAGAGTTTTTGTCAACTGTATGCCGATGATTTGACGTAACGAATACAAGAATAACATACGGATGATTTTCGCTACGCGAAAACATCCGTATCACAAATTTTTTTTTTTTTTTTTTTTTTTATTTGTCAAACACACTGTGTTTTTTTTTTATTACAATCTAGTCAGTAAGACTAATTAGCAATTTTGTTTTAACTTAATTTACTAGAAAAGTCAGATTTAAACTTAGGGTTCACTCAACAGTTCTCCCCGCTTTGTTTAGTCTGTAACTCACAATTGTGTTGTGTTTATAGCATTATTTTGTTTTATGTGTAATTCACTTAGTTTACTAGCTCAAACGGCTTCACTCTTTTTAGTCGTCGAACTAGCATAGTATTGTCTAGAAGCTGAATTGCTTCCACATTCACATGCCGATGGAGTCTATCTTCATGGCTTTTTGCGTACTTTTTTATAGTCTCTGCTACAGTTTCGATTTTTAGATCTCGATGAAGGTCACTATTTCGAACGTACCAAGGTGCATTCACAATGTTTCTTAATACTTTATTTTGAAATCTCTGTACAACTAGAATGTTACTCTCTTTAGCACAACCCCATAGTTGAATACCATATGTCCATACTGGTTTCAGTATTTGTCTATAAAGCAGTAACTTATTATGAATTGTTAAATTGGACTTCCTTCCAATTAGCCAGTTCATTTTTCTATACCTTATCTCAAGTTCTTCTTTTTTTTTCTTAACATGTGCTTTCCAGCGCAATTTGGTATCAAGTGTCATACCTAGATATTTTGCCTGATTCGAATATGGTACTGGAATGTTGTTAATTGTTATTTGTATGTGATTTATATTTTTGTTTGTAAAATCAACATGAATTGATTTGGTTTCATTTAATTTTATTCGCCACTTTGTGGTCCAACTGTGAATTTGGGTGACTGCATCCTGAAGTTTCTCTATGCATTTTTCAATAGATTTTTCTACCGTCAATAAACCAGTATCATCGGCAAATGTTGCTAAGTGACAATTTTCTGGCTTTGGGATATCACAAGTGAATAATAAGTATAGATAAGGGCCTAGTACGCTACCCTGGGGCACGCCTGCTTGAATTTCTCTTAAATTTGAGTATGAGTCTTCCTGTTTTACTCTAAAATGTCTATCAGATATGTATGATTCCAAAATATCCGAATACTGTTTTGGCAGAAACCTTTTTAGTTTAAAATTAAGGCCTTCATGCCACACTTTGTCAAATGCTTGTGCTACATCTAGAAAAACTGCAGAACAAACTTTTCCCTCTTCTAGTGCTTTTTCTATTATATTAGTAATTCTGTGTACTTGATCTATCGTGGAATGCTTGTCTCGAAAACCAAATTGATGAGATGGAATAATTTCTTGTCTTTCTATGATGGGTTTTATTCTTTTAAGCAATAATTTTTCATAGAGCTTGGATATAATTGGCAGCAAAGATATTGGCCTGTAAGATGACACGTCATGGAGTGGTTTTCCCGGTTTTGGAATCATGATAACTTCTGCAACTTTCCACAGTTTAGGTACGTACCTAAGCCTAAAAGACGCATTAATTAGGTTGCATAGTTTTACGATAGCTTTTCTGGGGAGTTGTTTTATGACTACCCCGTTAATAAGATCATACCCTGGGGCTTTTTTCGAATTAATATTTTTGATTTCTGTTAATATTTCTTTTGGTGATGTAAGCTTAATATGGTCCTCGATTTGATGGGGTTCATTTAAATGAAAGTGTTCATCTGGTGCTTCGTGGGGCTGAAATGTTTTTTCTAAATGACTTGCAAAAATATCTGCTTTTTCTTCGTTACTCCTTGCCCACTGGTTGTTAGATTTTCGTATGGGTGGAATTTGGATAATTGGTCTTTTAAAATCTTTGGTTGCTTTCCAAAGGGAATAGTCGGTATTTTTATCATCTGTAAGCTCATTAAGAAAATGGTTAATAGATTCATTTTTTATTACTAGAATTTCTCGCCTAATGCGCTGCGTCATGTTGTTGAGATTTGTTTTGTCCCGAGGATCACGGCTTTGTTGCCACTTTCTTCTTAGTTTCCTTTTTTCCAATATAAGGTCTCTAATTTCCTTTGGATAGTTTTTTCCCTTAAAAATTCTCTTTGGTTTTGGACTGTTTTCCCAAGCTGCTTGTTGAATATTTGTAACAAAATAATCAACTTCTTTATCGATTTGTTCTGGCGTTTGCAATGGTACTGATAGGTTTATTTTTTCTGACAGACTTTGTTTAAAACTAATCCAGTCAGTCAGTTTATTAACTAGTGAGATATTTGCTTCTTTCTTTATTATGTTTTTACTAAGAGTTAGAATAATAGGTGAATGATCTGAGTGTAAATCAAAACTTTCTTCTATATCTACAAAACTTAAAGATATATTTTTTACTATAAAAAAATCAATTAGATCTGGAATTTTTCCTGGATCTGTTGGATAGTATGTGGGCTTACCAGTTGATATCGGCTCACATTGATATTCACTAATAGCTTGCAAAAGTTCTTTTCCTTTAGAGTTCGTCAATCTAGATCCCCAGTAGGTATTTTTTGCATTAAAGTCACCTCCAATTATAAAACGGTTTCCTAATTTTCTGAGAAAATTAAGATATTGATTTTTCTTTAGTAAGTGCCTTGGTGGTATATAGACAGCACTTATGACTAATGTATATGTTTTGGTTTTTACACTTACTAATGTAGCTTGAATCTCTATGGTTTTATATCCCATCTCCTCATAGTGTGATATATTTTCTTTAATTATTACAGCACTTCCCCCATGTGCAGTATTGCTAGGGTGAGTTGTATGATACACTTTATAACCTTTAAATTTAATGTGAGACTGGTTAGTGAAATGCGTTTCTGACACAAGACAGACGTCAATTTTTTCTATGTCTAGAATAACTTGCAAGTCTTGCTGATGTTGCAAGAGACCATTGGCATTCCAAGCTAGGATTCTAAGATTACTGACCATTTTGAGGCATATTGGTAGCTCCGTTATTGCTACTTTCTAGTTTAGTTAATCGCTCATCAAGTTTGTTCAATTTCTCCAAAATTAATTGTAGTGTTTGTTCCATAGTATTTTGACTACTGATATTAATATCAGGTATAGTAGCTGTTGCTGCTACTTGGCTGTATGTCCTTGTCACAGAGTTTTGTGTGACTGTGTTTCTTGTCTGTTGGTTTTGTCTATTTGTACTCACGTTTGGTATGAGATTCGGTTTCTTAGGTTTATTTTTCAATTTTTGTATTTCCTTAGCAACAAGGCATCCTCTGTAGTTAGCAGGATGCTTGCCTCCACAGTGGATGCATTTTGGCTCAGATTCTTTTGGTTTGGGGCATTCTACAGTAAGATGTTTCCCCGTGCATTTTACGCAACGTGGTTCTTTAGCGCAATATTTTTGCGTGTGTCCATAAGATTGGCATCTTTTGCATTGAGGGACTAACTTTGAGGTTTTTAGTGCTTTTATTTCCACTTCAATCCCAAGGATACTGGAAATTTCAAAAATTTTGTTGATATCTTCATCGTGGCTAAATGTGAGCATAAACATGTTAAGAGGTTGTCTTGTTCTCCATTTAAGTTTGTTGCTGGCCTCCAGTGCCTTAAAACCTTTTTTTTGTAGATCAGCTACAATTTTCTGTGGGTCACATGAGAAGTGTAGCCTATTCGCTATTACTCTAATTGGCCTTATTTGTTTGTTTTCGTATGAGTGCCATTGATGCTTTATTTCATTAAGCATTTTAGTAACCAGCCGATAGCTGTCTGCGTCTTGTACATTTATTTTAATATTTTCGTTATTTAAAACTTTTATTTTAACTCTTTGTATGATATTTAACTTTTCATAAATATCATTAAAATTATTTACGCCATTTACCATAATCGGTGGAGGTAATGGAGCTTTTTTAACCTTAGTTGGGGGTTCTTCATTTTGTGTTTTATTGGAGGGCTCTCCAGTGCCCGAGCTTTGTTGTGGTGGTGAGAGTGAAGTATCCATTCGACGTTTTTTCCAACCTTTTCCTTTTTGTCTGATCCACTCAGTTTCTCTTGCCAGATCGTCCTCATCAGTAATGTAGTCCATGTCAGACTCTTCTTTTTTAGTGACTTTTGTCTCTAAATCTGCAAATTTTCTTTGCATACTTTCCAGTTGACTTCGGAGATAATCCACTTGTACACTAAGTGAATTTTTTTCGTTTTGGGATTTTTTCCATTCGCTATATAAAACTTCTTCATTTTGTGTTCTAGCATGGCTATCCTGAAATAATTCGGCATTATCCATTTTTTCTTGATTTTGTTTGGGCTTTTCGCTAATTTTTAAAACAAGTTTCACAGGTGATGGTACACTTTTTTTGCTTTAAATGATATATTATTTATAATACACATTGTATATAGATTCTCAACACAGGTATCTCGCGCGCGATGTTTTTTGCACACAACACAAATTTGCGAAGCAAATTTGTGTTGAAAAAAATTTGCTTCGCAAATTAGTTTATTACCAAATTTGCTTCGCAAATTTGTGTTGAGAAAAATTTGCTTTGCAAATTAGTTTATTAACAAATTTGCTTTGCAAATTTGTGTTGAGAAAAATTTGCTTCGCAAATTAGTTCATTAACACATTTGCTTCGCAAATTTTTTACATCCAACACTTTTAAAACTGTTGCAGCATTGATTTTCGCTGCGGCTTTATAAAAATATGTTTAACAGTATTTCAATTGATATCGTACAATAACATTTGGGAGATTGGAAACAAAATCATTGTCTACAAGTTTCAAACCAAGAATTTGGAGAATTATTATTGGTTCATAAATTTGTGTTAATAAAATTTACTTCACAAAGTTACTTTTGTCAATAATTCGCTTTGCAAATTTAATTTACCAGTATTAATTTAAGTTAATATCGAACTCATACACAGTTATTAAAAAGGGAATTTTTTATCCCTAAAATGTGTAACTCTCGCTTTGCTCATGCGACAGACTCACGGTCTCAAAAAATTACATATTTTCCTTGATACTTGATCAAGTATCATTTTCTCATAAATGCATTAATATTTTATTCTATAAAATCTATAAAATCCGATTAGTGGTTCTTTAAATAATAATTGTTATTCCAACTGTTGCTTTAACTTCTGTCCAAGGGCGGATCCAGAAGTGCTTCTCGGTGGCGGGGGGGGCTCACTTTAGGTGACATTCTCTGTTGGTAAAAAACGGTATATAATTTTTGAAAAATTTAGCATTTTTATTAGCAAAAACCTTACTTTTTACTTATTTTTTGTCTAGTCAAAAAATTCTCGGGGAAGGCAAGTGCCCCTAGTCCCCCCCCCTGGATCCGCTAGTGCTTCTGTCTGCAATAATTTACTTATAAATTCACTGAACCGATTTCAATAATAAAAAAAGAAGTATTGCTCTTTGAACAAAACTATTGAAATTTTTCGACAATTTTAAATCCAAGATGTTGGAAAAAAAGTCAAATTTGTCCTTCTTGAAAGGATCACTTCTTTGTATGTTGCGAGGATTTATTTTTTTATGATTAGTACCTCGTTGTGAGTGGTGGATCCAATAAATCAATTCAAAAAAGGGTCGAAAAATTTATCGTTACATAAGAAACAACTATCCTTTATGGAGGGTCAATATTTAGAGTTGGCGGAGAATTTCACCATGATGCTGTTTATTTTATTGTCAGTTTAGTAATAATGAATTTATGAGGAAATGAATGCACATAGAAATGGCAAGGGAATCGCGTAATCTGTAAAACTTTTCCGAAAAAAATCAAAAAATTTTCAAAAAATATAAGAATAAACAGCCTTTTTAAAAATTAAAGTTTTTATGACCGCCATTTTGGATTTTACAATGACGGCAAATTTTAATAGTGATCTTTTAAAAGCAATCAATCTGTTCCACTTTATATTTTATTAAAATCGGTTCGGCAAAAATTTATTTATAAGGAAATTAATACAGACAGGATATAGAAGACAATCGTTACAACCTGTAAAACAATATAGTTGAAGCAAAAATCAATTTTTAGGGACCGAAATTGTTTTTAACGATTCCTATCTCGTTGTGCTTAACAAAGATAGAGCTTTCTTACAAACAAAAAAATATCCAACATTTCCGACATAATGTTCGATCAATCAATCCCTGCCAACTACTCTTTGCTTTGGTAAAATTGGTGTTATAGTTGGAGAGTTATAACGAAAAACATTTTGTCGGGATTTTTTGCCCACCAGGTATATTTGAAAAGCGCTCACTTTTATAAATGGTTTTTTTTCAGACCAAATTGATACTTTCAAATATCTTAAAATTCTTACTATAACATACAAACATTTAACATAATATCAGGATGTGATAATAGCAAACTTTAATAGGTGGTAGAAAAGATCAAAAGAAGGACTTTTTCTTATTATATTTTGCACTATACTTCTTTGTTTTTTAGATAAAGGGTGCCAAACTTAACAGCTATTATTTTATTTTTTGTTATAACTTCCTTAAAAATCATAACAGAAAATCGACCTTTTCTGAAATTATGCATGACAATAAGGGTAATAATTAAATGGTAAAATTATTTGAAAATAAATAGAAATACTCAAAATTAATATCCAAAATAGGGGATTTTGGATATGGCGAAAGGAATGACAGGGGCACAACCTTAATGAACTATCTAGAGGAAAGACACATGTATGCAATTAATTATTTCTATAGGAAGAAACCGCAACGAAAGTGGACATGGCTTAGCCTGACTACTGAAAAAGCATTGTTAGAGATGTAACAGTCCTAAATAGCTTTACAACAGGCAGTGATCACAGGATGGTCAGAAAGGAAAATTAACAATAAAAATAAACAACTTGACATGAGTAAACTTACAGAAAATAAAGCCATATACAAAGAAATGCTAAATGAACAGCTAACGAACGAAAATATAGATGAAATAAATGATACGCTGATAAGAACTATGACCAACGAATACAACATTCCACTCTATATTGCGTTTATAGACTTTGAAAAAGCTTTTGATAGTATTGAGCACTGGGCAGTAAAAGCATCTTTAATTAGTAGCCGAATAGATCACAGATACACAGATTTAATAGCCAATATATATAGCGAAGCAACAATATCAATCAAAATCCACGAAGGGACCAAGCCAATCCGCATAAGAAAAGGTGTCAGACAGGATGACACAATATCCCCTAAACTATTTAACCAGGCCCTAGAAGATGTTTTTAAAAACTTAGACTGGGAAGAAATAGGCATCAAAGTAAGCGGACAATACTTGAACCACCTAAGATATGCTGACGATATTGCCTTAATAACAGATAAGAAAGAGGAATGCTGGGAGAACTAGATACAGCAGCTAAAAATATAGGCTTGAGTATGAACTACACTAAAACTAAAATCATAACAAACACAGATGAAGATATCACCAGAATAAACCAAGAAAAAATAGAACAAGTAGATGAATATATATCTGAGACAAATTATTAAACTAAAAAAAGAAAACCAAACAGCTGAATCAAGAGACGAGTAAGATTGGCCTGGGCAGCATTCGGTAAATTAAGCTACATAATAAAAAATAAAAAATATCCTCAGTACCTTAAAACGAAAGTGTATAACCAATGTATTCTTTCTGTGCTCACATATGGATCCCAGACCTGGACGCTTACAAAATCAAACATGGATAAGGTAACAAAAGCCCTAAGATCCATGGAAAGACAAATGTTACATGTAAAGCTAACAGATAGAAAAAGGAATGAATGGATAAGAAATAAAACAAAAGTAAGGGATGTCAGAGTCGAGGAGCAAAATTAAAATGGAAATTTGCTGGTCAAAATATCAAACTGAAAGACAATCGATGGAACAAATGCATTGTAGACTGGAGACCTTGGCAAAATAAAAGAAGTAGGGGAAGACCCCAAATGAGATAGCGGACAATTTGATGAGACATGCAGGGACTAGATGGATGAACAGGGCGATAGACAGAGAAGAGTGGAAGATATTGGGGGAGGCCTATGTCCAAAGATGGATCGAAGAAAGCTAAATAGATAGATAGATAGATAGACTTAAAATTATTACCAAAAATCGTTAAAATATAGTGCTAATATTATTATTTTATATTTGTTTTAAGGGTCCTTTAGACATGTACAAAAATCTATTTCAATTTCTTTTGTGTAAATTTAATAGCTCATAAAAATATTAATTCTTAAAAGAATTGAGAAATTTATACCTATTCCAAAGATTATTTGGCCACATATCCTTAACCTATCTATATTTTCTTGGAAAAAAGCAACGTTGTTCAATTTGATATTTTAAAAGTTCATCGTTTTTCCCTACTTTCCCAACTTAAAAAATGCTATAACTTGGCCAAAATTAATTTGAACTTTTTGTCTGCTTTGGACCTTCCGCACCATCTCATAAAGATTGGTTCATCATTTAAATTACACCCTGTATTTTAGGTATCATATTTTAATTATATTTTATAAAAGGCCAAGGCCCAAAAGTAGGTATCCATTTCCTGTTTACTGGGTATCCAATCTGAAGGACAGCGTATCCAAATGGATACACAATATAGTCTAAAAAGATGCCTTGCAGACTGATAAGAACTATGACAAAACTATAGGAAAAAATAAAAAACCCGAAATTGTAATTTACTCCCCATCCCTATACATGTAAAGTTATGTAAAAGTAACATTACCAACTTCCAGAAACGCTAGAGAGCTGTGATTTGACAGACTGACAGAAACTAAGAGAAATCTATATAATAATTGAGATAAAAGTATAGCCAAGTTCTCCAATATACATTTTAAAATTAAAGGTTTTTACTAGTTTCGAAAAGTTTTTAGCTCACACTACTACTATACTATAGTAGTGTGAGCTATGGTGATCCTAAATTTTTCGAGAAAAAAAAAGTTGCTCCGATTTCAAAATTTTTTATATATCTTTGCGTTTCAGAGGATTTTGAAACTTTTTTGTTGCGCCGTCTGTCTGTATGTCTGTCTGTCTGTCTGTCTGTAACGACCAACGCGCATAACTCAAAAACGGCTTGCCCGATTTTAATGAAATTTGGTACCCAGGCTGGGTTTTGGGTCGAGATGGTCCCATTTAAAAATGAACAAAATCCACCGAATACAAGCCAAATAAAAGGGTGGGGGTAGATTTCAAAAATTAGAGTTTATGTAAAAATATAGCGTGTGTTATATCAAACGAAAGGTAATTGAGTCTGGAGTGAAACAAAATACATTTTAGTTTATTTAAAAAAAAAGGGTGGGGGTAAATTTCAAAAATTAAGTGGAAATATGGCGTGTGTGATATCAAACGAGAGGTAATTGAGTCTGGAGTTAAGCAAAATACATTTTAGTTTTTAAAAAGAGGGTGGGGGTAGATTTGAAAAATTAGAGTTTAAGTCAAAACATGGCTTGTGTGGTATCAAACGAAAGGTAATTGAGTCTGGAGTTCAATAAAATATACTTCAGTTTTTAGTTATATTAGCTTTCATGTAGATACACTATAACTATAGCATCCAGTGTGAGCTTAGGTGCCCATAGATTGGCAGAGTATTTTAAATGTTTTGCGAAATATATTTAAAACGTCAAGTTTGGCACCCGTGAATAAAGAAAATGAAATTTTTTCGTGGATAATCGGGTGTAGAAAGGTTTTGTTCCTCTTGTGTTTTTCCGTGGGCAGCTCATATGCTGTACACCCACGGGGGTTCATGATCTAATGGCCACCCATTAAGTGTTGACAGTTAACTGTTTCGTGCTTAAGGAACCCTTCAGAACCGTGCATGGTCAATGTAACACCTTTGTAAAGTTGGAGAGACGGTATATAAATTTCATCTTACGATATTGATAAGAGAAATGAAAAATAATGCCTGCAATACGGTATGCTTTAAGCACAAGTGGCGACATCTACCGAATACAAAAGAAACTATGCTCATGGAATAATACAAGAGAAACAAAACCTTTTTATATACGTTTAGCCACGAAAAATTTTTGTTTTTTTTTAAATATTTAACCTTTGAATTGGACACTGATTCAAAAATAAAATGTTAATTAGTCAACTAAGTGTAATTCATTTAATAACTACTCATTATTTGCCTTTGCCAACCCCTTACAACTGATGTTATTATCACTGGACTTTAATAATAATGTAATTTAATTAAAGTGCCTTTTTATCGCTAAAGTATGTAGCTCTCGCTCCCCTCATGCTAAAAACTTATTGCTTTAAAAAATATTAATGTCACTTTTATCCTTTGGCGTGTAAAATAGTAATATTAGTTTTTGCCAAACATTCTGCCTAATATATAATCCAAAGAATTAACCTAGGAAGAATTAAATAGACACTGACTTAAAAATGACATCTGCTATTTTGCAAATTTTATTCTGCTCTTTAAAATGAAAGTATACTATACTATAGTTAAATGTGGCATTTGCGAATTTCTTATCTATGAACCGACAATTTTTAATTTTGGTTACTTTGTTAAACGCGCTCTATAAGAATGATAAAACTGTTGACTCATTACTATGTAAAAAGGTTCGAGTAAGCGAATGGTGTAACTCCCGTCAAAATGTGACGTATGGTTTTGAAGATATCGTAATTTTTTAAATAAAAATACATGAAATTTATTGAGCTTTTTAAATATTTTGGGATAAATATCAAAAACTATCGGTCCAAGATAATTTATTTTATAATGAAACAAATTGTAGCTCCGGCTCCTCTCATGCTACAGACTCAATGCATCAAAAAAAGTTTTAATTTCAACCAATTTGTGTATAAGATTCTATTTCGTTAACGTTTTACAAATATTTTTCGCGGTATTTGAACAAAAAATAAACCTAGAAACTAAAATTTTGTCATAACTTAAAAATGACATATGTCATTTTATAGATTTTTGTCTCTTCTTTAACATGAAATTAATCCTATTATTGGAATTATATTTCAAAAAATATTTGCGAATTCCTTTAATTTTATACGATTTTTATTAATTTTGGACCGTTTTGATAAATGTTAAGTGCCCTACACCAGCGCCCTCTACATTAAGGTTAAAACTATAAATAAAGTTTTATGTAGAAAGGTTCGGCGAAGTGAGTAGTGTAATTTTTGTCCAATTCGGACCTACTGTTTTAAAGATATCGCGATTTTTGTAAAAATGCGTGTTAATGCGTGTTATTTCCGTTGTGATTTTTGCGTGTTTTTTAGTATTTATTTTTCAAACTCAAAAACGGTACATCTTAGAAAAGTCGAACTTTTTTTAAAAAATATTTTGGTATTTTCTTAAAAAGATAGCAGTTCGAGAACTGTCAAAATCTGTAAGGGCAAAAAAATTTCTCGATTCAGTATTTTTGACTGCAAAAACCTTGCATAGTTTTTGAAAAATCCTCAAAACTCAAAAACCAAAAACTAATTTAAAAAACCAACTATACCCAACAAACAATTAAAGTTGTAACGACGAAACCCCAACTAGAAAGAATTTCTTAAAAGTAACCGCAACGTACTCCCGCTACGTCTCAGTATACCATACAGCGACGTTATAATTCCCTAAGTGGGGAACCAATTTCTGGTTATAACTACCTGGCCAAGTGTTTAAAGTCACTGTAGTAACAACTACACTACTACGTCGTAGCCAGGTATCTACTACGTCGTAGAGGCTGTTTTTTTCCGTAATGGCATAAAAGTTGCGATGTAGTTGCAAATAATATAATCGTTTCTTTTTGGTAGAATTGTTACACAATATGGTGGACACAACAGTAAACAGACTCGCTTAGTTTTTTTGTTTGGTTATGGTTAAAATATGAACTATGTTATCCAAAAGTGTGAGAATTTACGAGCAGAGGATCAAAATTCGAGTGCGACGCAAAGTTTTTTGTATAACATGCATTATATATATTGCAAAAAACCGGTGCGCCCGTAAAATTGAGCCGTTTTCTGGTAGCTGATGGAATTTTTGTGTTGTGATTTTGGAGGTTATGTTTTCATAATCGACAGTTAACTCCAACAAATGGTGCTTAAGAAGAGCATTTTTGGTAAGCTTTAACTAATTTGTTTATAAAATAGTATGGCTCTTTAATATGAGCTCATAAAACGACAACAAAAATATTAAATTTTCTTTCTTACATAAAAACATGGCGTCCCAAACTATATTCCCTGATAGTCGAAAAGGTTACTTGAAAGTAGTTGCGGCTTTAAAGTTGATCCAAAAAGTTATTTTGTCTACATTGTTACATCAGATGTTACTATGATGACACAAACTTTTGTGGTAAAAATTAAAGTTATAATGTAGTTGTCGGATACACTTGTTTGGGACTCCAATGAAGCTTAACTTTCTAGTGGTAATTAAGTAGGATATAAAAGTCAGGGCGACTACGAAATAACGACTAAAAAGAAAGTAAAACTTTAGCAACGTCCTATTGTGGTAGAGAAGACTATCAGAATCGACTATCAAGAAACAATCCTATGAAGTAGTTTAGAGGGTCGTTTTTACGAAACATCTACTATTTCCTGATACTAAATAGTAGTTAGAACTAAAAAGTAACAAATTTTGGTTGGGATCACCACATTTCTACTATAAGAAAGTAGCAAAGCCTTTAGAACATGTAGCCGCTACTATAAATGTTAGTTGGGTACGGTTACCGAACACTCGCTTAGGTCCGCAAATGTTTAAAATTTGGTTAAAATCCATTAAACAGTTTTGGAGTAATGACCAGATATATTTTAAAAAACGGCAAATAAACAGTGAAATTTTGACCAATTTTATTGTACAGTGAAAATGCGTCACTGCAGGGATTCAGAAGAGCCCCAAAATGGGGCACTTAACTTTTTCCGATCTGGCTGAAAAACAATAGGCTTCCTGACCACACATAAGAGTACACTTGTGCAAAATCTCAAGTTTCTAGAATAATCCCCTGGACACTTATGGTGTGCCAACGGAGGTAAATCAAAAAAAGTCACTTTTTGACGGTTTTTCCCCTATTTCCCCTACTTGAAATTTTCCGATTTGACCCAAAATTGACATTTTTGGTCTCCCGTAAGTTCTTAATCAGTGCGCCAAATTTCATCCTTCTACGTCGAAGCGTTCCCGAGTAAGCGTCAAAATTCGAACGCGATACACTAGGGGTGCTAGGGACGGAATAAAAAAAAAAAAAATAATGTTACGGCCGAGGCGGCTCAAGTAATTGATTTTCGCCACAAGCGAAAATCAATAAAAATAATATTCATGCGTAAAAGTATAACCAATCAGGACATTTTATCTTAAGGACCGCAAAGAGGATAGACTTATACCCATTGATATTGCTATTTCAAATATGTTTGCATTCTGCATCGCAAGGTACCGTAGGTATTGCAATAATACGTACTATATGGAAATAATATGCATATGCCTTTGAAAGCAACCAATCAGGTCTTTTTTGCTTAAAGACCCCAAGGCCCTTATGTTTGCATCATGAATGGGCAGTTACCGTGGGTATTGGAATATTATGTATATGGCTTTGGGCATCAAAACTAAAAGTTGAAGCATGTCGTACATTATAGGTATACCTATTGTACTCAACTTAGACTGGTACTTACAAGTAAATTTAGCAGTTGGGTGTTTTTTTATAAAAAAAATTTTTTATATCATTTTATGCTTTATACATTTTTTAAATGTTATTGAAACCATTTTAGTTTTAATAAAGTGTCTGTTTCCTAGAGCTAGAAAAAGTGGAAATTCTTCACGAAACGTCGCCGAAAACCAGTGTTTTCTTTGCATCCACTCCTATAATCCACGTATCCAAACTTTGAATGGATAGTTATTGGAATAAAACCTGACCTTATTTTAAAATCGACAGTATTGTGACAGATTTACATAAAAGCTGCTTTCTTTCAAAATTCGGCCTTTAAGAACCGGTTTTTATTAAATGAAAGTTAGCGACTTTAGTTTTAAATTTGACTTTGGTTGAGTGGTCAGCTGTCAGTTTTATTTGTAAATCTGTCAGAATAAATCCAACTCAAAAATAAAGGCAGGTTTTAATCCAATAAGTCTCTAATAATAATAATGTTTTACCTTGTCCTGATCCAAGCCTTTAGTCATGGCCCACGTCGATACGACATAGTCCATAACTCGTTCCGAGAGTGCCTTAGGGACTTCGTGGAGTTTCATAAACTCCCGCACATTGTTTAACATGTCGTGGTATTTCGCCGTGGCCGAGGTCATCTGTTGGATTATCGTTGTAACATGACCGAATATTGTCGCGTAAAGTAGGGCTAAAAACAAAATTAATATTAAATTGCTACAGGGTAAGTCCATATCAATTCAACTAATTTAAAAATATTTTTAAACCTTGAACCGGTTTTTTGATGATATTGAATTTTTGTGTAGTTATTTTCTGTCTAACTTAAAGTAAAAAATACAAATTTTAAAATTTTTTTGTTGCGTTTATGCGTTTCCGAAAATAAAAATATTGATCCATTTTTAGACTGCATCGGTTTCTTCAAACTCCTATAATTTTCAAACCGTTTAAGATAATTAGCTAAAACTTGTTGCGTATAGAGGACGATCCACAAGCCAAACTTTAATGTGTTGATAGTCTCCTTTCCTAAAAAAGAGGACAAAGGGTCTATGCAAAGATTATATTTTTGATGAAATATCAAAAACGTAGTTTTTGTTTTTCTTAATATTTATATATATTTTTTTTAACCTTGGGATGATAATGGGATTATAGTTTAAAAAAATTATTTATATCTTGATGCATATATTGTTCGATATTTTTATTACTATAAAAATTAATATCTAAAGTGTACATATTAGACACTTATTGGAATAAAACCTGACCTTATTTTAAAATCGACCCTATGTTGACAGATTTACATATAACAAGCAGCTGCTCTCCTTTAAAATTCGGCCCTTGTGTATTTAAAAACCGGATTTATTAGTGTCGGTATTTATTAAATGAAAGCCTCTTTATTATCAAATAAGAGGTCAGCTGTTAGTTTTCTGTGTAAATGTGTCAAAATAAAGTCGACTCTAAAATAAAGTTAGGTTTTATTCCAATAAGTCCCTAATGTTAAATTGCTAAAACATAACATTTGGGAGCTTTTGCACGCACTTCATTAGTTATCCTTTATCCTTTATTCTTGCGACGTTAAACGCAGTGGTGGCTGCTACAGGGAGGGCAACGGGGCAGTGCCCTCCCAAAACTAGACAACAAACAGTATTTTTAATTGATTTATTTTAAAAAAGTTAATTCTTCCCTTACGACTTGATTATCTAGTTCTTTTTATTATCTGTGGTTAACAGCAAGCGATTAATTGGGGAACTTTTTTAGCGTAAATTGTTATAATATAATAGGGACTTATTGCAATAGTGCCAGGCACTAATTGTGCTGGGCCTATATTGACAGTTTCACATTATAAGAACAACTGTCTTCTTTCAAAATTAGGCATTTGTTTATCATAAGACCCGGAATTAATAGCGCCGCCACTATAAATGAAAAATAAACGACTGGATTTATAAATTCGACTTTGACATCAATTTTGAAAAATCAACTGTCAGTTTTAAATGGGAAAATGTCAGAATAGTGCCCGGCATAATCATTGCCTGACCGTATTGCAATAAGTCCCTAATAATATAAAATGGAAATCAATACCATCGATTACATAATAAACTTAAATGGAGAACAAGACAACCTCTTAACATGTTTATGCTCACATTTAGCCACGATGAAGATATCAACAAAATTTTTGAAATTTCCAGTATCCTTGGGATTGAAGTGGAAATAAAAGCACTAAAAACCTCAAAGTTAGTCCCTCAATGCAAAAGATGCCAATCTTATGGACACACAAAACTCTGTGACAAGGACATACAGCCAAGTAGCAGCAACAGCTACTATACCTGATATTAATATCAGTAGTCAAAATACTATGGAACAAACACTACAATTAATTTTGGAGAAATTGAACAAACTTGATGAGCGATTAACTAAACTAGAAAGTAGCAATAACGGAGCTACCAATATGCCTCAAAATGGTCAGTAATCTTAGAATCCTAGCTTGGAATGCCAATGGTCTCTTGCAACATCAGCAAGACTTGCAAGTTATTCTAGACATAGAAAAAATTGACGTCTGTCTTGTGTCAGAAACGCATTTCACTAACCAGTCTCACATTAAATTTAAAGGTTATAAAGTGTATCATACAACTCACCCTAGCAATACTGCACATGGGGGAAGTACTGTAATAATTAAAGAAAATATATCACACTATGAGGAGATGGGATATAAAACCATAGAGATTCAAGCTACATTAGTAAGTGTAAAAACCAAAACATATACATTAGTCATAAGTGCTGTCTATATACCACCAAGGCACTTACTAAAGAAAAATCAATATCTTAATTTTCTCAGAAAATTAGGAAACCGTTTTATAATTGGAGGTGACTTTAATGCAAAAAATACCTACTGGGGATCTAGACTGACGAATTCTAAAGGAAAAGAACTTTTGCAAGCTATTAGTGAATATCAATGTGAGCCGATATCAACTGGTAAGCCCACATACTATCCAACAGATCCAGGAAAAATTCCAGATCTAATTGATTTTTTTATAGTAAAAAATATATCTTTAAGTTTTGTAGATATAGAAGAAAGTTTTGATTTACACTCAGATCATTCACCTATTATTCTAACTCTTAGTAAAAACATAATAAAGAAAGAAGCAAATATCTCACTAGTTAATAAACTGACTGACTGGATTAGTTTTAAACAAAGTCTGTCAGAAAAAATAAACCTATCAGTACCATTGCAAACGCCAGAACAAATCGATAAAGAAGTTGATTATTTTGTTACAAATATTCAACAAGCAGCTTGGGAAAACAGTCCAAAACCAAAGAGAATTTTTAAGGGAAAAAACTATCCAAAGGAAATTAGAGACCTTATATTGGAAAAAAGGAAACTAAGAAGAAAGTGGCAACAAAGCCGTGATCCTCGGGACAAAACAAATCTCAACAACATGACGCAGCGCATTAGGCGAGAAATTCTAGTAATAAAAAATGAATCTATTAACCATTTTCTTAATGAACTTACAGATGATAAAAATACCGACTATTCCCTTTGGAAAGCAACCAAAGATTTTAAAAGACCAATTATCCAAATTCCACCCATACGAAAATCTAACAACCAGTGGGCAAGGAGTAACGAAGAAAAAGCAGATATTTTTGCAAGTCATTTAGAAAAAACATTTCAGCCCCACGAAGCACCAGATGAACACTTTCATTTAAATGAACCCCATCAAATCGAGGACCATATTAAGCTTACATCACCAAAAGAAATATTAACAGAAATCAAAAATATTAATTCGAAAAAAGCCCCAGGGTATGATCTTATTAACGGGGTAGTCATAAAACAACTCCCCAGAAAAGCTATCGCAAAACTATGCAACCTAATTAATGCGTCTTTTAGGCTTAGGTATGTACCTAAACTGTGGAAAGTTGCAGAAGTTATCATGATTCCAAAACCGGGAAAACCACTCCATGACGTGTCATCTTACAGGCCAATATATTTGCTGCCAATTATATCCAAGCTCTATGAAAAATTATTGCTTAAAAGAATAAAACCCATCATAGAAAGACAAGAAATTATTCCGTCTCATCAATTTGGTTTTCGAGACAAGCATTCCACGATAGATCAAGTACACAGAATTACTAATATAATAGAAAAAGCACTAGAAGAGGGAAAAGTTTGATCTGCAGTTTTTCTAGATGTAGCACAAGCATTTGACAAAGTGTGGCATGAAGGCCTTAATTTTAAACTAAAACGGTTTCTGCCAAAACAATATTCGGATATTTTGGAATCATACATATCTGATAGACATTTTAGAGTAAAACAGGAAGACTCATACTCAAATTTAAGAGAAATTCAAGCAGGCGTGCCCCAGGGTAGCGTACTAGGCCCATATCTATACTTATTATTCACTTGTGATATCCCAAAGCCACAAAATTGCCACTTAGCAACATTTGCCGATGATACTGGTTTATTGACGGTAGAAAAATCTATTGAAAAATGCATAGAAAAACTTCAGGATGCAATCAACCAAGTTCACAGTTGGACCACAAAGTGGCGAATAAAATTAAATGAAACCAAATCAATTCATGTTGATTTTACAAACAAAAATATAAATCACATACAAATAACAATTAACAACATTCCAGTACCATATTCGAATCAGGCAAAATATCTAGGTATGACACTTGATGCCAAATTGCGCTGGAAAGCACATGTTAAGAAAAAAAAGAAGAACTTGAGATAAGGTATAGAAAAATGAACTGGCTAATTGGAAGGAAGTCCAATTTAACAATTCATAATAAGTTACTGCTTTATAGACAAATACTGAAACCAGTATGGACATATGGTATTCAACTATGGGGTTGTGCTAAAGAGAGTAACATTCTAGTTGTACAGAGGTTTCAAAATAAAGTATTAAGAAACATTGTGAATGCACCTTGGTACGTTCGAAATAGTGACCTTTATCGAGATCTAAAAATCGAAACTGTAGCAGAGACTATAAAAAAGTACGCAAAAAGCCATGAAGATAGACTCCATCGGCATGTGAATGTGGAAGCAATTCAGCTTCTAGACAATACTATGCTAGTTCGACGACTAAAAAGAGTGAAGCCGTTTGAGCTAGTAAACTAAGTGAATTACACATAAAACAAAATAATGCTATAAACACAACACAATTGTGAGTTACAGACTAAACAAAGCGGGAAGAACTGTTGAGTGAACCCTAAGTTTAAATCTGACTTTTCTAGTAAATTAAGTTAAAACAAAATTGCTAATTAGTCTTACTGACTAGATTGTAATAAAAAAAAACACAGTGTGTTTGACAAATAAAAAAAAAACATAATAAACTGTACAAATTTAAATACATTGACATATGAACTTCGATTACACACAAAATCTTTAAGGCCACATAGACCGGACCTAAAAATTAGCCAAAATTTTTGTGTAATGCCGAGGGGTGTTTCATAAAAACATAATAGAAAATTTCATAAAAAATTATACGATGATAAAAACTGGTTGCGCGGTTGTTAAAAAAGAAATGCTTTTTTTTGCTTTATTTGTCTTGTTATGAACAATCCATAAAGTAATCATGCGTGCAAAGGGAATGTGTGATATGAAGCACTTTAGTGAAAAGTTAAAAAGACACAAAGTAAGTGGTATGCTAGTCAAGACTGATATTAGGTGCCAATTGAATAGCGCCTATATGCAAAATATTACCGAACATAATAATAATGTGACTAACTATAAGACTGTTTAAAATTCTGTGGGATTTTTGAGGTTGCTCTAGGGGGTCATAAAAAAGAAAGGCGAATGGACTTTATCTATAAACAAATAAACTAAAAACTACACCAAGTAGCTGCTTGTTTGGAAAATACTAAAATAAAATTGTTTCGGTAAGTTTTTTATCTCATTTTTCATGCAATTTAAATTTCTGCCCCACCCCCCATTTATAACGTCACCAGCCGCCACTGGTTAAACCACTAGTGTTGCCGCCGAGACGAGAGTTTCTCGCCTCTCGTCTCGTCTCGCCGTCTGTCGACGATACGAGAGAGATATTGTGTCTCGAATGAAAGCTCGAGACGAGACGAGAGAAAGACCCTCTCTCCTCGAGAGATTCTCGTTTCTCTTGTTCTCTTGAGCAAAAAAGGTTGGTTTTATAAATTTTTATGATTTACCATCTGTTCGTATGGCCTATTATAGAGTTAAGCTGATATTTATGGACTGTTTTTTTTTTTTAATAAAAGGTATGCAAAAATTGTCATATATTCCTTATTTGACAACATGTATGCTCTGATAAATTCATTATTTATTATGTTATTAATGCGTTATATCTGAAAATGCTGTAAATATTTTTAAAACAAGAAGGAAACAAAAATCTAAAAATGTTAGTTATATAATCGTTGGTATTTATTTCCATTTTGAAAACAAACAAAAACAAACAATGGACACGCGACCTGCAAGACTTTTAACTACTGACCTACCCCAAATCAAAACAAACTCATACGTCTTCACTAATGATAGAAACGGCAACACGTAGGAAGGGCAACGAACGCTCTCGCACGATGAATATAGCCGACGTCAACTAAAACAAAATTCCTTCCGCCCTCGCGCGAGAACAGCCACCCATACACCGCTGAAAAACGGGTGAAATTTAAATCTGATCCCGCGCGGTGCTGCCGGCTTGTAATTATTTACGCTAAAAAAGTTTACTCAATTAGTCGCCTTTTGCTAACCACAGACTAAAAGAAAGAACTACTGATCTAGATTATACGTTGTCATAATGTAATAACAGCAACACTGTCTCCAAATAAAAGAACTCAAGTCTGCTTTATTCGGTCACAAGTAAGGTCAAACATTATCCTTTAGTAAGGGATAAACTTCAAACCAGGTATTTGCGCATGCCTCAAATAAAGAATGATGTGAAAAATTGGACATGCAAAAGGTCCCTATTCCGCCACAAGTAGGGTCAAACATTTTCCTTTAGTAAGGGATAAAATTTAAAGCAGGTAACTGCGTATACCTCAAATGAAGGACAATGTGTAAAATGGGACATTCAAAATGTCCCTATTATGTGCATGAATTGTCTGTATTATAAATAAACGAAGCTACAGGCAACTCTAACCGAAGCTGCAAATTGATAGTTGGTGTCTCCTCAGTCATTGAGTAAATATCCCATATAGAGGAGCCACCGGCGAGCTTTATCATATTGAGGGGCAGATGTCGCTGAAATAAATTCGTCTGCTGCGCAATATTCAGAGACAACTACTATGATATAATGACATTTGTATGATAGGCATGAGCCTCGGAACTGGCACATGCAACTAAATCGTACTGGCAGTCCCTGAATATTGCGTACCGGACGAATTTATTTCAGCGCCATCTGCCCCTCAATATGGTAAAGCTCGCCGGTGGCTCCTCTATATGGGTTATTTACTCAATGACATATTTCATATTTTGCTTTTCAGATAACCACATCATCTTTTCATCTCCTTCGATTTTATAGTTATGCTCGGGCTGAATAAGGCCGAGCCACAGCGTCCTCGTGCTACCTTTACTGCAGAGGCCTTGCTCGTGAAACTTTTTCATTAATTTCTATTAAATAAATAACCAAATCCTTCTTTAAAATACAACCCTGTCGAAGGCTGACATTTCCATTATTTTCTTGTCAGTCTATATCACGGTGGATAGAATGGACCGGTGTTCGGATCTTATATATATATATATATATATATATATATATATATATAGGTCGAATTTTTCACGTTACTGGTAGTCCAGCTGATTTTTTGTAAACAAAAGTTAGATATATTATGATCTGAACAACGGAGCAACTAATATTTTTTGAATATTTTGAAAACTAAGGCAATTTTCCTACAGTTTTCTAGTACATCCTTATAAAATGTAATTTTCTAGACGTATTGTCGTTTTTTTTTAACCCGCTTTATCTTTTATTACACAAAACGTAAACTACAAGTCAAACTGAAGGTGATCGTTTAGTATCAAAGGTGAACCGAGGACTTGGGAAGTAAACAAAGATGTAAGTCAGCGGATTATTTTTGAAGCTAAAATGAACACAGTATTTTCTACGAATTTAAATTTTTGTGTAAAGAAAAATGAAGCGGGCTAAAAAACATAACGACTGGCGACTGGTATGTCTGAAAAATATTATTTTATAAGAATATACTAAAAAATAGAAGGAAAATTGCCTTAGTTTTCAAAAAATTCAAAAAATATTAGTTTTTCATATCATATCTAAGTTTTGTTTACAAAAATCAGCTGGACCACCAGTTACGTGAAAATTCGACATATAAATATATATTTATATATATATATATATATATATATATATATATATATATATATATATACATATATAAAATCCGAACACCGGTCTATTCTATCCATCGTGAGCAGTGGCGGACCCAGGGGGGCCAGAGAGGCCCGCCCCCCCCCACCTAGACATATAACTTATTTTTTAGTTTAGCAGCATCACTTATTTAAGATTTGTCACAAATTCTACTTAATTTTCAAAAAAGTTTCGCCTGCGGCGCCATATACTTCCTTTGCATACTGAATTTCACACCTCAGATCTATGAAGAACTGCTAATAAAAAATATTTTGGTGTTTGCTGCCACTTTGGCTCCTCCCCCCTGGAAATCCTGGATCCGCCACTGATCGTGAGTCTATATTTTTTTGTTTTCAAAATAGTCAAAATTGTAGATCTGTGAGCCTTCGAAAGTGTTGCCGTTCAAAGTAAAATCAGGCCTGATCTAAAAGACGCTTTGGTCACACATAGAGTACCTATCTCTAGTTCTTACCAGCGATGATCATCATGCAGATAGTAAATATTCTTTCGTTGTCAGTTTCAGCCGCAACGTTGCCAAATCCCACCGAAGTCATACAGGTCATTGTAAAATATAAAGCGGTAACGTACCTAAAAAAATAATCCATGAAGGACCCGGGCCCAGGTCTGTAGAGGTCTGTAGAGCACTAGCGACGCCTGCGCGGCGTGAGAGGTGACAGCGCGTCATTTGGAGTGCTACGAATTGATTAGACCGCTTTGTTTACATGTGCTTTTAAGTATTTTTAATCTTCAATGGCTTATTTTTTACATTTCTTGTTTTTTTTGGAACGATATTCAGTTAAAAACGGTAAATACTAGTTTACTTATACTTTCTACTTGTAGTTATTTTAACGGACTTAAAAAGCTAAAAGGTTCCCAAAGCATTGTGCTTTTTGGATATTTGGTATAAGGTCAATTTTATATTTGAATTAGTTGGTATTTTATGGTGGAAAGTGTCGAAATGGATGCAATAAGAAGATCAATGAGAATATCTAGAACCGATCATATAAGAAAATATGAGATCATAAAAGAAAGAATGCGAATCGAGGGAAGCATAACGGATGGCATGTACAACGGATGAACGACGAAAGATAACCAAAGCAGGTCCTAGAATGGCAACCAATAGGGCGCAGAAAAAGGCGTCCTAAACTGGAATGGCAACAGTCAATCCAAAGGTCAATGAGTCAAAAAAACCTGAAGGAAGATGATTGTCAGGATTGAAGGAGCTGGAGAATAGGCGTCGGACAACGTAGAAAAACGTTCTAAACCGACATAGTAGTAGGTATTTTATGAATTGTTATTAGAGATACTTTAATAAACATAACAAAACATATTTACATTTAAATCAATAAAGGAACACACGAAACTTGAAGCTTTTCCACTATATTAAGTGCTTTTTATTGAAATGGGCACTCAGGGTGACGTCATTCCCCGTTTCAACAACTGGCTCTAATTGGTCAAAAAGTTATCAGGTAACCTATCCTCTACAGACCTTGGACCCGGACGTTTACTCTTGACTGTACGTGTGGTGAGGTGAGGTGAGGGCTCAGCAAATAAAACGCTATTCTTGACGTGAGGTTTCAGTTTTGCAAGTGAAGTTATTAAGTTCACCACCTTTTTCCACGGGGATATGAGTCCACGGGAATTGTTCTGTTGTTTATAACCTTACTTTTGCCTGTCAGTTTTGTTTTGGCGAGCTTTTTCTAA
The DNA here is from genome assembly GCA_963576565.1 of Aspidapion aeneum. Classification (NCBI taxonomy): domain Eukaryota; kingdom Metazoa; phylum Arthropoda; class Insecta; order Coleoptera; family Brentidae; genus Aspidapion; species Aspidapion aeneum. The sequence continues at coordinate 46,157,421 of OY755039.1, read as the reverse complement.
AGTGTGAGGGTCATTACCATACATTTTTTACCCATTTTTATCAAAATCATCAAAACACTTCTCTCCAAAACAAAACTGACGACCAAAAGTAAGGTTAGAAACACTCCCGCGGATTCATTTCCCACTGGAAAAAGATGGTAAACTCAAAATCACCGGAGAACTTGAGTGCACCGGTGATCTTGACGTTTATTCTTGACTGTCCGTGACGTGAGGTGAGGTAAGCGCTCACAACGGTGAATTCAATTCCCCGTGTAAAAATGCGAAGGCGTTCCAAGTTCACCCGTGAAAGTGAACTTTTCGCTCACCTCACCTTACGGGCAGTCAAGAATAAATTTCCTGATAACTTGGCTTCATGGAGCTTATGAGACATATTATTTAAAAACCAGTATACAGTGTGATCTAAATTAGGCACTTTTGAAGAGTTTATGTTGATTTTAAAGGGGAAAAAAAACGTTATCGCGACGCTTTAGTTTCAAGAGAAATTCAATGCTGAAAAGCGTACCGTTTTTCAGATATGGGGAAGTTTTCAAAAGTTTGCGTTTCGAAAGAGGTCTATAACTTTTTTATTTATGTAAATTTATTGTTTTAAAATTAAAAGGACTTTTGATAGTTTTTTCTTCAGAAAGAATCCAAATAATTCTTTAAATTAGCCTGGCATGTTTTATAAAATACCTATATAAAATTTTTAATTTCTTTCCTAATTATTTATTTTTTTTATAATTTTTTTATTATTTGGTATTTTATGATTTACTCTTTTTGAACTACTTTTGACTAGCTAAAAAAATCATATTAAATTATCACTTCATGTCATTTTAAACGAAAATTTACAATGATTTTGAAAATAGATAAAAAAAATCCACAAAATAAATACGAACTACCTATATAGTAGGTAATAAATATCCCACAAACGAAAACAAATGAAATTTAGTTTTACAGTTGGATTTTTATAAACAAATTAAAATTTTATTTCTTTATTTTTTATATTCTTTGTATTTATTAGATTAATAGTTCTCTTTTTTATTTTATTTCTTTTTACTAGGTTTAAAATACTTTAAACTAATTAAATTAAGAAAAAAATTTAGGAAAAAGGTAGCAAAAAAAAACAATAAAAAAATTTAAAATGTCAAATATTTAGTGTGATACGTCATTTTAAAGGGAATTTCACGCCAATTCCAAAAGTTGAAAAATAGGAGGTCATTTCACAAGAAAAAAACTAACTTTATGCAATGCATCTTAAAAACTCAAAGTGACAGTTATAATTCAGTTTGACAGGTGTTAATAAACCAATTTCAAAAAGCAATTAACAAAAAACTATAATTTACAATATATTCGAGTAATGCCGAAACGTCGCCGTCGCACGGAGGTCAGCTTGTCTAATTTAGATGATCAAAACCTCAATATCGAACTATTTTCTATCATAACCGCTACGTCTTAAAAAAGTGCCCAATTACCTTATTAGTAAACCCCAATGCAGAAAATCGATCAACTAACTCGTTGTCACTTGTCACGACGAGAAGTCATAGGCCGGTTGATAGCCTGTATAATGATCCACAATTTTCCGCGCTGAAAGGCGATTTTCAAAAGTGCTCCAAGTTGGTAAGCGACAGTTTATATGGTGATTTCTTCACGTATATTATAAATATTTAGTTAGTACCATTAAACTGTTATATACTTTTACAGTCCAATATATATAATATGAATTATATATATTGGACTGTAAAAGTCGGTATCATCACATATCAGTTGCGTTTGAGACTAAATTATTTCAGTCATGTATCAATGGTTGTATTTGTGCTACATTCAGCTACTGGTTCTTGCAGGAGTATTAGCTATGATTTATTGTTTCAGCGTTGGCGCATGGGATTGGCCGACGTAATTTATTTAACGTGTGGCACAAAACACCGGTTTCACAGGATAAGAATCAATCCGTTTTAAACTATGTATTGAAAATAGTGAATATAAAGACTACGATAAAGAATATCAGTGCATGATAAAAAAACCTTGCTAAATTTGATAGTGATTGATCTATATTAATATATAGTATAGCAAGATTAATAAATTTAGTTAAATTTTTATGAAAAAACTATGTTGAATTAAAAAAGCATTAAGCTAATTACGTACACACACTCTCAAAATATCAGTTTTTCAAGCTATTTGCTTAAGAGGAAAAAACGATATGCGACATATTTTTGGAGGCGACTGTACTATCTCCAGAATGCACAGTATATTAAAATCGCATTTTTTAAACGCTAGTTGACATTTCCTAACTTTCAGCATCAATTTGTCATAATTTGTCGACAAGCTGACCACCGTGCGACCGTGCGTCGTGTTTAAAATAAATAAAGACAATGCAATAGAAGTCCGAAATTTTGTTTCAACTCAAACAAAGAGTATACTTACATTGTTTTTCTCGATGGTCCGTTAATAAGTTCTGGAGTACTGCTATCGTTAGGCCAAACGTAAGAATACGGACTTTGAGTGATATTGGCCAATTTCCACAGCCAACTATATTGGACGCCATTATCAGCATCCGACCGGCCTATCGAATACCAGATGCAAGCCAACCAATGAGCGACCTTAAACAAAGAAGGACATATTTCTCCCTAAACCAACGCAACGTACAGGGTTTTCCCGTATATTTTTACACCATATATAAAATGTTTATTTGAATAGATGTCAAAATATGATAACAAAAGTTTCATAATTTTTTTCGAAGTTTAAGAATCTTTGGGTCAGAATTAAATTTTGTTTCTAAATGTTAAAATTTGATAGGGTGATTTGTTTAAATGGAACAACCCGTATATTAGATTTTATACTTTTATAGGTCTTTGTTTTCTGATTTTAAAAATATATATGTTTATCCTATTACGTTTAATAGTTTTGGAGATATATTCTATATATATATATAAATATAAATATATATATATATATATATATATATATATATATATATATATATATATAAATATATATATAGAAAGAAAAGATCTATCAAATTCTAAAATAATATATTAATTAAAAAAAACCCATTAACTTCTCAAATTTTGACATTTAGAATTTATTTTTGACATTCTAACACAAATATTCTTAAATATCATAAAAAATTATAAAACTTTTGTATTTATTAAATTTTGAAATCTATTAAATAAAACATTTTAAATATGGTGTTAAAATATAGGGGAAAACCACGTACAGTCGGTTACATAAACAATGTCGCAAATTAAATAATTAGGGACATAAATTTAGGCTCACTTGGCAACAATGTAATGTCGAAATTATGGGCCCATTCTTCTCTGTCTTTTGTGGTTTAAATAACAGTCAGGTTGTATTTTAAGCTTTGCTTATAATACAACCTATCATCTCATAAACTTTCAGAACTAAGAAAATAAGGGCACTAATTTCATACCCTTTTTCACTTGCCAGACATGTTGACCATCAGAGATTAGCCAGTATTCTAAGCATATCTTTTTTTAGTACAACTATTTTTATTACTAAGAAAATAAACTCCTCGTATTCATATTTTCTATTGCATTTTGTGGCTAAATCCATCGGAAACCCCCCTATTCCTAAAACAAATTTTGTTTAGAATTGGTCAATGAAGAATTCTATCGATGTTGGCTGACAGGAAAATAATTTCGAAAAATATTCACTGCTATAGATTTTTATAAAAACTTACTAGCATGTAGAAACATAAAAGAAGTATAAGCATGGCGGCACCATATTCCAAATACCGATCCAGCTTTCGGACCACTCGTCCTAATCTTAGCAGTCTGACGACTTTAAGGGCACTAAAGAGACTACCAATGCCCTAAAAAGAATTATGCAATTAATTCATAACTATTCTTTTAAGAATCAACCAAGTTTTCGTTGTTAATCGGGTAAAAACAAGTTTTTGTTTCACTCATATTTTTCTGTAGGTAACTCGAAGGCTTAACCTCATGGTGGTCCAACACCTAATAAGTTTTGCCAGTTAACTGTTTCGTCCTAATGGGACTCCTCAGAATACTGCTTGGTCAATGTGACACCCTTGAAAAGTTAATCAGACCGTTTTGTTGTTAGACAGAGAGCCACTTTGGTTTGCGATAAAAATGTATATTTAAAGTTACATTTAAAGTCAGAGTTCCTTTTCTCTTTGGATCTATTTGATATCATTAGGTGAAATTTATTTCTTTTTTAATTTATTTTTGTTTTATTTTATTTATTTATTTTTTGTTTAGGTTGATTAGGTACTGTATATTTTATGTTCCTGTACTTGATTATACATTTTTAACTTATTTAGACTAATTACTATTGTAATTGACGTTTTCCATACAGTTTCTAAATTGTCGAAGGAAGATAAAGATTTATTTATTTATTATTATTTATTTATTTTATTATTTATTTATTTATTTATTTGTCTCTCATCCTACGTCTATAGTGAGAAAAACCCTTGCAAGAAGCGGTACTAAAATTTACGTTTCTTAGTATTATTTGGCTTAAAAATTCCGCTGATTGACGCTCACGTCTAAAGGTGGATAAAAACGCTAATAAGCGTTGAGCTGGCCTGAAAGACAGAAGTGCTGTCGTAGGTCACGGATGGTTTATTTTGCTTTGCAATCAATCTTTTCATCGGTCGGTATATATAGCAGTTTATACTCGCGTGCTCTTGTTCTAGTTTCTCTCGTATCTCGGTAGATGGCGCTTCTTCACTATAGACGTAGAATGAAAGACGAAACGTTCTGATTAACTTCGCAAGGGTGTCACATTGACCAAGCAGTATTCTGAGGAGTCCCGTAAGGACGAAACCGTCAACTGTCAACACTTATTAGGTGTCTACTGGTGGATGTTGGACCCCCGTGAGTCACGAAAAATGTTTATATACACAACTCAACACAAAAACGGTGGTCAGGTAACCAAAATGAAATCGAAATAGAGGCAACATACTTGGTATGGATAGACATAAGACTCGCCCGAACAATTTTTGGACGGGAACCACCCCCCGACCCTGGCAGGGGGGTCGTTCCCCCCCTTAATCGTGCTTTTTAACGGATTTTTGCTAATATCTCGAAAACGGTCAACTTTTTTAAAAATATTCTAAAAATCATTTTGCAAGCGGGTAAAATTTTATTTTTACCCATTTACTCTAGTACCCTCTAAAGGCAGTGGTGCACGTTCCATAGGCCTACGAAAAAAGGGGAAAATGTTTAAAATATGTTTTTTTAATTTTTCTTATGGCATTTAGTATCCTTAACACATTGTTTTTTTCAAAAAAGTATTTTTGTTCAATAACTCATTGTATACAGTTAAATATTAAATAAGTTTAAAGTAGCCGCCTTGAAATAAACATAAATGTGTTTGTAGAAATCCTCAAATCAAACAAAAATTTTGAATATTCATTTTTGTAGCTCATTAAGTATTACTCAAGGTGAGTAAAAAAATATTTTTGCAGCGGTAGATCTAACACAGACGCACCAAAAATGGTCAAATTTGGTATACGCTTAAAGCTTCATTTAAGACAATCATTTTGGAACAGTACTAATACACACACTGCCTGCGTTCAATGAGAGAAGCAACACACTTGGTATGATTATACAGTATACTCCCCTGAAAATATAACAAGGGTGAACCATCCGCCTATTTTTGGTGGGGGTGGCTCCCTCTACCCTAAATGTTTTTTTCGACATTTTTTATTTTTTGGTTTATTAAATTTGACCATTTTTAAGACGTCTTTGCAAGATCTACTGTTGCGTTAAGGGGGGAGTGATGTATATCGATGTTACATCAAAAAGTTTTTTCCACACCTCTCATTTATTTAAATGCCTATAAAAGGTGCGCCACTTATGTAAGGGAGCATGTTATACATCGTTAGAGAGTACTTTTCATCAGCCCTAATAATTGTTACTTAGTTGTTTTTTGCCAAGTCAAAAGTTTGCAAATAATTGGACAAATATTGTAAGAGAGCACTTTTGAGGAGGTGAGAGGGGGGATGCCCCCCACCACCACTAAAAAAGGTCAACTAGAAAAAGTCAGTTTTGTTATTACTAACCAAAAATAATTTTTTACTCACTCTCATTTTTATTTACTGAGTTACAAAAATGAATGTTTAACATTTTTGTTTGATTTAAGGATTTCAACAAACACATTTAATTTTACAAATTGTGAAAGGCTTTCGCGGCCATCGTCCAATGGTGGGCGTGCTTTCGGGCTGTTCGGCCGTCGTTGGAAATTCGTTCTCGACGTTTCGCCATATCGAGTGGATGGCATCTTCAGGAGATGTTGACTGTTTGTCGGCTTCGGTTCGTTTCGGTTCAGTCTTCGAGTCTTCGAGAAGCCGACAAACAGTCAACTTTTCCTGAAGATGCCATCCACTCGAGATGGCGAAACGTCGAGAACGAATTTCCAACGACGACGGCCGAACAGCCCGAAAGCACACCCACCACATTTATTTTTACTTCAAGGCGGCTATTTAAAAAATATATGTCTAGCTTAATTAGTATTTAACTGTATACAATGGGCTTTTAACTAAAAATGTTTTTTTGAGAAAAATTAGTTTTAAGGATAAAAAATTTCACAAAAAATATATTTAAAAAAAAATATTTTAAAATTTTTTCCCTTTTTTCGCACGCTAATGGAACGTGCACCACTGCCGTCAGAGGGTAGTAAGGTACATCGTTGAAAGTTGAAAAGGAAATTGTATCCGCTTGAAAAATGATCCAGAAGATTTTTGTTATTAGCAAAACACTATTAAAAAACAGGTTTATTGGCGGGAACCACCCCCTGCCAGGGTTGAAGGGTGGTTCACTTTCGTAAAATGTTCGGGCTAGTCTTATGTCTATCCATACCAAGTGTGTTGCTTCTATCATTAAACGCAGCATATCGCTTGAATCTCGGATGTAGGGCTTGAACTAATTGGTCCCTTTTAAAATGAAGAATATTAGCGGTTCTAAACAACTTACATCTTCATCATGATCAAAGGCATTGAATACGTCATAAGGCAGGCAACTTAGTAAATCTATGATAAACCAACTTTTTAAATAATTCATCCTGATGATTTTTGGGTCTGAGACCACCTCACCTCCAGGACCTGAAATAAAAACGTTTCCATATATAGTACAGGCGCTGTAGGTAAATTATGAGGACCGCAGTTTGACAATGGATTGATTCTAGCTGACAAAAGGCCAGGTTTTGGTCCAATTTTTTTATCCCCCGTTCTCTTATAGCCGTGTTCGAATTTCTGAAAATTTAACTAAGTTGACGCCTTAAAGCCAAAATGACAGAGAAATTATTCAAAAATGTGTATTATTAGTTTGTTAAATGTTAGCTGCAAAAACTCATGAGCATGAAGTTAGCGAAGCACCCATCGCAGATCGAATCGTGGCTAGGTGGATAATTTGCCGTTAATTAGTCGTGAATTAGTTGTGGAAAAATTAATTTTGTCGCTCTTATTTTTTACCGTTTTTGAGAGTGCTTCGCTAACTTCATTAACTAATTCACGACTAATTAACGGCAAATTATCCACCTAGTAGCGATTCGATTTGCGATGGGTGCCAAAATATGAAGTTACCGAAGCACCCAAAAAAACGGTCAAAATGAACGAATTCACGACTAATTAGCGGAAAATTATCCACCATATTCGATTTTGATAAAAGCCATTTTTACGAGGGTGCTTCGCTAACTTCATATGAAGTTAGCGAAGCACCCAAAAAAAGAGTCAAACATAAGAGCGACAAAATTAATTTTTCCACAACTAATTCATGACTAATTAGCGGCAAATTATCCACCATATTCGATTTTGATAAAAGTCAAACATAAGAGCGACAAAATTAATTTTTTCACAACTAATTCATAACTAATTAGCGGCAAATTATCCACCATATTCGATTTTGATAAAAGCCATTTTTACGAGGGTGCTTCGCTAACTTCATATGAAGTTAGCGAAGCACCCTCAAAAACGGTCAAAAATAAGAGCGACAAAATTAATTTTTCCACAACTAATTCACGACTAATTAACGGCAAATTATCCACCTAGTAGCGATTCGATTTGCGATGGGTGCCAAAATATGAAGTTAGCGAAGCACCCAAAAAAAGGGTCAAAAATAAGAGCGACAAAATTAATTTTTCCACAACCAATTCACGACTAATTAGCGGCAAATTATACACCATATTCGATTTTGATAAAAGCCATTTTTACGAGGGTGCTTCGCTAACTTCATATGAAGTTAGCGAAGCACCCAAAAAAAGAGTCAAACATAAGAGCGACAAAATTAATGTTTCCACAACTAATTCACGACTAATTAGCGTCAAATTATCCACCATATTCGATTTTGATAAAAGCCATTTTTACGAGGGTCAAAATCGGTCAAAAATAAGAGCGACAAAATTAATTTTTCCACAACTAATTCACGACTAATTAACGGCAAATTATCCAACTAGTCACGATTCGATCTGCGATGGGTGCTTCGCTAACTTCATGCTCATTAAAAACTCCCAAAAACCCCCCAGACCACGCAAAACCTGAGATTTTGAGGTTTTCTTCAAATTTTCTCAAATACCAATCTCCTTTATTATTTATTATTATATTTACTTTTCAACGGTGTATTAGTCAGTGAGGTACGACCAATGACAAATTCTTCAGCAGCGTCCGCTAATTGAGGTGATGTAAAAAAATGAATAAAAGAAACATGTTTACATGATTTACCCGATTTTCTTGAAAACTAAGCTCTTTATCAAAAATTGTGTTCTATAGTCAATTGTAGACAATAAAATTTCCTTCAAAATGATGTGTAACAAGGTAAGATTACTTTTATTTATAACAATTTAGGGTCGTCCATAAATTACATCACTTTTGAAAAATCACTAAACTTACCAAAAACTAAGCTTTTTGGGAAAAAATTATTTTATACTTTATTGTATAAAATAAAATTATCTTTTTAATTATGTATAATCTAGTGCGGTCAGACTAAAATTAAACTTTCCAGCGGGGTTCGATTATTGAGAAATATTTCAAAAAATTAAAAAAGCACTTGTTTGTCGCATGTTTACCCGATTATCTTAAAAACCAAGCCTTCTATCAAAAATCATGTTCCATAGTCGATTGTAGACAATAAATTTTTCTTTTAATTGCTGCATCACAAAGTAAGATTCAGCTTTAAATTAAAATTTCACAGGCGTCCGTAAATAAAATCAATTTTTACAAATCACCAAACAAATTATTTTTTTACAGGATTTATCCAATTTCCTCAGAAACTAAGCCGAATTGACAAAAAACGTGTTCTAAATTTAAAGTAGAAAATAAAATTCCCCTTTTACCGATTCTCCAGCGACGTTCGTATAAAAGGGTCATATAAAACAAAAAAAAATAAAAACATTTTTGTTACATGGTTTTAAGATAATCGGGGAGAACTTGTGACAAACATGTGGTTTTTTAATTTTTTTACATTTTCTCAAAATACGGACGCCGCTGGAGAGTTGTTAATCTGATTGCACTAACTTAGGCACTGTTAAAAGGGGAATTTTATTTTCTATAATAAAATATGGAATAATTTTTTTCCCAAAAAAGCCTAGTTTTTGAGAAAATTGGATAAAAAATTAAAAAGTTTAGTGATTTTTCAAAATTGATGTAATTTACGGAGGCCCCTAAATTGTTATAAATAAAACAAATCCTGCCCCGTTATAGATCGTTTAAAAAGAAATTTTATTGTCTACAACCGAGTATAGAACACAATTTTTGATACAGAGCTTGGTTTTCAAGAAAATCGGGGAAAACAGGTAAAATGCACGTTTCTTTTTTTAATTTTTCTGCATTACCTCAATAAACGGACGCCGCTGGAGAGTTTGTTTTTGGTCGTACCCCACTGATTTGTATATCGTTAAAAAGAAAATTTTATTGTCTACAATAAAGGTAATTAGATATTTTTCACTAAGAAGCATAGTTTTTGGGAAAATTTTAAGAAAACCTAAAAATTTTAGGTTTTGGGGGTCTGGGGGGTTTTTGGGCGTTTTCGCAGTTAAAATTTAAAAATTAATATAATTTTATTTTTAGGTGAGGTCTTACACATTTTTGATTCATTTCTATGTCATTGTGACTTAAGGGCATCAACATAGTTAAATTTTCAGAAATTCGAACACGACTATAAGAGGAGAAGGATAAAAAAAATTGGACCAAAACCTGGCTTGGCCACATCCAGATCGTTAATCTGTGACCTATTATCAGCTAGAATACACTGTCAAAGTGTGGTCCTCATATTTTGCATACTCAACTACCTACAGCCTGACATTTCTATATTAATTAAGGCAAAATTTCGGAAAATCCACAAATGGTTTGGACCTATTTGGACCCCGTTGAATCCGAATATCCCGGATATTCAAGATGGCGGACAACATGGCGCCTAAATTTTAAATTGCCGCTGTAAAGCCCCAGTTGACAGGTGTACATTTAAAATATATATTTATATAACTAAAAAATAATATCATAATTTTTTTCTGGCTGCAAAAACCTCCCTAGACCCCCAAAATCTAAAAATTTGTGGTTTTTTTAAATTTTCTTAAAAATTAGGCTTCTAACAGAAATGTAGACAATAAAAATTCCTTTTTAATAACGTATAATTCAATAGGGTTAGACTGATTACAAACTCTACAGCGGTGTCCGTTACTGAAGTAATTTAAAAAAGTTTAAAAAATACCCATGTTCTTCCCATTTTTTACTCGATTTTTTAAAAACCTACCTCTACAGGAAAATATGTGTTATATTTTATTATACTGAATACAACGTTCTTTAAATTAGTGTATAACATAATCCGATTGACTTTATAATTAAAAGTCTAGGGGGGTCCGTAAATTAAATCAATATTAAAAATTCGGAAAATAAGCCATTTTTGTTACAAGTTTTATCTAATTTTCACAGAAATTAAGCTTATCATGAAAATATATACTATACTTTATTATAGATGGTAAAATTTACTTTTTAACAATGTGAAACTCGGTAGGTTTCGACTTACAACAAACTCTCCAGCGGCGTCCGTAAATGGGGGTGATTTAAGAAAATCATGAAAAAAACATGCTTTTCGCATGTTTTATTTGATTTACTTAAAAACCAAGTTCCTTATCAAAAAATGTTTTACATACTTCGTCCAGAAACTAGTATTATATTATACTTGTTTCTGCTTCGTCATAGACAATAAAATTTCCTTTCAAATGCTGTGTAACTAAGTCGAAGTTTTATTTTACCGCTCCAGTCTTGTCCTTAATTCAAATATTATTTAAAATCACCAAACTAATCAATTTTTTTACAGGTTTTATAGAATTTTCTTAAGAACTGAGCTTCTTACTACAATGTAAGATTTCTACTGTATGGTGAATAATAAAAATAAGCGATGTATCAGAAAATGTGATAGAAAATATGGCATACTCTCCAGAGGCGTCCGTACATAAACACTAAAAAATTACTAAAACAACATATTTGTCAATTTTCTTTAAAATCTAACGTCAGAAGGATAGAGGAACGTAAAAATTCAATTTTTTTTCCAAAGAAGCTTTTTTTTAATGGATCAAATTAAAAAAATAGATTATTTTTGTTATTTTAAAAATTTTATTTATATAATTGCACCCCTGAAGACATAAACGGCACATTATATTGCCGCGTTTAAAAGAAAATTTTATTGTCCACAATAAAGTATACTACATATTTTTTTCCAAGAAGTGTAGTTTTTGAGAAAATTTTGTAAAATCTATAATAAACTTTTTATAAATAATCCTTTTTCTTTTACTTCTCTCTTACTTACCAACAAAAGTAGTATGAAAATTTAAAACTATGTCAATAAAAAATATCACGTCGACTATTGAGTCCACAACCAACAGAGACACGTCTTCCGACGTTTTGTTCTTAAAGGCTACGTTGTAAGGAACCTAAAACCAAACAGAAATGATTTAGATTTGAAAAAATTAGGTTAGGTATACCCACATAGCACAAAAATCACATCAACGTTAAATTAACCTGAACAAAAATAATAAAGTTATTTTTTACTAGAAAAGAACCTTATACCATGTAATATTTGCTTTGTTAAATCTACATGCTTAAAGATAACTTAAAAACAAGGAGGAATCAAGCTATAAAAATGTAATTTTTGCTGAAGTTTCTGGTGCTGTGTATACATATAATGGCTTTTTTACCCTCGTTATTTTCATGTGCCAAATTCACACTTGTAAAGTCCTTCACAATATGTTCTAAAACGCCACTAGATTAAGACTTCTCAAACCTTTTAACTTTTTGCGTATTATTTTGACACATTTATTCTCTATATGTTTTTAATTAAAAAAAGGCGCAAAAACATGTTTCAAAAGCCCTCTAAATAGACTTCTTAAAAGTAATAACTTTCTGGGTTCTTTTTTTGCCACGTTTTTTTTTAATAACATTTTTTAACTTAAAAGCGACGCAAAAGGAAGTTCTAAAAGTTCACTAGTTTAAGACTACAACAGACAATTTTAAATGATGGCGCTCAAGGCAAGACAAAATCTCTATACAGGGTGTCCCAAAAGTCCGAGTCTACCCAAATTGAAGATAACTGAACCATATTTGGCAGTGATAAATAACATCAAGAGATCTATTTTATGGAAGGGAAGGTGTGTTGCCCCTACATTAGGGGGCGGCATAGGGGCGGCCGACTTAAATTTTTTAAATTGAAACCCTTATCGAGTGACACCTCGTTTTAAATGTCTTTAAAAAACTAACGTTTTGACATAACTGTCGAACGTCTGCGTCAAATCTATCAAGAGCTATTGACTGCCAAAACTAATTATTTTAGTTTTTGTCAACACTAAGAAGTTTGTTGTTTTTAAACCAGAACCCTATTTAGTGATATCTTGTTTGAAAGGTCTTTGAAAATTTTTTTTGGCGTAACTGCTCCTTGTCTATGTGAAACGTTGTGGCCTATTAAAATGCGTTGGGTGACATTTGTGGCAGCTTAAAGACGTTGCCGCCATTTTGGGACACTATAATTAGAATAATAACAATTTGCCAATCTGTGACATAAAAAAACCACTGAATAATTAAACAAATATCTGGAAGCAGAACTGTATTTTCCAGCTAGGTAAAACATTGATATGCCCGGTAACTTTTATACAGTGGGGAAGGGGGGGGGGGGGGTTCAGAAATAAGAAAATTTTACGTGCGCCACAGTGTTTTAATATCAATGTTTTACAAAGAAGATCTTAATTAAAATACAGTTCAACCCAAACGTTGTAGCCAAACAATGAAACTCTAGTTACTTCCGAGGCTTCCAGAGTATTTGTGTAATTAAAAAACAAAAAAAAATTGACTAATAAACAAAATAAAATTTAAAAGATTGAATTAAGATGGCAAAACTAGAAGCACTTTACAGGTAGATGGACTCCTTTAACAGGTCATAGTGTACCTACATCTGAGTCAGTAGTGTGAGACTCAGTTATATAAACGATTGAAAAAAAAATAAATATACTTCCAAAATTATTCTGTCATAGGGGAGATCTGGACCAAATATCTGCTGTCATCATTCTACGTTAGGTAGAATGAGACAGACAGCAACCCAGTCCGAGATCTACCCCATGAGGCAGAACAATGTAAGGAAACCGCAAAAAAATATAACCTCATCTCTCTTTTTGTCTCTGCAAAGTTGGTTCATTGGGTTGTACAAATGACACAAAAATTTAGTTCATCTTGTATATTTTAATTTGAAAACTAGGGGTAAAAATAGCAAATTATTATGAAGAAAAAAATAAAGGTGAAGCCAAGTTGAAACAAACCCTTTCAGTGGTACAGTACAATTCAGATAAATAGTTATGCCGCAAAATTTTGGTCATGACGTCATACCTTATCTTGCGTTTACAAGAAAAGCAAAAGTTGTACTTAACGATATATGGAAAATTATATGAAAAGAAAAATTATATCTAAAGCTTGCTCCTACCTTGGTCCTTGATTATTGTATGAATAAATGTGTGTTTTGGTTTATAAACCTGGAGTTGTTTCCAGACATTCCCCTACTACTGCTGCTCTGGTTTGTTCTCCTCCTGCTACTCCGGGATCATATCTGCCCGCGCCTCCCCTAGTGCCTGCTTAGCACATCACGCTAGGGCAGCACATGGTCTCGAGTGTTGCTGGATACTTGCCCCGAGCATAAAACCCTGTGGAAAATGAAATGTTTCAGTTTCCTGGAATTCGTCTATTTTGCACGAAGTTCCCCTACACCGAGTAATTTAACCAAGAACCCCATGTCGACTCAATAAAATAAAGTAAATTTAAACAGATGAACTAAACTAATCCTAACGTACCTTTCCCAGGGTTACAAGGTTACACCTGGCTTCACACCAGCGTCCAGCCCAACTGTCCCGTCGATGGAATTGACAGGGCTGTAGACAAAGGAGAAAAACAATATATAGTTTTTATCCAAAAACGTGGTCTTAAAAAAAATAAAAAAACTCAAAAAATTCCCCATGTCTCTTGTCGAAAAGTACATTTTACACGAAAAATAATTACAATCTGGGAGGCAAATATTATCTTGAAGAGACCTCGAATAATAAAAAAAATGAAAAAAATAAAATCGAACTTACCACTGCTCTTATTTCCCGTACAAATGGCGTAGGCCGACTTAAATCCCCCTCAGAGGGTATGAGCGTCACTCCAGGATTCGCCTAAACACGACGGACTCACTTCTACAGTTTCTGGGATATCTCCTGCAATCGCTGCAGTGCCAATAACCAAAAACAAAGGCGATCCCAGAAACTGGTGTCGACCCAGCCAAAATTCGTTAGGAAGAGACAAAGCACTTTGTCGAGAACACAAAAAAATGAAGTGGCCGGAAACCGTTTTGTAAATGTGGTGGGGACAGTAAAACGCAATACCAACCTAATTTTCCCGGTTAAATTCAAATAAAGGATGCAAACCTATTTATAAAAAAACTTTTTCGCCAAAAAATCTCTAACTTTTGTTGCAAGACTGGAAGAAAAAACCCGCGGTTTTCAAACTAACCAATGAGGAAATACACCAATAGTTCCATATCGGTATATAGGGGGCAGCACCGACCAAGGGGACATTGTAAATACGTAAAACGCACCTTGAGGTGTTGTCGGATCTATTTCCACGGTTGAAATTTTTATAACAAGGACTTCAAGACACCCTCCATACATAGACCAAACAGTTGCCTACCGGACCCCTGCCAACATAGCAAGTAGGAGGAAAATAACCAGCCGGACTATAAGAAGCTCAGCATTGAAACCATCAATTGTAAATTCAATTACTGGAGATTCGAGCATGTATCAAACCCAGGAATATTCGAACACTCAACCAATTCCCATATGAGTAAAGCTATACTAAGTGTAGAATTTAGTTGTATTTTAGTTACAGTTTTAGTCAAAAGTTTTCTTTGCTCTTTATATATGTTTTCTCTAAGATTCATATGGTTTGACGCCATTCTTGTAAAACATATCTACATTAATAAAGTTGTTTCTGAACTTGAACCTAAAAATACCCATTGAACTACTGCTCAAACTCGGCACAAGAGTGTTCAGATGTTAAGTTTGCTCACCACTAGCCAGCCCTACAAACCCTTCAATCCGACTAACTGAGCTAGTTATTAACTTTATATAACTATGATTATATATAAATTTATATAAAATAAAAATACGATTTTGTTTACTCTTTTAGTCCTGGTTTTTATTCCTCGTTTATCTTCCATTTACGAAAGTGCATAACTCGTATTTATTTTATCTTCTCTTTATCAAATTAATAAAGATATCAAAGTGGGCGGAGCCTCGGTTGTTACTGGTCAAACCGTGGACCTAAATATGTTTTCGTGCTATCACAACTAGCTATGAGGTTCGGATTGTCCCAATATCCTCGAGAATAAACGTAAGGGAATGAAATGTTCATCTAAATGTTTCCTTCCTATTACCGAAACCATTTGTGATGCGGCAACGCCGCCATTCCCCAGCAGTACAGCTGTTTAATTTCGTGAACGTCAAAGAAAATCACAAAATTCCACAGATAAACAAAACAATCAAAAGTTTTTATGTGATTTTCCCGAAACCTGTGATCTTAAATTCCAATTACGATGTCCAGATGATGCGATGTGCGTAGTGTCCACAGTAATTCGATGGAATGCCTCCTTTTAAGGTAATTTCCTAGACACTATATAACCTCCAAACCTAGCTCTATAAAATACCCTTAATTTGTGTACAGAAAGACGAGTCGAAGAGCCTTGATGATTTACCTGAATAAACAAATATGTAACGTTGCCTTAAACGTAAAAATGACACGTTACAACGTGTCAAAAACTATCGACTCTCATACTTATAATTTTATAATTGTAATAATGTTGACGTAACTGTCATTTGTTTACGTCAACATGTTTTCTACATTTTTGAAGAACTTCAGTTTGAAGTGTTTTAAGATCCCACGATCAAATGAAGATAAAGATGAAATTATTTTTTTATGGGACACACGTCTGTCGGTAAACACATTGTTGAAAAGTCGTTTAGTTTTCCTATAATATCTTGTTCACCGTTAAAAAAAATAATTTCAACTTTATCTTTATTCGATCATGTTATTTTAAACAATTCAAACTGAAGTTAGTCAAAAAATTTAGAAAAAATGTTTGACGTAAAGAAGTAACAGTTACGTCAACATGTTAGTTTTTGAAAGACCTTTCGAACAAGCTATGGTGAGAGAAAACTTGTGAAATTTGTCCAAAATAGTAACATTAGAAATATGACAGTCAATAGATTTTGACACGGTTGACATAGACAAGAGGTAGTTACGCTAAAATGTTGGTTTTTCAAAGACCTTTCAAAGAAGATATCACTAAATAGGGTTTTTGTTTAAAAACAACAAACTTGTTAATTAACATGTAAAAAATAACGGACTGCTGACACTGACTTACACCGAGTTTATTGGACACTAACACCAGTATTTACAAAGACCGTAAGACTTACCATTGTAGACCGGGTTTAAGTATCAAGTCTATAGACGTGATACCGACCGGTTTAAGTGTATTTTTTTAATACTCCCAGGTCAAATACCTGCAAAGATGTGGTTCACCCTAATGTGCAATATGATAGTAAGCATTTCTCAGTCAGTTTCATGTCATATAAATTCAAATTAACTTTAGAAATAAAAAACCACATAAAATTTTTTTAACGAAATGTGATTTTTTGGAAATTTAGTCCATGCAGACATAGGATTCCCGAAAAAAATAGTCTCAAATTCTAGTACCACCCTTGAGGGGGGTTTAACGTTCTAAAAACAATAGAAATAATCCTTAAAACTATATCTGTAGATGCACTACCGTATTAAATACATATCAATATTTAAATACTGTAAAAAGCACTAGATATATTAGAATCCATTTTCAATTACACATTCACCAAAACAATCGACCATCGGTTTAATCGTCGCTAACTTGTCTAAAAAATGTAATGTAAACATGTAAAATATAGCGGACAGCTGACACTGACTTACACCGTTTTTATTCGACATTTCCTAGTGACGTTTGGAGGTTTAAATATGGCTACCATTTTTAAACCTAAATATTTTATTATTTTTATTTATTTATAACCTCTGTGTTGAAATAATAATAATGTCTTTGTTACAACGAGAAAAGATGACCTATATCGGAAGGTATTTATGAAGAATTTATATAAATATTAAAAACTATTGCATTCACGGGAAAAATAAGTTAAACCTGCAACCAAAATGTAGACTTTAAAACCTAGGATTGTAGCACTTAGCACTGTAGACCCTTTAGTAAATACTGGTGTAGGAGTGTTGTTTTAAGATTTAAATATGACTGCCATTTTTAAACCAAAATATTATTTTTTTTTACTTATTTTATTTTTTTTTGCAGACATAATGTCTATTTTACAACGAAAAAAGATGACCCATATTTATATACATATGGATGATTCTACCAAAAGTGGGCTATATGAATATCATTTTTGGTCATTGCCTTTAAATAACAGTACAGCACAGTAAATAATTTTGTTTTGTTAAATTTATGTAACTAATTAGGTGTAAGCTAGGAAACATTTATTTTCCCGAATTTTAGGAATTATTGCATAAAAATTCCAGAGGGATGAGTACTAGAGGAATGAGTTTTTTAGTGGTTTTCCAATTTAAATCAAATTCTATTTAGACTACTTAACTTAAGTTTTATATAAACAAAGTTCCTATACCTATAATTTTAAAACAATCAACAAAAAAATTATACTATTGATATCAGTCGAATATTTACTTACCAGAGGAATGATAATTGAAGCGTTCCTTTTTGATTTCTCCGAACAAAACTAATTTTCGAAAATAAAAAGATCTATAACTTAAACGAAACTAAAGTTGACATTATCTGTCACAACTTGTCACCCTCACAAGTAAATTAGATATCCAGGGCCGTCTCTTTCTCTAGAAATTAACCGGTGGTATTCACAAATATTGTGTTATTAACAATGGAGCACGTTTAAAATTGTAAAATTTTCCGGGAAGATGTAAACTCGGATTTTCAAAAATATGACTGCAAACTTAAATTTTATCAATTTTTTGATAAATAGTTAAGACTTGGTTAAATATTATTTATTAGGACATTTTTTTTAATCTGAGTTTTTAATATTTGGTTTGGGACTACACCAGAGAAATGAGGTATTTGCTTTGTAATAAAAAAAATTATAAACTTGCAATTTTTTTTATACATTAAACTCAAATGCTCCATAAAGAAAACATTTCGTTTAAAATCTTATAACTAAAACTATGCTTCATTTGCAGTCTTTTTGTAGGATCATCCATATTAAAAACTATTGTATTTACGGGAAAAATAAGTTAAACCTTCAACCAAAAGTTTAGATTTGTAGATCTAGGATTGTAGCACTTAGCACTGTAGGCCCTTCAGTAAATACTGGTGTAGGTGAATGTTTAAAACTTTCAATCATGGTCAGTGCCACAGCATTAGGAAAGCTTTCAGGCTATTAACTCGACCAAGTTCTTTAGGGGCGTTTAGCAGTTTTTGTGGGTAGTGAATTGAACTGAGCCCTTATTCACATTCAGCGAGCGATATGATGATGCAGATGAAGGCCAGTATTATTAATTTCACCTTGTTGAAATTTACACTTCTGCCGTGTGGTCTTAAGCACACACAATTTTTTTTTAAATTTTTTGTTTATAGCTTACCATAATAGCAGTATAAAAAGTTAAACAAAGTATAATCCAGTCCCAAATAGCTTTGAAGGCGCAGTAGTGCAGCAGAATATGGGGCGGTGTCTTGGGGGCTTCTTGACGGTACTGTGGCATGATGTCCGCGCTTAAACTCATCATCTGATTGAGCAGACAGCAAAAAAAAATGTTGGAAAAAAAAAACTATTAGGTACTTACAAACGAAAGCTAAACAGTGGTATAGTCCTGTCATTTCAAAAAGTCACAAAAAAATGTCACAAAAAATTGGCACGCGCCACTCTAATCATAATAACCATTTAGGGGTTTGCAGGAGTCTGTGCAAAAACTGAAAATTTATTTTCAAATTTTGGAAAGAGTTCGAACACACCTTATGCCCTTCTATAATTCCTTCTCGAAATATAACAAAGGCTTTTGGAAAGGTACCTGCATTCTTTAATACAGGGTCAAACTCATTTTAAAATTGTTAGCGGTTACTGTTTATATTAGGGATTTGAATTCATATTATTATTGTGACATTTTCATTATTATTGTGAATAATAACAATTATAAACCTGTACATTTTAGTTTGATTTTATAAGTGAAGATCTAATAAGCGATATTAATAATGGCGTTTTGGCCCCAGGCCCCCCCTCGGTGCGCCCATGATAGTACTTATCTATTAATGATTATTATACGTATTAGTTCAGGCAAGATTCGGGAAAATCCACTTTCTAGAAGCATTTTATATTACTTTTTGGCAAATGGGCAATTCCCCCTATTTTAACCCCGCTAAATCCGAATATCCCTGTTGCCAACTCGAAATAGTGACAGGGGCTGAGATATTCAAGATGGCGCCCAAAATGGCGGCGGAATTTTAAATTGCCGCTGGAAAGCCCAAATTGTCACAGGTGTACATTCAAAATATATATTTGTATAACTAAAAAATAATAACATATTATTTTTTTTTAAATGGCTGCAAAAACCTCCAAAAACCCCCCCAGACCCCCCAAAATCTGAAAGTTTGAGGTTTTTTCAAATTTTCTTAAAAACTAAGCTTCTAAGAGAAAAATGTATAATACACTTTATTGTAGACAATAAAATTCCCTTTTAACATGTTATAACTTAATAAAGTTAGACAAATAACAAGCTCTCCAGCGGCGTCCGTTAATTGAAGTAATTAAAAAAAGTTGAAAAAATACCTATGTTTTTTCCAAGATTTATTTAATTTTTTTAAAAACTAATATATACAGAAAACCATGTATTACATTTTGGTATACTCAATAAAATTTCCTTCAAAACGACGTATAACGCGATTAAATCGGTTTTATAAATAAAACTTCAGGGGCATCCGTAAATTAAATTAATTTTGAAAAAACAGAAAATAAACCATTTTTGTTACAGGTTTTATCTAATTTTCTCAAAAACTAAGCTTACCATGAAAAACTTGTTCTACTCTTTTTTGTAGACAGGGAAATTCCCTTTTTAAAATATAAAACTCGGTGGGGTTTGACTTATAGCAGACTCTCCAGCGACGTCCGTCAATGGGGGGTGATTTCAACAAATCATTAAAAAAACATGTTTTTCATTCGTTTTATTCAATTTTCTTAAAAACCAAGCTCTTTATCAAAAAATGTGTTTTTTACTTCGTCATAGCCAATAAAATGTCCTTTTAAACGATGTATAACAAAGTGGTAGTTATTTTATATTTACCGCTCCAGTGGTGTTCTTATTTTAAACAAATTATTTAAGATCAATCCAAACTAATCAATTTTGTGTCTTATTAGCTTTTCGGTGGATAATAAAGAGCGCCGGATAAAAGGTCGAAAGTACAAAAGGTCGAAAAAATAAGGTCGAAAGTACAAAAGGTCGAAAATACAAAAGGTCGAAATTACAAAAGTTCGAAAGTACAAAAGATCAAAAAACAAAAGGTCGAAAGTACAAAAGGTCGAAACTACAAAAGATCGAAAGTACAAAAGATCGAAAGTACGGCCGCGGGTCCACATCGACTGGACAGGTCAATTCGACTTGATACGGTAAATTTGTATTTTTAATGTTTTGTTTTGTCAATTTTTTTTCGACCTTTTGTACTTTCGACCTTTTATGGCTTCGGCGGCGGGCCCGATAGTAAAATGTCCTTTTAAATAGTGTGTCACAAAATGTGACCCATAGTATAGAAAACTCTCCAGGGGCGTCCGTAAATTGAAAAAATTACCAAAAAATATTATTTTTGTTACGGGTTTCATTCAATTTCCATCAAAATCTCAATTTCAATTATGCCCCCCCCCCCCCAACCGTTGCATAAGATTCACCACTTTATTTTTAGTTCCATATGCTTAAAAAAATAACCAAAGTTACTACTGTTACTTTCTGCACAAAAATATTGCTTAGGGGGGGCCATGGCCCCTATGCCCCCTCCCCTTATAACCACCGGTGTTTTTTTGCTTTAAAGAACTTATTTAGATAAATCAAAATATCTAATCTAATCAAAAAACAGTTTATTTTAATTTGGAAACATTTTATTTTAGTAGGTATAAATTACGAACCTTTTTGAAGTATTTATCATAACATTAACCTCACTTTGTAATATATCATTTAAAAGAAATTGTCTTATCCTCAATAAAGAATAAAGGCAAATTTTCTTCTGAAAATCTTAGTTAGAAAAGATATTTTAATATGCAAGAGAAACTGATTATTTCAGTTAGTTTTGAAAATAAGTTTATATTAGTACGCCCCTGAAGCCTTAAATAGGGCAACAACCCGACATTTTAATAAAGTTTATAAAGAAAATGTTATGTTCTACAATAAAGTATAAAACATATTTTTTCCTAAATAGTGTAGTTTTTGAGAAAATTTTGAAAACCTATAATAAAACATGTTTTTTCTAAATAATCCCAATTTACGTACGCCACTGAAGAGCTACTTGCTTTGTCTAACCTTATCTCCTTATATCTCCACAAAAAACTGTTCTTTGCAATTTTTGATAAAAAGGTTAGTTTTTCGAAAAAATTGCATAAAACTGAAAAAAAAACAGGTTTTTGGGGGGGATTTTCTCCGTCCCTGCCGATTTTTCGAGTTGGCAACAGAGATATTCGGATTCAGCAGAGTCAAATTAGGAGGAAATGGTCTGTTGCCAAAAAGTAATATGATTTGCTTCTGGACCGAAAACGGAAAGCTTTTAAAATAATATGCTCTGACTATATTAAGCACCAACTTTTATTTTACTTGACTATATACTATAACCAGTTCCTAGTCCGGCCGGATTCCTTAATGGGTTTCACACTTCAAATTTTAATATGGTTTGTTTGGTGGCTTTTTAAAATGAAAGAACTATAATGAGTGATAGAGGACGGCGGCAAACTATTTCGGTAAGTTTTTGAATGATTGGTAATAAATCGTTCTGTTTTTAAACAGTAAACATTAATAGATTTCAGGCAAATGATGTTGTCCTTTTGATAACATCGATTATTACTATGACGTATAAGTTGATTCAAGTAATAAAATAAACATTTTCCCAAAGGAAATCGTTGAAATCTTGAACAAAACTAAAAAAATACTCTGCCAATATATGGGCCCCTAAGCTCACACTAGGTACTATAGTTATAGTGTACGTGTGAGCTAATATAATTAAAAACTGAAATATATTTTATTCAACTCCAGACTAAATTACCTTTTGTTTGATACCACACAAGCCATGTTTTGACTTAACCTTAAATTTTTGAAATCTACTCCCACCCTTAAAAAAAAACAAAAACTATAATGTATTTTGTTAAACTCCGGACTCAATTACCTTTCGTTTGATGTCACACACGCCATATTTTCACTTATACTCTAATTTTTGAAATATACCCCCACCCTTTTTTTAAATAAATTAAAATGTATTTTGTTTAACTCCAGACTCAATTACCTTTCGTTTGATATCACACACGCCATATTTTCACATAAACTCTAATTTTTGAAATCTACCCCCACCCTTTTATTTGGTTTGTGTTCGGTGGATTTTGTTCATTTTTAAATGGGACCATCTCGACCCAAGACCCAGCCTAGGTACCAAATTTCATTAAAATCGGCCAAGCGGTTTTTGAGTTATGCGCGTTGGTCGTTACAGACAGACATACAGACAGACAGACAGACAGACAGACAGACAGACAGACAGACAGACAGACAGACAGACAGACAGACAGACATACAGACAGACAGACAGACAGACAGACAGACGGCGCAACAAAAAAGTTTTAAAATCATCTGAAACGCAAAGATATATAAAAATTTTTGAAATCGGAGCAACTTTTTTTTTCTCGAAAAAATTAGGATCACCATAGCTCACACTACTATAGTATAGTATATGTGTGAGCTAAAAGTAGTGTCATAAATATAGCTTGGCCGGAGAATTCTAAAATGTAAAGAAATTAACGCTGAGTAAGATTAAAATAAAAGAAACAATCAAAAACGTAGTATTTATTTATTTTTTGACCTAAAACAACGATTTCGTTGTAAAGTTTGTTTTTGTGTTTGTTTGTCTGTCTGTCTGTAATGAAATTAGAGTGAGGGGGGAAGTAACTCCGATCGAGTGGGTCCCAACGTATTTTATGGACAAGCATGGTGCAAAATGTCATACTGGTAACCGGAAGTAAAGTATCTGTAACTAAGTCCATGGACTAATAGGCAAAAAAGGCAAAGATTTTTGTGTGCGTCTTTTAGTAGAAACCATGGTCGTTATTTTCATAATTATTTGACAACCATAGACTACTATACAGGATGGTCCAGGTTTCATAAAAAAACTTTTTTAAAAATCGTTTCCTAACAAAGATACAGGGTGTCAAAGTTTTAGAAAAAAAATGGTATTTTCGTTATAACTTTTAAACTGTTACATCGATTTCCACTAAATTTCGTACACATACTATTGTGGAACAATCAATTTAAATAAATTTAAAGTGATGGAAGCACGAAGAGGCCCAGTGGCGTGGCCACTAATAAGGTCATCTGTGCTAATATCACCATAGATTACGCCGTTAGACTTTTATGTGTGGGGATACCTAAGAAATATTGTCAGTAGAAACACGCGAAGAACTAGTAGAACGTGTTGAAGAGGCGTGCCGTCAGCTTAAGGAAAGTCTTCACCAAGTCTTAACTGCAACTAGTTCCGTGGCCAAAAGTCTTCAAAAATGCATTAAAGTCGGTGGATTTCATTTTGAAAACTTACTCTAGAAATAAATTTAATTATTCGTTAGTTTTTAGAAGTTTTTTGTTACAGAAATAAAAAAAATATATATTTAAAACAGGCAGTGGCGCCAGTTATTGGGAGGGTACAATGGGTTGCCTACATCCAATATTTAGACCACTGGACAATTTCTTGAAATAAATTTAATCGCTACTTAGACATTTACTACGTTAGTCTGTGATCTTGTTTATTTCATTTAGTAATGGCTTGATTTTTAATCTGCTTACATCACTTTAAATTTATTTAAATGTCTCCGCCCCCCAAAAATCAAAATTTTGTAAAAGCCCTTTTTTTGCTAAATTAAACAGAAAATAATAAAAAATAATTTTATTTTTTACACTCAGTTGGACCAAAGATTGGGAGGGTAAAATGGGGTGCCTACCCCCAATATCTACGCCACTGAAGAATTTTAGAAAACGGACACAATCTTTACTTAGAAATGTACAATGGTGTACGAAATTTAGTGGAAATCGATGTATCGGTTTAAAGGGTATGACGAAAAAATATATTTTTTTCTAAAATATTGACACCCTGTATCTTTGTTAGGTAACGTTTTTTAAAAAAGTTTTGTTATGAAACTCTACTTTTCTTGCGACGTTCTATCACATATTAAAATTAATGTACTTTAACCGGGACCACCCTGTATAAGAAACATATCTCAACTTGAATTTATTTTATCTTTAATTTTTGAACTATCTTCTTAAATTGAGCTATATAAAACACAAAGAAGGGCTATATAAAAAAATTACTATGCATACGTTACCCTAATCATTAGACTTCACCAGTGCACCACTAACTGTTTAAAAAGATTTATTAATGTGAAATGGCAAAACAGTATAAGTGAGTCTGTTCAAAAACAAAAAAGGCTATAAATATTTTTATCGGACTCTTTTTCTGGGATTAAAATTTTATTTCTAAAATTTTTATGACAAAGAAGTATTTTTCAGGTATTCGACCATTAAGATGCACTATTATTTTTTTAAATTTCCTTAAAAAAATAATTAACTAAATTGTAATGTAGATAGTGACTGGCCTAGTACTTACTTGTGCTAAATGAGACTGTTTGGTGGTATCCTTTAGATTGGGGAGATGCGAGGAGAACTGAGAGACCAACACCGACCGGCTCCTCGTTACTGATCGAGCCAATTTTGCAAACTTCGATAATCCTAAAGAAGATAAATAAAAAAATTAATAAAAACTTTAGTTGGCCCGATTTATCTCATTTACCGGGCTAAATCGAAAAAAAATAAAGAATTTTTCGGTACGGGTTGTCTGTATAAACCCTTCTTAACTTAATATACAATAAGAATTTATTGCAACAATTAAAATTCTGTAAACTAAAAAATGATCGACTTTTGTTTGACACATTTTTATTTAAATGTAGCGGCGGCGCGTGCCCTTAAATAGTGCCGCGGGCCATATAACTTCTGAACTAAACAAAATTTTTCATTTTACAAGTATACATATTATGGGTTTTGAAAGAATATTATTGGGTTGGAAATAAGTGCCCCCCCCCCCCCCCGATACGCCGTTGCTGGCCCAAATGGATCAATTATTAGTTTATAGAGAAGGAGCTTCAAACAATCACACGAGGGGGGAGTGATACATATCATTGGAAAGGGAATTTCCTCAGCTTAAAAAATAAGTTATAAAAAAAGACATGTAGTACTATAAAATTCAGGAAAATACAACAAAAAAATGTTTGATTGTGACTTTCCATTTATTTAAATGTCTATGACAGGCGCGCCACTGATGTAAGCGGGGCGTGTTACATTAGAGAGGACTGTTTTTCAGCCCTAATAATTGATATTTAATTGTTTTCCGTCAGAGAGCACTTTTGAGGGGGCTGAGGGGGGACTGCCCTCGCACCCCACCTTTATATAAAGTTAACAAAAAAAATTGAGTTTTAATTTAATACTAACTAGAAATCATTATTTACTCACCCCAATTCTTTAGTTTAATTAATGTTAAATTTTTAAATCATTTTAAGATTCCTAGAAATCCATTTATTTTTTTTCACTGGCGGATGTTTTAGGAATACATAATATCTCACTTATATAATATCGTAGGTATACTGGCAAAATCCACTAAGTCAAAAAAGTAAGTTTTGAGAAAATTACGTTTTAAGAAAATCAACAACATTTTGAGACATTGCTTTGAGTGCGAAACTTCTGAATTTTACATGATTAATGGATTGGATATTAGAGAACGTATGTAAGTATGTAAAAAAAAGTTTTTTTTTTTAATTTAGTTATTTTTTATAGATTTTGTCAAGTCTGTGATTTAATGTATTTTTTAAATTTGGTTCTAACGGCCAGGCTTGATCACAGCACGGCTGGTTTTACTATGATAAAGACTTACTATTTCTCTTTATTAATATGCAAATATCTCAAACACTAAAAAAAAATGACTTAGTGGATTTTGCTTGTACACCTATATGTAAATGGGTATAATGGATTATAGAACTAAAAATACTTTTTGAAAAACTACAATAATACCACAAAGACAAACAAAAATTTTGATTTTAAAAATTTACCCCTTTTTGTACGCTTATGGCACGTGCACTACTACTTTTAGAGGGGACTTATATCATCGATGGAAAGAAAATTCTATCCTGATCTCTTGAGGATTTTTTGACAAATTGGCAGTTCTTGAGTTATTAGCAAAAAACTGTCAAAAGGAACGTTTAAGGGAGGGGATTCATTCCCCTGTTAGGAGAATGGCTCTCTAGTCTAGTCTCATGTCTAAGTGTGTTGCTTCTCTCATTAAATGCAGTATATCGCTAAATCTCACATATAGTAACAACTAATATTTTTTGAATTTTTTGAAAACTAAGGCAATTTTCCTACTGTTTTTTAATATTATATTCTTATCAAATAATATTTTTGAGACATACCAGTAGTGATTTTTTTTAGCCCGCTTCATTTTTCGTTACACAAAAATTAAAATTCGAAGAAAATAATGTGTTCGATTCAGCTTCAAAAGTAATCCGCTAACCTACACATTTGTTTACTTCCGAAGTCCTCGGTTTACCTTTGATACTAAAGATTCACATTCAGTTTGACTTGTATCTTAAGTTTTGTGTAAAAAAAATAAAGCGGGCTAAAAAGAATAACGACAATACGTCTAAAAAATTATATTTTATAAGGATGTACTAAAAAACAGTGGGAATATTGCCTTCGTTTTCAAAAAATTCAAAAAATAGTTGTTGTTGTTGTTGTTCCGTTGTTCAAATCATATCTAACTTTTGTTTACAAAAATCAGCTGGACCACTAGTGACGTAAAAAATTCGACAAAAGAACAAAGAAAATCCCATAAGACCAAAATGGCCAAACTTTGAAAATTCATATTTTAAAAACTATACAGTTTATCAACAAAAGCACCGAGTTGCAGTATGGTGGGGCCATAGAGATGCGAAAACCCCACATCCTTAGTTAAGATTCGGAAAAACGTCATTTACCGAATTTTAGGGTAGGGAATCCCATACAAAATTGCCAAACTTTGAAAATTCATATTTTAAAAACTATACAGTTTATCAACAAAAGCACCGAGTTGCAGTATGGTGGGGCCATAGAGATGCGAAAACCCTACATCCTAAGTTAAGATTCGGAAAAACGTCATTTAGCGAATTTTAGGGTAGGGAATCCCATAAGACCAAAATGGCCAAATTGTGAAAATTCATATTTTAAAAACTACAGTTTATCAACAAAAGCACCGAGTTGCAGTATGATGGGTCCACAGAGATGCGAAAAACCCACATCGTAAGTTAAGATTCAGAAAAACGTGATTTAGCGAATTTTATTGTAAGAAAACTTATAAGACCAAAATTGCAAAACGTAGAAAATTCATATTTTAAAAACGATAGAGTTTATCAACAAAAGCACCGAGTTGCAGTATGGTGGGGCCATAGAGATTCGAAAAACCCACATCTTAAGTTAAGATTCGGAAAAACGTTATTTAGCGAATTTTATGGTAGGACCAAAATTGCCAAACTTTGAAAATTCATATTTTAAAAACTATACAGTTTATCAACAAAAGCACCGAGTTTCAGTATAGTGGTGCCATAAAGATGCGAAAAAACCACATCCTAAGTTGAGATCCCCATAAGACCAAAATGACCAAACCTTGAAAATTCATATTTTTATAGTTCAATCATCTTTGGAGCCAGATTTTTATATAAAAAGGAACAAAATCTACAAAAAAACTATCATCAGCGATTTGCGTTTCCTAAAAAGTCATATTTTTGAGTCTATTCTAGGGACAGTGCCTGAACCGTAGAGGGGATTTGGAAGGTAGATAAAAAACTTGATCTTACCACCTTTTGAATCGTCCGTTTCTATGGGCTGTTTCAAGGCTGTTATGTCCCTGAAGGTGAGTAGGAACAAGACCACCAAGTCCCTCTCGTTCTTGATGGGGGATATTTGTAGCAGCAGCCATAGCGGTGTTTCTAGAAAAATAAATAACACGAAATAGAAAACATACTTTATTTTAGCTTTAAGTCAAATCTGGCGCAATAAGAATGGTTTATGCAATTTTTTTATTTCTAAACCAGTAAATAAATTATCATTTTAGTAAGTTTAATTTTGAAATTATTTTGTAGAAAAACATTTTAGTTCAAGCTAAACAAGAGCAGTGATATAATAACAAAATATATAATTTTAAAACATTATTTAAATTTTGCATAAATGATAAAAGGTTAAACATTTTTGAATCATTATAAATTTTAGAAAAAAAAATAATCTGAAATTAAAACGAAATATTTAAAAAAAACAAAATAAATAATAATTAGTTAATAAACAATATGTAAAAAAAAAATAATTATTTAAATGATCCACTTTTAACATATAAATTAATTTTAGTGTTTTTTTTAGTAATATTATGAGAGTGTATCAACGATCTACTTTGTCTATAATAATCACAAAGTTGTTTATGTAAAACATATTAAAACTTGGTTCCTCAATAATTTGTATTAATATAATAACATACTATGTATTACAAAAATGTTTTTTGCATCTACGCTTTAGACTTACACATAAACAAATTCGTAATGAAAAATAAAATAAAGAAGAATTATAAAAACATCTACATTTCTACAATCACACTATTGCAAGACAGTAAAAAGCAGCCAAATGATATTAAAAAGCTTAAAAACGAACGCCAGCACAGTAAAATAGCTTTTGAAAGAAATAAAGGTATGTCGTAAATAACTACTCACCAGTTTCTAAAATTATTAGATTTAC
The DNA here is from genome assembly GCA_963576565.1 of Aspidapion aeneum. Lineage (NCBI taxonomy): Eukaryota > Metazoa > Arthropoda > Insecta > Coleoptera > Brentidae > Aspidapion > Aspidapion aeneum. The sequence goes on along the minus strand of OY755039.1, from coordinate 46,127,822 downwards.
AATTTTAATTAGTTCGTTAAAAGTTAGGTTTCTGTTTTACTTAATATTTTCTAGTTTTAACACAGATGATAACTTAAAAAAACATTTGCCTCCTAGATGGACAGGCAAACATTGAACCTCTTTAAACTTTTGACAGTAATTAAGGTATGCTAAAAATACCTGCTCACCAGTTTCTAAAATTATTAAGAATTACAATTTTATTTAGTTTGTTAAAAGTTAGGTTTATGTTTTAATTATTTTCTAGATTTTGACACAGGTGACAACTTAAAAAAACATTTAACTTAAAAGTTTTTTTTCCTAGGTGGAGGACAGGCAAACATTGAACCTCTTCAAACTTTTGAAAGAAAAAGTTTTTAAAATTATTAGAATTACAATTTTATTTAGTTTGTTAAAAGTTAGGTGTATGATTTAATTATTTTCTGGTTTTTGACACAGGTGATAACTTAAAAAAAAAACCTTAACTTAAACGTTTTTTTCCTAGATGGAGGACAGGCCTCCGCAAAATATGCAAAAATTGTCGCGCCACTAGTTTCCCTAAAAAAGGGGTAGTATTGCTAAGTTGAGCCTCAACTTAGCACCACCATCCTAGAAAAAATTAAAAGAGCTACACGATTTTCTGAAAAAAGATGGTAATGCTAAGTTGAGTCTCAACTTAATACTACCACCACAGAAAAAGAATTTTCAAAACCTCATCTGTGAAATCTGTCGTAAATTACTCGTAATACAAATATTATAGCCAACAAAATTTTCTACAAAAATTTTCTCGCGCTACCCGTTTTCCCAAAACGTGGTGGTAATTCAAAGTTATCTTAACTTTGCACTATACCACCTCAGAAAAATTTTAAATTTTCAAAAACTAATCTATGGAATAATTGTCGTAAATTTGTCGTGAGAACAAAAATTTTGCCGCGCCACCCGTTTTAATGACACGTCGAATTTCAACTTAGCATTACCACTTAGGAAGTGGGTATTCGCAATATATGCATTTATTATTGTAATAAATTTGTCGCGAAACAAAAAAAATTATCGTCACCCGTTTTCCCGCAAACGGGCTATAAGTGATTTGTGATTATATGTATATACGTCAGTGCTTTTTAAGTTATTTCAGAAAGCATGTGATAATAACCTTTTCGCGCAATTTTAAATTTTTCATGAAACAATCACTACATTACATTACGTCCTGCTTTTTCTTTGCGATATAGCCTTTTGAAGTGTTAATATAAATATTCGTTGTTCGTTGTTTTAAGCTATCAAGCTAACTAAAATGCGTTGTTTGAGAAATTACGAAAAGAAAAGCGAACTTTTCGGGAAATATTATATTGTCCCTTTAACGCCAACCACACACCCTTTGCCTCCAAGGCATTTTGCTACAGGGAACCCGTTAATTCCGATTAGTTCGAACCCCAATGAATATAGGGTTATGTTAACAAAACATCATCTTCACAAAATAGTAGGTACCTAATAGTTGTATAGCTAATTTTATTTTATTGTAGGCAAAAAGGATTTGGAGGGGTTCCTGAAAGTTTGCAAAGTGTAACGTGGGGCAGGGAGGGCTTATATACTTTTTTAGGTAACAACTTTTGCTGTCACTCTCCTAAAACAAATACATTAAAACCTCATATAAGCGGACACTCACGGTTTCGTCGATTTTGTCCGCTTATTGGAGGTGTCCGTTTATGAGAGAGAATGGCGAAAGTTTAATATATATGTTTATTAACAATTTCCGCCGCTTGAGTTTCTCCGATATTAAATTTTTCAGCGTGTTTTCGTGCTGATAAATGTTCCTTCTTCGAAACGTTAACAACTTCCATTTTTTTACGTAAACTAAGAAGTTTTTTACTGGGCGCCATTTCAAAGAGATCTATTACTACCCAACTGAACAATAAAAATAAAACACAGCAGTCCCGCCACAGAAGTATTTAGTCTCCGCATTAAAACGGAAAGAGGTAATTCCCTGGCTGCAGAGAGCGTTGTTGTCAACATACTACATAATATTTATGCCCATGTTCGCGTGCGGTTAAGGGAGGTTTCAGAATTTTTTAACCAAAAAAAATTGTCCACGTCCGGTTATTAGAGTGTTCGGTTATAGGAGTGAATTTTACATGTAGAGAAATAGGGAAAAGCTTGGTTCTAACAAATTTGTCCGCCTAAAGGGAGTGTCCGCTTAATAGAGGTGTCCGCAAAGAGAGGTTTCACTGTATTAGCCAGCATCTGTTTATGGCAATAATTAGCTATTTCTAAAAAATTTTATCTCGTTTTGAAAAGACAAAGTTTTTTTTAAAATTTAAATAAAATAAGTAATTTGGGGATGCACTAACCACAACACACCCTTTAACAGTTACTATTTAGTATTGTATTGTTTAAGCGAGGTGAAATTGAAAAAAAATCAATTTTGCAGTTGTGTTCGTGTGCTCTGACGAAGGTCGATTTAAATCAAAGATATCCACGCAAATTTAACCCCAAAGTTTTACCAGCAATCACGTAAGCACAATGTTTGCTTAAATATTAATTTCTGCAATAATTCGCAAGTAACACATGGTGTTGCCAAACAGCTGCCCCAACATTAGAGCAACAAATATAGCTAGCAATATTGCTTTTGCTGTCTGTTACCACAATATTCTGAAAATAATTTAAAATCATTGTCAGAGCTTTCAACGAAAATGTTTATATATTCTATTCCGTTACATTTATATTTTAGTAGATTTTAGTAAAAACTTATGCGCTCCTGTGGTATCGTTATCACCGAATAGTGAAAATAAACTTGTTAAAAGACAGGAAAATTACAAATAACTAACAAATAAAAAAGTTGGGTTAGTGCCTATTCCTTACTAAGGAGATAGATGGATGAATTGCGCTCTCTTTCGGCCGTTCATAAATTTTATTTTGTTGTATTTTGGAAAGGGTAACTAGTTTACACATATTTTTGCTGTAATAATTATTTAGCAATTTTTTTGGCTATATTTAATCTAATCATGCTAAAAGGACAGCTAGTTTTCCGTAATCAGATTTTAGCTTTTAATTCTGCTGCATTTTAAAAAGGGCGACAAGTGTACATTGTTTATCTATGTTTTAGCAACTTTATCAGCTGTGTTTCAATACAAGTTGTTAAAAGGGCAGTTATTAAACAGTAGTCAGATTTTAACTTCTTTTATGAATAATTTTTGTTTAGAAGATACTACTACGATAACTGATGCCTATTCTCAACCTCCTTCAATCCTGACAATCATCTTCTGCCAGGTTTTTTCACTCATTGATCTTTGGATTGACTGTTGCCATTCCGGTTTAGGACGCCCACTTTTTCTGCGCCTTATTGGTTGTCATTCTAGGACCTGCTTTGGTAATCTTTCGTCGTTTCTTCGTTGTACATGGCCGTACCATATAAGTTGTCTTTTAGTCATGTCATTCGTTATGCTTCCCTCTTTATTTTATAGTCTCATTTCTTATATGATCTGTTCTAGATGTTCTAATTGATTTTCTTACTGCATCCATCTCGACACTTTGCATTTTTGTTTTGATTTTTCTGTCACGCGACAAGTCTGTATTCCATACAACAGCGTGCTTTTCACTATTGGTTCATACATATATGTTAAGTTTTACATATTTTTTATCTCTCTGCTTCATTAAATACTGTTGAGATCCAATAACCTTTTTTGCTTTTACTATTCTTTTCTCCAGTTCTTTACAGTCTGTTCTTGTCTTACCAAATGTGGCACTTGATTTGCTTGAAATACATAAGTACTGTATATTGTCCACGTTCACTGTTAACCCCCACTTTTGGTATTCTTCCGTTAACTTTCTCTTCATATACTCTATATCTTTTTTATCATTAGCTAGAATTACATGGTCGTCAGCAAACTGTAGTGTGTATGTGGTAAATCATCCGTTAAGTTGTATTCCCATACCGTGTACATTGCATCTTACTTAGTTTTTTAGAGCTACTGCGATATATATTTTAAAAAAGAGTTGGATAGATACAACATCCTTGTCTTAAGCCCTTCGTTACCAGGAATTCTTTTGAGTCGATTTGCAATTTTAATTTTAGATTTTGTCCCTTTGTATAGTTCTTTTATGTATGTATGATTGATATAAGTTTTCTCTAAGTTTTCTACTGGAACGGTATCATATGCTTTTTGTAAGTCTAAAAAGGTAAGATGAGTCTTTATATTTGTAGCACTCCTTTACTCAATTACTGGTTTTAGACAAAACACTTATGACTACAAGATTTGCCTTCACGAAACCCACTTTGCTCATCTTCTTGTTCATGAAAATCATTCTCTATTAGATCTCTAAGAATCCTACCGTACAATCTACTTAGAGTACTGGTTACTGCAATTTCTCTGCAATTATTGCAATCCAGCTGGTTTCCTATTTTATATAATAAGGATATGAATGCAATTTTCAAATTATCAGGTACTGGATATCCGTTTATGCATTGATTGATAATATGTGAGATTTTCTTCCAGTGTACCTGATCCATATTTTAGCATTTCAGCGTATATTCCCCCAGGTCCGCTAGCTTTTCCGGATTTAAGCTTTTTAATATTATTTTTTATCATTTCTTTTTCAATGGTTACTTCCTCTTCATGTACTTCTATGTCTCTCCTCGGAGAGGCTGACAGGTATTCGGGTCTCTTTTTCGGCCGCAGTCCCTTGTAGTGTTCTTTCAATGGTTCGGTGTTGCTCTGCTGTTTTTATAATTTTTGCTGTAAAAACAAAATTGTCCATTTTGTGTTACTGGGGTTATATGTTTTGGCCGAATATTGGTTAAAAGTATATTAATTGTGTGTGTAGTGTCGAGCAATTTGGATAAAAGCAATATCTAAAAATTTGTTTTATCTAAACGTGAAATCGGATATATCGAAAGCTAGCCCCAATACAATTTGACTAAGAGCTTTATTAACATAAAAACAGTTTTGTCCAAGAGAAGTTTATTGTAAATCAGTACCGGTCAACCCAAAAAAAAACATTTTCTTTTATTTGTTAAATAAGAAAAATTTAGCACCTACAGTTTTTTAGCAGTGACATTTACTCAACTGGCAGTTGGTTAAATCAAACATATGACGTCGTCAATACCACCAAGTGGCCACACTGGTGGCGTAACTAATTTTTTACTATTTTGCAATAGAGCATTAAAAAAATATATTTTCACATAGCAGCTTTAACAGCTGTCAAAATAATGTCAACATATGGTAAAGGCTTCTTTCTATACCACATGGAATTTGGTTACGCCCCTTCGTGGATTTGTAGAGCGACTTTTTTTTATGTATGTTAGTGGGCCTATCTAAAAATCGCATTTTTGTGGGTTACGCTACTTTGTGGTTTTGGCGACGATGGGTTTGCCATAAAATGTAGGTGTCTAGTTCATATTTAATGAATTATTCAAAAAATTCAAAATTTTGTAATGTTTAAAGTAAGGTAGGTGGTCATTTTTGTATTTTTCTAGATTGTTTCTTGAATATAGGTGGTTCTTTTGGTTTGGATTAGACGCTTATTAAAATTTAATCAGGATTATTTTCGGACCTTTGTGTTTTTCCATTGTATTTTTTATTTTTTTAAATATTTCTCCTTTTATATATTTGATAATTTTTATGATTTTGTTTTTTATAAATATTAATCATTGTTCATAAGATACTTAAGGATAATTTTATAAAAGTGCTATAATATCATATTGATTAACCATGTTTGACAAAATTTGTAAAAGAATCGTTTTCTTAATAATTGTATTCTGGCCTGAAGATGGAAGCTATCCCGAAACCGGTCGCCGCAATTTATTAAACAGACTGTGGGAAAATAAAGACTTTAAAAAACTATCTAGCTATTCTAATAATTTTTTCAATTTTTTTTTGTTGATATTTTGTAGATAATTTGTTTTAAAATCTTAATACTTTATAATATTAAGCTTGATCCCAACTTGTACCAAACACCATTTACTAAAATGAAGTTTTTGTTTTTTTAAAAGTTAAACAACTTTAATTAGAGGTTAGGAAATTTGTTTAATACCAGCAGGACTACCAATAGGATTTTGAAAATTTAATTTTTATACAATAAGAATTGTACGAAAAAAAAAGGGTAATATTAAAAATGTTCAACTTTTGGTTAGAACAGTGTTAAGATATGGGCAAATACTTTTATTTTATTTGAAATTCACAGAACAGATATTAAATTAATTTTTATAAAATTTTAGAAAAGATAGTGTTTGACTAAACTTAAATGTGACAAGGGGGTATAGACAAAATAAATGGAACATAAGGGTGGTTTATTAAGGGTTGAAAATTATAAACAGAGGTACTTACATAGAGTAAAGTCGGGCAAAAGTACGCACCTAACTAATAAAATAATGCAGAAAGGTAAATTTTAAACCTAATAAAATTATATTTTGAAAATAACATTAACTGTTGTTTGCCTTCAAACTTTTAGCATCAGAAAGACTGATTGCTCCAATATATGGGGTAAAAATCCGCATGTGTGCGGGTATAAGTATGCATATATTTCATATGTTTTGCATGTTTTTATTAAATTAAAAGCACGTTTTGGTTTATTTTAAAAGAACTGAAGGTTTAATAGAAAAAAAACTCATATTTTTAAACAGAACAAAAACGAAACACTAACTTACTAATGGATACCAACTTATTTAGAATAAATAAAAACAAAGAATCTTCACAAACAAAATCAACATTAAGTTACAATAAACTTGAAAGTTTGAAAACTTGAATACTTGAATACTTGAAAACTTGAAAACTGGAAAACTGGAAAACTTAAAAACTTAAAAACTTAAAAACTTAAAAACTTAAAAACTTAAAAACTTAAAAACTTAAAAACTTAAAAACTTAAAAACTTAAAAACTTAAAAACTTAAAAACTTAAAAACTTAAAAACTTAAAAACTTAAAAACTTAAAAACTTAAAAACTTAAAAACTTAAAAACTTAAAAACTTAAAAACTTAAAAACTTAAAAACTTAAAAACTTAAAAACTTAAAAACTTAAAAACTTAAAAACTTAAAAACTTAAAAACTTAAAAACTTAAAAACTTAAAAACTTAAAAACTTAAAAACTTAAAAACTTAAAAACTTAAAAACTTAAAAACTTAAAAACTTAAAAACTTAAAAACTTAAAAACTTAAAAACTTAAAAACTTAAAAACTTAAAAACTTAAAAACTTAAAAACTTAAAAACTTAAAAACTTAAAAACTTAAAAACTTAAAAACTTAAAAACTTAAAAACTTAAAAACTTAAAAACTTAAAAACTTAAAAACTTAAAAACTTAAAAACTTAAAAACTTAAAAACTTAAAAACTTAAAAACTTAAAAACTTAAAAACTTAAAAACTTAAAAACTTAAAAACTTAAAAACTTAAAAACTTAAAAACTTAAAAACTTAAAAACTTAAAAACTTAAAAACTTAAAAACTTAAAAACTTAAAAACTTAAAAACTTAAAAACTTAAAAACTTAAAAACTTAAAAACTTAAAAACTTAAAAACTTAAAAACTTAAAAACTTAAAAACTTAAAAACTTAAAAACTTAAAAACTTAAAAACTTAAAAACTTAAAAACTTAAAAACTTAAAAACTTAAAAACTTAAAAACTTAAAAACTTAAAAACTTAAAAACTTAAAAACTTATTCATAAAACAATAATAAATATAGACTTAAATAACCATTCTATTTTATCCCGGTCTTAAAAGTGTCCCTATTCTTCACGTCTAGCCTTTGATGTTTGACCCGTCAGGGCCAAATCACACAAGCACAACTTTCATAAACGTTCAACTCAGTGGCGTATATACGGGGGGGGGGGGAGCTAAGGTTTTTTTAAATATTTTCCACATATTTCATGAATACAAACACAAAATAGCATAAAATACGGCCTTATGAGGTCTCGCCCCCCCCCCCGAAACTTTTTTCTATATACGCCACTGGTTCAACTTACAGCTAAAAACAAAGTTAGTAACTAGGTTTTCGGGTTGTTTTTCGCTTGTAGGACCTAAAACGAAAAAAATTATGCTAAAACATAATACTAAAGGGGTAAAAGTCCGCAAAGATGGGGTAAAAACCCGCGCGTATTTTTGCCACGATAAACTTACCCCACTGATTGATTCATAATTGACCGCTAGAAAAATTCTAATATTAAAAATTTTTACTAATCGTTTACACCGAATTATATACACATGAAACCTATTTAAATATCATAATAAACATTATACACTTTTAGTTTTACATAAATTTTCTATAACCTATTAATATCACGCCAAAAATTAGATAAAAAACGTGGTTTTTAAATTTTACTGCATGGCTGCTCGCTTTCACGGTTAAAACCAAACTAAACAGTGTTGCCACCTCGTTATCGTAGTCTGTCCCACACGGAGACACAAAATATCCCATATTTTCTTTAAAAATCCCTCTAATTTTTTTTAATATTAAAATCTGACGCTATCCAAAAATGAAAAATTCAAATTTAAAAAACAACAAAAAAATAAGAAAAATTACAGTATAATACACTATAATTGGTATATATTATATAATATATAAATATCTATCCATTTCAAACAAATAACTTCCTCCTGTCCTGTATAGATACGCTACCCACGGAATAGAATAGATAGAATAGCCTATTCTGAACATCAGTGTTGTGCTTTCGGGACGGGGAAGAACCCAATAAGTTTTTGTAATTCCCCGGTAATAAAAAGCCATTCTAATTTCAAAGCTTTTAAGTTCAACCTATTTTGGCAAAAAGGCTCTAGTATAATCGAATAATTAAATGAATCAATTTATTATTTTCAAAATAAAATTGGTTATATTTAGCAGCAAAGAGAATTGATTTGTATAGTACAGATTCAGGACAAAAGTCCCTCAAAAATAGCCTAATATCCCTCTGTCCCGCCTGGACCCTGAAAATCCCTCGAATCGGGATATATCCCTCGAAGCGGCAACACTGAAACTAAATATGTCCACACTATGTTTAGGGCGGTTGCACCACAGAAGAACTCTTCTGAGGTTGCACTCGTGGTGTGGCGGCGATACATGGATGCCAAGTTTATAGGATGTCTTATGTTACGAACCGGATTTTTACCCCGCTGCGTACTTTTGCCCGACTTTACTCTAACGTTTTAACAAATACTCGTATTAATATGCATTTCTCAGATTTTTATTTCATAATTTTTCGCCAAGGCTGTCCAAAATCGTTTGTAGATATATTAAAAACTAAAGCTTTTAAAATCATTATACAATTACTATTTGGTAAAACTTTATGTACCTTGTAACGAAATTACTCATTTCTATCTTTATTAGGTCGGGGTAATTTAGGTTAAGTTGTTTTACAAGTCTCCTAAAGCATGGGTAGGTCTAATTTTTCGTGTAAAACTCTCGTAATCCATCGGCCGTGAGTAGAAATTATAAGTTATTGACTCCAGATGCCGTGGGGGATATTCGTAGTTAATCGGGATCATTCGGAAATGATCGGTTTTCTTTGATCCCCACCTCTGACTTCGTGGGGGTTAGTCGAAATCATTCGGAAATGATCGGCTTTCTTTGGTCCCCACCTCTAATGGCGTGCGAATTAGTCGGAACCATTCGGAAAAAATCGGCTTTCTTTGGTTCCCCACCTCTAATGTCGTGGGGGTTAATCGGAGCCATTCGGAAAGGATCGGTTTTCTTCTGTTCCCCACCTCTGATTTCGTGGGGGTTAGTCGGAACCTTTCGGAAGTGATCGGCTTTCTTTGGCCTCCCACATTTGAAAAACGAGCACTTCCGAACAGAGGCTATTTAAGCAATCGACACATCGTGTTCGCTCCCTTTTTATCCGTCATCGCCCGCCGTAACGAGATTAAGTGCTAAAACTAAACTCGCGATATTTCTAGTGCACCAGTACCGAGACTGTCAAAAAGTATTTATTTTACGCTGTTCTTTATATTTAATGCAAAAATGTTTTCTTTTCCTGGGTAAATTGCAGACGGTTTTTCTAACCCATTTTATTAAATTCGAATCTCTCTAATCCCGGACCCCTACCTTGGAGGCCATACAGGTAGGCACACGTTCTTTAGAGCTGATTCCAAAGTTGGTAGATTTCCCAAAATCACCCTGATTTCCCGGACCTCTACCTTGGATGCCATACAGATAGGCACGCGTCCTCTAGGGTTGATTTCAAATTGCTATATTTCCCGGACCCCTACCTTGGATGCCATACAGGTAGGCACGCGTCTTGTTGATTTTTAGTTATTTTCCGGTCCAGAGAAAATGCAATTTTCTAGCTGGTGTAAATGGGCTTGAGCAAAAGGAAAATTGTATTTTCCAGTTTGACCCGTTTTGCTAATCCCGAACCACCCTAACTCCCCGACCCCTACCTTGGATGCCATACAGGTAGGCACGCGTTCTTTAGGGTAGGTCCCAAAGTTGGTAAAATCCCCAAATCACCCTACTCCCGGACCCCTACCTTGGATGCCATACAGGTAGGCACGCGTCTTGTCGGGTTGATTTAAAGCTAAAGTCCCGGTTAGAAAACGATGCAATTTACCACCGCTCCGTACAATGAAACGGAGAAGTCAACTGTAGATTCTTGAGACCCGTTTTCTTGAACTAAAACCACTCTAATCCCGGACCCCTATCTTGGATGCCATACAGGTAGGCACGCGTTCTTTAGAGTTGGTTTCAAAATTGATAATTTCCCAAATCACCCTGATTTCCCGGACCCCTACCTTGGATGCCATACAGGTAGGCACGCGTCTTCCAGGGTTGATTTCAAATTGGTATATTTCCCAGACCCCTACCTTGGATGCCATACAGGTAGGCACGCGTCTTTTTCCTGATTTTGCCCGGTTAAAATAATGTGCACTTTCCTCCTGGGTACAAGATAATTCGAAGGAAAACTGCACATTTCATCTTTAACCCGTTTCTTAGACTCAAACCACTCTAATCCCGGACCCCTGTCTTGGATGCCATACAGGCAGGCACGCGTTTTTAGGGTTGGTTTCAAAGTTGGTAATTCGCCAAATCACCCTGTTTTCCCGGACCCCTACCTTGGATGCCATACAGGTAGGCACGCGTCTTTTTCCTGATTTTGCCCGTTTAAAATAATGTGCACTTTTCTCCTGGGTACACGATAATTCGAAGGAAAACTGCACATTTCATCTTTAACCCGTTTCTTAGACTCAAACCACTCTAATCCCGGACCCCTGTCTTGGATGCCATACAGGCAGGCACGCGTTCTTTATGGTTGGTGTCAAAGTTGGTAATTCGCCAAATCACCCTGTTTTCCCGGACCCCTACCTTGGATGCCATACAGGTAGGCACGCGCCTTATACAGGGTTGATTTTAAGCATATTCCCGGACTAAAGAATCTACATTTTAACTAGGACCAAACCGAGTAATAAAAGTGGTATTTGAGTTATAGAATAGCCAACGGACATGTAAATCCGTTATATACCGTTTCGTGAAAGAATTATCGAATTGTTCTTTGCTGGAACTTTGAAAGGTATTCAATTGTGTCAAATTAAGACAAAGAAACCGCCTGTGCTTTGGGAATCCTGTTTAATTTGTTTAGAGTAAGAAAGTAATTAAAATTTGATTCTTGTAGCAAGGTTAGACAAATAAAAGTGGTACATTTTAGTTAAATTGCCTAAACATTAATTTTCCAACCATTCCATGAACCCGTTTTCTCGACTGTCTAAAAGCTAGTCGTACTGGCCCGTGGAGGCTCTAAGCTCCCTTATTTCTTAGAGTGGCGCCCAAGATTCCGTCCGAAAGGGTGAAATATTGAGTGTCAAATGTAAAAGACCGAAGTTTGGCAACCCCGAACTAGGTCTCTTTACAACCTATGTGTATAATTTCAAACGCTTAAAAAAATACCCTTAGATTACATTTATGTTGTGTAAACCACTTTGTCCCATTAAAGTTTAGTAAAACACTATTTTTGCTATCAGCAGTTGCGCCAATTTTAAAGCCGTTTCTACCCAAAAGTTGTTACGAATAAAATTACATTTTTTTCCGTAACGCGTTTTTGCTAAATGAATTAATATTTGCTTTAAAAAAATAACCTCTAGCGACACCTTACGTGAGAGAGTTTAATTAGAATATTTTGCAAATTTTATCCGGTGATTTGCACGCTACACTCTCTGTAGTCAGGTTAAGCTCAAGATTATTGATTTTATGCAAAGAACTAACTGCTGGGGAAGAGGTTCATTTTGAATTAGTTTCAGTTTCAGAATAGGATCGAGTGAGTTGTCTGTCCTTTTTTTGTCATTCGGGTCAAACAGGGATAGAAAGAATTTTCTGGTTGTTCAACTTACGTACGACCGTGATTGCGTAATAGGCCGCCGTGTTGTATTTTAACCTAAAAAGCTTTGTTTTGCAAAGACTCTTAAATATTGTTCATACTCGTCTTAGTCTTTTGTTTTTGATTAGTCTTTGTTCTTTGATTCGTCTTAGCTGTCTTAAACAAAATCGGCTGTTCATACTCGTCTTTTGTTTTTGATTAGTCTTAGTCATAACCCACTGAAAAAAAAATTCAATTTCAATAAAAAGGCCCCTTTTCAAAAGTCATTTTCTACACAAAACAAACTTATTTAACCTAATCTGTGCACGAAACACAGACATGAAAGAACAAAAGCAAAAAAGAAAATAAAAACAAATAAAATTTTGAGGTTATGTTAAGATTTTCTGTTAAAAACATGACTAATGGCGGTAAATTCAAAATTTCGGCCGCGCGCTTGCGCTCTTCGGACGCCCTGTAAAAAAAACAACAAATATCAGCTGATGTCTGTCACTCGTCTTAGTCGTTGTCCTAAGGATTGAAAGTTGGCAACTCTTAAGACAAAGACTAATCAAAAACAAAAGCAAAAGCATTGTATGAACACTCCCATAAGAAACAGTGGCTTTAACTTTCTTATGACAAGACATATGACTAAACCAAGACAAAAGACTAGACAAAAGACGAGTATGAACGATCCATGAGATTAGAAATAAAATTTCGGACTTCCATTGTCTTTATTTATTTTAAAACACGACGTTTCGGTTAGTAAGTATCTCTAACCGTTATCAAGTGTACACTTTACTAACCGAAACGTCGTGTTTTAAAATAAATAAAGACAATGGAAGTCCGAAATTTTATTTCTACACAATCATTGTCTACGAGTTTCAAACAAAGACTCTGAGATTGTTTACTAATTTATTTACCTATAAAACAATAAACATAAGTTTTTTGTAATTTAAATAAAGTGACTTAAAATTATTCAGTCAGTTTTAGTCTTTTTAATGAATACGGATTTGTGTTATTCATTTTCTGGAGAATAAAAATTTTGGGGTTTTGAGGAATCTGATTGGTCAGTGATTGCTATGCACTTTGGGAGATTGAGAGGAATTTTACAAAAATCGGCCCTTTCTGTTCGAGATCTTTGTCGAGAAACAAGGTATTTTAATTATGTTATACACTTAAAAAAAAAATTTTATTCATCAAGCATGGCTTGAAATTTTCTTTATAGGATAAATTAGAACTTTGCTCTAATTTTAATTAATGGTAATATGAAATTCAATTGCATATACCAGATTTTTATTTTTAATTAGGTTAATATGTTATAACATAAATATATTTTTATAAAAAAAATTTCTTTGCCGAGGAAATGTTACAATTTTTCTTTATGTCTTTAACAGACAATTATCTCTCTATTTAGACTACTTAATTTTTTTATAAAATTTTGATTAGTTTTATATTTTTTCGTTTTATGGTTCGAACTATGTTCGACAAAATATTTATATATTGGCTATATGGTATTTTGGTTATAGTTTATTTATAATGGGTTCACAATGTTGTGCCTACATGGGATTTCTAGAATCCAGATTATGATTTTAAGCTAGTAATTAATCCTGCATCTCGCTCTCATTTCTTTTTTGGATAGCTTGGTACCAATTAACAATAGTCACTACGACATGACCATATGGTTAAATTTGAGGTTATAGGTATCATAAGCACCTTTGGTTGAAATAGAGTTAGACAGGTTAATACAGCTAAAATTTTATATAGCTATTGCCGATAGCTGGTTTGTTTTTTTTATATAGTTTTTTTTATAACCAAAATACACATTTTTGTTTTTTTTTATAAACTTAGGTGATGATTTGTGTCCCGAAAAGATAAATAATTTGGTGTGAATAGACTAAAGTTTTATTTGGTAATTCTACAGAATTACTGTACAGTATGTACAAATTTTGATGAAACTTTAGAATATTTATATAGAGTGTTTTGACGGACCTGATCAGAAAATAAAGTTTTTTTGTTTTTATCGGTGGAAAATGATTGAAACCATAGTTGTAATTTAAAGATTACTTCAAGTATACTGAATCTAACATTTCCTGGGTTAAGATTGTTTTGTTTTTATGTTATTTTTGCTCTAACCTAAATTCTCGACAAAACTATTACAACATATGTAAATATTTTTTTTCACTATTGTACATCAAAAGAAACAAGGTTCTAAAAAGGAAGTATGTCTCTTTTAAGTTATATATGAACAGTCAAATCTATAATTTTATTAATATCATTATTTTACTACCTTTTTAAGAAACTGAGTTTCAACAAAAAATTTATATTTTTTTTCTTGTTTATATTTGATCATTTGATTTTTATTTGTTCTTCTTTCTTCTGTTTGTAAACAAAAAGTAATCCTGATCTTTTATTTCGTTCCTGCATTGATACATTGGTAACATGGTGATAGTAAGGAAAATCTGTCACCATTGTTGTTAATTGTGTCAAAGTAAATAGAGGTCTATTATCATTTCAAAAATAGAAAATTGACAATATTTTTCTTAAAAGAACCTCACGACCCTAAATAGCTCTACCTAGCCGAGGTAAATTTGGGGTATATTAAAACAAGATTAAGAATATACAAAAAGTTATATTATATGAAAAAAACTCTAGTTTAATTATAACAAAGTTGAACCTTTTTGATATACTCTTTTTTTTCTCATGCAGTGCCCATCCCCATTGGCGTTTGGCTATTATTGACCATTGGCTTAACCTTTATTAGACAATAGACAATAGACAATTTCAAGAAAATCGCAAAATACTGATATTTAGGACTTTTGGGGCCTTACATCTAGCGAAGCTCAAGGGTCGTTTTGGCGGAGAGAGCAGATACGAGCATAATTATATAAAAATCCAGCTTGCAGCTATTGTTTTCCAAGTTTAAGGGTTTTTTCACCTAATATGACTGGGCTATCACTCAATAACCGATTACTGATAAACGATGCATGATTGAAATATTATGCATGAATGAAATATTCGGCATAATTCGATTTATTGTTTTGCCAATCTGCAAGATACGACTTTATAACGAAATACATAAACTCTACAAATCAAGTCACTTTCGCATGAAATTCACATGTTGTGCACGCTAGTTAAAGTTTAACATTTAATTACCTATAACGGATTTTCTTTGGTAAACTACGTCTTAAATTCTTATTACTCCCCTCCTGTCATTCCCCCCACCCTTTTCAAAAACCATATTCGCAGAATTTTATCAAATAAAGGGCGATTTCCAAAGTTCTCTCTGCATACGCTTTCAGATTTTTTTCCATGACCATTTTACTAGTCCTCCCCCATCTCTCCCTCTCTCCTCCCCTCCTTCCTTATTAGTAATAGTTATAGCTATAACTTTCACACATATAAACCGATTTCATAAGTTCTTTCTGCACATGCGTTAAAACTGTTTTTCCAACATCATTTTACTAGTTTCCCCCTCACTCTCCTTCTCTTCTCTCCACCCTCCTTATTAGTAATAGTTGTAGCTATACCTTTCATAAATATAGAGCGATTTCAAAATTTTTTTCACCACACACTTTAAGATTTTTTTCGACACCATTTTACTAGTTTCCTCCTCCCTCTCTCCTCCCCCTATCTTCACTCAATGGAAGGTAACACTGTTCGCGTCCGTAGAAAATCTACACGTACTTTTTGGGTAAAGCTAAATGAATGGTAAATGCATAGTCCTTTTTATAGGGTTGAATCAGAATTAAACCTAAAGTTGAAATTAAAAAAAAATTAAATAAAAAAAACAGCCAACTGCTAAATTTACCTGTAACTAATAATCGCAGTTGCGTACAAAATTACCCAAAAACCTGATTCATGAAAATACAAAACTGTATAATTTCGTAAGTGCGCTTTGGGCATCAAAACTAAAAGTTGAAACATTTCGTACATTATTATAGGTATAGTTATCAATTTTATACCCAACTGCGACTAGTAGTTACAAGTAAATTTAGCAGTTGGATGTTTTTTTTATTTATTTAACTTTTTTTATTATTTAATTAAAATAAATCACGTTTTGTCCGCCTAAACATTGAATTATGTTATGTTGCTCTATCGTCCCTGCAGTTTTTACATTTCCAAATCCTGCCTCTCCGATAACGTATAGAATAAGCACAATTTGAGACAAAACCGCGTATGCCTTTAACTTTTTCAAACACGAATCGAAACGTTTTTAAACATTCACAAAATGAAAAAACTTCTGAAATACCTGTGTTCATTTAGCGCTCTGTCCGAAACTAATATATTTTTAGCTAAAAAACGTTCAAGAGAGCAAATTTAAAATTGGAAAGCTTTCTATCAGACGCGGATGTACGGGAGGGGAAAAAGAGGAAATTCCCCTCCCCTAAATTTTAAATTATATGTAGTTTTGATTTAAAAAAATCCACAAAAAATGTACGTTGTAAAATGGGCACACAGTGAACGAAGGAGACAGAATTTGAAAGCTTGTAGTGTGTCGGCTACAGTGATTATTTAAAAAGAAAACGTGTCACTTCATGATTAAAGCAACAGATTTTCCACAATTGCTCATAGGACCCAAACGGTCAATTTGACGTCAGGAACTTTCAAGATTTCCCATGCGGATCCCCTTACAAGGGGGTTGAAAAGAAAGGAAAAGAAAAAAATATATATACCCTGCAAGATATTTGCAGGATGACAAATCTAAAAAACATTTAATTTATTTTTTTATTTATTTGTTAGGAAAAAATGACTTACAGAATAATTTTCACATACAAGGCAGTGGCGTATATAGAAAAAAGTTTCGGGGGGGGCCCAAGACAGTTTCGGGGGGGGGGGGGGGGGGCGAGACCTCATAAAGCCGTATTTTATGCTATTTTATGTTTGTATTTATGAAATATGTGGAAAATATCTAAAAAAAAACTTAGCTTCGGGGGGGGGGGGGGCCCGGGCCCGTATATACGCCACTGTTACAAGGTGAGGTGCTACCTAAACTTAACTTACTACTACTATGTCGGTTTAGAACGTTTTGCTACGTTGTCCGACGCCTATTCTACCGTCCTTAGTAAAACCCACCTATCTACGTTTTCATTTATTTCGAGAAAAGCGAGTTTAAAGTGTAAATGCTTGCCAAGAGTTAGTAATATATTTTTTTTGTTGGTAAATGCTTATGGGTTTCTAATAGCAATATCTAAGTAATAAAACAACAAAAAGTTACAAATTATTACCTATTTAAAGCCATTTTCGGTCCTAACTCATTTTTGATTTTTTTGCAGATAGGTGGGTCTTACTTAGGACGGCAGTATTATTCTCGACCCCCTTCGATCCTGACAATCATCTTCCGTCAGGTTTTTTTGACTCATTGATCTTTGAATTGACTGTTACCATTCCAGTTTAGGACGCCCTCTTTTTCTGCGCCCTATTGGTTGCCATTCTAGGACCTACATTGCTAATCCTTCATCGTTCATCCGTTGTACATGGCCGTACCATATCAGCTGTCTTTTAGTAATGTCATCCGTTATGCTTCCCTCGATTCCCATTTTTGTTTAATGATCTCATTTCTTATATGATCTCTTCTAGATATTTTCATTGATCTTCTTTTTGCATCCATTTCGACACTTTCCATTTTTGCTTTGTATTTTTCTGTTACGCGACAAGTCTCTATTCCATACAACAGCGTACTTTTCATTCTTTTTTATCTCCCTGCTCCATAAAAAACTGTTAAGACAACCAATAACGTTATTTGCTTTTACTATTCTTTTTTCCAGTTCTCTACAGTCTGTTCCTATCTTATCAAATGTGACACCCAAGTATACATTGTCTCGTTCTAACGCACTTGATTCGTTTCCAATACATAAGTACTGTGTCTTGTCCACGTTTACTGGTAACCCCCACTTTTGGTGTTCTTCCGTTAACTTTCTTATCATATACTCCATGTCTTCTTTATCATTAGCTACAATTACTTGGTCGTCAGCAAGCTGTAGTGTGTATATGGTAAATCGGTCGTTAGGTTGTATTCCCATGCCGTGTACTTTACGTTTCCAGTTTTCTAGAGCTGCTGCGACATATATTTTAAAAAGAGTTGGATAAATACAACATCCCTGTTTTAAGCCCCTCGTACCAGAAATTCTGTTGAAAGTCGTATTTCAATTTTAATTTTAGATTTTCACCCTTTGTATAGTTTTATATATTTATGATTAATATTAGTTTGTTCCAACAGTGTCCATAATTTTCAACTGAAACGTATCATATGCTTTTTGTAGGTCCACAAAGGTAACATGAGTCTCTATATTTCTGGCACTCCTTTTCTCAATTACATCGATATATCTTATACATGAAATTAATCTTTAAATAACTAGTTCTGATTGTAGAATAATATTGCAGAGGTCGCGTAGACTACAATTACATATATCTATTTTAAACGATATAAGGTTGGCGTATTCGCAGATTTGATATAAAAAATCCTAAATTTTAGTCTTTCCAAAATTTGAATGTCATATAATATTAGACATTACTTTTGTAAGGTTGATTTTAATTTTTGACTAATGCCAAACCTATTAAATTTTTTGAGCAATATTTGTGGGTCGAGTCGGTCAAAGGCTTTTGTAAAATGAGTGTATATTACATCAATTTGTTGCCCGAGGTTGATTGCTTCGGATATATCTTGAGTAATCTTAGTAAGATTTGTAATTTTGGATCTACCCTTTATAACTGTTTTGTAATGAGAGGACCAATTTTCTTATGTATCAGTATTTCAAAAACTATAAGTAGATTGGCCTATAATTTGTGATATCTTTAAATAAACATATTTCAAGCTATGTGGATAATTCCCAGGGGTGGTTGCGGGTTACTTTTTATGATTTCATGGAAAACTCAATACAATTTCAATCGCCTACCCAGAAATATGTTCTAGGGAGGGGGGTTGAGACCCTATATTGCTGTATTTTATGCTATTTTTATGAGCCTGGGCACCGACCCCCCCCCCCCCTGGGTGCGCCCATGCAATTTTAAGTTACACGTTAGTTAGTTATCTCTAATCTATTTAAATTAATAACTTTAGGTCTCGGCAGCTTTGTACATCTATAGTGGAACTTAAATTCTCCGGGATGGTAAGCAGAAACAAAAATATTGTAGAGTTGGTATGCTTTTATAGGTTTTAAGGGTGAAAAATCCAAAAAAATACATTTAAGATCATGTGGATACTTCCCTGTGGTAGTAGGGGGCGAAAATCCCCTATTTAAGGTGTTTTTTATGGCGCAATCCATACAGTTTTTATATAAAGAGATTAGTTGCCTATTAATTAATTTTTTGTTTGAGTTGATCAATAGTGGAACTCTATATTTGAAATATAATTTCCCTACCATTATATCGGAACCGCAGATCTAACTAATGACCAGTGGAGAAATTTTACTTAAAATATTTTAAAATTTGATCATTGTTTAATAAATAATTTAAGTATCAATAAGCCCCAAAAGGAATTCACCAAAGACTTGAATTCTAACTAGAAATTAATACCCGTTATGTATGTATTCGTGCTCAAACCAGGATCCGGTGAATGGGGGATGCGTAGGCCGGCCCGCGCCACGTTTTAATGGACCTAAATTCTGTGTTCATGTTTTTTTTTTTTTTTTTTTTTTTTTTTTTTTTAGAAAGAGAGGACGACATGTCCTTATAGAATTTTACAGTACATAGAATCTGCACCTAACTGCGATTGTGCTGCTAAGCGGAACTTGCGAGGATCGATGCCGCCCGCACCCCGTGATGCCACCCGCGTTGGCTGTTAAAGCACTTCATGTGCACTTTAAACTAGTGCACTGGGACAAGTTGGCGTTATCGTTTGGGCCGTATTGTCACGGATCATTTTGTTAGGTGATCCGTGGTATTGTTTTGATTTCGACGATTTCGTAGTTCGGTGGACCTCAATATAATAAAAAAGAGTCATTAGAAAATATTTTTATTTATAAAATGTATTGTTTGTTTTGTTAGAATGGCAACCAATAGGGCGCAGAAAAAGAGGGCCTCCTAAACTAGAATGGCAACAGTCAATCCAAAGATCAATGAGTCAAAAAAATCTGACAGAGGATGATTGTCAGGATCGAAGGAGGTGGAGAATAGGCGTCGGACAACGTAGAAAAACGTTCTAAACCGACATAGTAGTAGTATTGTTGTTTTGTTCACGTGC
This sequence comes from Aspidapion aeneum, assembly GCA_963576565.1. Classification (NCBI taxonomy): domain Eukaryota; kingdom Metazoa; phylum Arthropoda; class Insecta; order Coleoptera; family Brentidae; genus Aspidapion; species Aspidapion aeneum. Next base: position 46,107,408 of record OY755039.1, on the reverse strand, counting down.
TTTTTTGCTTACGCGCTATTTTGCCCATGTGATATTTTGCCCTGAATTTCTTTGGCTGCGCTACTTTGTCCTGCGCTATATAAAATCAACGCCTATTTTTATCGAAACATGTATTACATGTACCGCGTGGCCAGCCTTCTATCTACGGGTAGGATTTTTGTCAGAGCCATAAGGATTGCATGGAGGAACAGACCAACGTTGCAAGTTTAGCGAAAATATCAGTATAATCCGCTATTTGATTCGCGAAAGGTCCACTTTTCAGTTTTATGTAAGTGCATTTATCAAACGGAGTGATAAACAACTGAGGGTACAAACGTAAGTTGGGTTGAGTTTAGGTTGGCTGGTTCACCACTTACACCACTCATTCGAGAAATACCAAAATTTTGAGATAAGAAATTGAATAACGTAATTGTAAAGTTCATTGAAAGAAAATCAGAAAAAACGATGCATATAAAATATCTAAAGTGCACCTACCTTAGTTTTCATCAAGTTGCAGTCGTTTGTTTTGGTCGCTTGGAAGATAGGAAAAACGGGAAAATTGTAGCACTCACGGAGTTTCTTGTGCTTCTTGTCGGTTTCCCGATTGCGACTCCTCGCGCAGACTCGCGCTTGTCTCGGTGCGGGGATAAGTCATATGCATATACCCCGCGAAATTTGAAATGAAAAATAATATTAAAATATAAAGATAGCCAAAAGCTGGCAAATAATTCTTGCACCAACATTTTCCGGCCACCAAAACACGTGTGTTTTTAGTAAGGATACGAAAAAAATAAAAACTATATCTAAATATCCAAATCGTGCAAGTATGCACGAAAATTTACCTTAATTCTAGTAAATTACAAAAAGAAAAAAAATTATATATAAAGAAAAGAAAATAAAAAATTTTGGGCAAAATTTTGAAAAATTTACTTGTGTTCTACCCCCGGCAGGGGCAGGACACATAACTTGACCACTGGTCTTCGATAAGTACCAGTAGCGGTTTTTACTGTCACGACGCGAGTAAGCCCTGGATGTAGCGCTACAACACGTCCGAGCGACCACTGCATAGGTGGTTTTTGCCCGTTCTTAATAACGACTAAAGTGTTGACTTTTATGTCATTGCATTTTTCAGTCCACTTAACACGTTGTTAAAGTGTGTTTAAATATTCTAAACGCCGCTTTTTCCAAAAGTCAGCTTGAAGTCTTTGGACAAGCTGCCAGCGAGACAAAGTGTTAAGCTTGAGGTCGGAAAAACCAGGTTCTCGTATAGAATTTAAAGGCTCCAATGTTAGAAAATGACCTGGTGTCAGCGGAATTAGGTCATTTGGATCTAGACTTTGAGCATAGAGAGGTCTACTATTGAGTAAAGCCTCAACAAGCCAAACAAGAAGGTAGTAAATTCCTCATATGTAAGGCGCTGCTCGCCTACAACACGTTTGAGGTGAGCCTTGGTGGATTTTACTCCAGCGTCGGCTAAACCGTTTAAGTGAGGACTTCCAGGGCTAGAAAAATGCCACGAAATGCTTAAGCTTTCACATGCTTCCTTTGAGTAGGTTTGAAGTAACCTATCTGCACCGACAAAGGCGGTACCGTTATCAGAATAAACGTGTGATATCCTTCCACGTCTGGAGACAAACCTTTTAAAGGCCGCAAGAAATGTATCTGTTGAAAGATCGGAAGTTAATTGCAGCACAAACGCAAACAAGAATATAGCCTTTATAGGGTTTGGCACCTCGGTGTCTTGACATTAAGATATCAAACAGTCCGCAATAGTCCACGGCAACATGGGAAAATGGTTTTAACTGGGAAATCCTTTGAGGAGGTAAATCTCCCATAAATTGCACAGCTGGTTTTGGATGAAGTCTGAAGCATAAGATACAATGAGAAACTACCTTTTCAATAGCGTATCGAGCAGACAGCATCCAAAATTGCTGCCTTAGCAGATAATGTAGGGTTTTGAGACCTGGATGAACGTATTTTGAATGTGTATATTCGATAATTATTGTAGTAAGCCGGTGTGAACGTGGCAAGAGCAACGGATGCTTAGCAGAATAAGAAAGTTCAGAAGCATGCTTAATGCGACCGCCTACTCGGAGACAGTCTTGTTGGTCCAGGAATAATGAAAGTTTACGAAAGGGTTTTGGAAGCAACTTGTTTGTTTTAAATTTTGAAATAAGATCTAAAAATACTGTACGTTGGACATGGCGGACAAGAACAATCATGGAATTCTGCAGTTCCTTTTCCGTTACCAAATGATCTGAGTAATATATTTTCGAAATTGGTCTAAGCGTGTAGGAAATGATTCGTTGTATTTTCGTGAGAGTAGAATGTTTATTCAAAAGAACATCGATCTCATGTGGGTCTGGCATGACCGTGAGAAATGTCTTGCGTTCTTCCAAATCATCCCTGTCGCAAAGATCTGGAAGGCTTAGAAAGGGTGGACCTTTCCACCACATGTCATGGTGAACAAGTTGGTTAGGTGTAAGTCCACGAGAAGCACAATCCGCTGGGTTTTCAGCAGACGGAACATAGTGCCATACATGAGTGGGTAAAGTTTCTTGGATTTTGCAAACACGATTAGCGACGAATGTAACTCATCTATGGGGAGAATCAGATAACCAGCGCAAGACCACTTGTGAGTCAGACAACGCCCAAATTTTATTAAACACCAAAGTTTCAGCGTAACTTGCTTGAATGAAAGAGATAAAATCACACAGTAGGGTAGCGCCCAAGAGTTCCAGTCTTCGGAGACTAACCGTGCAACTTTAGATTTTGCCATAACAAGAAAAGTAAACAGCTCGCCAGAAGATGCTTCAATACGAAGGTAGACTGTGGCTGCATAACCAACCATTGAAGCGTCGGAAAATCCGTGTAATTCTATGCGAGTAGGTTTGTCTATTGTAAGACGTCTAGGTAAAAGAAGATTAGAAAGTTCGGGAAGCTCCATGCGAAACTGATTCCAAGTATTTATAATATGAAGGGGCGGAAGAGAGTCCCACTCTATCTTTTGCTTCCATAAATCTTGCATCAGATGCTTGGCCAGTAAGGACACTGGAGAACAGAAACCTAATGGGTCAAATATTTTCATTATTTGAGAAAGGATTCCACATTTAGTGCAAGGGTTATCGTCAGGTATAACAAGATATGTAAATGAATCTGTCACTGGATTCCATTGGAGACCAAGCACCTTGATAAAATTAGACTCTGCTTTGTCGAAAGAAATAGACATTTGTGTGTCCGTCTCTGGAAATGATGAAATAAGTTCTGGTTTGTTACTTGCCCATTTTTTGAGCTCGAAACCACCACGACGTAATAGTGAAATAAGTTCTTGCTGTAGATCTATGGCCGAAAGCATGGAATTGTGGCCGCTTAAAACGTCATCGACGTAGACGTCTTTTAACAGAACTCTAGAAGCATTAGGAAAGTTTTTAGACTCTAATCTAGCCAATTCCTGTAGAGTACGTATACAGTTCTGAGAGAGTAGAATAGAATAGATTAGAATATCACTTTATTGCCAACAAGCTTGTAAAATCTACAATGTAATTCTTACAAAAAAGCAACGTCAAGAAAAAAAGACCAGAAATCCTACAGCACTCCAGTACAGAGAAACTCATCCTCCAAAGTGCTGCAACATTCCAAGGTTCACAAGTTACTTGTGTCATTACAGTGTAGTAAAATATTGGTAAAATTCAAGTGCTTTTCATTCAAATACAAAAATGTTAAAACCAATGCACAGACAAAAATGTTAAAATGGCATTGTTGAAATGCCAAAGTGACACTAAGAACAAAATTAAAAAACCACAAAATGCAGTTAAACTTAAAATTAGCTTTAACATTACCTAAAAATCAAAAATTAAAATTGTACAAAACTTCTTCCAGCAGAAAATTATTGACTAGTTTTTTAAATTTCTCAAGGTTGTTCTCCCTTTTGAGAGTTTTAGGAAGCCTGTGAAAAGCCTTAACTGCCATATACTCAGGACCCCGCTCAAAAAATGATGTTTTGTGTTTGGGTATTGCTAGGCCTTCTCTGTTTCTTGTAATAATGTGCATTTGGTCACCATAAGAATCTCTGTTTTGAGGAAATAAATGAAATTTTTTTTTTACAAAAGTTACCAAATGCAGAAAATACAGAGAAGGAACAGTCAAAATTTTTAAGTTCCTGAAGTGAGGTTTGCAGGTAGCCCTTGGGTGTATTCCTAAAATAGCCCTTATTATTCGCTTCTGTGCTACAAATATTTTGATTGCATCGCTAGATGAACCCCAAAATATAATGCCATAACTGATTATGCTTTGAATACAAGCAAAATAGTACACTCTAAAACTATCCACTGTTATAACCTATCTTAACCTTCTTGTAACTGCACTTGCACCATTTAATTTTGAATGTAAACTATTAATGTGAAATTCCCAGTTTAATAGTGGATCTATGATTACCCCCAAAAGTTTTACTTTTTCGGTGTTTTCTATTGATTTGTGATTTATTCTTACTAATAGAGATTCTTTAGGTTGACCATTTTTACTAAATTTAATTAAAGCTGTCTTTTGTACATTTAGACTTAAATTGTTTTCATTACACCAGGCCGCCATCTCCTCCGCTGCATGTGTGCACCTCCCCGAGAGACCAGTTAGGGTAAGATCTGCCTCCCCACATGATGTATCATCTGCGAACTGGGCCAACATGAGAGCATCTACTCTCTCGGAGAGATCACCCACATACAGCAGGAAAAGAAGCGGTCCTAGGATTGATCCCTGTGGGACACCCTGTTTGATTTCGGACCATTCTGAAAAAAAATTTTGGTTATTGTTTTGAATACAAACTATCTGCTTTCTGTTATTTAGATAGGATTCCAACAATTTTAAAACAACACCTCTGATCCCCAGACGTTCCAATTTACTCAACAATAATCTAAAGTTCACTGTGTCAAATGCCTTCGAGAGGTCAAAGTATAATCCTGCTGTGTGTTTCCCTTGATCAATATTTTTCATTACAAACTTTAAAAATTCATAAATTGCAAGCTCTGTTGACTTTTTCTTCCTGAATCCATACTGATTGTCTTTTAGTAACTTTTGCTTTTCTATAAAATCTATAAGCCGATTATACAATGCCCTCTCAAAGACCTTAGACACAGAAGGCAACAATGATATGGGCCTGTAATTAGCTGCATTTTTTTATCACCGTTTTTGTAAATTGGCTGAATTTTGGCCTCCTTTAGTTTTGCTGGAAAAAAGCCGACCGTAAAACTTTCATTTATTAGATAAGAGAGTATGTCACTCACCTCATTTGCGACTGCTTTAAGAATAGCAAGAGGAATTTCGTCCATTCCATTTGAAAATTTGTTTGGAAAACTTTGAATAATATTAAAAATTTCAACTGGTATAGTTGGTTGCAAAAATATGGATTGAGGATGATAAGGAATAGTTGTTTCAAAAGTTTTATCAGTAAAGGGAAGGTCAAACTGCTTTTTAAAAATTGATGCTACAGTTTCTGAGTCATTTATTTCTGTTTCATTCTGCTGTAAGGTAATTCTCCCTCCCATTGTTTCTTTATTTGTCTCTTTTTTAAAAATTTTCCAAATTGTTTTTCCCTTATTTTTAGAATTACATATTAGGTTCTCGTTAGTTTGCTTTTTTAAGTCACACAAGTATTTTTTATATATTTTTTTCTCAGTTTTATATTTTGTGTAGTTTTCATGTGTACTGATAATTTTGTAATTTACATAAAGATCTTTTATATATGCTTTATACTTTTTTGTTTCTTGATTTATCCATGAATCTGGTTTTTTTATAGTAGTCGTTTTTAATGGAAAAGACAAGTCAAAATGATAATACAGTATGTTATTAAAACAGTTAAATTTTTCCTCAGGATTTTGTAAGACAAATACCTCTTCCCAGTTTTTAGCAGCCATTGTCTGCTTAAATTTAGTGATGTTTTCATCAGAATAAAATCTTTTCTTTATTAGTTGTGTTTTTTTTTTGGTTTGTATGATTTATTGGAATTTTTAAAATGCAAGGTAGATGGAAGTAGGTTGGAATGGGATCGGTTTCAGGGAATCTCCATAAGATATTCTGATATCGTGTGTGCTCAGGTGTGACAAGAATTTGTCGAAACATTTTAACAACATCTGCAGTAAACACTACAGCATGATATCGGAATTTCAGAAGTATTTCGCGGACATCAGATTGAAGTTTAGCACCTGCGCACAATGTATCATTTAAAGATAAACCCCTAGGACCCTTTTGTGAAGCATCAATAACGCAGCGAATTTTTCCCCTATTGAAAACACTATGGTGGGGAATGAAATATGAACAGTCTAAGATTTCTTTGGAACTAGGTGTAGGGACTGGAATCATGTGATTTGATAATATGTATTCCTTCATGAAGTCTTTGTATGCTTCATAATGCACAGGGTCTTTAAGAATTCGGAATTCGAGCGATTTAAACCTTTTTACTGCAATAGGATAAGTATCACCTAAAGTAGGCTCTGTGTTAACGAAAGGTAATGAAACTATGAATCTGCCTGATTCGTTACGAGATACTGTGTCCGAAAAGATTTTTTCACATAGAATATCTTTAGGGCTGCTGTGAACTTTATGTGGGACTTGTTCTATTTCCCAAAATTTCTCTAAACAAACTTCTAATGGCGGTTCTAAAGATGTATAACAGCTAACGACTGTACTTGGCTTGGATTGAGTCGAAGCGTCTACCTTACCAATCAAGACGTAACCGAAAACACTGTTAAGAGCGCTAGCTTGCCCTTTTTGACCATGGATGACCCCATTTCTTAAAATCTGAGGAAATAATTCACAACCGAGTAAAATATCTATGGGGCTAGGTATGTTGAAAGTTTGGTCTGAAAGTTTAATGTTCCGAATATGATACCACTGACTGGAATCTATAGAAACAGAGGGAATATTGGAACATAATTGAGGCAATACTAAAGCCTCAAACTGAAAGGTAGGATCTATTCTTCCCTGCGGTCAAATAATGCAATTAGTTTTGCCTTTGGTAGTCGAAGATCCCTTTTGATTTAGACCTTGAATGGAAATGGAAAATTGTTGTCTGGGGAGACCTAGTCTATTAAGGCAGTTTTCCGAAATGAAATTGGCTTCAGATGCTGAATCTAGCAAAATCCGCACGGGTTGGTAATTTCCTCTAGAATCCAAAATGTCAGCTATCACTGTTGAAAGTAGAAAAGTAGATTGATTGGGAATAGTTGTGGCTGACAATTTGTGAGGAAGTACCTTGTTAAACAGAAAGAAAGTGTGGATTTTCCTGAGTACTAGTATTTGTACCCTGCTGAGCACGTGTATTGTTCTGACGGGGGTGGGGGCACAGTAAATTGTGGTGTTTAAGGCCACACCCTCTGCAGCTATAAGAAGAAGAACAATTCCTTGTTTGATGAGAAAAATGCATGCAATTTTCACATAAGTTAATTTGTCTTACATGTCTTTCTTCTGAATTTTTATTTAGGAAATCGGGACATCTGGCTAGGACGTGATTGAACTGGCATAAATGACATTTGACACTTAAATTGAACGGTTTATTTGGTTGAATTGGATTGTTTAGAACTGTAGTATTGAAAGATGAAGTTGATGTATTTTTAGGATAATTATTGTGACTAAAGTTCCGCTGATTATTATTTAGGGGCTTAGCATGATTTGAACTAGAGGGGGGCTTACTAATTGACTGCATATGTTGGACAGACTCCAGAGCTATACAGTGATTTTCGATAAAGCTGTACAAGTCAGTGTAAGAAGGAATGTCGACTTGGCTTTTCTCTCTGCTATAATATAGCTCAAACTCTGTGCGTAGCTTAACGTCCAACTTGGAAAGCAATGGATTAAATGTAAGAAAGTCCCACTCTGTCGTAGGAAAACCGAGTTTCGGAAAAGGTGTCTAACATAAAACGGAGCTCTTCCGCAGAACTGGTTTTCACCGAAACGGAATTCATAGCATTTAAAGCAGTCGTAGCTATGAGACGCTTATTTTGATATCTCTTGACTAGAGCCTCATATGCAATATGATAATTGCTGTCAGATAACGGAATTGTTTTTACCAGACTGCAGAAGTGCTTCGTTAGTCACTGAACTACGTAAGTGCTGAAACTTTTCTATATCGCTCAAGTCACTATCATGAATCATGACCTTATAGAGGTCAAACCAATGTTGCCAATTCTTATAGTTGCCATCGAAACTAGCCAACTTGGGTAAAGGAAAAGATCTAGAATTTGACCTAGGGCTATTTGCAGAAGTATTTAGTGAAACGAAATTAGTATTGCTGGCTCGAAAAATATCATAATAAATGCCACGACATTCATAAAAAAGTAAATCGAATCTTTTTCTTATGTTGTCCTGTTCATCAAAATCGAGTCCCAACTCCTCGAGGGATCCGATGATTTGGTTATGAGACGCGTAAAACTTTTGATGACATTCATCATTATCCTCGTACCTAGATTTGAAAATGAACTGGAACGAAGAGTCTGCCTTCGCCTGTTTCGCGACCTCATTCGATTCGGTTATTTGATTTACACAAATAGCACGCTTGTCTAGCAATAATGTCTTTTTTGGTTTTCACATATTGATTTTTAAAATTACCTTTTTATTCTAAAAACCAAAGATTTGTTAAAACTTCTAAAACGCTTTAAAAATCCAATTTTAGTTTATAAAATGAAAGAAAAATTAATTAATAAAAATTTCTTTAAATTAAAGAATTTTTCATTTATTTTAATTATTTATTAATTAGTAAATTTTAATTAAGGATGTTTATACTAACTATCCTCTGATATTACCAATACTAGTAAAGAAAAAAAAGTTTTGTGTTGAATGAGTCTCGATCCCATCCCTGCGGATCTCGAGTCGAGCGCAGTATACCCTACGCTATACGGGCTGTTTACAAAATTACCAGAGTCCGCTATCAAGTATGTCGACCAATGCCTCTGCCGGCAGTGTAACCCAAGTCAAGTAATTCAAACAGCGCGCGCGTGGCTTACAATATCTACTGTATTGGTCGACTATACCTTTTAATTCCATAGTTATATTCGATATATAACTCACCCGAGTTGATATTTTTAACACACGTGACTTAAGAAAATACGAAAAATCTTGCCGAAAACGGACAATTTTGGAAATTTGTAAGTTCGGAAAGTTACAGGATAACTGCTGAAAATGTAAATTGAAAGGAACCGGTTAGAAGGACCATCAAATGAGGGTGCAAACGTAAGTTGGGTTGACTTTAGGTTGGCTGGCTCACCACTTACACCACTCATTCGAGAAATACCCAAAATTTTGAGATAAGGAATTAAAAAACGTAATTGTAAAGTTCATTGAAAGGAAATCAGAAAAAACGATGCATATAGAATATCTAAAGTGCACCTACCTTAGTTTTCATCTAGTTGCAGTCGTTTTGGTCGCTTGGAGGATAGGAAAAACGGGAAAATTGTAGCACTCACGGCGTTTCTTGTGCTTCTTGTCGGTTTCCCGATTGCGACTCCTCGCGCAGACTTGCGCGTGTCTCGGTGCGGGGATAAGTCATATGCATATACCCCGCGAAATTTGAAATGAAAAATAATATTAAAATATAAAGGTAGCCAAAAGCTGGCAAATAATTCTTGCACCAACAAACAACCATAGTAATACTATAAAATTCTGTTTGTTCCTAAATTTAAATAATTCACTTACTTTTACAAACAAACGTTTAAAGTGTTATTATTTTATTGATTTTCGTTTCACATTCACTAAAGTAAATTTTTTCACACCACAGTTTACCAATCTATTGGTAAGCTAACTATTATTTAATTTGAGGTTTTTTTAAAATGCATTTTCAGTCTAACCCTAACAATGGTAATGGTAGACCACTTTAAATGCAGCTTGTTTTTAGGACTCGGGAGGGTGGTCGAGACCTTAGGGGGCGGCAGAGGTGGTATTGAGCCTCAAAAATAGTTTTGCGGGGCTCAGTACTAAACTTTTTCAAGACAAATATCATAATCATGAGTAATAATGCCTTTTAAACTAAAAACGAAAATATTGAAGTAAGGTTACTTCAAATGCTCGCAGGCGACATGCGCCACAGGCAAAAATATTTTAAATACCAAAGGAAAATTTTTAAACAAAAATCGATACAACAAGAACAGTTGAAAGTAAAGTTGATAGTTTCAAGATAAAAGTGGTTAAATAATACTTTTAACTAACCCTTTTTTTAACCAAAATCTAATGCCGCCATAAAACTTGTGTATCAGATTGCGTTAAAATCGTTTAAGGTGTTCTTGAGTTAAATGTTCACGTTTTTAATAGGCCACTTCTTGTATGGTGAGAAGTCAAGTAATAATACTCGCCCTAAAAAAATGTCTCAGATTGTCCGCCCCTTGACGTGTGCGACCGCGTGCGCCTGTAGTAATTTATCAAGGTTACCTTTGACAACGCTGCAAAGCTTTCTGCGGGACTCGGGCGTCTCGCGGTCTCCTTTTAATAAATCCTATATTCTATCTGGTTTTATCCTCTTATGGAAATTTATACCCCTAGATTTGAACTTTTTCACGCGGTATAGTATAGTATAGTATATTGTGCAAGCGGTGCTTGACCATTACTAAAAGAGAAAGATCTGTTTAATTTTGTAATTAAACATATACAGTTAAATTTACCAGCTTTTTCGCAAAAATTTCACAGTTTATAAGCTATGCATAGCATATCAAAATTTTATTATTATCATCTAAAAGCTACAAAAAGGGTATCTAGTGCATGTCTGTATGCAAATCCCAAATTTTACTAAGCAAGAAAGAATGAAGATAGAATAGATTTGAAGAAAATAGGTCAAGAAAGTTCTAGCAATAATTTTTACAGCGTTAGAAATTTTAGAATGCTACATACCTTCGGGGACACCTACAGAAAAAATAAAAATTGTTTAGTGTAAAAAAAACAATTTTTTTATTAAATGGCCAAAAAGCAAAAACAAACAATTTTATATTTATTTTATATTTGGTTCGCTTAATATTTTTTCTGAAATTTTTATTACTTTCTCCAAAGTTAAAGACTTTTTACATATTTAACGGATTGGCCGAGAAGAGCATTGATATATACAAAACAAAAAGAATACATTTAAATTTTCGATAAAGTCTATAAAATTCTTTTGTAAATTCATCATGTTATGTTTCTTTTATTATTTTAATACATTTTACATGCACAGTGGATAGAATAGACCGGTGTTCGGATCTTATATGTATATGTCGAATTTTTCACGTCACTGGTGGTCCAGCTGATTTTTGTAAACAAAAGTTAGATATGATATGAACAACGAAACAACTAATATTTTTTAAATCTTTTGAAAATTAAGGCAATTTTCCCACTGTTTTCTAATACATCCTTATAAAATATAATTTTCTAGACATATTTTTTCAGCCCGCTTTAGTTTTTATTACACAAAACTGAAACTACAAGTCAAACTGAATGTGATCGTTTAGTATCAAAGGTGAACCGAGGACTTGGGAAGTAAACAAAGAAAGTCAGCGGATTATTTTTGAAGCTAAAACGAACACATTATTTTCTTCGAATTTTAATTTTTGTGTAAAGAGAAATGAAGCGGGCTAAAAAAAATAACGACTGGTATGTCTAAAAAATATTATTTTATAAGAACATACTAAAAAATAGTAGGAAAACTGCCTTAGTTTTCAAAAAATTCAAAAAATATTAGTTGTTCATATCATATCTAACTTTTGTTTACAAAAATCAGCTGAACCACCAGTGACGTAAAAATTTGACATATATATATATATATATATATATATATATATATATATATAAAGATCCGAACACCGGTCTATTCTAGGCACCGTGCATTTGACATACCTAACATGCATTTTTGCTAGTAATTAATGGACCTAAAGCGTTCTGATTCTACAGAATTAAGTTTAATTTATCATTTTTCCAAGTCAAAAATTTTCTTTGTATGATTTCCCTGTACGCTTTGTTTTGCGCTTTTTCTGTGATAGCTTTTTTCCGGTGCGAATATTTCCTTTTCACCTTTTGCTGGGCGCTTATTTACCGTCACCGTTTTACCATTTCCCCCCAGACTTTTGTTCCAGAACCGCCCTTGGTTTCTATTGACCTTCGATTTAACTAAACCAGGGGGGTATCAAACCAGACTTTTTAAGATATTTTTCATATACCTATGTCTTCATCTTCATCAAAAAGCCCAGTAAAGATGCTATCGCCCCGGACTAATATAGGTATATTTTTAAGTACTTAAAAAGCTAAAACGATTTAGTATACAAGTGTTTTACCCACCCGATCGATATAACACAACTTTTACCCAACGGTTAAATAAAATTAGTGGGGAAAGACAAAATTGTGTATTTTCTTAAAAAATATCTCCTCCTGTAAAAAAAATTTCACATAATATTTTTAAATGATTTTTTTTAAATTAAGGTAAAAATGTTGAATATTTAACTGAAATTTCTGTTATGAATACCAAAATTATACGTAAAAGAAATTATAGTAGCATATCGGCGCCGTCTTTTATTTATTTATTTATATTTTTAACTTTTTTCTAGACCATGCGTGTATCGCACATTTAACAATCAGCCAGAACACTCTATAAGCAAGACATGGTTTAGTAAAACTGTTTAAAATTATATTCATCCATTTAGTTTGTATTGGGAAAACTCCTTTTTAATAAATTTTATTAAGGAAAAAATTAAAATATAGGTAAGAACTATTCTGCATAAAGAAAAAATCCACAAAACATTTTTCGATAGCCTAATTTAACTTTTAAAACTTGGCGGGTAAATTTTTATTATTTAGATCCTTCTTTGGGTATGCTTGAATGTCAGAACCATTGTTCGGTTTTTTTTATGCAATAGTTTTTACCCATATCGTGGGTTTGATAATCTCCGTCAAACAACGCCCATATGGAATAAAGAACGTTTTAGTAAAAGACGTGTATGACAAGGCCGTTCATTGGACAATTTGTCAGATTGACCTGAAAATGTTTAAATTTTAAGGCTATACTCTTCTGATTTTTAGAAAAACTCGTGTTTCTTTATCCGGTAAATCCTTTAAAAAAAATTCGGAAAAAACTCAACTCAGCACTAGATAATGAAAAAGTGAAAACGCTATTTTATATAAAATACATAAACCCAAGTAATGTTATTTTTTTTTAAATTCTCTGGTGCCGTTGTGTCAAATATTTTTTAAAATGTATTTTTATAAACCTACTAAATCAAGTCAAAATCTGATTTGGTTAAAAAATGATTCTTTGATTTTAGTACTTATTTTTTTATTTGGCTTAATTCTCTTACAAAAAACTAAACAAAAAAAATTAAAAGTTTTTGAAAATACTTGCAATTTATCATAATTTAAGCTAAGTGCAAGCTCAAATTTTAAAAATTAAGTCGAAACCCTCAACAAAGTATGAAACTTGGTAAAATACTCTGCCAATCTATGGGCACCTAAGCTCACACTAGGTACTATAGTTATAGTGTGAGCTAATATAATCAAAAACTGAAATATATTTTATTCAACTCCAGACTCAATTACCTTTCGTTTGATACCACACAAGCCATGTTTTGACTTAAACTCAAATTTTTTTTATCTACCCCCACCCTTTTAAAAAAAACTAAAATGTATTTTGTTTAACTCCAGACTCAATTACCTTTCGTTTGATATCACACACGTCATATTTTCACTTAAACTCTAATTTTTGACATCTACCCCACACCTTTTTTTAAAAATAAACTAAAATTCATTTTTTTTAACTCCAAACTTAATTACCTTTCGTTTGATATCACACACGCCATATTTTCACATAAACTCTAATTTTTGGAATCTACCCCCACCCTTTTATTTGGCTTGCGTTCGGTGGATTTTGTTCATTTTTAAATGGGACCATCACGGCCCAAGACCCAGCTTAGGTACCAAATTTTATTAAAATCGGACAAGCGGTTTTTGAGTTATGCGGGTTGGTCGTTACAGACAGACATACAGACAGACAGACAGACAGACAGACAGACAGACAGCAAAACAAAAAAGTTTCAAAATCATCTGAAACGCAAAGATATATAAAAATTTTTGAAATCTGAGCAACTTTTTTTTTCTCGAAAAAATTCGGATCACCATAGCTCACACTACTTATAGTAGTAGTGTGAGCTAAACTACTTATAGTAGTAGTGTGAGCTAAAATAATTTGACAAAACAGAAATATTTATAAAAACATGTTTCACAACCAAAGTAGAAATAAAAAAGTTATAAAAAACAACTATAAATTTTGATGTCGACCTCCAGATTGCAAACTAAAATATGTATATAATACATTTACCAATACTTTGTTACAACTTTTAATTTTAAAACGGTAAGGCGTTTTCTCCTTTATCTATTTTAACTTTTAGTCTGAAATACTACCACAATTAACAATTAAATTTAATTTTACCATCTAAGTTTTTAGTTCATAGTATATTTTATCTTCTATTTCTACAACCGTCAGTAATTTTTTTCTCAGTGTGGTAACCGTTAAGACAGCTTTACTAAACCAACCATAAAGGCTAATTTATACGTACTCAGTAGCTGGCGTCATTCTTACGTAGCACATCAGCTCTAAGCTGGCCGGCACAGTGCTGGACCACCTCGTATTTAATAAGACCAGCAGTAAAAGGACCTTTAGTTAGGTGTCACTTAAAAATTAAAATCACAAATCCAGTGAACCTTTAAAATGAAACGAGATTTGTACTCGCTGGCCAATCAGTTACTCTCAGATGCACCGTAAGTACTTAAACGCGATTAGGGGTTTAATCGCGACTAAACTTTGTCGCTCATATACAAAACAACAAAGTGAGAGAATGATTTAGCTAAGACTTTTTACGATGCATCTCGGGATTAGAGAAAAACGAATGTGGATGCAGCTGTCAAGAAAATTTGACAGGTTTTCTATTTAATCCTGAACTGAAGGACTGAACATTCACGAAAAAGTCTTTGCGGGGCTACCATTCTAGCGCTTTCGTGCTGTGAGACTGGCGCCAACTATACTGAAAACGTATAAATCGGCCTTAAGATTTCGGGTATCGCGGGTCGAACATGGCAATCTAAGATTGGTTAAAAGCTACATACCTTTGTTTTCTATAGAACAGTACATGCGCGTTACAGGCGGGGACGAAAACAACACAAATCAATTATTTACATTACAATAATTGACATTTTTAGTTGAATACTTGGTTTATACAAGAAATAATTTAAACCATACATCAATAATAAATGTTTATATATAAGAAAAAACAAATAACAAAATTTTCAACAAAATTAGATGTTGTCATATTTCCTTTCTTAGCTTTAAAAATAATTATTAAGACGCGTCCACACCTGAACATTTTGACGAACATTGAGCCGCGCAACGAGCAGAATGGCGAGCAAAACCACGACTAGGCTTTTTAGCCGCGTCCACATTTGAACATTTCATTGAACATTGAGCCGCGCAACGAGCAGAACGGCCAGCACAAGAACAACGAACGGATCGCTTGTGCTGTTTCCACAAATGATCTCAATTTGTTTTCCTTTAAGATTCAAATGTCTGTTCGCCGCTTTATTTTGTCCCGTTCAAACCAACGAACCCATTCGCGCGCATTATCTTTGATATCTGCGAAAAAACCGACTAGAGATGGGAACGGCTACGATTTGCCGAATCGTTTGCGAGCACGCTCAAGATCCTGCTTAAGCCGGGATCAAACGACTCATGTACTTGGCGAATAATTGTTACTTGCATATACTTGCCATGTCGTGTGAGTGGGCTACTTGTACAATTATTTGTCACTCGTTGGTTTTCCCTTTGTGGTCGGTAAAAATGGGCCAAGTCAAAGGGCTCACGATTATTCGTACACTTGCCAAGTACATTCATACATACATATTCTCGTACTTGTAAATTATACACGTCGTGTGAGCGCCCTGCTATCGCAATTCGCAAAGCTCGTATACTTGCCAAGTACGCAAATAATTGTGTATTTGCCCAGTATACGAGTCGTTTGAGCTACAAACTAGTGTTCTGTGTGCCGCTCGGCTTGTTGCGCGGCTCAATGTTCGTCGAAATATTCAGGTGCGGGCGCGGCTTTAGTTTTGAACCTGCTTTTGGAAAAGGTTAATTGGCGAAATGCATTATCAGTCAACGGTACCTACAGTACTAAATTGATCGATAGATTGGCGAAAAGCTAACTGACGCTCTTGGCAATCAGAGTATAAGAGGACTTTAATGTTCGAGAAAGTTTTTCGCACCTAGGAAGAAACGATTGTGGTTTCATGTGGTCTTAAGCCTTTTTTTATTTTATTTTTATTTCCTCCCCCCCCCTTATATCTCTAAAAGTATATACTACAAAAAGTTTCGAACATCAAAGTTGCTTATATTTTTGCGGTCGAATGGTTCTTATTTTGAACACAACAGCTTGAATTTTATAACGTTTTATATTCTTAATTTTTTTCTAATTATAAAAATACTGTCTATGCTGTTAATAAGCGTTTTTTAAAATATAGCCCATTTAATTAAACTATACAAAACAATTGGATAAGATCGTTATATATTTTGGGATTATAACAAAACATGAAAATAAAAAATTGTTATAAAATACAATGTATTGAAATAAATACAAAATGAAAGAACTCCTGTAAAACTCGCAAAAACATAAGCAACTTTCACATATAAAACTTCTTGTAGCGTACATACTCAGGGAAGACAAGAGATTGACATGGTAGTATTTAATTTCTTCTAAAGGCATTGTCAGCCATTATTTGAAAAAGCTATTTTAAATTCCATTTTTTGTAATGTTAAAATATTATTTTATGTATAAACACCTTGACAATTATTCGTAGGAGAAGATCTTATTCCTTCTGTTTTTGTTTTTTTTTTCCATCTTATGTTTCCGTATTATTTCCTATATAAACCCAGTATTATTGTCCAGCGTGCAAAAAACTTGTTGGTTTCTTTAACATCCAGTCAAAAAGAAAATGCATTTTTAAAAAATAGATAAAATATGTCGATTTTAAACCTTCGACTACTACCAGTTCAAAACATACAATATTAGTAGTCATAGCATCTTGCAACAATGATGATTCGATTGAAACTTTGCAAGTTCAATTTGACGCGACGCCGACGGGGAGCTACAAAACATCAGGTGGTTACTTTTTATATAATAATAAAATAATATAAGTCCGAAACTTGTTTCCGTTGAATTACTTCTCTCTCGCTGCATAAGTATACTGGTATAATAATATTCTACGAGGGTGTGGAAAGTGTCATTTTTCCGTACTTATTTTAGGTATAGTTTTCCGCACGTTTGAAAAAGAAATATTGTTTCTACCTCTTGGGCAAAGTTTCTTTTCCGCACTTGATTGCTGGCCGGACTCCGCTATGCGTTGGTCGGCCAACAGCAATCGCGTGTGGAAAACTTTCCGCACTAGTTAGGAAATATTATTTCCTCACTTAAATGATCGATAGAACTTGCTACACATCGTTCTGTCAACGGCATTTGCGTGCAGAAAAATTGATTTTCTGCATTTGTTAAGAAAATAGCTATTTTTGATTTCAAATCAAGGTAAATTTTAAAAGCCGGATTAATTTATTTTAGCTTTATCTTTATATCCAACATCAAACAAAATTTTCCTTAGTAATTCTGTACTAGCACAATCAAATTATTTATAGTTACGTTTAAAAAGGTTCCAGATCGCGTTTTTCATATATTGAATATTATGAGATACGACCGTTAAAATTTATGAGGAATAACCATAGTATAAAATATTGAGATACGCCCATTTGTCAGATGAAAATATGAGGCTTAAGCTGACTATTTGTGGTCTTAACTCAATTTTCAAAATTTATTAGATACGCCCTTACGTGAGACCGACAATGTAAGTCCTCGTAATATGAAAACACAGTATATTACTTGAGAGGCAGTAATTTTCACATGGCCCGTCTTTTGATGCTACTCAATCTAACTCAAATAGCATTCATTGATCATTAAAAAGACGCTTTGTACTCATAAGAATTTTATACAAGTTGCCAAAGTGGAATTTTTTTGTAACATTGTTTTGTGCAAAGCCAAAACGTCCTTTAGTAAATTTGCTGTAAATTTTTTGCTGTGGTATTATAACACTGGCTTATAAAAGCTTATTTTCTTGCTTACTTTAAGAACGTCTGTAAGTCTGTTATTATAGAACTTATTTGCATTATTGAGTCAAAAGGCTTTTTAATTGTTCTTCAGAAAGTACTTATGTCTGTTGATAATACTTACAAGCAAAAAAGATTCTTCTGTTTAACAGATATGATGGGAGACACTAACAAAGATGATTTTTTTTATCATATCGGATTTTCTGCTATTTTATCTTTTTATTTATGATTTATGCGAAATACATCTAAAAAAATATTGGGCTTGGGGGGGACCCGAAACCCGGGCGCCGAGCCCCCCTTCCTGTTGAACTTGCAAAACTAAGAGGTTGAACAGTCCCAAACACATCATCATTATTGAAGGAAAGTCACAACCACACACACATTATGGTAAAAGGTCCATTCATAACTAATTACTTATAAATAATTTGTGCTATGCAAGAACTTCGCACTTGTTTTTGCAAAATGCTAATTATTCAAAAAACATGTCTCTGCGCCACGTTTTAAATATAGATTGTGCGTATTTCCAAAGGCGTGTGTGTGATAATTTTTGTGTATTTTTAAATTCTCACTTAAAAAGTGGAAAAAATTAGGAGCATATTATAATGTTTTGCACTTATGAGGAACATAATAAACCTGTAATAAGCCAAGTTAAAAATTATTTTTTTTCTATTTGAAATACCTGTTTGTATTTTAATCTATTTAGTAAATTAGTAAACCAGCAAAACATTAGTATTCCAAATATCTTAACAAAAAATGCGCATATTTTTTGCACGCTGGAAATTTATTTATTATGTGATTTTACGGTCTTAGAAATTTTTAAAACCGGTTTGCTGCATAAAATAAGACACAAAACGCTAAATTCAACTTTTTGTCCTGTCATCGTTGATAGTAAATTTTTTAACCCTTGTTTTTCCTAAAAATATTCTTAGTCAAAACTCTGATTTGTCATTTAGTAACTTGTCTTGGTATATCATGATTTTAACCGATTTGCGCTCATTTAAGCAACTTCAAAGCGTCTTAAGCCTTTTTAAATTTTATAAACAAATCTTCAAACCCTTTTGAAAATTTAACAATACATTCTCTAGCCATTGCTGGGCAGAAGGTCACAATAAAAATATGTAAATACGATTGGCTCGATAAAAATAAATAAAATTAAAAATTCTTCAAACAAAAGTTGCGAGTTTATTATATAAAAAAAAATTACAATAAAGTGTTAAACACGTTTCTAAAAATATTTTTTTTATATAAAATTAATTCAAAATTTAATATAACGAAAAGTATGTTTTTATTGAAATTAAAAATTTGAATACTTTTGGCGTTGCCCATAGCATGATGATTTACGATATATTTTAAGGATAATCTTATAAATTTTTTATTTTCAGAACCTTTCCCAATACACTGATAGACTTCCGGTTTTGAACCTAAGGATGATAGTTTCTGCTATTAACACAAAACTGATTATTTAGTAAATACCTGGATTTGTGGGGCTAAGATTCTCTGATCATGTAACAAAGTGTCTTAAGAGTGCTTACATGAACCTAAAGCTACTATATTCACATCGCCAAATATTAAACCACAAACTTAAAATTCAACTTTGCGATATATTTGTATTATCTTATTTCACATTTTGTGATTTAGTTTATGATCCATGTCTAGCACTTGAAGATAAAAAAATTATTCAAAAAGTTCAAAAGAGTTGTCTTCGTTTTGTGTTCGGAATCAGAAAATTAAATAGGATCTCACACAAACTAAAAACAGCAAATTGGCTGGACACAAACTTAATAGCATGTTTATTTCACAAAATTATTTTCTATCAAAGTCCACCATACTTAAGTGAAAAAGTAACACGCAGAACAGACGTATACAATCTTGGCTTGAGACTTAAGGGTAGATTGACTATACCTCTTCATTGAAGAGCTATTTTTAATCGGTTCTTTTCTTACAACGCCAACGTCTACAGGATATATAACGATATTCCAACAATATTAAAAAATCTTCCTCCAACAACATTCGGCAGATCGTCACCTCTTTCAGGTCTTATAATAAAATTGATTTTTTAATGTTCATTAATTCTTTAAAGAATCTTCATGAACCTTGAACTTGTTCTTTAATAAAAATATGTTTATTTTTTATCAATTTATTTAAATTGTTTAAACTTTTAAAACCAAAAGGTTAATAAAAATTAGGGCTAAAATGCAATATCAGTTATGTTATAAAAGTAATTGCTTGTGATTTTAATGTTAAGTATAATTAAAATCCTGCCTTTTTAGTCCTTTTGTGGCATCTAATCTAAAAAAAATTGTTTTAGAACGTATAATTTCTTAAGTTAACTTTTTCCGCAATAAAAGTATCTTTATCTTTATCTTGTTTAGGTGTGTCTATACACATTAAGACATACACAAAGATCTTCATAGAAATGTAAATTTTTAGCCTTATTTTTATTTTAAACTGTCATAAGTAGCAACCCCATTTTGGCCCACACAGAAATTATTGTAGTTTTATTTTTATAAAAAAACTGTAAGGTCAAAGTGTAAAAATCAATCAACTTTAAGGTTGGTTTTGTGTGGGTTTACTACTCTAGAATGACCTTGCGAGAAACACCTACAATATTATATTTTTATCCAATTTTAAAAAGGGAGTTTCGAGTATAAGAAAGCTTTTACTACACCTATGTATACTAGGGTTGCCATCTCTAAAAATTTAAACCAAAACAATAGCTGAATCAAAAATTAATTTCTCCATAAGGACCAAACCGATTTTAACAATTTGTTCCATGTTGTGCGTGATGAAAATTGAGTTTCAAAAAAGAACTAAAATAAATTTGAAATATAAAAACAAACGAGCCTCTTTGAGAAAAATTAACTCTCACTCAATATCCTGATCAATATACCGCAAAGTGCAGTGTGTTTCATTAAAATCGTTGGTACAATTAGAAAATTATATCAAAAAAAAAATTGTGTGTGCTTAAGAACACACGGCAGAAGTGTAAACTTTAACAAGGCGAAATTAATAATACTGGCCCATAACATATTCTGCAAAGCGGACCGAACCGAACTCTTCTGTGTACTGGCCTTCATCTGCATTATCATATCGCTCGCTGAATGTTTCTCACAGTTAGTCGACTCGAGCCGATTTCACCCGAATTAGCGTTACATAGCCGAGCCTGACGGCTCAGTTCAATTCACTACCCACAAAAACTGCTAAACGCGCCTAAAGAAGTTTACACTTCAAAAACATTGTGTCCGGCTTTTTCACCGACCCGGTATAAAAACCAGTTTCAGTTATGTACGTAACTACTGCTTTACGTTTTATTTAAAATTTTGGTTGAAGATGTTGTTTATAAGAAACTTTAATTTATCTACCAATAGCAAGGAATATGAAATTGACACTGGTTTTTTGAGGCTACACTTTGATTTATTCATCTTTTTAACTGCCGTGAGCATAAATTTGCAAAAATATTTGGGCTGTAGGCGAAAACAATCGTCGGAGTTTTTTTTTATTTGGGCGAAAGAATCATGATTTTCTAGTAACATAACTGCTTACGTGATCTTGACGAAATGCGCTTGCGTACCTGTCAAATCTCATGATTACGTACAAATACGTAGCGCACTTTAAACTGTCTATTATTAAAATTTTTAAATTTATTGGCATAAATTTTAAATGTAAAATTAAATTTTTGAAAACCATATGTATTATTCCGATGCATAACACAAGTTACTAAATGACAAACATTGATTCTAACAAATGGAATCGTTAGTTTATAGCCTTGAAGTAATACGCATTGCAAACGGGCCACAAAGATTCAGTATTTTTTTATATTAAAAATATTCGAATTAGGCATATTTGAAAATGGTAATATCGCCCTTAAATAACGATTTTTATGGCTATCGATAGAATAGAAT
This sequence comes from Aspidapion aeneum, assembly GCA_963576565.1. Classification (NCBI taxonomy): domain Eukaryota; kingdom Metazoa; phylum Arthropoda; class Insecta; order Coleoptera; family Brentidae; genus Aspidapion; species Aspidapion aeneum. The sequence goes on along the minus strand of OY755039.1, from coordinate 46,085,400 downwards.
AGGATAGAATACACAAAAGTAAAGAAAATTATAAGCAAAATGATAAAAGAAAATAATTGAAAGGACCAAGGAATAAAAGCTCAGTGAGTTATACAAAATAACAGAAGTATGAAATGCCTAAGACCGACTCATTGGATCGCTGGGGCTACGCTAGTGCGTTAATAGCCACAAAAATCATTAAGGACGATTCTATTGTTCCAAAATTTTACTAAATTCGTAATTTTTAGTTTGAGCAGTGGGGTAACTGAGAATAACACCAGAAACTTCGGTCGAAGAAAAGTCTAACTTTCCGTTAAATAATTACCTCTTGGGGAAAAATAAAAAACTCACGATTTTAATAAAATTTAAGTATGTTATAAATTCAATTATCTCTTGTATTATTAAATTTAAACAATCATTTTAGGTATTTTCTAAACAATATTTCGCAGTTTTTCAGAAAAACTTTTTCGTTGAACCCATATTTTATTTTCCAACAGGAAATTTTGATCAGAAGACTAAGATTCACATACTTAACATTTATTCAAGCCTGAAAATTTAATTGCAAAGCAACGACAAAGAGACATTTTTGAGATATACATCAAAAATACAATTTTTGTTATTTTTATAGCTACTAAACCTCTGGATTTATTTTTATAAAATTTTATGAAAGAGTATTTTGAAGAATTATTGTTACTAAAGTTATAGTTCCTAAAAATAAAAAAAGTTACCAAAAATTACAACTAAAAAACTATAATAATAATTCAAAGATTTAAGAATTAGTTTATTTTTTTAAACCACAAAAATTATTGGAAGATGAAGCACTATTTTTCGTGTAAATTTTATTAGTATCAGTCCAGACATACAGAAAAATTCAATTCAACAATTTCAACAATATTAGTTGAAAGTAGATATTTTCTCAATTATCAAAGAATATTTTTTGATTCTATTTAAAAGTACTCTAAAAGAAAGTTGTTTATTTTTTAGGAAAAAAACAAGAAGAGGCAAAAATCGTGTATAAAAAAAATTGGTGTAGCTTTTCAACTTTTTCAGTGATGGAATTCTTTATGATATTGTGTGGTTCTTCCGGTGAGAACTTCAGGGTAGCTATTCTGGGTCTTGAACGATGTGATAGTTCCCATCACATGCTTTGGTCAATACCAAGCATTAAATTAGCTCCGAGCCGTCACGTGCTAAGCGACAAGACCTCCATTGCACAAGCTTCTCCTATGATCCGAGCGTGAAACGTTCAGTCGGTACGGGGCAGTGGAACAGATTTCACTTCAAACATGTAAAATTCACTAACTCTGAAGAGCGGGCGACTATGCCATTGGTCGAGACAATTCATTTCAAACAACACGCGACCGCTCAGCATTTAATTGGTCAAAGCGTGTGATGTAAATAGTCACATCGTTCAAGACCCAGAAAAGCAAACAGGGCTACCTTAAGCTAAATAAAAACAGTTTTAGTCTTTATGGACAGAAAATGTCTGCGTGTTTGATTAATGGTTTAAGAATTTTTTATCCTTTAATTTTATTTAATAAATTAAGTAAATTATGTTAAAATATGTACTTACTATTTTTCTTATAGAGCAATATCTCAAACTGGTCGTAGAGTTGGTTTTCGAGCACGTGGTCAATTCGACCGATGGTCTCTTTGTCAGTCAGCTCCCCGAACATAAACGCACAGCGGCACGACTTCTGCATCACCTTTAAACAATTAATATAATTATAGGTAAATTTAGTGGTTGTAGTTGCATTGCAAGGACGTGATAAGTTTACCAAATATGATAAGTTTACCAAATTAATATAATATTTAACGAAACAAACTAATCCGTGACCTAAGACAGCTCTTCTCGTTTCAGGCCAGTGTTTTTATCCATCAGACACGTGATGGATAAAAACGCAATAAGCGTTGATCTTGCCTAAAAAGCAGAAGAGCTGTCGTAGGTCACGGATTAGTTTGTTTCTTTTTATTTGTAATCGATCTTTTCAGTGATCGATAATAATTAACATTTTTTTGTAGAAGCACCGTAGTTTATACGGCGTGGCCAGCCTTCTATCTAGGGGTAGGATTTTTGTATGGGCCATAAGGATTGCATGGGAGAATAGACCAACTTTGTCAGTTTAGCGAAAATATCAGTATAATCTTTTACTTGGTTTGCGAAAGGTCAACTTTTCAGTTTTATGTAAGTGCATTCATCAAACGGGGTGATAAACAACCACAATAATACCTTAAAATTATGCTTCTTCCTATATGTAAATAATTTACTTACTGTTGCTCATCAAACTGATATAAATAAATAGGTCAGATAAACTAGCTGTGGATAATTATTATGTTATATTTAGAAAATCAGCTTTTAAAATTTTTTTCTAGTATTTCTATTGTTACTAACCTCAGCTCTATTATAACCGGAGATCTTGCAGAACGATTCGTTGCAGTACACTATGGGGTAATCGACGATTTGTGCGTTTGCCAGGAGGAAGCTGCTGTCAGCTATAACAAAAGCAAAGAAAATTTAGTATTAGTAAAAATGACAGATAAAGGTAAAATTTAAATCTATGCAGGCCAATAAAAAAAATATATCTCAAAAAACATAGAAACAGGCTCTAAACAAATAAACACAGGTGGGTTTTGGCTAAAGAAAGTTGAAATATCTTCATATTTTCATTTCGACAGATTGAGGTCTTTTTTTTCCATCACATATCTGGGATTTTGCAGAGTACCTATCACTTATTCTAGGCTACACACGTATAAAGGGTTCGGTTGTTTAATTATTTTTGGGACGTTAAAGGATGTTCCTTCGCCTAAAATTTTGGAGGCTTTGAATTGCACGACCCGTGGAATGTTATCGCGACTGGGGTAAATGTTCTTTACTTGGGCTAAAAGAACAGGAGGTCGGCTGTTAATCTTAATAACTACTAGTGTACCGACTACTAGAAGCGCATTGGAAACGTTCCACTTTTGGCGATATTAAAGTGCTGTCAAGTACTCCAACTACCAATCAACGGTTCATGAAACTGGTGAATCTGTTCAATCAACAGCCGTCTTTCCAGGCGATCAATAGGGACATCTGACATATTGCCATCTGGAGTGGCTGTCTGAGCCTTAAGAGTAAGAAAATTACCAGAGGGTTAATTAAACAGTCGCTGAGACTAATATTCATCTCGCATAAAGGACACGAGTTGAGTATCGACTCACACATAGAGGTTCGTTTGGAAGGCAAAATCTGGTGTCCAATCACATATTTTAATTGAATATTATCGGACTTTACACCTGATTTCCATAATCCAATAAAATTCCCAAGTGGGTTGGCTTAGGCTAAGAAATGCCATCTTATTGACAAATTTTCTGCTGATGCATTAAGGTAAGGTAATAAAAAATTCTTTGCACCTTTAAAATTGGTGCCACGGTCACTGTAGTTGTCCTACTACCCCCAAAAAAAATTATATCCATGGGACTGCGAGCTCAAATTGTTCGAGCCGTCTAGGATTTTTAAAATCTCCACTTCATACAAGGAATACAAACAAAATTAAACTCAACCCAAACACCAGTTGCAATCCCTAATATGTTGCAATTGTATTTATATAAAGTTTGTTCCAAATATAAAATATATAAACACGAAAACATTTATTCACAGGCCTCAAAACCCCGTTTTAACTTTACGGACGACCCCGCATTGTAAATAATATTGACATTTCATGAGCTGCTAGATTGTTTTACGCTATGATTGAAAAATAGGTCGACTTTTTAAAAAAATATATAAAGATACAACCCTTGTACGCTATGCGAAAAAATTTAAGACGCCAAAATCTCATTAGTGGCTTCGGCAATGCTAGGGGAGTCCAGGAAGGCCTAACGATTTTTGATTGCCTCTACCATAAAATATATTTAGTTGTGATATTCAGATGTGAATTAGGCCGTTTTTAGCTCCAGCTTGCCTATTTGTGATAAAATATTGTTTGATGCGTTAAAATTTTCAGAAAAAATCAAAAAATACGAATTACTATGGTAAAGCTAATAGCCCAGTCATATTAGGACTTCGCCTGGAGCAAAAATAGGTGCAGGCTGGATTTTTGTATAATTATTCCTTAGTATCTGGGAGACATCTCCGCATATTCTACGCCAAAATCTTCCTTGAGCTTCGATAGATATGAAACGTTCTATAAATCAGTTTTTTGTGACTTTCTGTGTTTTTTTTTTAAATTTAATTGTTTTCCTGCTTTGTAGGTAACTGGTTTTAAAAAGTTATTACTTTATAATATTAAGGTTGATCTCCACTTGTATCAAACTCCATTTACTAAAATTGAGTTTTTGTTTTTTAAAGTTAAACAACTTTAAGTAAAGGTTAAGGAAATAGTTAATACAATAAGAAACTGTACGACTCAAAAAAGCTTAATATTAAAAATATTTAACTTATGGTTAGAAACACTGTTTAAATACGCGCAAATGCGCACACTTAACAGATATCTACAAATTACGTAAGTAGACCCTTTCTTTTTTGCGGCAGAAAGAAAGCACTTAATAAAACTTTGTTGACGTGTTTTGTGCGCTAGTTTGTTGACGTGTTTTGTGCGCTAGAGGCGGTATTAAATTTGAAGTTGCCACCATAATATGTCACAACTTCCATTTCAAACTCTTTTTTGTGTAACGAAACACGAATAAACCCTTGATAGGGACTTATTGGAATAAAACCTGACTACTTTAGAGTCGACTTTATTCTGACACATTTACACAGAAAACTAACAGCTGACCTCTTAAAATTGACATACCAAAGCCAAATTTAATAATAAAGACGCTAACTTTCATTTAATAAATACCGACACTAATCTGAGGACACGGCAGTGCCTCGCCAAGTTCGCGCGCCGTAACCATCTTTTCTTGAAACATTTGAGCCGATATTTGACCTATTTAAACCTCTACTTCGGAATGACCTACGAATCTCAAACTTTGCACAGTCGTAGATCTCCATGGAGTTATAGACCCCTCTATGTTTCATGGAATTCCATAAAGTAGTTACGAAATTTCAAAAAACGTCGAAATTGCCACTCACTCACTCATGTATAGATCATCAATATTCTACTGTACTACCAGACATGCTACAAAGCTGAAATTTGACAGACTGGTAGAAATTATGACCAAACCCCTGGAAAGAATCACAAAACCCAAAAATTTTAATTTACTTCCCTCCCCTTTACATTTAAAGTTATGTAAAAGTAGCATCGCCCACCTCCAGAAATGCTAGAGAGTTGAGCTTTGGCAGACTGATAGGAACTATGACAAAACTATAGGAAAAAATAAAAAAACCCCAAAATTTTAATTTACTCCCCTCCCCTATACATTTAAAGTTATGTAAAAGTAGCATTGCCAACTTCCAGAAATGCTAGAGAGTTGAGCTTTGGCAGACTGATAGGAACTATGATAAAACTATAGGAAAAAATTAAAACACCCCAAAATTCTAATTTACTTCCCTCCCCTATAAATGTAAAGTTAAGTGAAAGTAACATTGCCTACTTCCAGACATGCTAGAGAGCTGAGCTTTGGAAGACCGATAGTAAGTATGATAAAGTTATAGAAAAAAATTAAAACACCCCAAAATTCTAATTTACTTCCTTCCCCTATAAATGTAAAGTTATGTAAAAGTAACACTGCCCACTTCCAAAAACACTAGAGAGCTGAACTTTTTAAGACTGAAAGACAAAATAAAATAATATGAAAAAATTTTAAAACACCAACATTTTAATTTAGTTCCCTCTCCTATAAATGTAAATTTATATAAAACTAACATTGCCCACTTCCAGAAACGCTAAAGAGCTGAGCATTGGAATGCTGATAGAAATTATGATAAAACCATGGGAAAAAATTTAAAAAGTCCAATATTTTCATTTACTCTCCTCCTTATAAATGTAAAGGTATATAAAAGTAACATTACCCACTTCCAAAAACGCTAGAGAGCTGAGCATTGGAAGACTGATAGAAACTATGTTAAAACTATAGGACAAAATTTAAAAACACGACAATTTTAATTTATTTCTCTCCCCTATACATGTAAAGTTATGTAAAAGTATCATTGTGCACTTTCAGAAACGCTAGAGAGCTGAGCTTTGGAAGGCTGATAGGAACTACGATAAAACCATGGAAAAAAATTAAAAAACCTCAAAAATTTAAGTAAGGCATTGCAAAAGTTTTGAACAATATTCCGCATATTTTACTACTTTAAAAATTAAGTAATATCAAATTTCTTTAAAAAAGAAGTGAAATCATAACAAAAAAACTTCATGTAAAAAAAGCCAAGTACGCGAAAATGGCATTCCGTAAAAAGAGTTGAGATAAAAGTAAAGCCAAGTTCTCCAATACAAATTTCAAAATGAAAGGTTCTTACTAGTTTGGAAATATTTTTCTAAACTTGGCTATTACGGCTGTAAATGACTCTTAGGCACAGTGCTAAATTGAACATAAAGAAGTTTGGCTGTAATAGCAAAGTTTAAAAAAACATTTCCAAACTAGTAAGAACCTTTCATTTTGAAATTTGTATTGTAGAACTTGGCTTTACTTTTATCTCAATTCTTTTTTTTTTACATGAAATGTTTATGTTATGATAAATCCGGTTTTTAGATACACAAAGGCCGAATTTTGACGGAGAGCAGCTGCTTTTTATATGTAAATCTGTCACCATAGGGTCGATTTTGAAATATGGTCAGGTTTTATTCCAATCAGTGTCTAATATTTCTTTACGTAATCTGAATTTTTTTACATTTAAAATTTTAATATAATCTTTTAAACAGCTAGGGTTGTCATTTTTGAGACGACATAGATAAGCGATACATCAAATTAAGGCTCTGATTCTGCAGCATCAATTTCCCAAGGGGTTTTTTGCCTGAAATATATTTTTTTTTTAATCACTTTTTTCAATTTAATTTTGTGGTTGCTGACTTCTCTTAATTGATACACTGAAATGCTAAAAAATAGTGGATTTAAAATCCAAAGTGAAACTAATCCGAGTTTTCATCTTTTGAAGAAACTCCACCCCCTTGGAGGGAGTGCAGAGTGGTTCTGCCCAACATGCAAGATCTCCACCATAAAAATTCATATTTAACGATTTTTTCTGAAAATGTTGGTGTATTACTATTGCTAACTATTTTTTAGTTTTGTCAATTTTTTAATAAGAGTGCGAATTGCACATACATGGTGGCGACTTTAAATGGAAAGCTGCCTCTAACGGATTAATATATGGTTTCTTGGAGAAAAACAAAAATACGTCGACTAAGTTTTTTACGACCTTTTTTATACCGCCCGCAAAAATATTTTGCTCGGGCAAAAATATTTTGCTCGGACCCCTGAAGAAAGGTCTACTCATATACAACTTTTTTTTCAGATGGGATAACCCCACTTGTGATACCTCGTTCAAAAGCTCATTAAAAAAGAAAAACATCAAGTTTTTTTTGCCATTTTTTCAATTTTTCACTATTCAGAATTATTTATTAACTCGCTAGAGGCAGTATTCCATTTAAAGCCGCCACACTGTATAAAATTACTTACGCTGTTGGTTAGATCTTCTAATTATATTCTCCAGAAAGGTGTTCTGGGGGGCAACCAATCCCCGCCTGCCCCCCGGCATCATAGACGAAATCTTTGCCGTTGATTGGTTAATTTTGACAAATAAAGTTTGCCCTTTGTCACCTGAATTCTGCAATGTCTTGCATTGTTTTAAATAAAGCGATATATTATTAGGTCCTCGAGAAAAGAAATATCTTTATTTGTTAATGCCTTTAAAAATCCTAGTTCTGCATTTATTATTTTTAACTTAAAAAATGTTTTATCTAAGCTCGGCATTCGAGTGACACACTTAACGTTTAAATAATATGCCACAACTTCCATTTTAACTTTTTTTGTGTAACAGAACACTAATAAACCCTTAATATTTCTTTATATGATCTCAGTTTTTTTACATTTAAAATTTTAATATAATCTTTAAAACACCTAAACATTTTTTTTTAAACAGAATATTAACAAACTTAAAATCTATGTTGGAATATTACACGCTGCGACATGATTGAAGGATCTCGCTGCTTTTCCACTAAAAAGGGGTAAAATCTGTCTTTGTAACCAGGATAAGCAGGGTTGCCAGAGTGACTTATGAAAAAACCGAATAGAAAAAAATTTTCAGCCAAGTTTAGAAAAATATTTCCAAACTAGTAAGAACCTTTCATTTTGAAATTTGTATTGGAAAACTTGGCTTTACTTTTATCTCAATTCTTTTTACGGAATGCCATTTTCGCGTACTTGGCTTTTTTTTACATGAAATGTTGTTGTTATGATTTCACTTCTTTTTTAAAGGAATTGGATAATACTTAATTTTTAAAGTAGTAAAATATGCGGAATATTGTTCAAAACTTTTCCAATGCCTTACTTAAATTTTTGAGGTTTTTGAATTTTTTTCCATGGTTTTATCGTAGTTCCTATCAGCCTTCCAAAGCTCAGCTCTCTAGCTTTTCTGAAAGTGCACAATGTTACTGTTACATAATTTTACATGTATAGGGGAGGGAAGTAAATTAAAATTGTCGTGTTTTCAAATTTTGTTCTATAGTTTTATCATAGTCCCTATCAGTCTTCCAATGCTCAGCTCTCTAGCGTTTCTGGAAGTGGGTAATGTTACTTTTACATAACTTTACATTTATAGGGTAGGAGAGTAAATGATAATATTGGACTTTTTAAATTTTTTCCCATGGTTTTATCATAATTTCTATCAGCATTCCAATGCTCAGCTCTCTAGCGTTTCTGGAAGTGGGCAATGTTAGTTTTATATAAATTTACATTTATAGGAGAGGGAAGTAAATTAAAATGTTGGTGTTTTTAAATTTTTTCATAAAGTTTTATTATATTGTCTTTCAGTCTTAAAAAGTTTAGCTCTCTAGCGTTTCTGGAAGTGGGCAGTGTTACTTTTACATAACTTTACATGTATAGGGGAAGGAAGTGAATTAGAATTTCAGTGTGTTTTAATTTTTTTCTATAACTTTATCATAGTTACTATCGGTCTTCCAAAGCTCAGCACTCTAGCATGTCTGAAAGTAGGCAATGTTACTTATATTTAACTTTACATTTATAGGGGAGGGAAGTAAATTAGAATTTTAGGGTGTTTTAATTTTTTCCTATAGTTTTATCATAGTTCCTATCAGTCTGCCAAAGCTCAACTCTCTAGCATTTCTGGAAGTGGGCAAAGCTACTTTTACATAACTTTAAATGTATAGGGGAGGTGAGTAAATTAAAATGTTGGGGTTTTTTGATTTTTTCCTATAGTTTTATGTTCCTATCAGTCTGCCAAAGCTCAGCTCTGTAGCATTTCTGGAAGTGGGCGATGCTACTTTTACATAACTTTAAATGTATAGGGGAGGGAAGTAAATTAAAGTTTTGGGGTTTTTTGATTTTTTCCAGGGGTTTGGTCATAATTTCTATCAGTCTGCCAAATTTCAGCTTTGTGTCTGGAAGTACAGTAGAATATTGATGATTTATACATGAGTGAGTGAGTGAGTGAGTCAGTGACTGGCAATTTCGACGTTTTTTGAAATTTCGTAACTACTTTACTACTTTATGGAATTCCATGAAACTAAACATGAAGGGATTGTTAACTCCATGGAGATCTACGACGGTGCAAAGTTTGAGATTCGTAGCTCATTCCGAAGTAGTGTTTTAGGTAGGCCAAATATCGGCTGAAATGTTTCAAGAAAAGATGGTTACGGCGCGCGAACTTGGCGAGGCACTGCGGTGCCCTTAGATTATTCCGAGAACATTTTCGGCTATAATTATTTACAACTTTCGAAGGAAATTATCTTAGCAAGAATGCCTTGCCGAGTTGATTTATGTTTTCGGTAATAGAGCAACACACCGTTAACAGTTTCTCGTTGGTTCGATTCATTGTCCTTTTAGTATTTTTAGACGCACGCAAGACCAGGTGCACCAAAAACTGGTGTCACACAGGAAAACATCGATGCTGTGCGCATGCTCATTACGGAAGATCGACATGTGACATATCGCGAGATTAAGGCTTCATTGAGGATTTCAAAGACCTCGATTTAAAAAACTTTGCATAAAGAATTAGGGGTAAGAAATTTAGTTTCCTGCTGGATACCGCATCTATTAACTGAAGAACAGAAAGAAGTATTGTCATTGTCAAAGGTGGAATTACTCATATGAAGTTAAAAATAAACGTCAGTCGTCTGTTTGAGTCTTCCAAGATTAAGAAAAGCCAACAAAAGTAATCCGTTCTCGAAGTGTATCCAAAAATATGGAAGATCAAAGAACTGTTACTGAAAATCAAAAATGAACTGCGTGGTCAAAGATTTTAGTCGCCAGAGGAAGCAGTCGATGCCATCAAGAATGCAAAAAACGAATGGACAACTGGTTGGAGCGCATGCAAATATGCATTAATTTTCGTGGGGAAAACTTCGAGAAACAATAAAGTTTTTAAAAATTATCTACGATTTTATTTTTTTTATTTTTATTTTTTACTTAGTCGGTTAAGAACGTTTTTCTACGTTGCCCGACGCCTATTCTCCACCTCCTTCGATCCTGGCAGTCATCTTCTGTCAAATTTTTTTGACTCATTGATCTTTGGATTGACTGTTTCCAATTCTAGTTAGCCCTCTTTTTCTGCGCCCTATTGGTTGCCATTCTAGGACCTGCTTTGGTAATCTTTCGTCGTTCATCCGTTGTACATGGCCGTACCATATCAGTTGTCTTTTAGTGATGTCATCTGTTATGCTTCCCTCGATTCCCATTCTTTCTTATATGATCTCATTTCTTATGTGATCTGTTCTAGATATTCTCATTGATCTTCTTATTGCACCCATTTCGGTACTTTTCATTTTTGTTTTGTATTTTTCTGTTACGCGACAAGTCTCTATTCTATACAACAGCGTGCTTTTCACCATTTTTTCATATATGTTAAATTTTACATTCTTTTTTATCTCTCTGCTCCATAAAATATTGTTAAGATATCCAATAACCATTTTTGCTTTTACTATTCTTTTTTCCAGTTCTCTACAGTCTGGTCCTGTCTTATCAAATGTGACACTCAAGTATACATACTCATTGCATGGAGATATTACTTGTCCATTGTCTAGTTCTAACTCACTGGATTTGTGTCCAATACATAAGTTCTGTGTCTTGTCCACGTTCACTGTTAATCCCCACTTTTGGTATTCTTCCATTAACTTTCTCATCATATACTCCATGTCTTCTTTATCATTAGCTACAATTACTTGATCGTCAGCAAACTGTAGTGTGTATATGGTAAATCGATCGTTAAGTTGTATTCCCATGCCGTGCACTTTACGTTTCCAGTTTTTTAGAGCTACTGCGATATATATTTTATAAAGAGTTGGAGAGATACAACATCCCTGTCTTAAGCCTTTTCTTACCAGGAATTCTTTTGAAAGTCGATTTCCGATTTTAATTTTAGATTTTGACCCTTTGTATAGTTCTTTTATAGCTTTTATATATGTATGATTGATATTAGTCTGCTCTAACACTGTCCATAGATTTTCTACTGGAATGGTATCATATGCTTTTTGTAGGTCCACAAAGGTAACATGAGTCTCTATATTTCTGGCGCTCCTTTTCTCAATTACTTGTTTAAGACAAAAATCATTATTATACAAGATCTACCTGCACGAAACCCACTTTGCTCTTCTTCTTCTTGTTCATGAAAATCATTCTCTATTAGATCTCTAAGAATCCTACCGTACAATGTACTTAGAGTACTGGTTGCTGAAATTCCTCTGTAATTGTTACAATCCAGCTTGTTTCCTTTTTTATGTATTAAGGATATGAATGCAATTTTCCAATCATCAGGTACTGGATGTCCGTTTATGCATTGATTGATAATATATGTGAGATTTTCGATTAGTTTCTCTGATCCATATTTGAGCATTTCAGCATATATTCCTCCAGGTCCGCTTGCTTCTCCGGATTTAAGCTTTTTGATACTATTCTTTAGCATTTCTGTTTCGATGATTACTTCCTGTCCGTGTACTTCTATGTCTCTCCTTGGAGGGGCTGCCAGATATTCAGGTCTCGTTTCCTGCAGCAGTCCCTTGTAGTGTTCTGTCCATTGTTCTGGTTTGATGATCTGGATGTTTACTTTTTCTTTTGTTGGGTTTTTTACTGTAGAAATGAATTTCCATACTTCAGAAATCTGCCTACCTCCTACGTGTGTATTTATATCGTGGCATTTGCGCTCGAACATTTCATTTTTTTCTACGATTTTATTCCAGCTGTATATGCAAAACTTAAAAGACAACCCTCGTAATCCGAAAATCTTTGTTAGAAACTTGTAAACAATGAATGAGTGAAAACAAGAAATCTTTTGTCAAAAACTCGGAACATTTTGTCTATATTTTAAAAATGTTCGAATTAGATCCCGGCTATAGATTTGTTACGTTTGATATGGAAAGTCTTTCCACCAACGTGCCAATAAATGAGTCCCTCAGTATCATCAAAAACAAATTACAAACTGATGCTGCATACACTACACTAGGGTCACTGCATCTTGGAAGCTTGGAAAAAGACACTACATCTTCGTGATGCAGTGACCCTACACTACACGAAAGAACAGCGCTGTCTATGGAGGGGCTGATGGATCTGTTGAAGCTCTGTCTTCATAACTCTTACCTTTTTCCAATGAGTTTGTCTCTATCGCCAGTGGTAGCAAACATCTACATAGAGTGGTTTGAGGACCGTACGACAACCCAGCAAGAGTCAATTAAAACTATGGCTACGATACCTAGATGACCCATTTATTAGATGGCCGGAAAATGATGAAGAACTGAAAAACATACAGGAAGAATTCCGTAAACGGAAAAAGCGCAAAAAACAATAAATTTATATTTATAGTTACAAAAAAATTAAATTAAAAAAAAAACAATAATGTTTTAAAATCTTTCAAAAATGGCAAATTCTTTAAAAAGTTCTAAAAAATTTCAGAAAATAAATAAAATTTTAAATATTTTCAAGAAATTTGACAAATCCAAAAACAAAATCAAAATTTAATTATTCATTTTTTGTAAGTATTTGTAACGCCATTGCTCTATGTAGACTAGACTAGGTTCGCGCGATCAACGTTGCAAGGTTATCCGTACGGGATCCGCGGGATTTGCGGGACTCGATATAAGAGGATAATGCACCTTTATCTCATCTTATACCAAATTTAGAATAGGAATTGAATCGAAGCCTTGATACTGCATAGGTATCAGTATCAGAGTTCTCTCTGATGGCTGTAGCAGCCCGATCCCGAGCATCACGACCAGCTACTTAAACATGAAATGGCCCTTTTTGAATGCGGAGGGAATAGGGGCATAGACTTGAAAGCTGCGTATAGTTGTCTTATGTAAGTCGATTCCTCCGACAAGTGTCGAAGCTGAGCGTGCGTTTTCAGCCGCAGGTTATATGTGCAATAAAATTAGATCCAGTTTAAAAGATGACACATTTGATATGTTATCTTTCCTCCTGAAATATTTTCAAAATCAATGTAAAATGTAACTTTTAAGGTATTCCGACTGTTGTATATTGTATTGTATCTATAAGTGATAAATATTTTCTTGCTGTTATATATAAAAACTTTTAGTACCATTTTTAGTAGGCTGAGTACAAAGAATTTAACTATTTTTTGCAATACCGCAATTTTGCGGATTCGCGGGATTGAGGGCTATAATCACGCGGGATTGAGATTTTGATGCAGGATTGGATTCCCTAATATAGACAGTGACCGTAAGCAAAATGCTCGCACACGAGTGATCATGTAACTTTTAAAAGAGAGAGTGATTTATTCAATAAAAGATGCGTAGGTTACAAATTTATTTGCGGAATAAATGCAAGGTAGAGTTGATCCATTCTGTTTATATTGGGATTAATTTTATTTAAGGGACTGAGCCAAATAAGGCCGGTTAGCCCAATGAGGCCCATAAATATTATTAACAAAACTGTACTGGTTACAAAAACCAGAAAACTTGCAACCTGCCGGTGGCGGATCCAGGACTTCCGGGGCGCAGAGGCCAAAGTGGCAGCAAATATCAAAGTATTTTTTATAAGCGGTTTTTGATAGATGTGAGGTGTGAAATTTAGTACCCAAAGGAGATTTATGGCGCGGCAGGCGAAATTTTTTTAAAAATAAAGTAGAATTTGTGACAAATTTTCAATAAGTGATGCTGCTAATCTAAAAAATGGGTTATATGTCTTGGAGGGGGGGCCCCTCTGCCCCCCTGGATCCGCCACTGCAACCTGCCCCACCGACCGCAAGTAGGGGGCAGTTGCAATAGGGTATTTGACAAATTTTAGAAAAGTGTTTAGAATGATACATAGGTCCCTAATTTGCTACTCAAAATTATAAAAATAGTATATTTTATCATGACTACATTTAAAATCAAGTTTTCTAATTTCCGATTTGAATTTGCCGCTAAAATGCTCATTTCTAACATGGCGTTGCAATGACGTCACAGCGCAGTAAACTCGCGGACAGAGACACGGCATTCAAGTATTTATTTGTTTTTGGTCTGTGTTTTTACTGTTTTGTATGTAAAAAAATGTCCTATAAGTGGTGTGTAGTGCCGCAGTGTTCGAATACTGGCATAACAACACCTGAAAAACTATTTATTCAAATGCCTACAGCAGTAAAAGAACGGAAAAAGTGGCTAGAACTTGCTCGATGAGACCAAAGGGCCTTATCTAATACATCTTCACTTTACATTTGTGAAGATCACTTTGATGTAAGTATAACTAAATTGTTTCCATTAATTTTTCTCACGTTGTCTATAATATATATATATATATATATATATATATATATATTATAGACAACGTGAGAAAAATTAATGGAAACAATTTAGTTATACTTACATCAAAGTGATCTTCACAAATGTAAAGTGAAGATGTATTAGATAAGGCCCTTTGGTCTCATCGAGCAAGTTCTAGCCACTTTTTCCGTTCTTTTACTGCTGTAGGCATTTGAATAAATAGTTTTTCAGGTGTTGTTATGCCAGTATTCGAACACTGCGGCACTACACACCACTTATAGGACATTTTTTTACATACAAAACAGTAAAAACACAGACCAAAAACAAATAAATACTTGAATGCCGTGTCTCTGTCCGCGAGTTTACTGCGCTGTGACGTCATTGCAACGCCATGTTAGAAATGAGCATTTTAGCGGCAAATTCAAATCGGAAATTAGAAAACTTGATTTTAAATGTAGTCATGATAAAATATACTATTTTTATAATTTTGAGTAGCAAATTAGGGACCTATGTATCATTCTAAACACTTTTCTAAAATTTGTCAAATACCCTATTGCAACTGCCCCCTACTTGCGGTCGGTGGGGCAGGTTGCAGTGGCGGATCCAGGGGGGCAGAGGGGCCCCCCCTCCAAGACATATAACCCATTTTTTAGATTAGCAGCATCACTTATTGAAAATTTGTCACAAATTCTACTTTATTTTTAAAAAAATTTCGCCTGCCGCGCCATAAATCTCCTTTGGGTACTAAATTTCACACCTCACATCTATCAAAAACCGCTTATAAAAAATACTTTGATATTTGCTGCCACTTTGGCCTCTGCGCCCCGGAAGTCCTGGATCCGCCACCGGCAGGTTGCAAGTTTTCTGGTTTTTGTAACCAGTACAGTTTTGTTAATAATATTTATGGGCCTCATTGGGCTAACCGGCCTTATTTGGCTCAGTCCCTTAAATAAAATTAATCCCAATATAAACAGAATGGATCAACTCTACCTTGCATTTATTCCGCAAATAAATTTGTAACCTACGCATCTTTTATTGAATAAATCACTCTCTCTTTTAAAAGTTACATGATCACTCGTGTGCGAGCATTTTGCTTACGGTCACTGTCTATATTAGGGAATCCAATCCTGCATCAAAATCTCAATCCCGCGTGATTATAGCCCTCAATCCCGCGAATCCGCAAAATTGCGGTATTGCAAAAAATAGTTAAATTCTTTGTACTCAGCCTACTAAAAATGGTACTAAAAGTTTTTATATATAACAGCAAGAAAATATTTATCACTTATAGATACAATACAATATACAACAGTCGGAATACCTTAAAAGTTACATTTTACATTGATTTTGAAAATATTTCAGGAGGAAAGATAACATATCAAATGTGTCATCTTTTAAACTGGATCTAATTTTATTGCACATATAACCTGCGGCTGAAAACGCACGCTCAGCTTCGACACTTGTCGGAGGAATCGACTTACATAAGACAACTATACGCAGCTTTCAAGTCTATGCCCCTATTCCCTCCGCATTCAAAAAGGGCCATTTCATGTTTAAGTAGCTGGTCGTGATGCTCGGGATCGGGCTGCTACAGCCATCAGAGAGAACTCTGATACTGATACCTATGCAGTATCAAGGCTTCGATTCAATTCCTATTCTAAATTTGGTATAAGATGAGATAAAGGTGCATTATCCTCTTATATCGAGTCCCGCAAATCCCGCGGATCCCGTACGGATAACCTTGCAACGTTGATCGCGCGAACCTAGTCTAGTCTACATAGAGCAATGGCGTTACAAATACTTACAAAAAATGAATAATTAAATTTTGATTTTGTTTTTGGATTTGTCAAATTTCTTGAAAATATTTAAAATTTTATTTATTTTCTGAAATTTTTTAGAACTTTTTAAAGAATTTGCCATTTTTGAAAGATTTTAAAACATTATTGTTTTTTTTTTAATTTAATTTTTTTGTAACTATAAATATAAATTTATTGTTTTTTGCGCTTTTTCCGTTTACGGAATTCTTCCTGTATGTTTTTCAGTTCTTCATCATTTTCCGGCCATCTAATAAATGGGTCATCTAGGTATCGTAGCCATAGTTTTAATTGACTCTTGCTGGGTTGTCGTACGGTCCTCAAACCACTCTATGTAGATGTTTGCTACCACTGGCGATAGAGACAAACTCATTGGAAAAAGGTAAGAGTTATGAAGACAGAGCTTCAACAGATCCATCAGCCCCTCCATAGACAGCGCTGTTCTTTCGTGTAGTGTAGGGTCACTGCATCACGAAGATGTAGTGTCTTTTTCCAAGCTTCCAAGATGCAGTGACCCTAGTGTAGTGTATGCAGCATCAGTTTGTAATTTGTTTTTGATGATACTGAGGGACTCATTTATTGGCACGTTGGTGGAAAGACTTTCCATATCAAACGTAACAAATCTATAGCCGGGATCTAATTCGAACATTTTTAAAATATAGACAAAATGTTCCGAGTTTTTGACAAAAGATTTCTTGTTTTCACTCATTCATTGTTTACAAGTTTCTAACAAAGATTTTCGGATTACGAGGGTTGTCTTTTAAGTTTTGCATATACAGCTGGAATAAAATCGTAGAAAAAAATGAAATGTTCGAGCGCAAATGCCACGATATAAATACACACGTAGGAGGTAGGCAGATTTCTGAAGTATGGAAATTCATTTCTACAGTAAAAAACCCAACAAAAGAAAAAGTAAACATCCAGATCATCAAACCAGAACAATGGACAGAACACTACAAGGGACTGCTGCAGGAAACGAGACCTGAATATCTGGCAGCCCCTCCAAGGAGAGACATAGAAGTACACGGACAGGAAGTAATCATCGAAACAGAAATGCTAAAGAATAGTATCAAAAAGCTTAAATCCGGAGAAGCAAGCGGACCTGGAGGAATATATGCTGAAATGCTCAAATATGGATCAGAGAAACTAATCGAAAATCTCACATATATTATCAATCAATGCATAAACGGACATCCAGTACCTGATGATTGGAAAATTGCATTCATATCCTTAATACATAAAAAAGGAAACAAGCTGGATTGTAACAATTACAGAGGAATTTCAGCAACCAGTACTCTAAGTACATTGTACGGTAGGATTCTTAGAGATCTAATAGAGAATGATTTTCATGAACAAGAAGAAGAAGAGCAAAGTGGGTTTCGTGCAGGTAGATCTTGTATAATAATGATTTTTGTCTTAAACAAGTAATTGAGAAAAGGAGCGCCAGAAATATAGAGACTCATGTTACCTTTGTGGACCTACAAAAAGCATATGATACCATTCCAGTAGAAAATCTATGGACAGTGTTAGAGCAGACTAATATCAATCATACATATATAAAAGCTATAAAAGAACTATACAAAGGGTCAAAATCTAAAATTAAAATCGGAAATCGACTTTCAAAAGAATTCCTGGTAAGAAAAGGCTTAAGACAGGGATGTTGTATCTCTCCAACTCTTTATAAAATATATATCGCAGTAGCTCTAAAAAACTGGAAACGTAAAGTGCACGGCATGGGAATACAACTTAACGATCGATTTACCATATACACACTACAGTTTGCTGACGATCAAGTAATTGTAGCTAATGATAAAGAAGACATGGAGTATATGATGAGAAAGTTAATGGAAGAATACCAAAAGTGGGGATTAACAGTGAACGTGGACAAGACACAGAACTTATGTATTGGACACAAATCCAGTGAGTTAGAACTAGACAATGGACAAGTAATATCTCCATGCAATGAGTATGTATACTTGAGTGTCACATTTGATAAGACAGGACCAGACTGTAGAGAACTGGAAAAAAGAATAGTAAAAGCAAAAATGGTTATTGGATATCTTAACAATATTTTATGGAGCAGAGAGATAAAAAAGAATGTAAAATTTAACATATATGAAAAAATGGTGAAAAGCACGCTGTTGTATAGAATAGAGACTTGTCGCGTAACAGAAAAATACAAAACAAAAATGAAAAGTACCGAAATGGGTGCAATAAGAAGATCAATGAGAATATCTAGAACAGATCACATAAGAAATGAGATCATATAAGAAAGAATGGGAATCGAGGGAAGCATAACAGATGACATCACTAAAAGACAACTGATATGGTACGGCCATGTACAACGGATGAACGACGAAAGATTACCAAAGCAGGTCCTAGAATGGCAACCAATAGGGCGCAGAAAAAGAGGGCTAACTAGAATTGGAAACAGTCAATCCAAAGATCAATGAGTCAAAAAAATTTGACAGAAGATGACTGCCAGGATCGAAGGAGGTGGAGAATAGGCGTCGGGCAACGTAGAAAAACGTTCTTAACCGACTAAGTAAAAAATAAAAATAAAAAAAATAAAATCGTAGATAATTTTTAAAAACTTTATTGTTTCTCGAAGTTTTCCCCACGAAAATTAATGCATATTTGCATGCGCTCCAACCAGTTGTCCATTCGTTTTTTGCATTCTTGATGGCATCGACTGCTTCCTCTGGCGACTAAAATCTTTGACCACGCAGTTCATTTTTGATTTTCAGTAACAGTTCTTTGATCTTCCATATTTTTGGATACACTTCGAGAACGGATTACTTTTGTTGGCTTTTCTTAATCTTGGAAGACTCAAACAGACGACTGACGTTTATTTTTAACTTCATATGAGTAATTCCACCTTTGACAATGACAATACTTCTTTCTGTTCTTCAGTTAATAGATGCGGTATCCAGCAGGAAACTAAATTTCTTACCCCTAATTCTTTATGCAAAGTTTTTTAAATCGAGGTCTTTGAAATCCTCAATGAAGCCTTAATCTCGCGATATGTCACATGTCGATCTTCCGTAATGAGCATGCGCACAGCATCGATGTTTTCCTGTGTGACACCAGTTTTTGGTGCACCTGGTCTTGGATCGTCTAAAAATACTAAAAGGACAATGAATCGAACCAACGAGAAACTGTTAACGGTGTGTTGCTCTATTACCGAAAACATAAATCAACTCGGCAAGGCATTCTTGCTAAGATAATTTCCTTCGAAAGTTGTAAAAAATTATAGCCGAAAATGTTCTCGGAATAATCTAAGGGCACCGCAGTGCCTCGCCAAGTTCGCGCGCCGTAACCATCTTTTCTTGAAACATTTCAGCCGATATTTGGCCTACCTAAAACACTACTTCGGAATGAGCTACGAATCTCAAACTTTGCACCGTCGTAGATCTCCATGGAGTTAACAATCCCTTCATGTTTAGTTTCATGGAATTCCATAAAGTAGTAAAGTAGTTACGAAATTTCAAAAAACGTCGAAATTGCCAGTCACTGACTCACTCACTCACTCACTCATGTATAAATCATCAATATTCTACTGTACTTCCAGACACAAAGCTGAAATTTGGCAGACTGATAGAAATTATGACCAAACCCCTGGAAAAAATCAAAAAACCCCAAAACTTTAATTTACTTCCCTCCCCTATACATTTAAAGTTATGTAAAAGTAGCATCGCCCACTTCCAGAAATGCTACAGAGCTGAGCTTTGGCAGACTGATAGGAACATAAAACTATAGGAAAAAATCAAAAAACCCCAACATTTTAATTTACTCACCTCCCCTATACATTTAAAGTTATGTAAAAGTAGCTTTGCCCACTTCCAGAAATGCTAGAGAGTTGAGCTTTGGCAGACTGATAGGAACTATGATAAAACTATAGGAAAAAATTAAAACACCCTAAAATTCTAATTTACTTCCCTCCCCTATAAATGTAAAGTTAAATATAAGTAACATTGCCTACTTTCAGACATGCTAGAGAGCTGAGCTTTGGAAGACCGATAGTAACTATGATAAAGTTATAGAAAAAAATTAAAACACACTGAAATTCTAATTCACTTCCTTCCCCTATACATGTAAAGTTATGTAAAAGTAACACTGCCCACTTCCAGAAACGCTACTGTTTTGTATGTAAAAAAATGTCCTATAAGTGGTGTGTAGTGCCGCAGTGTTCGAATACTGGCATAACAACACCTGAAAAACTATTTATTCAAATGCCTACAGCAGTAAAAGAACGGAAAAAGTGGCTAGAACTTGCTCGATGAGACCAAAGGGCCTTATCTAATACATCTTCACTTTACATTTGTGAAGATCACTTTGATGTAAGTATAACTAAATTGTTTCCATTAATTTTTCTCACGTTGTCTATAATATATATATATATAACTATTTCGTAAATGACGATGAAATTTTTGAGGTTATGTTTATTACAAGGGGTGAACAACTATAATAGGCAGAAAGGTGTACAAATTTTTAGGCGGTGCTAGGCAGTTATTAGGCAGGACTAGGAAATTGTTTTTCTTACCAATTCCGAACGAGTCTCGCCCTTCTGACGGAATATCCGTATTTTAAAGCAGAAATGTTCAATGTGTAGCATACCGTTAGAAAGGTAATCAACTAAAGTAGTTTTTAAAAGAAAATGAAGTTCTCAATTGTCATACTTTTTTTGATTTTTAATTTTGAAATTGATTTTCTTTTACAAAATCACTAATGTTCTTCAATAAAAAACCTCGTATGTCTCTTTGGTACATCAATTTTAACAAATCTATTAATTAGTTGAAGAAGCATAAGATTACAGAATAATAAAAACAAAATGGTGCTTTTCCAGACATTAATAAAAAGCTTACGAGGGTTTAAAGGTGGGATTTTGGATAATTTGTGAAAAAAAATTTAAAAATTCATATTTGTTTAGCCGTGACTCTTAGGACCCAAGTTCCAAGGTTGAAAAGGTAGCAAATGACCCCAACAATATTTCAAAAAATTTTGACGGTTCATGTGCCGAACACCCTGTATATAATTTTTTTAAAAATAAAGTTGAATTTGTGACAAATTTTCAATAAGTGATGCTGCTAATCTAAAAAATGGGTTATATGTCTTGGAGGGGGGGCCCCTCTGACCCCCTGGATCCGCCACTGCAACCTGCCCCACCGACCGCAACTAGGGGGCAGTTGCAATAGGGTATTTGACAAATTTTAGAAAAGTGTTTAGAATGATACATAGGTCCCTAATTTGCTACTCAAAATTATAAAAATAGTATATTTTATCATGACTACATTTAAAATCAAGTTTTCTAATTTCCGATTTGAATTTGCCGCTAAAATGCTCATTTCTAACATGGCGTTGCAATGACGTCACAGCGCAGTAAACTCGCGGACAGAGACACGGCATTCAAGTATTTATTTGTTTTTGGTCTGTGTTTTTACTGTTTTGTAAATTGTCCTATAAGTGGTGTGTAGTGCCGCAGTGTTCGAATACTGGCATAACAACACCTGAAAAACTATTTATTCAAATGCCTACAGCAGTAAAAGAACGGAAAAAGTGGCTAGAACTTGCTCGATGAGACCAAAGGGCCTTATCTAATACATCTTCACTTTACATTTGTGAAGATCACTTTGATGTAAGTATAACTAAATTGTTTCTATTAATTTTTCTCACGTTGTCTATAATATATATATATATATATATATATATATATATATATATATATATATATAACTATTTCGTAAATGATGAAATTTTTGAGGTTATGTTTATTACAAGGGGTGAACAACTATAATAGGCAGAAAGGTGTACAAATTTTTAGGCGGTGCTAGGCAGTTATTAGGCAGGACTAGGAAATTGTTTTTCTTACCAATTCCGAACGAGTCTCGCCCTTCTGACGCAATATCCGTATTTTAAAGCAGAAATGTTCAATGTGTAGCATACCGTTAGAAAGGTAATCAACTAAAGTAGTTTTTAAAAGAAAATGAAGTTCTCAATTGTCATACTTTTTTTGATTTTTAATTTTGAAATTGATTTTCTTTTACAAAATCACTAATGTTCTTCAATAAAAAACCTCGTGTGTCCCTTTCGTACATCAATTTTAACAAATCTATTAATTAGTTGAAGAAGCATAAGATTACAGAATAATAAAAACAAAATGGTGCTTTTCCAGACATTAATAAAAAGCTTACGAGGGTTTAAAGGTGGGATTTTGGATAATTTGTGAAAAAAAATTTAAAAATTCATATTTGTTTAGCCGTGACTCTTAGGACCCAAGTTCCAAGGTTGAAAAGGTAGCAAATGACCCCAACAATATTTCAAAAAATTTTGACGGTTCATGTGCCGAACACCCTGTATATAAAAACAGTAAAACAAATTTGTTTGTAAAAATTGAAATTAACACAATCTATCAAATAATGAATGAAATCCCATGACCTAGAATTTAATTTCGTATATATTATCAGCTTTTATTCTAACCCTGGCAACATGGCATTTTTCGTAAGCGCAAAGGGAAAATCGAAAGTGACGGTGGCGCTTTCCATGAAACGGAGCTTTTCCACACCACTTTGGAAAACACGACACTAACGGACAATTTTCTCAATATAATATTTTAACATTTTATAGGAAAAAAATTATATTTTGGACTAATTCCGACGTGAATGCGCAGAAAGAGGGATGACACTAATGCTAGAAACCCGTTTACACTGTTATAGCTTACGAAACTATTCCCTTAACTAAATGGGGCCTCAAGGATTTGCCATTAAAAAAAAACTCATGTGTACACTTTACATCACTCTCTTTACCCTACAAAGAAATATAGTATGTTTCCTAACAAGTGCGTCATATGTCGCTTTTCCGTATGCGATTGCAGTTGGCCAATCGAGGCGTAGCGGAGTTGGGCCAGCGATCAAGTGCGGAAAAAAACTCTCTGCAAGAGTTAGGAACATTATATTTTCTTCGAGCGTGCGAAAAAAAATAACAAAGACCTGAAAACGTTTATTAAATCTTATGCCTTGTTACTTTATTTTCCCGATCGGTGCCATGCGGATAAAGCATTAATGCAAAAATTCGTCAACTAAGTTTTAATCAACAATTGAGGAGCAGAAGTAACAAAGGGGCTGTGTGCCAAAACTGTTAAATGGAGATATTTAAAAAATTGATGACGAAAATGACCGATCACTTGCCGTAAGTGCCGTCTATTTGCCCGATTGCTTACAAAATTAGTAGTCCTGCGACATTACAAGTTTGATAGTATACATATAGTCGATGGCCCATAGAACCTTTCTATGTAAAAATCTCGTTTTTAGAAAAAGTGGCACTTAGCCCCTTTGTTACTTCTGCTCCTCAATTACTAAAGTAAGGTATTTAAATTACTCCGATGCACAAAGATAAAAATTTTTACCAATCGGCTGTTTTGACTAATTTGCAAATGTCGTCCGGGTTCATAGCGTCAAAATTTGGCCTCCGTGGGCTTTTTGATGAAGATTTTACAACACCTGTTCTAATCGATTACTAGTGATCCCACCAATACCACAGACAATACTGCCTTGCCTGACTTGTTAACAGACCCAAAATTGTCTAAAGTGAGATTAGGGTGTCAAAATATTTTTTCAATTCTGAACGGTTAAGGCTAGAGTAATGAAACTTGGCAAGCGCATCGGACTTCCCGTAGTAGTTTTTTGGCAATCGAAATATTTTACCCCTAGTGAGCGCAAAGGGGCAAAATGTGTTTTTAGAATATGCCTTATATCTTTTAAAAAACTAAAACCATGTTTTATCAAATTGGTAGCTCATACAAATACCCACAGATCTGCTGTAGAAAAAAAAATCAAAGCTGTTAACGAGGCCCCCTAGGTAGGGGCAAAATTGTTTGTAATTTAGAATAAAAAAAGCTTAATTCACTTATACTCTGCCCTATATCTCAGCAATTTTGCACTAAACGGTTGCGGTTGACCACTTCTTAATTTTAGATACTGGGGGGGTTGCAAATGCAAAAAGTTAAAATGAAATAGGTATTTATTGAAACAAACAAAAAAAAACGAAAAATGAACATATACAGTCGAACCTCTATAACTCGAACCCCTCTATAACCCGAACCTTTTAAGCGGTCCCTGCACTTTTTACATGTATTTTAACCTATGTAACTCAAGTTTCTATAACTCGAACTCTCCATAACTCGAACTGTTTTGGTTGTCCCTTCAGGTTCGAGTTATAGAGGTTCGACTGTATACACATCACTTTTCTAAATCTTAACCTATTACAGTAAAACGACACGTCTGGGATCTTCAGCACAGCCTAAGGGGCCTGCAGACACGCGAACATTTCTAGAGATTAGTACGCGCGTACAAGTTTGCGCATACTAATCTCTTCGTGTGTAGACAATAGATAGTTTAAGTTGTGCTACGTATTTTTACGTAAGCATGAGATTTGACAGTTACGCAAGCGGACTTCGTCACACCGTCGTCAAGGTCACGTTAGGAGCTTACGTATTTACGTTAGCTTACGGCAGTCTGCGGGCACCTTAACGTTACCAAAGAATAGAATTGGTTGATTGACCGATCGAAAAATGAGGCCTAGACGATAATTTCCGCTTCCAGTACAAACTTTGCAAATATATTCCTACTGTAGTTGAAAAGACCAAAAACAAAATTGTAACATCAAAAAAACACAGTGCCGAATTCCATATTCTCTGCTATTAGTAGACTTGTTTTGGTAACGTAAAAACATTCAACTTAAACTCAAATTGGGAACAAAACGTGGAGCGCTTAACCATGGGCGCACCCAGCGCAGCCTTAGATTTTTTTACATATTTTCGACATATTTCAGAAAAAAAACACAAAAAATAGCTTAATATTCGACATCATGAGGCTTCGCCCCCCCCCCCCCCAAGAGGCCTCGGCCCCCCCCCAAGACATATTCCTGGGTGCGCCACTGGCTTAACGTGCAGTTTTACGTAAAAAATACGTAGCACAACTTAAACTATCTAATATCCGCCTAAAATATCTCTCGAAGATGTCTTCAGTCGCCGCTTGAATTTTTGCTCGCGCGCACGATGCACAGTGCTGACAAAAATAGGGGTTTTGGACAATATTCAATATCTTTGTTGTTTTTCAAAAAAGTTAATTTTTTTATAGGATATGTTATAAAGTATAGTCCTAAGGTTAAAATAAGTAGAACTTTTTAATATAAATTTATGTCATTTTATTTAAAAAATTAAAAAAATAAATTAAAGTACGTTTAGTTTAACCTACAGTAATGTTAAAAATAAAAATCAATTTACTTTTGTGTTAGAAATTAAACTAAAATTACTTTTTTTATTCGGTTTCATGGGCGTAGTAAAGGTTGATTGAGGGGGCTAAGTCCCTCCCAGAAAAATTAAATTAGCAACCCCGAAATAATTATTTTTACCATGCACACACACATTGCACCCTCCGTTTCTTCGTTCTTAAAGATGATTCTAAGAAAGCAGTTTTAGGCCGTCCACGACTCGGTCCGGGTACGACCTCTGTTTCCGAGTCTGAATTTTTTGATTTTTCTTAATCCGTTTTATAACAAAATTTCTCAGATATAATATCTTTATTTAACCAACCGAAATAACGGTTTTGAAAATAAATTTTGTTTCGTCCCAATAGCTTCCATTTAAGACTGAGACTTTTGTAAAAATTTAATTTTACCTTATTTAGAATTTAGTTATTTTTGTCAGAACATTCTTCTAAACTCAACAAGGGTTGAATTTTGTTGAAAACATTTAACACCTTTAAATTTTCGTGTAAGACCATTTAACAAGTGGTAAAATAGTATATTATATTCTCAGGGACTTGAGGGGCACTTTTATCCCGAGAAGAAAAAATTGTATTTAGCTACAGTTCGCCGAGTGCTCAAAAGATTATTATTTTTCAAGAAAAACAGACTTCCCATTTTCACTTTTTATCTTTGAACGTCACTTTACTTTATCCCTAAAATTTGTGATAAAAAGCGCACTTTTGACACGGATCACCTAACAAAATCCGTGCTTTTGATCTCTAAAGTGCAAAAAAACTATTTTTTTTTAATATTCGCACACACAAACGTCAAAATAATTTTCGGCATATATATTTTAAGACTTTAAGCAGTATTTTTATAATTTTATTGACTACCTCAAATTATTGTTTTTCTACGTTCCCATCGACAAAAAACTGACAATACGATATGCGATTCTAAAATATTTAATTTTCCATTTTGCTCACAGTAGTATAAGGTGAATTAGTACCATAAATATTTAAGTAATATTTTAAAAATTTAATATCACCTATATAACCACTCGCCATCACCGAATAATAAGCCTCATATGCTCTCCAGATTTAGTGCCATTTTTGACACCTTGCTGCCGCCATTTTTGACACCTTGCTGCCGCCATTTTTGACGTTGATGAGAGCTGTCACAATTTTATATTTTTCCAAATGGCGACAAGACTGGTTTTAAGGGTATACCTAAACAGGAGAAGATGTGAGGCCTCTCAACCGGGGTGGCAACCAATGTATCATAAATAATTAGGACTGAAATGTATTATTTTAAAAAATACAGCACCTTTAGTAGCAGCCAGTAGCAAAAAATATTTCTGCCACCTTTTTGCCAATTCATTGGACTAATATTTAGGATATATGCGAGACCTTGCAAATCTTTGAAATTTTTTATAACCTTAATAAAATTAAAAAAAAAATTTTTTTGTAAGCATAACAGTTTTAATTAAATTATTTTAAAAGCGAGACGAAAATTGTACAAAACTTTATTTAAACAAATAGGGTAAACTTATATCACTGTAAAACTTAAAAAAAAAAATTATATTTAAATGTAGAACCAGTAAAATTAATTTTCTGATAGGTATTGTATACGATTTTTTTGTACCTGTTTTAAAATAACGAATTTAACTAATTATTTTGTCCACTTTTGCAAGTGTCACTAAAAAATAGGTTATGATTATAGATAAACTGGACATTTATCTATACTTTTGCAATATTCAAATTTTTAAAATATAACCCCAGTTTTTCCGCACTGTGCGATGTACGCGTGCAAATCTCTCGGTGTCTAGGCAAAACGCATTGATAATATCGTGTTTATGCTTAGAAAGTTTAATTTTGTCTTCGTGGATCTCAGGAAATGTTCACGTGTCTGTAGGCCCCTTTAAAGGGGCCTACCGACACGCGAACATTTCTAGAGATTAGTACGCGCGTACAAGTTTGCGCATACTAATCTCTTCATGTGTAGACAATATCCGCCTAAAATATCTCTTGGAGATTTGTTCGCGCGCACTATGTACGCGAGCAAATCTCTCGGTGTCTAGGCAAAACGCATTGATAATATCGTGTTTATGTTTAGAACGTTTAATTTTGTATTCGTGTGTGTAGGCAATTCCACCAAACGTACATGTATGCAGAGATTAGTTCGCGCGTACTAATCTCAAGAAATGCTCGCATGTCTGTACACGCGAACATTTCCAGAGATTAGTACGCGCGTACAAGTTTGCGCATACTAATCTCTTCATGTGTAGACAATATCCGCCTAAAATATCTCTTGAAGATTTGTTCGCGCGCACAATGTACGCGAGCAAATCTCTCGGTGTCTAGGCAAAACGCATTGATAATATCGTGTTTATGTTTAGAACGTTTAATTTTGTCTTCGTGTGTGTAGGCAATTCCACCAAAAGGGGCCTACAGACACGTGAACATTTCTAGAGATTAGTACGCGCGTACAAGTTTGCGCATACTAATCTCTTCGTGTGTAGACAATATCCGCCTAAAATATCTCTCGAAGATTAGTTCGCGCGCACGATGTACGCGAGCAAATCTCTTGGTGTCTAGGCAAAACGCATTGATAATATCGTGTTTATGTTTAGAACGTTTAATTTTGTCTTCGTGTGTGTAGGCAATTCCACCAAAAGGGGCCTACAGACACGCGAACATTTCTAGAGATTAGTACGCGCGTACAAGTTTGCGCATACTAATCTCTTCGTGTGTAGACAATATCCGCCTAAAATATCTCTCGAAGGTTTGTTCGCGCGTACGATGTACGCGAGCAAATCTCTCGGTGTCTAGGCAAAACGCATTGATAATATCGTGTTTATGTTTAGAACGTTTAATTTTGTCTTCGTGTGTGTAGGCAATTCCACCAAACGTACATGTATGCAGTGATTAGTTCGCGCGTACTAATCTCAAGAAATGCTCGCGTGTCTGTAGGCCCCTTAGGCTGTGTCTGCAGCAAATCTGCTTAAATCCTCTTCTTCTAACTGTTAATTTTTTTCTGAAATTAATTTTCGGTATACTCTCAGCATGCACAAACCGCTTTATCTATACTCTGTCATTGTGGATCTTAACCAAATCAAATCAAATCAAATCAAGCTTTATTGTCTTATATAAAGTATAAAACTTTGTAGACATAGCAATACATAACTAATAATAATAATAGAAAAAATCATTTAAAAAATATAAAATATATAAATCCATCCAATAAGTGGTTTAATTATGTTGTTTGATTATATATATATATATATATATATATATATATTTTTTTTTTTAATTTACTTGTTTTTTTTTATAATAATTGAGAATTTTAAGTTTAAAATTATTCCTTAATTGTAACTCTGATCAAGAAATTCGTTAATTGAATAAAAAGCTTTAGTGATAAGAAAATCCTTGCACTTATTTCTAAATATGTTATAGTTATTATTAAGTTTTATATTGTTTGGCAAATTATTATACAATTTTATACCGTTATAAATTATGGATTTTTTAAATAAAAATGAATGTGGTATAGGTAATGTAAGATTATTAACTTGTCTCGTTGAATAAGTATTTTGGTTTATTTATTTATCAGACAAATTGTTTCAAGAATATATAAACAAGGAAGAGTCAAACTATTATTTTTGATAAACAAGTCTTTGCAGTGATATCTAGAATTTACATTGCATAAATACCTAATTGATCTTTTTTGAAGAATAAACACTGATCTAAATAAATACATTGAACATGTACCCCAGAAAGGAATGCCATATCGTAAGTTTGATTCAATTAAAAAAAAGTATACATTTCTGCCTATTGATTTACCTAATTCATTTGTAATAATTTTTATACAATAACAACCCGAACTTAATTTTTTATTTAAATTATGAATATGGTTTTGAAATTTTAAATTTTCGTCTAAGTCCTAAAAATTTAATATTATCTGTAGTGTTTGCACAGCGACAGTAAAAAGACGTCGATTGTAGTGATGATGGCTGCTTGGCAGATCTAATGACTTTAATGGTGGAATGGCTGCTTGGTTGATTAAACTGTTTGTGGAAGAAATTTGTTGGTTGGTGAACACTTTGCAATAGCTGACCTAAAAACAAAATAATTTTAATATAGGAAAACAATGTTTTTAATAACAATAAACCAACCTTATGGGAAACAAAATTATTTGTTTTAAAAAAAATATTATTTAAATAAAAAATTTTTTGATTTTATGATTACATCTCATAAATAAGTTTTAGGTGAACTAAAACTAGTTAGACGGTAAAGAACCTACAAAACGTTGTCTAACCCAAAAAACGTTGATAATAAAATTTTAAATAAAATTATGTCTTATTATATTCCAATTGAAGCGAATGACAAAAAAAAATTAATCAAAAATGACAGTTGATGGTTACTTCAATCGACTCTTTTTGGTGTTATAAAAAGAAAAAACTCCCTTGGGTGATGAAGTCATTTCTCATTTTTCCAAAATTACTAAATAAGAACAATTTAGAGTCCAAGCAGGCAAGGGCTCGAAAATATGAAAAAAATTAAAAAAAAATACTTTAAAATATTTTAGGTATAACATACTTTTTTTCAATTTAATAAGTTGACAAAAAAAAACAAAAGGTATCTTAAACGATAAGGTTCTTTAGATACTGCAAGACTTAAATGACCAAATAATTTAAAAAATAATAAAAATAATAATAAATGAAATAATGCTTGCTAATATACGAGAAATAAACACTGATCTTAGAAAAACTAACTTTTATGCTAAGTTTTTCCTTAAACGATCTACTAGTGATTTAATGATTTGATTATTTACGCAAAAAGTTAAGCATAAATTACTTTTTGTTTATCATTAATGGTGGAAATTATGTATAGGCTATAGTTAATAACAACAAAATGTATTTAAAGATGATAAAAGAAATAAAAATAATACAAAAATAATAATTTAGGTGTCCTTGATTAGTGCTATGCCTGTGCATTAGCATATCATTTTAATAATGACGTTATAGAGAATATTTTTATTTTATCGATTAACTAGGACAGCAAACATTAAGGAACAAACTAACAAAAAAAAACAAAACATTTTTAGAAAAAGACAACATATTTTTGTGATTTGTCATAGTTACCAAAAGATAAGTTCTACAAAAACAATTGTACTCATAGAGTAAAAGAAAAGTGGAGATTTTTTTTAAGTTGTTTAAAATAGTGTAGATTTTAAAAAAATATCATAATAAAAAAAAAATTATCAAAATTTATCCTTAAAATGGAATTTGCTTGGCTTAAATGGTACAGACTGTACTTAAAGTTCATATAGTCGAATATTTTCCATATAGGAGAAAAACATAAAAAATTAAATATTGTTTTATTGATAAACAATACAAAAATTCAAAAATAGTTTTACACAATCAAATGTTATTAATTTGGATAATATTGATTTTATCAAGTTATAATATAATGAGAAGAGAAAAAAAAAATAGAAAAATATATCTTAGCAATGTTAAGATTGCTATGATAATATCCAATTGGATTCAAGAATGACTTCAAAATGGAAAAAAAATATATATGTACACAAATCGAAAAATTTTAACCGTTGATTACATAGTTTTTATTCGGTTTATGGGATCCTAGAAAAGTCAAAGTCTAAGCACTGATTAAGAGCAAATGATCCCTATTAAAAAAAACAAAGCTTTTTGAAATATTGGACTCTAAAATATACTATATATAATCGATTTTACGTTAATACTTTAACCAATAGGTGTTGATTTACTATAAAGAACAAAACCAAAAGGCATGTGTGGATTTTAACAAAAAATAAAATGATATTTTGTTTTTTTAAAATATTACAAAAATAAAAAAAAGCAATTAAAAGTTTACAAAATATCTAAAATGTTCTGGTCACTAGAAAAAAAAATGACT
The DNA here is from genome assembly GCA_963576565.1 of Aspidapion aeneum. Lineage (NCBI taxonomy): Eukaryota > Metazoa > Arthropoda > Insecta > Coleoptera > Brentidae > Aspidapion > Aspidapion aeneum. Next base: position 46,053,657 of record OY755039.1, on the reverse strand, counting down.
TTACCAAAATAATAAAAAGTTAAATATTACACTTTTTCCGTGTAACACAAAAAACAAGATTAAAATTACATATCTGACAGATGATTGATGCAGATATTATCTGAAAAGATACAATTTACTTCTACTAAAGCAAAGTACAAAAGAGATTAAAGAATTACGGTATAGTTGTCACTTATTACGCATAATTAAAAATTACAAAAGTTCTGTACACTTATAGATAGAACTGTGGCCATAACGCGATAGAGACAAATGTCTCTAAGTCCAGCGATTGTTATGCCAACTACCAATCTCCACAGCTAATTAGTTATTCTTTACAAAATTTGTGCTTATGCACTTAGTTTTATGACAATTAGTTTTACGGGTAACATTTTACAGAATAAAAAAAACAGTTGTTTGCTGTACACTAGAAATTTTTTTATACAAAGATTTTATTCACTTGATTTTAAATATACTATTCCATTAAGATGTTTTTGATTTAAAACATTCTAATTCAAATGAGACTTTTTCGTTAGTCTATAGGTGTTATCACTGCTAAAGCCAAAGACAGTGGTTTTATTTATAAAATTTCAAGATAAAAGAAAATATATACATTTCATAATGTAAATATTACCAAATGACATAAAGATTAGCTTAAATGGCTTATCAACCCTATAAAGTAAAAATAGTAAAAATTTGATCATAAAATTTTATAATGAAAGAAAATACTTTTTTATTCTGCTGTTCTTGTCTGTTTTTCCAATCTCTGATTATTTCTTGATGTTAATATCTTTTTTTAAAATATCACTGATCAAGAGTCGTCTACTCTTTATGGTTGTATCTTCTAGGTTTTTCCTATTCCTATACCATTAAACACTAAATTTCTAAAAATCCTAACTTTTAGTTACTATCTCAAATATTATCTAATTAACCTATTTTTTAACCAAGTCAGAAAAATTGTCCAAATGTCTACCATAAAACCTGTTTTAAAATAATATCCCATCATCACTTCAACACAGGTTCCTGTAAAAACATATAGTGACTCTTGTATACCAAATCTAAATCATGTTTCGTCATAATAAAAAAGAATAGGTAGATCTACCATTTTTATATTGAAAATTGTATTGTGAAATATAAAATTTATTCAATGACAACGCTTTTGTCTCCCTAATTAGAAAACAAAAGACACTGTGAGCTCAGCATTTCCGGTTACTGGCCAGATTCCTGAAATTAGAAGATCACAGGTGTGTATAGAAGAAAGAGACTACTCCAAATCTTCTTGTTAAATAAATTTTCCGGTCTATTGTTTATCTAGTATAACTCAAAAATGAGTTCCCGACATGACAAAATAGAAAATTACCCAGATCTCTTACTGGTATCTACAGGGTGTGACGTCAACTTCCTTCATTAACTTACCCTGATATAACTTTTATTAGTTTCATAGGTAAAATTTTACCTCTACCTTGAATAGTTTTTCCCAAATTTAAATTCCCATTTTTAAAAAATGACTTGACTTGAAAGAAATCCAAAATATCCAACCCAAAAATTTTTCCGCTGTTTTAGACCAGTTCACCTGTAGACCATGTAAGCTATAACATGACGATTATTAATTCAGTAGTTTTCTTGATAAAGATTGGTTAAAACATTTAACTGACTATAACGTAACCCTATGTTCAAAAATTGAGTTACGATATTAGGAGATACGGCAACAAACAAAACAAATATAGACCAATTGAAAATTTTAATTATAGGTATACCATTGAAACACCCTCTCGAGTGGAGAAGAAAAAATTTCCCAATTTATTCCTCAGCCTTCTTCTCAATGACTGGGGAGTTTAAAATCCAGCTAAAAACACTCATTCCATAAAACAACATTTTATAAAATAATCTATAATATAATGATACAAACAGCGAAAAAATTAATTCGCCCTCGTCTTACAAAAAAACAACAAAAGAAAAAGAAAACGCGACGATTCCACTTGGCGAATTATTATTGGTCTATTGTTTTATAACATTCCTTATACATCAAAAGATGCATATAACAAACACAGATCCATTTTGCCATACCATATAACCATATCAAAGTTACGTTAAAAGAAAATTCTAGGACGCTTTAATTCAAAAATACTTCCCTCTCACATATTTACTCAACAGATAGTAATAGACTTTTGTCATTTTTAAAAATATCTCAAAAATTACTAAACAATTTTATAACAAATTGTTCTTAAAAGCTTTCAACTTGATGTGTCAGTCATTTACAACTCAATACAAACAATACAATTCCTGAAAATAAAAATATTAATTCGAGAGAATCGTAGACCTCTACAGTTGTCGGATGTCATGGTCTTCACCTATAAAAGAAAACGAAGTTATACACTAATTTTATACATGGTTTAAACAAATATAATAAAACTTTTTCTTTAAAACATCATTTAATGAATTTATTATGCTTTTGACATAGTGTTTAGACACTATTATTTTTCTTTTCATTAAAATTGGTCTCGTAGTTATTAAAGTGTCGAAATGGATGCAATAAGAAGATCAATGAGAATATCCAGAACTGATCATACAAGAAATGAGATCATAAAAGAAAGAATGGGAATCGAATGAAGCATAACTGATGACATCACTAAAAGGCAACTGATATGGTATGCCCATGTACAACGGATGAACGACGAAAGATTACCAAAACAGGTCCTAGAATGGCAACCAATAGGGCGCAGAAAAAGAGGGCGTTCTAAACTGGAATGGCAACAGTCAATCCAAAGATCAATGAGTCAAAAAAAAAGAACCTGACGGAAGATGACTGTCATGATCGAAGGAGGTGGAGAATAGGCGTCGGACAACGTAGAAAAACGTTCTAAACCGACATAGTAGTAGTAAACAACTACTGTATAGAGTAAGTCCAACTACAGCAAAATAGTAATAACACATTAAAAAACAGTCTTTTGAAAAAAAGAAAGTAAGCTCTGATGATAATTGCATAAAAATTATTTTTTTATTAAACAGGATAAGAAGATTACAAAAGTTAGCAAAGAAACGAATGTACTAAATCTTTGGTTACCAAGATATTTACGCACGCAAGTTATTATATTGCTGCGATAACTACATTATAGAATCTCTGTGTGTAAATAACTTAAAACTTTTGAGATTCAGTACTATTTACATATGCTAAGAATATCCTGGATGTATGTATCTATCCAACATTTTCTTGGAATACAAAGAAAAAAGCGAAAGAATACTAAAAAAAGAAAGAAAACTTAAATTCGTTGGACACTAACACAAGGTGCGGTCAAAACTGTGAAATAGTTTGATTAACTGTGCAGAGAAAACTTAACTGAAAAATTACAGAACTCTATGCATATAATAGCATAGCTAAGAAGGCATTGTGTTATTAGCACTTTTCAAAAAAAAACATACAGTACGAAGTACGGAGTAGGCCTGGCAAATAGACCTTTCTTTTGGGCTACTTTATGTTAGCAGTTGATAAAGATTACTATGATAAAAAAAATGACATTAACAGATAAAACAAATCAAAATTATCGAACGAACATTTTCACATATCTTTTAAATCTTAACATGAACAAAAAAAAAATACTAACCATTAGGTTTAAGTTTTAGTAGTTGTCTTAAACAAAAATGAAGGTTTGAAAGCTCAAATAACACGTTTAAGGTTGACAAAAATAGAAACAAAAGGTCTTAGTTACTTCATGGTCTAATTTATAAAAATAAAATATAGTTTTAAAAAAAATGATAGATAGAAATTTATGAAAGCGGTTTTCAGTACCTCACTGTACACGCGGGTCTATTGTGTAACACTGTAAATTACTCATTTTTTTAACGTTTTACACGACGTTGTAGAAACTCATTGTTTTGCCAATATACTTATATATTAACTTAGTAGCAAAATTTTAAGAAGAAGAATGATCTACATCTTACAAAAATGTACTGATCAACTGTAAAAAGTTTTTATGAAAAACTTTATATCATATAGATATGAAAATACCAATTTTTTTTTAGTTTGTAAATATAAATCCTATATATTTTTTTAATTTAACGCACAAAAATTCGTCACATGGCAACTCAAAAATTACCGACCGACCTTAATGAAATTTAAATCAAGGAACTGCATTTCTCACTATAGATCTTTGTTTGAAAAACATAAATTTAATAGTACCCGTGAATGAAAAATCAAACATTGGACCCCCGTGAGCTTTCAAGCTACCCACGGAAAAATATGAGAGAAACAAAACATTTTTTCGCGAAAGCTTGTTTGATTTATAAATTCAATATCATAGTTTGGTTGATAGATACCGTAAAGTTAAATGTGAATAGACGTATCAGGCGCGAAACTACGGGAGGGTAAAAAAAAGGTGAAATTTCCACCCCAAATCTTAAAATATATTTGTTTTGGACACACATAATACAGTGGTCTGGACAATATGCAAAATAGTTTTATGCAATATTTATTATAATATTTCCTTCCCCAAATAAAGTTCCTTGATACGCCACTGTTAGAAAACATTTTTTTCCCTAATATGTGTTTATTATAAAAATTCTTTATAACTACTTTTTTGTACCTACTAACACAAAGAATACTATATTATCTGTTCTAAATAAAAGACCTTTTGGAAATACCCATGTGTTTTATAATTTTGTTTAGCCAGATGTTTCAAATGGTCTTTTAACAGATTTATCGGTTTACAAGTGGATTATACTTGGAAATAAGAGACCAAAAAATATGAAATTAAATAATGGTTTTTTTCTTTCGAAACCTTTCTTGGATATTTTAAAAAAAAATGCAGCCTAAATAAAAAAAAGTTTTACCATACTTAAATTGATTCAAGCAAATATACAGGGTATCTTTTTGCAACGGTATTTGCAATAATTTTTAAAAGTTGATTTAGTTTTTCAAAATAGTTTATTTGCTTGAAACAAGACTTTATCACTAATTAAGTCTTCAACTAATTTATGTCTCGTTTCCTTACACATCACATCCTATCTAATGATTATTAACCAAAGGGTTTTATATTTGTTGTTTGATATTAATTAATTTTATAATTAGGTTAGCTTATTGGTTATGTATAACCTAAATTTCTTTAACCAGTCTTTAATTATTAAATGGGAATTATGATATATTTATTTTAATAATTATTATTTATGATAAATAATATTATTTTTAAGATTATGTATAAAATTATTACTAACTCAAAATACGCGAGTTTTTATTTTAGGAAAAATATCAAATACCTTTATCCAATTTCAAAGGTCAAGTCAAATTTAGAAAAATAGATTGATTTATCATTATCTTTGGTTAAATTTTAGAAACAATTATTAGTACTTCTCCTTTATAGTATGGAAAAGGAACTGCTAAGCAATCTTTTTACGTTATCTGGTGTTTTGGTGTAAACCTATATATTACATCAAACATGGTACTTTGATCTTATCGAATTTATTTATTTCAATTGTTTATATTTTTAGTTATTTAAAATATGCTACTTAATTTTGTATATCTTTTTATTAAAAATCAATCATGTACCTATATATTCATAAAGACATGGACATGACCTGTAAACTTGGTCTTTTTAATAAAAATTACAAGAAAATATCTTCTAGCTTCAAACTAGTCAAAACGATATCACTGTTATAACAAATTATCGTTATAAAACAAGTAAAAAGGGTTAAGAAAAGCCTTTACTGTGTTAGGACATTGATTTGTGACTTTCTTTAGCCTGATGCAATAAAAATGCTATGAGATTATGTTTTTTCCAAAAATTACTGTATGGCTTTACAAAATATTATTTCACTTAAGACATGGTCGATAGCACCAATACATTTGTTAAATCGATCATCTTTTTGTCAAACAAATGTATTGTAAACTGGATACCTTGGGAAAATAAAAGAGCTAGTGGAAGACCACAAATGAGATGGGCGGACGATTTGAAGAAACATGCGGACTAGATGGATGAACACGGCGTCATACAGGAAAGAGTGGAAGATATTGGAGGAGGCCTATATCCAAAGATGGATCGAAGAAGGCTAAATAAATAGATAGATAGCACCATTCTTTTTAAAAGGTAATGAATGTACTGTTAAAATTACCAATGCAAAACTTGTTTAATTACCGTGCGAATAAATACCTAACTCAAAAATTACTGTCAAAAAATTATGTTTTCTGTCTACTGTGTTCTGTGGTAACTTGTGAATGTCACACACATTATGCACAGAAAAATGAGATCTTCACTCTTGTTATTAGACAATAAAACTAGTGGTAGTTTATAACAAATAATGTTTAATTACAACTTGTGCAATGTAAGTCACTGCTCTAGGTGGCATTTTAGTGTAAAATACAGATGATAAAATAAAATATTCCTACAAGGACTTTATAAATAAAAATGTTGACTCGATCTAAAATATGTACTGAGATAAAAGCTTATGGGCAGTTATCAATAGGTAATATATTCCTTTCTTAAGTTTAGTTAACGTGTTTTGACTTTTAAGTTAATTGGTGGATAATTTATTTATTTTTCCAGTAAAGTTATTATTCAGTACAATGACATACGAATAAAAAAAATAGGATGAAACTCTCTCTAAATAGGCTAAGTTGTGTTACCATCTGTAACTAGTAAACCGATATGGATGCCTTTTTTAATTTTTCTACCAAAAACGTTTAGTTTTCTGTTAGGTAAACGTTTTGATTTTTGAAAATATAAAAAATAACATAAATTTTTCGCTAAAGGTGGTTATTTTATGACTTTGTTTTAAAAAAAGTCGAATTTTCTTAATATCCTTTCTTAGGATATAACTTTAGATTTTTTTCGAAAAAAAATAGGTCTTCAAAATTAGACATGTACCAAATTTTAATGTTGACAAAGATCAGTATTTTTTTTTCATAATATGAGCTTTTTATCAAACTCCTTAATCATTTTTCTCTTTCTACATCATGGTTTTAACTCAGAATAATCTAGTTGCTAATAATTCATTTTAGGTTTTAATTTCAAAGGTGTTAATATTTTATAAGATATTTAAGTGTGATAAGTTAATTTATTAACATAAATAGTCAATTACCCAATTACTTCGCATGTAGCGGATTAATTCCTTTAAGGGCAAAGATAATGATCTCTCTTTAAGCAAAACAATTTTATTGTGATTTTTCCCAAAATATTTTTATTATGCTACATCTACATAATACCCAAACAAGAGACGATAAATTAGTTTAGGACTTTAACGGCCAAAACACAAAAGTTTTTTGTCCGAACAATCTAGAAGGCTCTACCTGTATCAAAGAAAATTGAATGAAGGGTTCTACGATAGGTTTTTCCATTTCATAATATTTAATTAGGTATACCATTTTGCAGTAATGGCTTGACAATAACTTACGATAATAAACGACAATATACTTTTTAATTTGATTAAAAATATTATGAAACGAAATTCACTTGATTACCTACATGTTAGTGAAAGAAAATAAATAAAATAGAGTCTCTCTCAAAAAAACCAAAAAAAAATATACAGGAGGTTTTTACATTTACCTCACTTTACTTAAAAGCTGTGAATTTGCAGATAGCGCTGATAATATCCAACTTAAGAAAAAAAATCAAATTTTCTTTTATGAAAAGAATAATACGTACTTTAATAAGAAAATTATAAAGCAAAAATAGTTCGACCGGTACGTCGTTTTAAAGAATGCTATGTTTGAATGCTATGTTTTGTAACATAAAACGTAAAATTTTTATATTTAATTTAATAATAATTGTATAGAATCGATCTCAGCTGTGGCTTATGGATGGAAATGGATTTATTTAGTTCATGGTTTTAACACATTAGTGCTTTAAAAATTTTGAAAGTTTTACTTGTGGACCTTATAATAAAGAAATTTCTCATAATCAACAAAGTTGTTACTGAGATACAAAGAAATCAGTCACGTTTATTTTCCAAAAAGAAACTTGTGTGCAATTTGACAAAAAAAAACATTTTCAAAATCTGGAACTTCGTGGTTGCTTCCTGTTAGTTTGAACTTGTGGTAAATCTCAAACATATATGTATGATATAGAGAGTACAAAAATGACAAAAAAAACATCTATCACATTTTCTATACAAGATATTGCTAGTAGCTAGGTCTGTTTTTTGAGTTTATCCTGACCAGACACTTTACAACAGTCCTGTAGCACAAATTTATGAGAGATGAAATTGCCATAATGATTGCAAATAGAATATAGCAGAGCTATGCTACCCACGCTTGCATGGAAAAAGTCGTTAGAAATTATAAATTTTAAAGTTATGATGCAATATAAATGGAAAATTATTTGAGATTAATTAATTACACCATTGTGGATACTTAGATGGTCAAATAATTTGGCTTAGGTACTTTTTGCCAAATGAAATTTTAGCTATTAAACAAACAATAAAACCAAAATAAAGTAGAAAGATCGATATCTACGAAGAAAAAATACTTATAAAAATAATGTTATAATGACGTAACATAAATTTTTGTATTATTTAAACAAAAAATGTTATTAAATATTAATAAAAAAGGTTTAATGGTTCAAAAAAACAAAAAAAAACTGTTATTAATGCAATAAAATAAATAAAAAATATCCTCCCTTAGTTATATTTGACGGGTCTCTTCAAAAAAAAGTCAGTGGTTTGTCAGAGGAAGGGTTGGCAATTATTGTTTCAGCCAACTAATCAAAAATAAAGAGTTGCAATGGACTCTTTTTTTGTGTTTTTAATAAAAGATCCTTTCTAGAAAAACAAAAGCTTAAGGAGCTTTTCGAATTTCTACAAAATAGGCTTTTAATGGCAAGAGAATGATAAGTTTAATGAGACTTTATTTTAACAACACTGTGCTACAATTAAGACAAAATAATGGACTCTTTTATCCATTTTGTTTAAATAATGTTGTGATGGAACAATTTTAAAGTTTACCAAGGAGTTTTGGAGTTATAACTCAAATCTAGAGTTCAGTAAAGCTTTATTAAGGCAAAAGGTTGATCCTTTCGCATGCTGGAGAATCCGTCCTCCAGATAGAAATGGACAGCATTTTATTTGCTGGCATATTTGGATAGCATTTAAACTTAACTTTTCAATAAAAAATATTCTACCAATTTATCTTCTCAAAATTTAAAGTGATCATATATCAATAGAAAAATTGTCATGACATTGACATTTTCCTTGTATTTACTGTTTCAAGGACAAAAAAATATTCAAAAATATTTAAAAATTCATAAAATAATTGCAACACAGATTATAACGTTAGTAAATTAAACAACGAAAAACAGTTATGGCACATCTTCCAACAAATTAGTTTTGGTTTTCAAAAACTAGACAAGACTATTTCTTTTTAAACGAACAATTTTACAAAAAAATCCTTTAGTTTTTCCAACAAAATACTACCAATGGGTTAACTAAAGTACTACTGAGTTTTTCTCAAACTTCCAACATAAAATTTTCACAAATTTTCCAAGAACTAAATTACCCTGAACTACTGGCACCACTTTGTAACAGGGGCCTAGATGTGACAGTAATACTGTCACCTCAAGTTGCCAAGGCTTAAATGTTGTAAGCTACCAACTTAGGCTACAACTTATATAAACTATAAAAGGATTAAATGTTACTATATGTTATTAAATTTACACGATCTCGAAAGGGAATTTGACGGTTCTTGGAGGAAAAGTATGCTATAAACGTTTTTCTCAAATGTATAACTAATGTAGGATAATCATACATACCTTTTCAATTTTCTTCTTGTAGCTTCACACTTTCACTTCTTATATTTATAAGTTGAATATCGACTTTTTACTACTATTAAACTTTTGTATTCAAATATTTACACTTCTTAAACTTTTAGGTTTTATCGAGGGGTCATCGGCACCCTAAAATTTTGTACAGCGTCCAACAGGACTTGGGTCCTGACGTGTACTGTTGGGTCCTGTTGAGTACTGTTGGGTACTGTCGTGTACTGTCGAGTACTGTTGGGTACTGTCGTGTATTGTCGAGTACTGTTGGGTCCTGTCGGTGTACTGTTGAGTACTGTCGTGTACTGTCGAGTACTGTTGGGTCCTGGCGGTGTACTGTTGGGTCCTGTTGAGTACTGTCGTCGTGCCTCGCCCTCAAAAAACATGCGAGCAAAAAAAAAAAAAAAAAAAAAAAAAAAGTCATCATCTTTGGGGAACCGCGCCGCGCTCACAAATCTTGCGACCACAAAACAAAGGGAAGGCCGATGCGCGTTTCATATATGAATGAATGAACCGAACCGCGCCGTAGAAATTTGAACCGCGCCGTCTCCAAAAAAAAAAAAAAAAGGGCATCCTGTCGTTTTGGTACTGTTGGATTCTATCGTGTACTGTTAAGTCCTGTTACGTACTGTCGTGTACTGTTGGGTCCTGTCGTGTACTGTCGAGTACTGTTGGGTACTGTCGTGTACTGTTGGGTCCTGTCGTGTACTGTCGAGTACTGTTGGGTACTGTCGTGTACTGTCGAGTACTGTTGAGTACTGTTGGGTCCTGTCGTGTACTGTCGAGTACTGTTGGGTACTGTCGTGTACTGTCGAGTACTGTTGGGTCCTGTCGTGGTACTGTCGAGTACTGTTGAGTACTGTCGTGTACTGTCGAGTACTGTTGGATCCTGTCGTGGTACTGTCGGGTACTGTTGTGAAATTTGTACAGTACTATTGAAAGCTGATGACCCCTCGGGTTTTATAAACCTTTTATATATTTGTTGTAAATATATATATTTATCAACATCTTAAACGTTGATTGAATGAGTGAAACTATTCAATCAACTGTTTAATTTACTTAATATTACTGTTTAGGTTTGGGATATATTGTTGAAAAAAAATGCCGATTTTAAGGCAACTAATGGTTTGTATTTTGATGTTAAAAGAACCATAAAACAGATAAAAAGATTATTTAAAAACACTGGAAACAGTAATAATTCAAAGTTTTAAAATTAATAAACTCCAAAAGAAAATACCAAAATAATTATTAATAATAAAGATAATAGCTTATACAATGTTAAAATGATTAACAAATTTCCCCAGTGGAAATAAAACCCCCCTTAAGATGTGTGAACGGAAGCGTAACGAAACAAGCAAAGGCAAACTAAAGAGTAAAGTAAAATCCGACTTTCGAAAGTTTTAGTACCCCGCTCTCTAGACATTCTCAGTTTGCCGCTAGCTGATTGGTCTAAATCTAAGCTTTCTTTAACGGATTTCTTCCACCACTCTTCTCTACACACTCTTGGTTGTCGTGGTCTGAATCTTAAGCTCTCTCGCATTGGCGACAAAGACAAAGAGACAAAATACCACCGCAATTCAAAGATGCGTGGATTTAGAAATTCCGTAAAGTTTAAATCTTACAGTGTGTTTCGTAAAAGTTGAAAATAGTTTACCAAATTTGTTTCCAGTTACAAAATATGAATTATTTTGATGTTAGTGTCTCAAAGGACATATTAGCCGAATACAACTTTTATTAAAATACGGCGAACCTGAAAATATGCCTAAAAACAAGTCGCCGAGTTGCCATAAATTTTACTTAATCTCAACCTAGTCTTGCATATAATTAATGCTTGTTGATTTCAAAACAATATTTAATTAAAAACTTATAAATGGCAAAAATATCATTTATGCTCAAATCCCGTTTTGTTACACTTATTTTACATAAAAACGTTTTAATTTTATTTTGAAATTTGTCATTTTTGTTACTTTTTATAACTAGGCTTTGAGGGCCGTCAGCTAAATTATAATTTTTCCAAACCAGGCTTACTATATTTTTGACTGTGTAAAATAATAAAAATACTGGAGTGCCTTGACCTGCCTAAGCAGGAAATCATAGCGCACTAGAAATAAGTGAAAAAGCTGAATATCTCCTAAACCTCTCAATCAAACTATGACATACTAGACATCATTTTGAAAAGAATTCAATGGCGAATTCGAAAATTAATTAAAATATTCCATAAGAAAAAATGCAACTTTATGTCATATCTCAAAAACTAAAAGTGACAGTTAAAATATAATTTAGCTGGTGAATTCCTCGTGACAAAGTCTATAAAATCGCAATTTACTCTAAATCAAAATTTTCACTAATAACGAAGTTATAAACCCCCTTCAAAAATGCAGACTTCTCAAAAAGTCCCCGTAGCTCAAAGGCGAGACGATATTTCAAAATGCGGTTTTCACTATAAGTCTTCTCTTGAAATTTGAGCGTCGCAATGCGTGGTCAGTTTTTCTCTGTCTCCCCTAGAAGTACCTTAAACCCCCGAAAAGTGCCCAATTTGGGGCACCCTGTATAATTTAAAAACATAACGTTAGGTTGGATGTTAGTTCTAACGTCACATTAATAGTGAAAAAGAAGCTTAATAACCCGTTTTCTGACGTTAGAAAAATAATTTTATGTTTTTATAACGTTTTTTTAAAGTGTTTTTCGAACGTTAAAAAAATATTGATTTTTAACAGTGAAAAAAATGTTTTTCTAACATTGAAAATAAATGTTTCTTTAACAATGAAAAAATATATTTATTCCAAATATCTCTAAAGACAAGGTAACATAAATAACGTAAATACAATTCTTCCATTTTGGAAACGCAGGGCAGCAACAGTCTGTTGAGGTTTTGGTGAACTCCACACTCAGTAAAGTAATTTCGGATCCGTAGCTTCTGAAAATAAAATTTAAAATTATATGTAAACAATAATTTTGTAGTAAGTGCCTCGCTACGAGGCCAAACAATTCATGGTCAAGTGAATACAAGGCAAACAATTTCAAGGCGCCTATTCAATTTAGCATGAATGCAAACGAAGCATTCATTTGGTCTCACTGCGAGGCTTGCGAATTCTGCCTCAAATGAATACGCGGCTTAAGGTCCGGCGGCTAATCATTCGCGGTGAATAGTCGCATTCCCTGTCTGATTACCTATAACGTTAGGTATGCGATATTTCATACAAAACCATTTTTTTTTCTATTGTTTACTTTCTTACCTTAGGTTGTGGTGCTTCATTTAGATCACTGCATACACATTTGTTGCTCTTTAACTATACCATCTTTCCCACACAACTGGAGTAATATTCCTATCCAAATATGTATTCACTATCATTATTAATAATTGTGCTTTTAATTTGCCATGTTTGTTTCTACAAAAGGTAAATATTGTAACCAAAATTGCACAAAGCGTATCTGCTATCGACTCGTATGAACTCGCAGCGAAATGCAACTAAACATGGCGATGGCCCGTTCTGGTAGTGGAACTATGCGGCAGCGCCCTCTATAGTATCATTTTTTTTAATGTTTAAAAAACAAAACATTTATTAGCTTCATATATCTTAAATTCAACGTTAGAAATGAGATCTAGGAAAAACATTATAAAAATAACCATATATTGATGGTATTATTTTTAATGTTAGTGAAATTAAGATTTTTTTAATGCTGGTTTCTTAACGTTATTTAGAAATATATTTTTGGTAATGCTTTAGAATTTTCTACATTTTTTTTAATATCAAAAGTTGACTTAATTTTAACACAAATTTGTGCTAGAAAAAAAAAAATTTCAACATTTATTTAACGTTTTTTACGATTTTGTGCTTAGTGGGGTAGAGTATAAAACATCGTTCTTCTACCACGGATCACCTTTTATTAGGTGATCTGTGGTTCTACGATACTTGCTGTACATGGCAATGCTAGCAAAATATGTAAAGCAGTTATGTTGATGGAAAAAAAATTCCTATAAATATGACCAAAAACTCGTTGGAAAACCTCTTTCCACAATAGCTCGACTTGTGGACCCCGCCTTCGGCTTACCCTGCCAATTTGTCTCGGACGTGTGCAAAGAGTCGTTTTCAAAACTTGTTGTTTAATACATGGGCGCACACAGGGAAGGGGGGAGGCCGGGGCAAAGCCTAAGGTTTTTTTAGATATTTTCCACATATATCATAAATCAAAAGATAAAATAGCATAAAATACGACGAACGATCATGAGGTCTCGGGCCCCCCCCCCCCCAAGACACATTCCTGGGTGCGCCACTGTTTAATATACGGTCTCTATTACCGATGTTTATATCCAAAGACAACTGCACTTTCATTTTGAGAAAGTGATCGAGGGACCTAGGAAGTAAGTTTTGACTCAAGTTTCGCTTAATTTCCTTGTTTTTACAAAGGAGACTTGATAGTTATTTCCAATCGAAGTTTCCTCGCTTGCAAGTTTTTCTGGACTGCGGCAGACACGTTTCTAATTTGTTTATCTTTAACCTGTTCAATCTCGCGACTTTCGACGTGACGTTAAAAGCACGGATCACCTATTAAAAGTGGTGATAATAGCAGGGTTCCATCAGGCCCTTCGACGGTCCTAGAACGGTCCGAAAAATCCCAAAGCGCGCGCATGCAGTACCAGGACTGTTTTAAAAGGGTTTTGGTTTGATGGAACGACCAAATAACTGTCCAAAAAACGAATGCTGTTCGAATGAGAGATCGACTTACTTCAGGCATGTGATCATATGCGAGAGGGTTAAATTCAAAGTCACGTGACTGAAAGAAAGGGTGGGTTTCGTCGCCTCGCGTGAAGACACAGAAGGGGAGGTGAAGATACATCGATGGCAACGTATGAATTCGAGAGCACGAAATTAAAGTTGCACACAGAAAGGATTACACAATTACATAGGATTCTCATATTACATTTTTAATTTTAGTTTTTTAAAATGCAGATAAAATAATTACATTAATTTAATTTATATTCACAAACTATAAACCACTACAGACTGCCTAATAAACTAAATATACCAAAAATTAAAACGAACTTGCATTAGCACATATTTTTGGGCGAAACTTGTGAAAAAATATTAATTTTTTTTAATATCACAAGTTTTATGTTAAATTTATAAATTTATTTATTTGTATTTTGTAATTTGATTTTTACAAAATATTTGTGAAATTACCTACATATTATAGAAAGCCTTAATATTCACAAGGTTTTTGTGATTTTATTAATTTTTAGGAACTAGAGATCGTGATACTTCTAAGAAGTTAGGAAAATCACATTTTGTAGCTTGTACTTTGTTAGGTATATAGTTATAATGACCTTAATGTCGATGCTTTAAAGCGCAGTTGTTTGTTCTTCCGCCAAATCTGGTGTAAAGTTTCACATCCGGTGTTACCCATCTTCTTTTAACTTTTAGTTCACAGGTCACCGGGATTTGCTGCTATCAGGGTAAACCCATATGTTTCTATTCCTATCCAATCACCTGCTAGAAATAACGGAGTAACGAATACCGATCTTACGTAATTCCTACCTTTATTTTTTTAATTTTAGCCCTCATTTTGAAAATTTCGATTGAATATTTCTATAATATCAAACAAAAATATACCTACAAGTAAATGATCTTCGATTTAATGACAGTCTGAGAATTTTGCACTAATTGAATGATTGAATTGAATACTGTTAAAGTAATCGAAGTAACGATAGTAACGAATATATAAAATGATTACTTAGAAGTCGAATTACGATTAGTAACGAGTACTCAAAAGTAACGAAAATCAACACCTCTATCACCCTCTAAACTGGTTTTTCTTTTTCTAAGCAGGCTACCCTATAGTCAGTATTGCTTTTTTCAATGTGGTATACCTACAGCATTCCGCAGTCCCGTAGTAATAAATATTAAGAGGCTCTTGCAAAAAAATCAACAATCTAGATGTTGCACAATTTTTTTTTGAAATTTAAAAAATATTTGTATATTTACAATTTATTTTGACAAAAATTTTAATTTTTTGAGTTTTTTACTGTTTTTTGAATTTTCTTAGACAAATGTAAATTTAATGTAATTCTATGGTATATTTTTATCTCAGGTGATGTAAACTAGAAATGTGTGTGTTTTACATACAATTTTTCCGCGCGTTCTACTGCGCCTGTCTGCAATCCTTGTATTTCAGAAGAGTCCGAAACCAGTTTAGGTTGCTTGGTGGAACGGACAACTGACTATCCGAGAACAGTACAAGTTAGGTTAGGTTTGATTATGAGTGGTGCGACTGTCGCCCCTCCACTGCGACTCAAGTGGTCTATTGTGGCTCATCCCAACTTAAATATCACCAATACCTATCTCCTTTATGAAGCAGATCAGTTTGTTTGGTGATATTTCCTCAAGATCTTGAGGCTCTATCTGTCCAGGTCCGAATATTTTCGCCCTAGTTCTTTGTCTTGCTACGCAGTGGCAGATTAGATGAAGTGGCGTTTCCTCCTCAACACCGCAGAACCTACACGCTGGTGTGTTGCTTACTCCCAGTCTGTTCATGTGTTTGTTGAGTCGGCATTGGCCTGTGTATAGCCCTGTGATTATTCTGAGGCTATTCCTGTTTAATTCCAGGAGTTGGTTCGTTCTGTGTTTGTCTGGCTTGCTTAGAAAGGTTTTGGAGTGTTGTTGTCTCGGGGTTGCCCGCCAGTTTTGAGTCCCTTTTCTAACAACCCACTCTCCTATTTCTTTTGTGACTGTGGCCTTAGGTAAGCCGAAGTAAGGCTCCGGTCCAACCAGCGCGGATTCTGCTCCCGCCCTGGCTAGTGCGTCTGCTTTTTCATTTCCCTCAACTCCCGTGTGGCTTGGCACCCAGACAAGATTGATCTTGTTGGTTCTGCTGGCCTGTCTTAGGGTTTCAAGGCAATTCCAGACTAGTCTGGATTGAATTTTGTGTGAGCTTAATGCTTTTAGAGCTGATAAGCTATCTGAGATGATTTTGATGCTTTTGTTTGAGAGGTCCCTGCGGGTAATCTCTCTACAGCATACTTCTATTGCATGTAGTTCTGCTTGGAATATGGTTGCTAAGTTTCCGAGTCCCACAGATATTTCAGTCCGTGGTCCCGTCACACCCGCACCCACCCCATTTTTTGTTTTCGATCCGTCTGTATACCATACGTGGTCGGCGTTTAGCAGTTGAGCAGGTCTCTCCCGCCATTCCTCCCTCGTTGGTATAAGAACCTTAAAAGGTATATCGAAGCTGTATTTGGGTAGCATGTAGTCTGTTGGCATGCTAAGTATTCGGTTATTCCTGAATACCTCAGCCAGGCCCGCAAAGTTACCCTTAGCTTGTCCAGGTTGCTCTTGGTTTAGGCTCTTAAACCTTGCCACTGCTGCCCTGGTCTCCTTCTCTACCCATATGTGTAGGGGGGGAAGGTTTAGCATCACCTCCATTGCCTCTACAGGTGTCGATTTCATTGCTGATGTTATGACTCTACACGCCATGCCTTGCACGCGTGCCAGTTTATCCCTGGTTGTTTTTTGCTTAGTTTTTGCCCACCAAGCAATAGAGCCATATGTGATCATAGGTATAGCCAGTAGGTTTGTTTTGGTTTCATACCCCATGACTTCCCACAAATTCTGGTACATGTCCACAAGGTCATTTTCGCCCTGCCGATTACCTTGTCCAGGTGGGTGTTCCAATTTAGTCTCTGGTCCAGAATCAGTCCCAGGTATTTGGCATCCTTTTGAAAAGGAATGCGTATCCCTTCGACGGTGGGTTCTGTTAGGTTCAGTTTCCGCCGTCTTGTGAAGGGTACTATAGTGGTTTTTCTAGGGTTGATTGATAGTCCATCCCTATTACACCATCCATTTATTAGGTTTAGCGCCCTTTGTACGATGTTGGATATTACACCATCGAATTTGCCTTATATTCTGATCACAACGTCATCGGAGTATGCCGGCGCCTCGATTCCCTCCCTTTGCAGGAGTTCCAGCAGCCCGTCTACCATCAGTGTCCATAGTAGGGGAGATAGAACTCCCCCTTGCGGACAACCTCTGTCCGTGCTTACTCTGATTTCCTCCTCACCAAGGGTGGTTTTTACGATAAGCGTTTGTAGCATCATCCGGATCCAGTTGTTAATACAAGGTTCGACACCTCTTTGACTGCATGCGTTAATGAGTGAGTCGATTGGGGCATTGTTAAATGCTCCTTCTATGTCCAAGAAGGCCGTGACCGCAATTTCTTTGCTGTCTAGTGTCTTTGCTAGGTTACTGACCAGGTTGTTTATTGCTAGATCCGTAGATTTGCCTGGTTGATAGGCATATTGGTTAATGTTTAGAGGGCGTTCCTGCAATACCCCTTCCCTAATATGCCTATCAATCAGTTTTTCTATCGTTTTCAATAGAAATGATGTTAGACTTATTGGTCGGTATGATTTGGGTAGGTTTAAACCTGCCTGCCCCACTTTCAGGAGGTATATTACCTTTACCGACTTCCAGTTTTCTGGTATGTAGCTCCACGCTATGCTAGCTCTGAATAGCTTAGTCAGGGTGGCTATTAGAGGTTCCAGTCCTTTTTGGAGTAAGACCGGAATCACTCCATCCTCTCCTGGTGATTTGAATGGGTGAAAGGTGTTGATCGCCCATTTTATTTTGTCCGGGGTTGCGATTTGATACGCCAGCCTCCAGTCTTCCCTATCCGGTCTATTTCTGCCCGGCCTTTGCATGGGTTGGTTCTGCCGAGTCTGTTCTGTAATCATTGTGCACCCCGGAAAGTGACAGTTACTTAGTAATTCAAGTGATTCTTTCCTTGATGTTGTGTAACTCCCATCTGGTCGCTTTATTGCCCCTATCGATGGTGTTTGATTTGGGTCTCTAGAGAGTATCTTGTGGATTCGTGCTCCCGCAGGGATATCTGATAACCCCTGGCAGAATTTCCTCCACGATTCCGTTTTCGCCTTTCGAATCTCTTTGTTCTAAGCGGTCAATTCAGCTCTATACTGGTCCCATGAGTTATTCTCTTTCGCCCTGTTATAGAGCTGTCTGACATTTCTCCTTCTTTTTTCAAGGTTTTTGTTCCACCAAGGTGTGGTCCGAGAGTCTTTTTTGGTCTTCACAGGACAGTTGTCCTGGTATGCTGATAGAATAGCGGTTTGGATTTGTCCTGCCGCCTCTTCTATTTCCCTAGTGGTCTTGATAGATTTAGGAACCTCCCGTAAGCGTTCAGACAAGGTTTGGTTATAGCCCTCCCAGTCTGTGCTTTTGGGGTTTTGGTAGCTGACTACCGTTCTTTCTTGTGATTTTATTTCGAATCGGATGTGTCTATGGTCTGAGCCTGATGGTTCAGAAGACACTTCCCAGTTGACGATATTATCGCTAAAGTGCGCCGTTGATATCGTTAGGTCTAAGACCTCGCTTCTGTTTGCCACTACAAAGGTAGGTTCATTTCCGCGGTTGTTAACCGTTAACCCCTCCCCTAAGATGAAATCAAACAGTGACTCACCTCTGTCATTGATGTTAGTGCTTCCCCATGCTGTGTGGTGAGCGTTGGCGTCACAACCGAGAATGAGTTGTAGGTTGTTCCTCCTGCAGTGTCTGATTAATTCAGCCAATCCTGCGGGTGGTATCGGTGCATCTCCCGGAAAGTAAGCTGAGCATACTATCAGTGGTTGTTGTCCGCCGCCGGTTTTGATATCCACTTGGGCCGCCACTAGGTCTCCATTACAGAAACCTGTTAACAGAAAGTGGTTAATGTTGTTTTTAATGATTATACTTGCCCGGGGTTTATTTCCCGAGCGATCATACAATACCTTTGTGTTGGGAAGCCTCAGTCCGCACACTTGGTTGTTGTTATTCAGCCAAGGTTCTTGGACGAGGGCCAAATCTATTTTGGCTTCAGTGATTGACTTAGCGAGGATGTAGGTCGCAGCTTTCGCGTGGTGTAAGTTGACCTGAATGCATTTTATTGTGTCCTCCATGGCAGTTAATTTTTAATTGATGATTACATAAGACCCGCTGATCCTGGTGGTTGATCCTCCAGGTCTTGGGTTCCGTCAGAACCAGGTGGTTTATCCTCCTGGTCCGTATCCGGTATGTTCGGGGTGTCGTCCGTCTCCATGGGATCAGGGGTGTGCTCCTCCTGAACGGGAGCCTCAATAGGTCCATCGGTTGGTTTAATTCCCCCCGATGTCCCTGGTTGCACACCCACACTGACTGGGTTTAAGCCCATTCGTCCTGGGCGGAATTTCACCTGCCCGAAGCCGAAATAAGGCTTAAAGTCCATCGCCCTTAGAGCGTCCCAGGAAGCTTCGTCCACCGCGAAGGTCCATGTTTGGCCAGGTCCTGAAGGTTCAGTTTTAACTACCCTCCAGTTATGTGTGTGAAGGCTGTGGTTCATTTTCCTCAGCCTCTTGAGCACACTGTCCTTCTGCAGGCGTTCTTCCGCACTGTCATCAGGTAGGTACACTACGCATAGGTGAGAACTAGGTAGGTTGTCTCTCTCCACTAGCCTCAACTGTGCATTTTCCCATGGCTGTAGAGTCTGTACCAGCCCCTCCAGCCATGTTCGGGTCGTGCCGTCTGCACAGGTTAGCATGAGCCATCCAGGTCTGTTAGCAGAGCCCTGGAATCTCACCTGTGGCCCATCTTCAGGTAGATTTTCTACCGCCAGCATGATTGCTCTCTGCAGCCTCTTAAGGTTTACTGTCTCCATCATTTGGCTTGGGTAGTCAGGGTGGATTATTCCAACCCTGATTCCTTCCGTGACAGCACTGTAAGAGGGCGCTGGTGGGCTTTGTATGGTCCCTTGAGGTGGCGTTTGTCTGGTTCGGGGTTTCTTAGCCTCCATTCCTGGAGTGCTACCATCCGAACGAGTTCGTTTTCCGGTCTCTTTCGCCTGGGGTTTTGCGGGTGCTGGTTTGTGGGTGGATTTTGCTCCCACGTTTAGCTTCCCTTTACCACCAGGTGCGTTTTGAGGCCCGGATCTTTTGTTGGTCCCTGAGGTGGATGGCTCTCCTATCTTCAGGGGTACAGTTTTGCGGGTGGATTGCTCTCCCGTTCCCTGTTTCTCCTTGGTTTCGGTTGCGGCTGGTGTCCCGGTGCCTTTCTTGGAAGTTCCAGAGGTGGATTGACCTCCTGCCTGGACTACCGTTTCCGGCTCCCTAAGGACCTCCGCCAGCGCATCCTGATACGGCAGGCCTTTTTGCAGTAGCTTCTTTAGCTTCCTGCTTTTATGGCCTGATGAGAACAGTACAACGTCGACCTGGAACGCAAACAGGATTTTTCGTACCGTTTTATAACCGTCCCACGCTTGGATGGAACGAAACTAATAGCATGGGCGCCCAGGGGGGGGCTCGGGGCCCGGGATTAGATTAGATTTTTTAAATATTTTCCACATATTTCATAAAAAAACACGAAAAATAGCTTAAAATTCGACATCATGAAGCTTCGGCCCCCCCCAAAAGGCCTCCGGCCCCTCCCAAGACATATTCCTGGGTGCGCCACTGATAATAGAACACGGTGGATAGAATAGACCGGTGTTCGGATCTTACAAGTATATGTCGAATTTCACGTCACTGGTGGTCCAGCTCATTTATATAACCAAAAGTTAGATATGATATGAACAACTAATATTTTTTAAATTTTTTGAAAACTAAGGCAATTTTCCTACTATTTTTTAGTACCTATATTCTTATAAAATATTTTTTTTTAGACATACCAGTCGTCATTTTTTTTAGCCCGCTTCATTTCTCTTTACACAAAAATGAAAATTCGAAGAAAATAATGTGTTCGTTTCAGCATCTAAAATAATCCGCTGACCTACATCTTTGTTTACTTCCCAAGTCCTCGGTTCACCTTTGATACTAAACGATCACATTCAGTTTGACTTGTAATTTAAGTTTTGTGTAATAAAGCGTGTTCAAAAACATAAGGACAATACGTCTAGAAAATTATATTTTATAGAATGTACTAGAAAACAGTAGGAAAATTGCGTTAGTTTTCAAAAAATTCAAAAAATATTAGTTGTTCCGTTGTTCATATCATATCTGAGGGCACGGCTTGAAACATTTCAGTCGATATTTGACCTACCTAAAACTCTACTTCTGAATGAGCTACGAAGCTCAAACTTTGCACAGTCGTAGATCTCCATCGAGTTAACAACCCCTCCAAGTTTCATGGAATAAAGTAGTAAAGTAGTTACGAAATTTCAAAAAACGTCGAAATTGCCACTCACTCACTCACTCACTCATGTATAGCTCATCAATATTCTACTGTACTTCCAGAGATGCTACAAAGCTGAAATTTGGCAGACTGATAGAAATTATGACCAAACCCCAAAATTTTAATTTACTCCCCTCCCCTATACATTTAACGTTATGTAAAAGTAGCATCGCCCACTTCCAGAAATGCTAGAGAGTTGAGCTTTGGCAGACTGATAGGAACTATGATAAAACTATAGGAAAAAATCAAAAAACCTCAAAATTTTAATTTACTCTCCTCCCCTATACATTTAAAGTTATGTAAAAGTAGCATTGCTCACTTCCAGAAATGCCAGAGAGTTGAGTTTTGGCAGACTGATGGGAACTATGATAAAACTATAGGAAAAAATTAAAAGACCCCAAAATTCTAATTGACTTCCCTCCCCTATAAATGTAAAGTTAAATAAAAGTAACATTGCCTACTTCCAGACATGCTGGAGAGCTAAGCTTTGAAAGACCGATGGTAACTATGATAAAGTTATAAAAAAAAAATAAAACACCCCAAAATTCTAATTTACTTTCTTCCCCTATAAATGTAAAGTTATGTAAAAGTAACACTGCCCACTTCCAGAAACGCTAGAGAGCTGAACTTTTTAAGACTGAAAGACAATATGATAAAACTATATGAAAAAATTTAAAAACACCAACATTTTAATTTACTTCCCTCTCCTATAAATGTAAATTTATGGTCGGGCAGCAAAACACAATTTTTTGTGATTTTGGTAAAACTTGGTACGTTTGTAGAGCGACCCAAGAGAAGTAGATAAAAAAAATTTTTTGGCTCGAACTCTACTGATTGCCGCGTTTCAGTGCCCTTAAATTTCAAATTTGCACCTTTACATTTTTTCCAATATCTTAAAACATAAAACAGCTAAAATATTTTTCATGACAATTTTGATTAGGTAAGACCTGTCTCTATAAGCCCATGTAACGCAACTTTTAAAAATATTTTTTTTATATCAAGAAAAATAATGTTAAACTGAAAACTTTGAAAATTTACCTAAGTAGAGATTTTTTTAAAACTTAAAATTTTGGATCCTGTCAAAAAGTTTCTGAGGCGGATTTTATCTGACATACTTTTTTTTCTTTCTTTTGAGTCTGGCTATATCTCACTTTTTAAAATTTGAAAAAATCTTGCAGGGAAAATCTGTCGCATAGTCACAAATACCATGCTGTCGCGTTTTTCGCAAAATACAAAGATTTTGGACTGCTTATACAAAACAATTTTTTAAAACTTTATTTGACCAAAACTTAAAATAACTTTTACCGGTTCTGATAGAGAACTAAATACAAAATTTACTTTCTTAAAAAAAAATTAATAAATATAATCCAATATATTCAAAAATTTACAACAAACATGGAAAAATCATAGGTTTAAAATAACGGTTTTTTAAGCAAAAATGACATGTTTGAAGATAAACGGCGGGGGATTTTTTATTTTGCGTTTAATTTTGGGTCCCCCAAAAACCGTTGTTCTAATATAGACAAGCTTTTAAACGGTATGCAATTTTTTTCAAAATCTACTTGGTAAGTGGTAGCAAAAAAGCGTTTATAGTTCGCTATTTTTCAGTTTTTATTAAAAGATATTCAACTCGTTTACTGGTCGGTCATTAAACCGCCATTTTCGTCATTTTTTGGGGGATTTTGATAAACATTGGCACGATTGTACATCAACTTAAGCAAAGTAAAAAATAAAAACAAATTAGTTGGTACACCACTATAAGTTGTGTACCAGTGTCCTTAAATTTCTGGTTTGCGCCTTTCCACTTTTTTCAAAATATCTCCAAATCAAAAAAAGCTAATTATTTTTTGATTGCTGTTTTAATAAGTTAAGACCTGTCTATATGGGCCCATGTACCACAACTTTCAGAAATATTTATCGATTTCAGACAAAATAATGTCAAAATCAAAACTTTGACAAATTTACCAAAGTAGTGATTTTTTCAAAACTTGAATTTTTGGATCCTGTCCAGAAATTTCTGAGGCGGATTTTATCTGACATACTTTCATTTCTTCTTTTTAAGCCTGGCTCTATCTCACTTTTTAAAACATTAAAAAATATTGCAGAAAAAACCTGTAGCAGGATCACATATACCAAGCTGTCGCGTTTTTCGCAAAATTCAGAGACTTTGGACTGCTTATACAAATCAATTTTTTAAAACTTTATTTGAACAAAACATAAAAGACTATTTACGGGCTCTAAGAGGCAACTAAATACAAAATTTACTCAACTAAAAAAAAACTTACCGGAAACATGGAAAAATCACTGACTCAAAATAACGGTTTTTTAAGAAAAAACTACACATTTGGAGATAAACAGCGGGGGATTTTTTATTTTGCCTTTAATTTTGGGTCCCCCGAAAACCTTTGTTCTAATATAGACAAGCTTTCAAAAAGTGTGCATTTTTTTTCAAAATATAAAAGTAAGTTTTAGCAAAAAAGCGTTTAAAGTTGGGTATTTTTCAGTTTTTTAATAAAATATCCAAATCGTATACTGGTCGGTCACTTAGCCGCCAGTTTCGTCAATTTTGATGGGACTTTCATAAAAATTGGCAAGTTTGTACATCGACTTTAGAGAAGTAAAAAATAAAAAAAAACTTGGGTGGTACTCCACTTTCAACTTTCCAGTTTGCACCTTTTCACCTCTTTCAAAATAACTGACAATCAAAAAGAGTTATATTTTTTATTACGGTTTTAATTAGGTAAGACCTGTCTCTATCGGCCTCTCTTACATAACTTTTAGAAATATTTTTTATTCTAAGAAAAATAAATAATTTCAAATTTAAAATATTGAAAAAAAAGTAGGGATTTTTTAAAACCTAAATTTTTTAACTTTGTGAAGAAATTTCTAATAAGGATTTTATCTGACGTAGTTTTTTTCTTCCTTTTGATTCTGCCTATAATTTGCTTTTTAAAATATTAAAAAATATTGCAGGAAAAATAGGTACAATTTAATTTGGGTAATTTTCATTATTTTTTAAAATATGTTAAATTATTTTTTTTGTTTTATAGCGGTACCGAAGGGCGGATTAAGGCCGATCACTCAATCAAAAATGTTTTAATATGTTGGCTTGTGTTTTTTTTAATGCTAATATATACTTATTTATGTATAAACCTTAAAATGGCTGGCTATTACAGGCAAAATTAATTAAAATGAACAGATTTGTCACCGAGGACAGGATATGATATTTATGTCTTTGCATTGAATCCAAAGAAATGGGAAAAAAAATGAAAATTACACTTATTCCAGTAAAATGTGCTTAGCACATATCAACTTATTTGTCTCTAATAAAATATAATTTTATGAAGAACCTATTTCTAATGGCTCGCTTGTATTATGAGATACTATTTTAATTTTACAGGTGTCGTAACATTTGTTAAATTTTAAAATCGGGAGAGCACCCATGTACTATTTAATGTATGAAATATTTCTGTTTTCTTTACCTTTTGTATCTATTTAGAGATTAATATTTTTTTATGGAAAATTATAAATATTTCTGAGCTTTGTAAATAAATAAAATAAAATAAAGTTAGGCCCTTTACTAATGTGTTAATTCCATTTATTTCAGGCTTCTAAAGTATATTAAGAACTTAACACTATTTTAGTATACGGTAATTAACCGCAAATAATTTAAACCAGAAAAAATTTCAAGTTTGTAGTAGATTTTTAATTTTTTTATTGTTTAAAAATAACTTTGTATATTAGTTTTTTTTATCAGAAACATACGCTTTTAAATTTTAGTCAAATAAAAATTAAAATATGGTTTTGTATTCAAGCAGTCCAAAATCTTTAAATTTGCCCGACCACTATATAACTTGGATATTTTTTTACAAAAACTAAAAAATATCCAACTTTAGATACTTTTTTGCTATCACTTACCAAGTATATTTAAAAAAAATTACACCGTTTCAAAGCTTGTCCATATAGTAGTAAAAAAAAGATTTTCGTGGAACCCAAAACGCGTCATTTTTGCTAACGCAACCGGTATTTTGAACCAACGATTTTTTCCTGTTTGCGGCAAATTTTTGAACATTTTGGATTATATTAATATATTTTTTTAAGCAAGTGAATTTGGTATATAGTTTTTTTAATTAGAAACGGTAAATGCCCTTTTAAACTATGGTCAAATAGAGTTTGTAAGTGGTAATGCATAAGTAATCCAAAATCCTTTAATTTTGCGAATAACGCAACAGCTTGGTATTTATGATTGTGCTACAGATTTTTCCTGCAATATTTTTTAATATTAGGAAGAAAAAAGAAGTACGTCAGATAAAATCCTCAGAAATTTCTTCACAGAGTTAAAAAATTTAGGTTTTAAAAAATCACTACTTTTTTTTTCAATATTTTTAATTTGAAATTATTTTTCTTAAAATAAAAAATATTTTTAAAAGTTATCTAAGACAGGTCGATCGAGACAGGTCTTACCCAAATAAAACCGTAATAAAAAATATTTTGACTCTTTTTGATTTTCAGTTATTTTGAAAAAAGTGAGAAGGTGCAAACTGGAAATTTAAGGGCACTGAAACGCGGCTTAGAGTGGAGAACCAACCAGCTTTTTTCTTAGTTTTTACTTCTCTAAAGTCGATGTACAAACTTGCCAATTTTTATGAAATTCCCATCAAAATTGACGAAAATGGCGGCTGAGTGACCGACCAGTATACGATTTTAATATTTTTTTAAAAAACTGAAAAATACCAACTTAAACGCTTTTTTGCTACCACTTACCAAGTATATTTTGAAAAAAATTTCATACCGTTTTAAAGCTTATCTATATTAGAACAAAGGTTTTCGGGGAACCCAAAATTAAACGCAAAATAAAAAATTCCCAGCCTTTTATCTCCAAATGTGTAGTTTTTTCTTAAAAAATCGTTATTTTGATTCAGTGATTTTTCCATGTTTGCGGTAAATTTTTAAACATTTTGGACTATCTTTCTAATTTTTTTTTCAGGAGATTAAATTTTATATTTAGCCTTTTACGGTTTGTTCAAATAAAGTTTTAAAAAATTTATTTGTATAAGCAGTCTTTGAATTTTGCGAAAAACGTGACAGCTTGGTATTTCTGATTCTGCTACAGATTTTCCCTGCTATATTTTTTAATATTTGAAAAAGGGTAGTATACCAAGACTCAAAAGGCAGAAAAAAAAGTATGTCAGATAAAATCCGCCTTAGAAATTTCTTGCCAGCGTCCAAAAATTCAAGTTTTAAAAAAATCACTACTTTGGAAAATTTTTGGCCTATAAAGACAGGTCTTGCCTAAAGAAAACCGTAGCAATAAACATTTAGGCCTTTTTTGATTTTGAGATATTTTGAAAAAAGTGGAAAGGTGCAAACCGGAAAGTTCAGGGTACTGATACGCAGTTTAGAGAGACAAATCCACGAAAAATGTTTTGGTTTTTTGCTTTTCTTGGGTCGATGTATAAACGTGCCAATGCTTATCAAAATCGCCCAAAAATTGACGAAAATAGCGTTTTGCTGCCCGACCATTATATAAAACTAACATTGCCCACTTACAGAAACGCTAGAGAGCTGAGCATTGGAATGGTGATAGAAATTATGATAAAACCATGGGAAAAAATTTAAAAGTCCAATATTTTCATTTACTCTCCTCTCCTATAAATGTAAAATTATGTAAAAGTAACATTACCAACTTCCAGAAACGCTAGAGAGCTGAGCATTGGAAGACTGATAGGAACTATGATAAAACTATAGGACAAAATTTAAAAACATGACAATTTTAATTTATTTCCCTCCCCTATACATGTAAAGTTATGTAAAGTAACATTGTGTACTTTCAGAAACGCTAGAGAGCTGAGCTTTGGAAGGCTGATAGGAACTACGATAAAACCATCGAAAAAAATTAAAAACCTCAAAAATTTAAGTAAGGCATTGCAAAAGTTTTGAACAATATTCCGCATATTTTAGTACTTTAAAAATTAAGTATTATTCAATTGCTTTAAAAAAGAAGTGAAATCATAACAAAAACATTTCATGTAAAAAAAAGCCAAGTACGCGAAAATGGCATTCCGTAAAAAGAATTGATATAAAAGTAAAGCCAAGTTCTCCAATACAAATTTCAAAATGAAAGGTTCTTACTAGTTTGGAAATATTTTTCTAAACTTGGCTATTACGGCTGTAAATGACTCTTAGGCACAGTGCTAAATTGAACATAAAGAAGTTTGGCTGTAATAGCAAAGTTTAAAAAAACATTTCCAAACTAGTAAGAACCTTTCATTAAAAATTTGTATTGGAGAACTTGGCTTTACTTTTATCTCAATTCTTTTTACGGAATGCCATTTTCGTGTACTTGGCTTTTTTTTACATGAAATGTTTTTGTTATGATCTAACTTTTGTTTACAAAAATCAGCTCGACCACCAGTGACGTGAAAAATTCGACATATATATGTAAGATCCGAACACCGGTCTATTCTATCCACCGTGATAATAGAACCTGTATACTTGACGGTCCGTGAGTTGGTTTCGGTTCTGTTCTTCAAATGGGTGAGAATGAGAACGAGTTTCGCGCCATGTAAAGACCAATAGAGATGCGGAAATTAAGTAAGACCGCATGCGCATTTTAACTTTCACCCGATTTTAAAAGAGTACTTTTCACCCATTCAAGAATTCATAGAGCCTTATGAAACAGGGGCGGATCCAGGATTTCGAGGGGGGAGCGGCCTAGGAGGAAGCAAAAACCACAAGAACCAAAATATTATTTTTTTTGCTGGTTTTAATAACTCTTAGCTCTAAAATTTACATTCATAGGTTAGGAAACTGCGCCGCAAGCAAAATTTTTTAGTGCGGATAATTGTTATCAAAATTTGCTGTAAATGTATTGGCATTTTTTTGCTAGATCTAAAAAAAGTTATATGTCACAGTGGTAGGGGGGTGCCTGGGCCCCTCCCTGTATCCTGCACTGCCCGGAAGTAGAAAATGTTACTTTTACGTAACTTTACATTTATAGGGGAGGGAAGTTAATTAAAATTTTGGGTTTTTTAAATTTTTTTCTATAATTTTATCATAGTTCCTATCGGCCTTCCAAAGCTCAGCTCTCTAGCGTTTGGTAGAACAGTCTGCCAAAGCTCAGCTCTCTAGCGCTTCTGGAAGTGGGCAATGTTACTTTTACATAATTTTACATGTATAGGGGAGGGAGTCATAATTTCTATCAGTCTGCCAAATTTCAGCTTTATGGTACAAAGCTGGAAGTACAGTAGAATTTTAATGATCTATACATGAGTGAGTGGCAATTTCGACGTTTTTTGAAATTATAACTACCTTACTACTTTATGGAAGTCCATGAAACTTGGAGGGATTGTTAACTCTATGAAGATGTATGACTATCTATGCAAAGTTTCGTAGCTCATTTCAAAGTAGAGTTTTAGATAGGTCAAATATGCGCTGAAATGTTTCAAGAAAACATGGTGCAGCAGTTTATGCGAACTTGGCGGGGCACGGCCATGCCCCCAGATAGATGTAGCAGTGGCGTATTTGGAGAAAAGGTTCTTGTTCGGGGGGAGGGGGGGTGTTCGGTTCGGTTCGGTTCGGGGGGGGGGGGGTGGCAAGACCCAATGAAGCCGTATTTTACGCTATTTTATGAATGTGGCAAACATATCTCAAAAAATCTTAGCTTTGGTTATACTTATATGTGTTATATCAAGCCGATCAACTCGTAAAAGTGAATATATAACCTATAAATATGACCAAAAACTAAGAGGTAGAAAAAGCAATTAATTTAATATGAGGTTACTACAAAAAAGAATTTCAGTGCCATTATGCTAGAAGACTATCCTTTTAACCCTTTAAATATGTTTCCACAAAACTTCTAACCTAATGAAAAAGAGAAGGAAGGAAGGTGTTCCGGGTTGTGAAAATCTTTGAAAGCGATTGAGTATACGAAAGCTTTGAACTAAAGGTAAAGTATCTTTTTCGAGCAGAAAGGTCAATGTGACAACATGAATTTTTATGGGTGCAAGATTTAAGTTTTCATTCGAATACTTTGTTTTGTTGTAAGGTCCTTTATTTTAGACCAAAGAACTATATATACAGTAAAACCTCCCATAAGCGGACATTCACGGTTTCATCGATTTTGTCCGCTTATGAGAGTGTGAAATTTTAATATATATATATGTATGCTGCTTGAGTTTTTCGGATATTAAATTTTTTAGCGATCTTTCGTGCTGATCGATGTTCCTTCTCCGAAAGGTTAACAACTTCTTCTATCCTTCCTGGTAAAGGCTATTCTGTTAAATTTCTCATCAGGCTGTCGAATCATAACTAACAAAAATATTGCATTTATTTCCCAATATCTAACTGAAAATGTTGTTGCCGGCTCAAATTAATCCGATTTATCCATATTTTCGTAAGTTTATTGAAGGAATGAATGATGATACTAAGGTCACTTGATCATAGAAGGAACTTCGTGATCTAGTGTCCTTCGATGATACTACCTTAAAAGCTGGATCAATTGGGGTTTTCTTTATACCTAAATAGTTCTGTTACGCTTGCTAATTATTATTTTAATATTGTTGTATACCAGTTCTCTTTGGGAGTTCCACAGGGGTCAAATCTTAAACTTTTTCAAAAAGTTTTTTGTACAAGTCTTTACCTTTGCGATACCTATCCATCGTTAAATTTTTTCAAAGATTAGGTTTGACTAACACCAGTAATCTATTTTTCCTATTTGGAATTCTCTTATACCAGTATTTACTAAAGGGTCTACAGTGCTAAGTGCTACAATCCTAGGTTTAAAAGTCTACATTTTGGTTGAAGGTTTAACTTATATTTCCCGTGAATGCAATAGTTTTTAATATTTATATAAATTGTTCATAAATACCTTGCGATATGGGCCTTTTTTTTTGGTTGTAACAGACATTATTTCCACACAAAGGTTATAAATAAATAAAAAGAATAAAATATTTTGGTTTACAAATGGTAGCCATATTTAAACCTCGAAACGTCACTAGGAAATGTCGAATAAAAACGGTGTAAGTCAGTGTCAGCTGTCCGCTATACTTTACATGTTAATTTTTTAGACAAGTTAGCGACGACTTGGGAATGTGTAATTGAAAAGGGATTCTAATATGTCTTGTGCTTTTTACAGTATTTAAATATTAATACGTATTTAATACGGTAATGCATCTACAGATATAGTTTTAATTTATTTATGTATTATTTAGCTTTGAATATTTTTGTATATAAGTTTTTTTGTCAATCATGGATTATTTGTATTGTTTTTCGAACTTTAAACCACCCCTCTGTGGTGGTACTAAAATTTGAGACTATTTTTAACGAGAATCCTACGACTGCACGGGCTAAGTTTCCAAAAAATGACATTTCGTTACAAAATTTTTATGTGGTTTTTCTTTATTTCTAAAGTTAATTTGAATTAATATGAGTAGAAACTCACTGAAAAATGCTTACTATCACATTGCACATTAGGGTGAACCATTAACGTATTAACCAGAGGGAAATAAACAAAAAAATCGGCCGTCTAGATAAACAATTTGTTTTAAAAAACGTACTTCTGCAGTAAAGAACTCATCGACTATTTTTGTTTGGTCCATAAAACTCTATTTCCTTTCTCTTTAAGAATCACCAAAATTATCCAATCTTTACTTTATTTTTATTTCTTTTTTAAACCAATGCGAGGAAAAAAGACGAAACTGTTCTTCTTACAAACCCTTACCAAATTAATTATAGACCACCAAATATGGATATATAACTAGCGGTGATCACTTTAACTTGTGCTTCCAGCATTTATTTTGCTACTCCTTCGTTTTCCTTTATTAAACCAGTGCGAGAGAAAAAACAAAACTATTCTCGATTACAGTCCCTCACTAAAACAAAAGAATTAGAAACATGCTGCAATGGTTTAGGCCCGCGTAAAGTATCTTATTTTGTTCCTCTTTTGTTAAACCGATGCGAGAAAAAGAGACAAAACTATTCTTGATTAGAAGGTAGTCCCTTTGGACCCATTAGTATTTTGTAAAGGGTCAAGCGGCGTTTCTGACCTGTTTCTTTACGGTTCGGAATTGTTTTCGTGTTTTTGTTAAAATATATTTTCGATCTGGACTCAAAATTAATCTTAAAAGACTTTAAAATGGTGTGGGGGTGTATTTTGTGCTAAAATCTCGACCATCTTAATCCAGAAGTTTCGTTTTACAAGTAAGTTAAATAACTTGTTTGGCCTTCAAAACAAAACAAAGACCAGTGCCGTAGAAATCAATATAAAATCAGAAGAAAAAAAATATTAGGCTATTATATAAATAATTATTTATTTGTTAAAAGTCTTTAAACATAAGTTTAGTTAAAAATGTACAGGGTGTCCCAAGTTTTGGGGTTTTGATACTTTTAACTGGACTACGAGCCTTGATTTTCAACAGATAAGGTAAAAAAGGTATCTTATTAATATGGAAAGTAATTTTTTTACGTATACCTTTTTTTATTTAACCGTTCTTTTTGTGTAAACAGTTTTTTTAGATTTGGATCGAGGCAATTTTTTAGGTTGGGTTAGTCCTTTTTACCTACTCTGAATTTTTAAGGTTGTCTAACCTAAAATAAAATACACCAAGCTAAAAGCATCCTAATCAAACATCTAAAAAGTGTAAAGATGAGGTCTTTACATGCAGATTTGTTTTTAACCCTATAAAATGTCAGCAAAATTTTTTATTCAAAAAATTTAAAAACCATAAACTATAGTTACCTACTTATTATTTTTTTCATTGTTAAATAAAAACCAGGATGTTTGTTATAACCCAAAAATTGATTGCAATTTATTTAAAAACGAAAAGTAAATTTCGGCCCTGGTATCTAAATAACCCTATTTTTTACATCATTTATAAAATATTTTTAGTTCCTTATTTTTAACTATTTTTAAATATATGTCTTTTTATTTACCTCATTTTAAATGTTAAATAAAAAAAGTTATTTTTCAAAATAGTATCAGCCTTAAGTGATGTGTCAAAAAATAAAACTGGCAAATAAAATTAATTTTTTAAACGAAAATGATATTTTGTTCAAATTGCATTGCAAAAATATTCTGTTTAAAAGACAATTTGATTTGACATTTTTTTCAAAAATTACTTTTTTAAATGACATTTTGTTCAAATGGCGTTTTGGTTGAAAACAGTTTGTTTTGAAAACATCTTTTTCAAAAACATTTTGTTCAAACATTCACCTGATAAAAAAACTTTTGGTTTGTTGAAAAATTAGTTTTTCGAATGACATTTTGTCGAATGGGGTTTTCTTTCGAAAACATTTTTTTTAAAATATATTATTTTCGAATGTCTTTTTATTCAAACATTTTGTTTGAATGTCAATCTGATTAAAAACATTTTGTTAATAAATATCTTTGAAAGCAGTGGGTTTGTATGACATTTTGTTCAAATGGCAGAAAGCATTGAGTTTAAATAATATAATGTTCAAATTTTTTAGTTTCAAAAATATTTTGTTCCAATGACGATCTGATGGTACATTTTTTATGAAAATATCTTTTTTATATTATATTTTGTTCAATGACATTTTGTTCAACATTTTTAAAGGAGAATCTGTTCAAAAACATGTTCAACTGTGTTTTTAAAACATTTTGTTCCAATGATAATCTGACCGAAACCATTTTGTTTGAAAACATCTTTTTTAAGTGACATTTTGTTCGAGTTGCATTTTTTTTGAAAACATTTTGTTTGAGAATCTGATGGAAAACTTTTTGTTCAAAAATTGCTTAAATTCATATGACATTTTGTCAAATTGTTTTGTACAAAAATATCTTTTTTCAATTTTGTTTAAAAGTAGTGTGATTGATTGGCATTTTTTTCGGAAACATTGTGATCGATATTATGTTCAAATGATCCCTTTATTGAAAACATTTTTAATTTCTTGAAATGGATACGTTTGCGATCAATTGATTAGAGTTCAGTGTGGTTAGGTTAACAGGTTAGGATCAATTGATAAAGGTACCACCGATTGCGACCTCCCAAAATCAGCTAGTTTTTCGAAGAGTTTTCTGTTTGAAGAAAATGTTTTTGAACCAAACGTTATTCAAACAAAATGTCATTCAAAAAAGATGTTTTTGAACAAACTATAATAAAGCAATTACCACAGAACAGAAATTGATGTAGCATTTTTTTCCAGTTTCTTTTCTAATGAAACTGCTGATGAAAACCGAGATGGTAGTACGTCGGAATAAGTGTCGCATTAACTTTTCTCAAAATAGCTCGCTATAAAAAAGAGTTGTTTTTTAGGCACATATTTTTTGTAGGTTTTTGTAGACACACCTTTAATCTTACTAAAAGGGACAAAACCACCGTCGTAGGAGGCAGTAAATACAAATATATTTGCAAGAAATTTTAAATTCAGGGAAAATTGAAAAATGTAGAGTAGCACAACCAAAAAAACTATTTTAGTTCTGGCCATGGTTACTATCCTAATTAAAACAAATGGGTAAAAGTAACCCCACTGATGGGGTGCATCTTAATAAAAATCCCCAAAGTAAGCAAATTGTCTCCCCATCAAAGCAATAAATCGAGGGCTTTTTTAAAAAAAGTCCAAAATATCCTTATCCAGAGCTCTGTTATAGCAAAACCTATGCTTCCCACACAAAAAAGAGTTGTTTTTTAGGCACATATTTTTTGTAGGTTTTTGTAGACACACCTTTAATCTTACTAAAAGGGACAAAACCACCGTCGTAGGAGGCAGTAAATACAAATATATTTGCAAGAAATTTTAAATTCAGGGAAAATTGAAAAATGTAGAGTAGCATAACCAAAAAAACTATTTTAGTTCTGGCCATGGTTACTATCCTAATTAAAACAAATGGGTAAAAGTAACCCCACTGATGGGGTGCATCTTAATAAAAATCCCCAAAGTAAGCAAATTTTCTCCCCATCAAAGCAATAAATCGAGGGCTTTTTTAAAAAAAGTCCAAAATATCCTTATCCAGAGCTCTGTTACTTTTTTACAATATTACTACCAATTTTTCATAAAAAAAGGAACTAAAATTATATTTACTTTTTTATATACAAAAGAAAAGTAGGCACTACACATAGTATCTAGCTTTAAAATTGTAATAATGGGGGTGATCAAATTGTCGCTAGGAAAAAGAGAATCTTTAATACCGTTTTCGGCTGCTGGAGACGACTTCACAATTCTCGGTGAGTGCCCCGGTTCGAAAATCAAGTGCTCTCAAGTTTTTATTAGAGCCTGACTCCTATTCTTAATGTTCGACTTCTGTATTTGAGAACATAATCTCAACAATGCTATTAATGTAAATTTTTATTGTCAATGGGTATCTATTAAGCTGTAAACTAAATTAAATTGCTGGTTTTAATAAGTTAGGTATTTACTTTTAACAAATAAATATTTTGCCGCCGTCACTGGTAAATCGATGGACCATAAAGAATAAACATACGTCTGCTGTGTGTCGCACAGCGTTGCCATCGTCTTTCCAAAAAATATTTCCATTCTTTTCCAACTCATTGAAGCATCTAGGGGTCAAGACGAATTGTTTTAATGAATGAATTTTTGCCGCGGTTCCTGGTCTCCTCCGGTTAATACGTTAATGGGGTGAACCAAATCTTTGCAGTTATTTGACCTGTGAGTATTAAAAAAATACACTTAAACCGGTCGGTATCAAGTCTATAGACTTGATACTTAAACCCGGTCTACAATGCTAAGTCTTAAGGTCTTAGTAAATACTGGTGTTAAGGTTTTAACGTTTATTTCGTCAAGATTTTCTATTGAAATTAAATTTAATTTGATTTTGTGCCTTGCTGACTTATGTTGTGATTTCTTAGTTTCATAAGGAAATGTATAAACTCCAATAATTCGTTTGAAAAGTGTGGGAAGCATAGGTTTTGCTTTTGATGATTATGATTTGATTTTGATGTTTTTATATTGCTTTTTTTACTTTATTTTAAAATAATTTTGATTCTCCCACAATTATTATTGTTCCACAACAGGTGCATTTTCATCGCATGCAAACGTTTGTTGGCATTCCTGGTTCCGTAGATTTATTATTTGTACGCGTTTGGTTAAGACATCGAACCCATCACTAACAATATTTATTTTGAAAATCTCCCTTTCGGTTTTTTTAAATTAATTATGTACGTTAGTTAAATAGGTTTTGTACAATTTATTCCTATGTTCCTCAGTGGTTCTTTACCTTCAACAATAAGAAACCTGTTCTTTTTACATTTATAACCCGTTCTTGTTTTATTGAGGCGGGGGCAGTTTCGCAACTGGAAATGTTTTGTAATAGGAATTCGACAAGAATTTTCCATAGCTCAGCTTGTGATTCTAAATCTTTTGAAATTACTTCAATCAATCCAGAGAAGTATTGGAAATTCCAAAATCAGCAGTGATAAGGAAACAACTTTATTTAAATAGTTCTAAGTCTTTCTGGGAAAAATTACTTAATGAACTTACGTTGTCCCAAGCCTATTCTCCTCCTCCTTCGATCCTGATAATCATCTTCTGTCAGATTTTTTTGACTCATTAATTCAATTCAATTCAATTCTTTATTGTACATCGACTTATAAAAGTATATATAATGTCAGATTTTACAGCAGAAAATACTATATAATATTACATTTAACTCTAGTCAATGATCAAAAAGGTCACTAATGCTATAGAAACATTTATCAATAAGGTAGCTCTGTAGTCTTTTTTTGAACTGTTTTTCGGATGTGACATTATTTATTTCATTAGGAATTTTATTATATACATAACTAGCAAAACATTTTGGACTTTTCCTAAAAGCTGATAGATGAAAATTTGGAATCAAGATTTTACTTGTTTGCCTAGTATTATAGTTATGACTTGTTGAAACTGTTGGGAATTTGCTTTTGTTTCGCCTTACGTTATTAATCTTTGGATTAACTCTTGTCATTCCAGTTTAGGACGACCTCTTTTCCTGCGCCCTATTGGTTGCCATTTTAAGATCTGCTTTGGTAATCTTTCGTCGTTTTTTCGTTGTACATGGCCGTACCTTATCAATTGTCTTTTAGTGATGTAATCCATTATGCTTCCCTCGATTTATATTCTTTCTTTTATAATCTCATTTCTTATCTTTTATCATCTCTTCTCTATTTCATTCATATCTGTTCTAGATATTCTTATTGATCTTCTTATTGCATCCATTTTGACACTTTTTATTTTTGCTTTGTATTTTTCTGTTACGCGACAAGTCTCTATTTCTTACAACAGCGTGTTTCTCACCATTTCTTTTTTATCTCTCTGATCCATAAAATACGGTTAAGACATCCAATACTCTTTTTTTGCTTTTACTATTCTTTTTTCCAGTTCTTTACAGTCTGTTCCTGTCTTATCAAATAATTCAAATATGACACCCATTATGCATGGAGATATTGCATGTTTATTATCTAGTTCTAACTCACTTGATTCGTTTCCAATACATAAGTATTGTGCCTTGTCCAGTTTCACTATTGACTCTCACTTTTGGTATTCTTCCGATAACTTTTTCATCATATACTCCATGTCTTCTTTATTATTAGCTACAATTACTTGGTCGTCAACAAACTGTAGTGTGTATATGGTAAAGCGGTGGTTAAGTTGAATTTCCACGCTCTGTACTTTCTGTTTCCAGTTTTTTAGAGCTAATGCGATATATATTTTTAAAAAGTTGGAGAGATACAACATCCCTGTCTTAAGCCATTCGTTGACAGGAATTTTTTTTAAAAGTTAATTTCCAATTTTAATTTTAGATTTTGACCCTTTGTATAGTTCTTTTATCGCTTTTATGTATGTGTGATTGATATTAGTTTGTTCTATCCATAATATTTCTACTGGAACGGTATCATACGCTTTTTGAAGGTCCACAAAGGTAACATGAGTCTCTATATTTCTGGCACTCCTTTTTTCAATTACTTATTTAAGACAAGTAGTCGATAAACCAATGTTTATCGGTAAAATCTAGGCTGTGACATAGACCCTTGTGTTAGCATATCATCAGGCAAACAGCCTTGCTAGATTGTTGGTTTCAGTGAGGCGCAAGTTGCGACGAATATCGGATAGACGTTGGTGCGCTAAATCGGGCATTTCATTAAAATAAAAACAATCAACACTTGCTTGCTTAATTAAGCGAATAAAAAATTGTTTGTTTTATAGTTTATTTTAGTTTTGTCCTGTTTTTTATTGTTGTTTGTGATTTTTAAATTAATATTCAAAATTTAATTATTTGACAAAGACTTTTAAATAAATCCTTAATTAAAATAATTCGGCAGAATTAATTAGTCGGAACCGAAAACTTGGATTACACCTTGACCCCGTTCAATTTAGGGTAAGTACATCTTTTTTATATTTAATTTTAAATGTAATGTGACGTTAAGGAATTCCAGATAATGCAATCATCAAGGAAATGTTGAGCAATGTTTCAAGAAGGTTGATTATTACAAAAATAATTTACGTACTTTTGTATACTTTTGTTATGGTTAAATAACAGGACTAATATTAAACATGGAAAAACCCATTCAAAAGGGTAACAAGTACATAATCATAATGGAAAAGGCTAACAAATAACAACAAAACGAAAATTATTAGATCTTTTGGCTCGTTTATTCAGCTGGCACTTTGCTCAATTTTTCGAAAGAATACTAGCTTTAAATGTCTGATTTACCTTATGGTAAAACAAGGATGTTAAGTTGGTATACCTTTAATTATTAACATATATATCAATAGGTACACCAATATTAAATTACGCAGATTTGAATATCGGACAGATGTTGATGCGCTAAATCGGGCATTTTTATTTATTTGACAAAGACTTAAATAAATCCTTAATTAAAATAATTCCGCAAAACTAATTAGTTGAAACCAAAAACTTGGATTATACCTTGACCCCATTTGACTTTTAGGGTAAGTACATCTTTTATGTTGAGCAATACCTATTTCAAGAAGTTAGATTATTACAAAAATAATGTATAGGTACTTGTGTATACCTTTGTTATGATAAACAGGACTAATATTAAAAATGGAAAAACCATTTGCAAACGGTAGCAAATACACTCGCCCACTTTCTTCATCTTGTTTTTCAGAAATTTGTAAAATACAAAGAAACAGTGCGTTGTTTGTCAACACCGCATGAGTAAATAAGTATCATAATTTATTAAATGATTTTATTTAGCAGTTTTTAAATCCTGACTTCCCAGAAAAATTTAAGCAACTCTAAGGTGACATTAAAAATGTGAGGACCTTACATAATGAAAAAGGCTAACAAATAGCAACATAACGAAAAATATAAGATCATTTCGCTCGTTCATTCAGTTGGTACTTTGCTCAACTTTTCGAACGAATACTAGCTTTAAGCATCGAAGAAATAACTGGACGTTATAAGGGCGCACCCAGGGGGGGGGCCCCCCCCAAGCCTTAGATTTTTAATATATTTTCCACATATTTGATGATAAAACATGAAAAATACCTTAAAATTTGACATCAGGAGGCTTCGGGCCCCTCCCAAGCCTAAGCTGTGGCGTAGTTGCGAAAAGACATGACGACCTTTTTTTTTTTTTTGTTTTTTTTTGGAGACGGTGCGGTTCAAAATTCTACGGCGCGGTTCGGTTCGGTTGGTGCATTTTTGGCCGCCACTTTTTTGAGGGTGCGCTTTGTAGCTGTCGGGGCCCCCCCCAAGACACATTTCTGGGTGCGCCACTGCGTTATATGTTCTCTGCTTTAAGTCTTATTTTAGGTTTACCTCAAGGTAAAATACGGAGGTTGAGTTGGTAAACAGGGTGTTCCAAGTTAAGTGTCCACCATTGCTAACTTATTAAAGATAGAAAAAAGTCTAAATTGGTAAACTAGTAGAATTTTTAATGCTCTTTAATATACTTAAATAAAAAAAAATAGATTATTGCGTTTTGGAGTTTTGGAGTTTTTTCAAAAAACGTTACAAATTTTTTTATTGAATACCCTGTATTTTATAGTTTTTTCTGATAGGTCTTTCAATTCTAAACAAAAATTGTGAATATATGAAAAAATTGTTTCAATTTCAAAGATTTTTGATATCTATATCTTTGCGTTTTAGATGATTTTGAAACTTTTTTGTCACGCCGTTTGTCTGTATGTCTGCCTAAATGTTAGGTCTGTCTGTAACCACCAACGCACATAACTCAGTTGTGTTACACTGGGGAGGGGGAATCTCCAATTGGACGCCACTCGGATGGCGGATAGGGGCTTATTTTCGCGGATCCAAATGGGCAATAACTACATTATACATTAATTGTGTGAGATAATAAGATGCCCATAAATTGGCAAAGTATTTTTCTGAAGGTCGCGTAGTACCTCAGACATCCATAGGTACATTAATAAATTATATATTTTAACAAGCAAAAGAATTGGATTTTGTAAAAACCTTTATATATAGGTAGGGTACTACTGGCTACCCCCTATTGTGAAAAGGAAACAGCTGTTGTCAACTTCTGTGTTATTCATATTCATCTCAGGTGGACTCCCATTATTTTTATTGGTCAACTAAAAACGTTAATAAAAAGAACACAAACTCTTGAACTTGAAAAATTGGCAGGACGCACCAAAAAGAAGAATATCTACATTTATAGGTATATTAGAGATTTTGTATTAATTAATTTATTTTTTTTAAAAGTTGCAGTTGACGGCATTTTCCCATGGTACGGGGTAATACCGCCACATCCTTCGAGTAATACCGCCATATTAGTTTTTGTTCATACCTGATACTTTCTACTGGTTTAGAAAGATTGATAAATAAAAAATACATCAACATATTTAATAAAAATGTATTGGCCAATTCAAAACTGAACTTTCTTCGAACCTTAATCTAAAATTTAAAAAACAGTAATCTTACCACGAGTTGACGACAACGTCAAACTTAGAAGCAAAACAGCATAATCTACTTATTACGCACCCGAAATCAAACTAAGGCGGCGACACGTTGGTACTGGAGTGCTTTAGCTTCTGGAACTACTGCTGCTCTGTTTGTCGAAACTGGCAGCTCTCTGGTGTTTCTAGTTGACTAGATTCCTGGGGTGTTAAAATTTTTAAATTTACTTGTTTGAAAAGCGGCAGGGTAGTGCCGTGGTATGGTCGTCGGCTTCACATGCAGAAGGTACCAGGCTCGCGTCCCGAACGATGCAAAAACAAAAAAAATCCGTCACCTTGTCCCCCACTTCCTTTTCAGCATTCAACAGCCGTCATCGAATAAACATGCGCTGCGATGCCCGCAAAAATATAAGTTGCCCTTGAACATCCAGAATATACGCAGGTGTAGTCCAGGAGCCGACATGCAGCCAGCCGAGGAACCAGGGATAATAACCCAGGTGCTATATAGTCGGAACCAGGATCGCGCCAGCATAAATCTCCTACAGTCAACTCACGACGAC
This sequence comes from Aspidapion aeneum, assembly GCA_963576565.1. Classification (NCBI taxonomy): domain Eukaryota; kingdom Metazoa; phylum Arthropoda; class Insecta; order Coleoptera; family Brentidae; genus Aspidapion; species Aspidapion aeneum. The sequence goes on along the minus strand of OY755039.1, from coordinate 46,012,353 downwards.
AACGACTGTTGCCGTGAAAAGGAAAGAAGTCTATCTCTATCTATCACCAAGTTCTGTTGGGACGATAGCGGTGTTAGATATATGCAAGTCTAACATGTAGCAGGAACACCTTTCGGAAGGGGTGTAAAAGCTGTGTATACTTGCTACGCAGTATACCCTGCCCTCGACAAAGAGGTGCCAGGCAAAATTAAGTCCTCTTAGAGAAAAGAAAACTTGCATCCTAAGGGGCACGTGCGTCAGTTTAATATATGATGCACCTACAAATCGGGGTTTGCGAAAAGGGCGCGCCGTGTGCCTAGTCGCTAGACCAAAAATGGTCTCCCCACTACTACTACTAGTACTTGTTTGAGGTATGCATAAAGCTTCAAGAACTTTCTAATGATGTTTTGAAACACTCCTAATTGACCTAATATATTCAGAATAGTCCTTTACAACTAATTCTTTAAGCCCAATGGTCAATGGCTAATTGGTTTTTCAAAGCAGCACTAGATTGTTAAAATACGTGAAGTACTACAAGACGGTTTGTCGAGTCGAGAATCTAATATTAAATCTGCAAGGGGTGGCCTAACGTAACACTGCACAGAAGGCAAAACGTCGATTTACAACTCAAAACAAAACACTTCTATGGATTATAATTTTTATCCATTCAAAATAAGGTCACTCATCGTCAAGCAAGCTTTACAGGTAGCGAAGCGGCTTTCTATTTTTTGGTTATAATTTTTGACATGTTTTCCTCGTTTTCGCATTGGCGGCTCGTTGTTATTTTAAAAATGTGGTTTTAACACAGTCTAAAGATCTATTTATTATTGATACAGTTTCAAGATAGTTTGCAGCATAACTTTTTAATTCTAATTACATAAATATGTATAGTTTAGGTACCTTCATACTGTGTAAAAAAACATCTTTAAAATAAAACAGAACCGCCAATGCGAAACCGAGGAAAACATATCTAAAATAATAACCAAAAAATAGAAACCCTGACGCTAGCTTCGCTACCTGTAAAGCTTGCTTGACGATGAGTGACCTTAATTCAAAAGATACTCGCCCGAATTCCGATTGGGATCAATAGGGGGTGTGCTCTTTATTATTATCATAAGACATAATAAGTCGCCTCATTGAAATATGCCTTATAAAAAGGGTCATAAAAGTGGAACACGCTACCGAAATCGTAAAAACAATTTTGGGATTTCCAGGAGTCTAGTTTGTGCAACATTTCAGTATTTTAAACACGGCTAAGTATTCCTAATGTCTTTAAGTAAAAGTATCAAACGCACCGAACCATTAATATTGAGTTTTATACGTTCCTTGTAGAACTTTAGCGCCACCTTTTGATAAAATATGTAGATTATAAAAAAGGGTATTAAATATTACAGGGAAGTCATTTCAAATATTTTTCTTTCATTTTTCAATATAATAATATACAGTACATTCCCGATTATCCGAATCGCGATTTTCTGAAATCCGGTTTATCCGAAACAAACTATTTAAAAACAAAAATTCCGATTGGGACTTACTACTAGGCGGTTCCCTTTGGGGTTTCACGGCAATAGGACGGTCTAAAATTCGAATTGTTTTAGTTAGCCGACAGAGTGTTACAAATGTTTTTAAGTCGATCTAATGATATACGCATCCTAAACTCCTATTTCCAAAAAAAAATCGGATTAACCGAAATTTCGATTATCCGAAATCACTTTGGTCCACATTATTTCGGATAATCGGGACTGTACTGTATTTATTACAATTTGATTAGTTACTTATTTCCTGTTTGTACAAAAAATCTACATACGCTGAAATGCTGAAATATGGATGAGAGAAACTTCTAGAAAATTTTAGATATATCAATTAATGCAAACAGACATCCAGTAGCTGATGATTGGAAAATTGCATTCATATCCTTAATACATAAAAAAAGAAACAAACTGGATTTCAACAATATTTATAGAGGGATTTCAGTAGCCAGTACTCTAAGTAGATTGTACGGTAGGAATCTTAGAAGTCTAATAGAGAACGATTTTCATGAACAAGGAGGATAACAGCAAAGTGGGTTTCGTGCAGGCAGATCTTGTAGTGATAATGTTTTTTGTCTTAAATAAGTAATTAAGAAAAGGAGTGCCACAAATAGAGACGCATGTTACCTTTGTAAACAAAAAGCATATGATACCGCTCCAGTAGAAAAATTATGGACAGTGTTAGAACAAACTACTATCAATCAAACATACATAAAAGTGATAAAAGAACTATACAAAGCGTCAAAATCTAAAATTAAAATGGAAAACAATGTTTACAAGACACATCCGACTTTTAAAAGAATTCCTGGTAATGAAAGGCTTAACACAGGGATGATGTATCTCTCCAACTCTTTTTAAAATATACATCACAATAGCTCTAAAAAACTGGAAACGTAAGTTCCACGGTATGGGAATACATCTTAACGACCGATTTACCATATAGACAATTCAGTTTGCTGACGACCAAGTAATTGTAGTTAATGATAAAGAAGACATGGAATATATGAGGAGAAAGTTAACGGAAGAATACCAAAAGTGCGGATTGACAGTTAACGTAGACAAGACATAGTACTTATTTATTGGAATCGAATCAATATCTCCATGCAGTGAGTATGTATACTTGGGTGTCACATTTGATAAGAATAGGAACAGTCTGTAAGGAACTGGAAAAAAGAATAGTAAAAGCAAAAAAGGTTATTGGAGTGTCAAAATGGATGCAATAAGAAGATCAATGAGAATATCTAGAACAGATCATATAACAAATCAGATCATAAAAGAAAGAATAGGTTCGATGGATGACATCACTAAAAGACAACTGATATGGTACGGTCATGTACAACGGATGAACGACGAGAGATTACCAAAGCAGGTCCTATAGTGGCAACCAACAGGGCGCAGAAAAAGGGGGAATCCGAAATTACAATGGCAACCGTCAATCCAAAAATCAATGAGTCAAAAAGACCAGACAGAAGATGATTGTCAGGATCGAAGGAGGTGGAGATTAGACGTCGGACAGCGTACAAAATAGTTTTAACCGACAGACAGGCTAAAGAAAGTGATAACTACTAAAGAAAGTGATAATAATTTCAAAAGTGTCTTTAAAAACCCGATAGTGACTTATTAATCAAATTAGACAAAATGAAACCCAAAATTAGAGGAGCGGATAGTTCACAACTTGCATTCCGTTTGCTATTGGTCGCAATAGTCAGCTGACTTTTTGATGTTGAAGGAGCGGCTAAAGTTCCTAAAGAAAACCAACGTTGCCGTTTAAGATTATTATTATATTATATTAAGAGATGGTGCCACCAGTCAAGAATTTAACAAACATTATGTTTACAGCTTTCGGCGTAAAATACGAATCATAACAAAAACATTTCATGTAAAAAAAAGCCAAGTACGCGAAAATGGCATTCCGTAAAAAGAATTGAGATAAAAGTAAAGCCAAGTTCTCCAATACAAATTTCAAAATGAAATTGTTCTTACTAGTTTGGAACTGTTTTTTTAAACTTTGCTATTACAGCCAAACTTCTTTCTGTTCAATTTTGCACTGTGCCTAAGAGTCATTTACAGCCGTAATAGCCAAGTTTAGAAAAATATTTCCAAACTAGTAAGAATCTTTCATTTCATCTTTTATCTCAATTCTTTTTACGGAATGCCATTTTCGCGTACTTGGCTTTTTTTTACATGAAATGTTTTTGTTATGATTTCACTTCTTTTTTAAAGGAATTGGATAAAACTTAATTTTTAAAGTAGTAAAATATGCGGAATATTGTTCAAAACTTTTGCAATGCCTTACTTAAATTTTTGAGGTTTTTTAATTTTTTTCCATGGTTTTATCGTAGTTCCGATCAGCCTTCCAAAGCTCAGCTCTCTACCGTTTCTGAAAGTGCACAATGTTACTTTTACATAACTTTACATGTATAGGGGAGGGAAATAAATTAAAATTGTCGTGTTTTTAAATTTTGTCCTATAGCTTTATCATAGTTCCTATCAGTCTTCTAATGCTCAGCTCTCTAGCGTTTCTGGAAGTGGGTAATGTTACTTTTACATAACTTTACATTTATAGGGGAGGAGAGTAAATGAAAATATTGGACTTTTTAAATTTTTTCCCATGGTTTTATCATAATTTCTATCGGCATTCCAATGCTCAGCTCTCTAGCCTTTCTGGAAGTGGGCAATGTTAGTTTTATATAAATTTACATTTATAGGAGAGGGAAGTAAACTAAAATGTTGGTGTTTTTTAAAATTTTTTCATTTAGTTTTATCATATTGTCTTTCAGTCTTAAAAAGTTCAGCTCTCTAGCGTTTCTGGAAGTGGGCAGTGTTACTTTTACATAACTTTACATTTATAGGGGAAGGAAATTTTGGGGTGTTTAATTTTTTTCTATAACTTTATCATAGTTACTATCAGTCTGCCAAAGCTCAACCCTCTAGCATTTCTGGAAGTGGGCAATGCTACTTTTACATAACTTTAAATGTATAGGGGAGGGGAGTAAATTAAAATTTTGGGGTTTTTTGATTTTTTCCAGTGGTTTGGTCATAATTTCTATCAGTCTGCCAAATTTCAGCTTTGTAGCATGTCTGGAAGTACAGTAGAATATTGATGATCTATACATGAGTGAGTGAGTGAGTGACTGGCAATTTCGACGTTTTTTGAAATTTTGTAACTACTTTACTACTTTATGGAATTCCATGAAACTTGGAGGGGTTGTTAACTCCATGGAGATCTAGACTGTGCAAAGTTTGAGATTTGTAGCTCATTCCGAAGTAGAGTTTTAGGTAGGTCAAATATCGGCTGAAATGTTTTAAGAAAAGATGGTTACGGCGCGCGAACTTGGCGAGGCACTGCCGTGCCCTCAGATATATACTAGTTGTAAGTGATTAAAAAGTGTAGTGGTTTGTGCAGTACATACCTATTGAATTCAAATAAATCTATACATATACCGATGAGTTTTTTTTAAATTGTTTTTTAAAAACATATTATATTTTTTTAAATTAGCTTCCCTGTCCTGTTTTTCCTGTCGAAATCGGTGTTAACCTAACCCTGATAAATTATTCGACAACGTATCCTAACCTGTTCAGACACGCCCAGGTTAGGATACGTTTCCCATCAATTGACCAAGGTTAGGTTTTGTTTCAGTTTGGTTTAACACCGATTTCAACCTCCCAAAACGAGGACAGGAAAGTTTTAATTTTAAAAATCCCGCCTTCAATTTTAATAATATGCCTGACAAGTTGTGAACTATCCGCTCCTATAATAACAAACAAAAGCCATAACCTCAAATTATATGTAATATATCAGCTGACTATGTCAACCAATAGCAAATGGAATGCAAGTTGTGAACTATCCGCTCCTAAAATTAGGACTATAAAACCAAATTATTGACTTTTTCACAAGTGGGTAAGTCCACTTGAAGTGATTATGTTTATTAGCTCACACTCCCAACTAACATTTATAGTAGCGGCTACATGTTCTAAAGGCTTTGCTACTTTCTTATAGTAGAAATGTGGTGATCCCAACCAAAATTTGTTACTTTTTAGTTCTAACTACTATTTAGTATCAGGAAATAGTAGATGTTTCGTAAAAACGACCCTCTAAACTACTTCATAGGATTGTTTCTTGATAGTCGATTCTGATAGTCTTCTCTACCACAATAGGACGTTGCTAAAGTTTTACTTTCTTTTTAGTCGTTATTTCGTAGTCGCCCTGACTTTTATATCCTACTTAATTACCACTAGAAAGTTAAGCTTCATTGGAGTCCCAAACAAGTGTATCCGACAACTACATTATAACTTTAATTTTTACCACAAAAGTTTGTGTCATCATAGTAACATCTGATGTAACAATGTAGACAAAATAACTTTTTGGATCAACTTTAAAGCCGCAACTACTTTCAAGTAACCTTTTCGACTATCAGGGAATATAGTTTGGGACGCCATGTTTTTATGTAAGAAAGAAAATTTAATATTTTTGTTGTCGTTTTATGAGCTCATATTAAAGAGCCATACTATTTTATAAACAAATTAGTTGAAGCTTAGCAAAAATGCTCTTCTTAAGCACCATTTGTTGGAGTTAACTGTCGATTATGAAAACATAACCTCCAAAATCACAACACAAAAATTCCATCAGCTACCAGAAAACGGCTCAATTTTACGGGCGCACCAGTTTTTTGCAATATATATAATGCATGTTATACAAAAAACTTTGCGTCGCACTCGAATTTTGATCCTCTGCTCGTAAATTCTCACACTTTTGGATAACATAGTTCATATTATAACCATAACCAAACAAAAAAACTAAGCGAGTCTGTTTACTGTTGTGTCCACCATATTGTGTAACAATTCTACCAAAAAGAAACGATTATATTATTTGCAACTACATCGCAACTTTTATGCCATTACGGAAAAAAAACAGCCTCTACGACGTAGTAGATACCTGGCTACGACGTAGTAGTGTAGTTGTTACTACAGTGACTTTAAACACTTGGCCAAGTAGTTATAACCAGAAATTGGTTCCCCACTTAGGGAATTATAACGTCGCTGTATGGTATACTGAGACGTAGCGGGAGTACGTTGCGGTTACTTTTAAGAAATTCTTTCTAGTTGGGGTTTCGTCGTTACAACTTTAATTGTTTGTTGGGCTACTACTATACTATAGTAGTGTGAGCTATGGTGATCCTAATTTTTTCGAGAAAAAAAAAGTTGCTCCGATTTCAAAAATTTTTATATATCTTTGCGTTTCAGATGATTTTGAAACTTTTTTGTCTTGCTGTCTGTCTGTCTGTCTGTATGTCTGTCTGTCTGTCTGTCTGTATGTCTGTCTGTAACGACCAACCCGCATAACTCAAAAACCGCTTGTCCGATTTAAATGAAATTTGGTACCTAGGCTGAGTCTTGGGCCGTGGTGGTCCCATTAAAAAATGAACGAAATCCACCGAACGCAAGTCACATAAAAGGGTGAGGGTAGATTTCAAAAATGAGAGTTTATGTGAAAATATGGCGTGTGTGATATCAAACGAAAGGTAATTAAGTCTGAAGTTAAACAATAGGAATTTTAAGTTATTTAAAAAAAAAGGGTGGGGGTAGATGTCAAAAATTAGAGTTTAAGTGAAAATATGGCGTGTATGATATCAAACAAAAGGTAAATGAGTCTGGAGTTAAACAAAATACATTTTAGTTTTTAAAAAAAGGGTGGGGGTAGATTTTAAAAATTAGAGTTTAAGGCAAAACATGGCTTGTGTGGTATCAAATGAAAGGTAATTGAGTCTGGAGTTGCATAAAATATATTTCAGTTTTTAGTTATATTAGCTCACATGTACACTATAACTACAGTACTTAGTGTGAGCTTAGGTGCCCATAGATTGGCAGAGTATTTTCATTTCTTTACTCTACATTTTTATATACATTGAACTTTGTAATTGCTGACAAGATTGAAAATAAGAATTTATTGATTTATTTATAGCAGTAGTAGTACAAAAAATCTTGTTTGAATTACTTGCGTGAGGAACATTTTTGTTATATTGTTATACTTGTCCCCCGGTACAAAAAAAAACTATATATTTGCTAAAAACTTAAAAACAAAAAACTTATAATCCAAAGTTAAGTATGTATTTAAATTATTTCTCTCCGCTTAACCACTTACAAATAAAAATAATGAATTTTTGATTTTCAAAAGAGTAATTTTTCCCACTGTATGACGCGTCTCCAAAAAGGGTGGCCAAAGCAGAGGGCTGCGGATAAGGTTTTTGTATTGATTATAGGGACGTAAATGATCATTTACCCTTACTTGTTGTTTACGAAAACTTATGGGCGGTAAATACTGGAAAAGTTTACTATTATCTAAATTAGCATCTATTCTACAGAGACGGTAATTAACTTCTCTGTTAAAGCAAATACTCTGCGTAGTAATGAGCAGGTGATCTTACACGTTAATCCCGATTTTTAAACGATTTCAAAATAACTTTAGAGAGCGTCTATATCAAATCTTGATCTGACTCCGATCCGATTCGATGAAAATACAACATTATAACAAAATTTGTGGGGTGGAGGGTGGTTGAGGGGTGTAAATGGGATAAAGTCATAACTTTAGAACCAAAACAGATACGACTATGCGGTTTTCAGATTTCTGATCTGGGGGCACAGCACTGTCTTTTCTATATATTTGACCGATCTAAAACTCTACTTCGGAATGAGCTACGAAACTCAAACTTTGTACAGTCGTAGATCTTTATAGAGTTAACAATTCCTCCAAGTTTTCAAAAAACGTCGAAATTGTCACTCACTCACTCACCAACTGACTCATGTATAGATCATCAAAATTTTACTATACATGCTACAAAGCTGAAATTCGGCACAGTAATAGAAATCCCTTGAAAAAAATTAAAAAATCTTAAAATTCTAATTTACTCCCCTCCCCTATACATGTAAAGTTATGTAAAAGTAACATTGCCCACCTCCAGAAGCGTTAGACTGCTGAACTTTGGCAGACTCATAGAAAATATAATAAAACTATATGAAAAAATTTAAAAACCCCAACATTTTAACTTGCTTCCCTCCCCTATAAATGTTAATTTATGTAAAAGTAACATTACCCACTTCCAGAAACGCTAGAGAGCTGAGCTTTAAAAGACTGATAGGAACTATGATAAAACTATAGGAAAAAATTTAAAAACCCCAACATTTTAACTTGCTTCCCTCCCCTATAAATGTTAAGTTATGAAAAAGTAACATTGCTCACTTCAAGAAACGTTAGAGCTGAACATTATCCAAATTCTTTAAAAAAGGAGTAAAATCATAACAAAAACATTTAATGTAAAAAAAAGCCAAGTACACGAAAGTGGTATTCCGTAAAAAGAATTGAGATAAAAGTAAAGCCACGTTCTCCAATCCAATTTCAAAATGAAAGGTTCTTACTAGTTTCAAAATGTTTTTCAAAACTTGGCTATTACGGCTGCAAATGAATGACACAGTGCTAAATTAAACAAAGAAGTTTTGCTGGATTAGCAAAGTTTTAAAAAAATGAACCTTTCATTTTGAAATTGGTATTAGAGAACTCGGCTTTCCTTTTATCTCAATTCTTTTTGCGGAATACCACTTTCGCGTACTTGGTTTTTTTACATGAAATGTTTTTGTCATGATTTCATTTTTATGAAAAAAATCTGAAATAAATAGGTAGGTGAGGGGTGTAAAGGAGTGAAATTCAGAAGTTTGGAAGCAAAACCGATACGAATATGTGGTTTTCAGATTTAGGATTTGATCTGGTTACAATACAATTTTATAAACAAAAATCGTGGGATGTTAAGGGGTGGGTAGGGTGTGTAAAGAGAACAATATATTGAGAACAGATTGAAACATGCGAATTTCAGATATATGAGTTGTTCATTGCGAGCCATGAGGATTTTGACCCAAAAAAAATCTGCTTGAACATCGAATTGAACCACATTATGTTACTTTCATATAAGAGAAAAAAAGTAAAAGTATAAAGTTAAGTGAAATCGATAACATGCTCATCATCCTAGAAAAAATACTCTGCCAATATATGGGCCCCTAAGCTCACACTAGGTACTATAGTTATAGTTTACGTGTAAGCTAATATAACTAAAAACTGAAATATATTTTATTCAACTCCAGACTAAATTACCTTTTGTTTGATACCACACAAGCCATGTTTTGACTTAAACTCAAATTTTTAAAATCTACCCCCACCCTTAAAAAAAGCAAAAACTAAAATGTTATTTGTTAACCTCCGGACTCAATTACCTTTCGTTTAATATCACACACGCCATATTTTCACTTAAACTCTAATTTTTGAAATATACCCCCACCCTTTTTTTAAAATAAATTAAAATGTATTTTGTTTAACTCCAGACTCAATTACCTTTCGTTTGATATCACACACGCCATATTTTCACATAAACTCTAATTTTTGAAATCTACCCCCACCCTTTTATTTGGTTTTTGTTCGGTGGATTTTGTTCATTTTTAAATGGGACCATCTCGACCCAAGACCCAGAATAGGTACAAAATTTCATTAAAATCGGCCAAGCGGTTTTTGAGTTATGCGCGTTGGTCGTTACAGATAGACAGACAGACATACAGACAAACAGACAGACGGCGCAACAAAAAAGTTTCAAAATCATCTGAAACGCAAAGAAATATAAACATTTTTGAAATCGGAGCAACTTTTTTTTTCGAAAAAATTAGGATCACCATAGCTCACACTACTATAGTATAGTATATGTGTGAGCTAATATTACCTACCTACATATAGTAAGTAATTATTGTCTGGTCTAAAACAATTACACCAGTATTTACTAAGATGGTTTAGGGTTTAAGTTTAAAGTTTAGGTTTAGGTTTAACTTTTAGTTTATCTTTTGTGAAACGTTTTACCTGAATTTCTTTCAAACTTAATAAAAGGTAATGGAATTTTGGACTAATTATAACTACATAGGTTATATCGCAATGGAAAAAAAAAACCGGTTTAAATAAGAATCTGCAAGGATTTTGTAAACAAAATGGAAAAAACGGAAAAGAAATGGTTTAAACTATAGGTTTAAGTTTGTAGAGAACGAGGTTTAAGTGAAAATGCATCGATATTTAAGTGAATTACTTACATTTTTCAATTTACACTTACTTACCAAACTTGACATTGTCGGAAAATGTGTTATAATTTCGTATTAGCTCACACATATACTATAGTAGTGTGAGCTATGGTGATCCTAATTTTTTCGAGAAAAAAAAAGTTGCTCCGATTTCAAAATTTTTTATATATCTTTGCGTTTCAGATGATTTTGAAACTTTTTTGTTGCGCCGTCTGTCTGTCTGTCTGTCTGTCTGTATGTCTGTCTGTCTGTATGTCTGTCTGTAACGACCAACGCGCATAACTCAAAAACCGCTTGGCCGATTTTAATGAAATTTGGTACCTAGGCTGTGTCTTGGGTCGAGATGGTCCCATTTAAAAATGAACAAAATCCACCGAACACAAACCGAATAAAAGGGTGGGTGTAAATTTAAAAAATTAGAGTTTATTTGCAAATATGGCGTGTGTGGTATCAAACGAAAGGTAATTGAGTCTGAAGTTAAACAAAATACATTTTAATTTATTTTAAAAAAATGGTGGGGGTATATTTCAAAAATTAGAGTTTAAGTGAAAATATGGCGTGTATGATATCAAACGAACGGTAATTGAGTCCGGAGTTTAACAAAATACATTTTAGTTTTTGTTTTTTTTAAGGGTGGGGGTAGATTTTAAAAATTTGAGTTTAAAACATGGCTTGTGTGGTATCAAACAAAAGATAATTTAGTCTGGAGTTGAATAAAATATATTTCAGTTTTTAGTTATATTAGCTCACACGTAAACTATAACTATAGTACCTAGTGTGAGCTTAGGGGCCCATATATTGGCAGAGTATTTATTATATAACTTGCACAAACAAAGCGAAACTGAAAAAGAAATTTTTAAATTTATTAAAATGACGTAAAAGTGACTTGACTGACACTTGCTGGACTAAGTACTGGGATTGTTATCTGCTGTCATCTCGGTGCACGTACATCTTAAATATATCTGTATGGCTAGAGCGTATTACAACCATTAATGGAAAATGACTGCTACAATAAATAAATAAATAAATAAAAACATTTTTTATTATATTAATTTAAAGATTATTTGCAAATAAACAAATCGCGTGTGAGTTTATTTGGATTTTACTCAAGAAGATTGTTTTTTTTACTTTCCTCGTCAAGGCAAATATCGTTTAAAAGCTACATGCTAAAATATAAAAGAGATATGAGAATTTAGTACTAAACGGTTTATCCAGCCTTGTGTACATTGCCCTAAAAAACTCGCTCTAATAGTTAATTGAAGCTAAAAATCGTATAAAATTTTGTCATATCGTTCCTAAATATGATCAAATTTTACATTTTTAACAAATAAATTAACAAAAACGTGATTGTGTTCAAGTTACAATGAGATAAACCACCCCCCGGAGGTAGTTTAAAATTTAGGACGATTTTCAGTCGGAATCCCATGACCTAGGGGTTTAAAGTGACGTAGTAGCCTAAATTAGACAATTGTAGAAAAATCAGTTTTCCATGTTTTCTTCTTTTTTCCGGTCTATATGGTCCATTTCAAGAACAAATCGTCTTAAATTTCAATTTTTAGGACATTTTATCGTCCATACAGGTAAAAATACCAAATCAATTGCGGCCTGTTTCGGCAAAAAATCAATTTTTCCAAACCAATGCACATTTAAATTTTAAACCTAAACCCTAAACTTAAACCAAAACCTAGACTAAAACTTACGCCTTAGTAAATACTGGTGTTAAAGTTTTGTGGTGGTTTTCAAACGAGAGATGGCGTAAACAAGATTTGACTAAGCTGATATTTTGCGGAGCCTTCAAGACTACATAAAAATGTATACCGATGCTTTAAAATTAAGGGAACGTCCTTAAATTATGTAACGCAAATGTTCAGGATTTTTGACCCCCCACTCGTAACGCATTTTGAAGAAAAAACACATTAAAAACATTGAGTGTAACGCAAGGCCAAATCCTCCCTCCCCCTTGAGCGTTACGTAATTTAAGGATAGGCCCTAACTAGGGATTTGGGAGCGGCCGTTGTTGTACAGAACAACAATCATAACAAAAACATTTCATGTAAAAAAAGCCAAGTACGCGAAAATGGTATTCCGTAAAAAGAATTGAGAAAAAAGTAAAACCAAGTTTTCCAATACATATTTCAAATTGAAAGGTTCTTACTAGTTTGGAAATGTTTTTTTAAACGTCCGGACATCCTGGATTCGCCACTGTAAATATATATTTTACATTAAATTAATGATTTTGCAAATTGAAAACAAGAAAAAGATTTTATTTGGTTCTTATATGGCAAAAGATAAATTTTTGCTCACAAGCGTTTGCTCCGGGGACCGATGACTTCTAGCAACGCCGCTGTGTAGAGGAACTTTTTTTCTTTTCTTCTGTCTTTTACATCCATCTATCTAATTTCTATTTAACCTTCTTCAATCCATCTTTGGACATAGGCCTCCCCCAATATCTTTCACTCTTCTCTGTCTGTCGCCGTGTTCAACCATCTAGTTCCGGCATGTTTCTTCAAATCGTCCGCGCATCTCATTTGGGGTCTTCCCCTACTTTTTTTATTTTCTCAAGGTCTCCAGTTTACAATACATTTGAGGAGAGTTCATGCAAAACCAGACATGTCACATTTTGACCAAAATCGATTTTTTTGCAGATTTTTATTCTTTCGCATGGTTTCTAGGGTTGGCCTTAATAAAATTTTCGCAAAGTGAGACAGTATTTGCCATTTAAATCCACTGAGTTCAACCAAAACAAGACATATCCACACCAAACCAATGAGTTCCAAGAGGAGGCCTGTGATTGCCTCGAAGATTTGCATATTTAAATTTATCTCATATTTCGTTCTGGAATTTTTTTAAAATAAAATACAAAATATAATATTTGTTTCCAACATATCCAAACAAATCGAGACATCTCCATCAATGCCTCAAACAAAACCAGACATATCTGTTAGTCCACGGTTAGAAAAACGCTAAATGCAGTGGACTGTAAATAATTTAATTAATGAAAGCGCGAACCAACATAAATTTATTGATATGAATTACGAAATAATCAAACGTCCATAGGTAAAATATTGGTGTCACACAACGGTAATCAGAACAAATGCACTCACCAGTTTTGCAGCCACTTTCTCCTCGTTCCAAGGGGCCCCTGAATGGATCTAATGATGTCACCACGTAGCTGAAGGGCTGAAGTTTCTAGTTCTATGCTTCAGTACACAAAAATCGAGCACTTTCAGATGTAGATATTTGAAATAGTTGGAGAACGAAATTAACACGCCATTTTCTCTAGGCGATTGACAAGGATCTCCCTGGTTGTTGGTGCGCATGTCCAAATACGCGGAATGCGCTTTGTCCTTCATACAGTTGTGTGTTTTTAAAAATATATATAAACAACCGCGAAATTTAGCGGGAGCTAACATAACTGCCCTCCAAAACACACAATTTTAGAATCTCAACCGGACAGATATAGATATAAGAAAAAGAATCGACCGATAAATATAAATGAATGAAAATAGATAAGTATCGTAAGTTTATTTAGAGATAACGAAATCCCGAAAAAAGGCAAAACAAACAAACAAAAAATTCAAAAAAAAATTAAAAATAAAAAAAACCTATTGTAATACCCGGTAAAAGGTAGAAAATTAAAATTACTTTTAATTTGGCAAGAGGCACAGTTTTACAACTGGCCGCTTATAAACACCGGTAACCGTTTGTACTGTCGCAACACGCACCTGACCGTCCCCGCCGGGATGCAGTTCGATGACCCGACCGACCGGCCATTTCAAAGGCGATTGAACGTGATCACTTGTTATGATAACCAAATCATTTAATTTGATATTTGGGGACGAATCAGCCCACTTGTGTCGCTGTTGTAGCGTATGCAAATACTCTATAGAATACCGTTTCCAAAAATCATTATGTAGTTTTTGGATTAGTTGCCATCTCGAGAGCCGATTTAGGGGAACCTCGGACAAATCTGACTCCGGAATTTCTGAATTAAGGGGTTCAAGTGTCAAAAAATGCCCAGGGGTAAGAGGTTGAAGATCGTGTGGGTCTGAAGAGGCAGGAGATAAAGGGCGACTATTAAGTACGGCTTCTATGCGACAGGTAAGGGTGGACATCTCCATGATAGACAACTTCTGGTCGCCGACAACTCGTACAAAGTGAGTTTTAAAACTTTTGACGCCAGCTTCTGCCAGGCCATTGAAATGTGGACTGAGAGGAGGTCCCAGATGCCAACGAATAGAAAGTCTGGTGGCAGCACTTCTTGCGTAATCCAGTAATTGGTTACGAAACCCTATAAAATTACTGCCTTGATCTGACCAGCATTGCGTCACGCTTCCGCGTCTGGAAATGAATCGATGGAATGCACCTACGAACCCTTCGGTGGACAGTTCCATGGTTAATTCCAAATGCATGCAATGTGTGGCCGTACAGAGAAACACACAGACATACGATTTGAAAGCTTTACAACCACGGTAACGATGAGGAATCACAAAGAAAGGTCCACAAAAGTCGATAGCTACACTCGAAAAAGGTTTAAGTTGATTGATTCGATGAGCGGGAAGTGAACTCATTATGGGCGGTCTATACGGTTTAGGGTTGATTCTAAAACGTTGCAAGCACTTGGATATGGTTCTTTGAATTGCCCGTCTGGCAGATAATATCCAAAATTGCTGTAAAAGCAGATTATGTAATGTTTTAAACCCAGGATGAAGATATTGTCGATGAGTAAGACGGGGTGTTTTGCAGAATAAGACAAAAGGTCAGATTTTTGTAATCTGCCACCGACTCTAATGATATTATTCTCATCACGAAAAGGTGAAAGTTTTCGCAAAGGTTTCGGTATTGGTTTATCCTTAGATAACGCGGAAAAAAGCTCAGAAAAACAAGAACCTTGAACGCGTTTGATAAGAAGGTGTAACGCACTTTGCATCTCACCGGTGGTAGGAAAAACAATATTCTCAAAAATAACTTTTTGGTCCGGCGGCTTAGTGGGTTTTTGATAGGAATGGTTTTGAAAAAGGTTAACTATTCGAAGAACATAACAAATGATACGTTGAATTTTGGATATAGATGAATATTTGATAAGAAGCTGATCTAAGAAGTTGACATCAATTATCGCATTGCAACAGACTTTTGGCTTTTCCTCCAGATTAATATCTCCGAAAACAATCGGCATTTTTGATTTATGAAAATCGGGCCATTCGTTTTCGGGAGACCACAAAAACGACGGTGCGTTCCACCACATGTCATGTGACATGAGCTGTGAAGGGGTGGCCCCTCGTGACGCAATATCGGCTGCATTCAAAGCAGAAGGAATGTAGCGCCACGAGTTTGAGGGAATGATTTCTTGGATTCTACTGACTCGATTTCCAACAAAGGTTTGCCAGCGATTAGGAGGGGATGAAAGCCAGTGCAATACGACTTGCGAATCGCAGAAAGTAACAATATTTGTAAAAGTTATTTTTCCTTCATAGCTAGATAAAACGAAGTCAATTAATTCGCTTAAAAGAAATGCGCCTAGGAGTTCTAGCGTAGCCAAAGTTAGTGACTTTATAGGCGCGACCCTAGATTTTGCAGATATGAGAGAAACAGATATATTATTTTCCTCTTCTACACGAAAATATACGACGCCTGCGTAGCCTCGAATTGAAGCGTCACAGAAGCCGATGATTTGACAGGTATTGGTTTTTGACAGTTTGATTTGTCGGGGTAATTGAAAATTGGAAAGAAGCGGGAATTCAGAACGAAGATTGTTCCAAGAGTCGATGATAGAAGAATCTGGTTCTTCGTCCCAGCCTATTTTCGATATCCACTGTTAGCTCCCGCTAAATTTCGCGGTTGTTTATATATATTTTTAAAAACACAACTGTATGAAGGACAAAGCGCATTCCGCGTATTTGGACATGCGCACCAACAACAAGGGAGATCCTTGTCAATCGCCTAGAGAAAAAGGCGTGTTAATTTCGTTCTCCAACTATTTCAAATATCTACACCTGAAAGTGCTCGATTTTTGTGTACTGAAGCATAGAACTAGAAACTTCAACCCTTCAGCTACGTGGTGACATCATTAGATTCATCAGGGGCCCCTTGGAAGTGGAGAATTTGGCTGCAAAAGAGGTGAGTGCATTTGTTCTGATTACCGTTGTGTGCCACCAATATTTTACCTATGGACGTTTTGATTATTTCGTAATTTCATAACAATATTTATGTTTGTTCGCGCTATTATTAATTAAAATTTATACAGTCCATTGCATTTAACGTTTTTCTAACCGTGGACTAACAATCCACAACTGTTGCAAAATAAATTTTGCTTGTAGCAACAAGGGACAAAGAAAACCTAAGGGATCGAAGATTGTCCCTATGATAGATAAAATAGAACGTTTGGTTGGGGGTTTGTCCTTCATTCGGCATTGATAAGAAAAAATGTCGTTTTTTGGATGCCATTGAAGTCCTAAAACTTTGATAAAGTGGGGTTCCTCCTTGTCGAAAGAGAGAGGCATTTGACGATCGGACTCTGGCAATGTTGCCAATAACTCAGGACAATTGCTTGCCCATTTTTTAAGTTCAAATCCTCCCGACTTCAACAAATCATTGAGTTCTGTTTGAAGGGAGAGAGCTTCAGAAAGCGAAGGGCTAGTTCCCAAGATATCGTCGATATAGATTGACGTTTTTAGAACAGTACTAGCCATAGGAAAACGTTCCTTTTCTCTCTCTGCCAGCTCATTTAAGGTACGCATGGCTAGAAAAGGTGAGCATGTCATGCCAAAAGTGACAGTAGAAAGTTCCCACACTGAAAGTGGGTCCTGTGGAGAAAACCTCCACAATATCCTTTGATAAGGACGGTGATAAGGATTGATAAGGACTTGACGGAACATCTGTTTGATGTCAGCAATGTAGGCAATAGGATTAAGACGAAACGTAAGGAGTAAAGAAGCAATATCCTTTTGAAGTTTCGGTCCAGATAACAATGTGTCATTGAGACTAATATTTTTTGGGGTGACTGCCGAACAATCCCAGACTACCCTTAATTTTGTACTTAAGCTTTCCGGCTTTAGTACGCAATGATGTGCTAAAAAACACGACACGTCGACCTTTGGTTGACTAGATAAAACTAAACTCATATGATTAGAATCGATATAGTCTTGCATGAAACTTGAATAGGCAGTGTACAGATCAGGATTTTTGATTAATCTATTTTCTAGAAGTAAAAATCTACGATAAGCTTGCGGATAAGTATTTCCTAGGTCAGGGTTTATTTTGTCTTTAAACGGAAGATCTACCATGAATCTACCGCTCGGTTGCCGTACTACACTAGCAGTGAAAATTGATTCTGCCTGTTTTTCTTCCTTTGATAAGATTTGTTTTTTAGGCAAATGTTCGATTTCCCAAAACCTAGGGAGAATGACCTCTAAAGGAGGTGAATGACTCGTTAAAAAACAACTGGTTCGTTCCGTAAGACTACCTACTTCGTCAACCTTTCCCATGACGACCCAGCCAAAGATAGTTTCAAGGGCTAAAGGCTGCCCTACCTGTCCAAGAACCCTGCCCTCCTTGAATATCTGTGCGAATAGCTCGCAACCAATAACCAGGTCCACAGGTCTAGATTTGAAATAAGATGGGTCGGCAAGTTTAAGGTTTTGCAAGTGTTTCCACTGATTATCGTTCAAAGAGAATGTAGGCATATTGGAACATAGTTGTGGAACAACAATTGCTTCGAAATTAAGTAAAGGAGTGACTTGTCCTTGTGGCTTAATGTGACATTGAACGAGCCCTTTGGAAGTAAAAGAAGACATCTGATTTAATCCGAATATTTCAGTGGTGTAACTTCGCCTAGGAAGATTAAGACGCTGAATACACTTTTCACTGATGAATCCTGTCTGTGATCCAGAATCAAGCAGTGCCCTTACAGGTTGAAAATTTCCGCAACCGTCCATAACATCTATTATGGCGGTGCATAAAAGAAAGGTACCTGAAGGTCCTGAGGCATTTAATGACACATGAAGATTATTGACAGGTGGTGTGTGAATGACAGGACTAGTATCTTGGCTTCCAGACTCTTGATTAGTTTCTAAGATATAAGTTAAAGTGTGGTGCCTTTTACTATTGCAAGTCCTGCATGAATATTTTGATTTGCACGTATCTACGCCATGCAGGGGATGAAAACACGCTAGACATAATTTTTTCTGCTTGACGAAAGATAGGCGATCGATAGGTGAGAGATCAAGAATTGTTTGACATTTCGAAAGCACGTGACCTTGATTACACCGGAAACATTTTATTCCCGTACTTGAATTAGTTGAGGTGCCAGCCAGTCCTATAAAAGGCGAATTGGATGATTTATAGGTAGGCTTTTGCCCAAACTGATTTCGCATAGAATTTGAATTTTGATAGGTAGGCTTTTGCCCAGACTGATTTTGCATAGAATTTGATTTTTGATATATAGGCACCTTTTTGGGTGCTGTTGATTGAGGAAGTGATTTCAAAACTTTAAATCTTTTTTCTAGAAATTGAAAAAGTGACTGAAAAGTGGGAATTTCGGTATTAGTATTGGCGTGACTCATTTCGAAATTTGAACGCGTTGGAATATCCAATTTTTCTAATAAAATGAAAAAAATAATAAAGTCCCAACTGTCAACGTCAAAGCTAAGTGATTTTAAAATTTCTAGGGATTCAGAAAAGGTGTCAATTAAATTACGCAATTCTTTAGCTGACTCGTTTTTTAAGGTGGAGTTCATAATTGAGCTTAAAGCATCATTTGCGAGGTCTCGCTTGTTTTGATATCTATTGACTAATTTGTCATAAGCAATTTCATAATTTTGATCAGATAAGCTAATCCCTGATATCAATTTTAAAGGCTCATCCTCGAGATATGAAAATAAATATTGAAGTTTTCGAACGTTACTTAGACTTTGATTTTGATCTATAATGTTATTAAAAAGATCGAAAAAGCTTGGCCATAATTTTTTATCACCTCGAAATATGGGAATACCTAACTCTTTGAGTTTTGGAGTTTCGTTTTGTCGAACATATGATCCCGAAAAGGATGGGGCCTCAACCGGAAATATTTTAGAGTAAACCCCCTTACACGCATAAAAATATTTACGAGCTTCTGAAAGGATCGCATCCTGTGTTTTAAACTCCTCATCGTCCGAGTCGTCTATCAACATAATGACGTCATTATGCGCCAGCATGCATTTATCGAAGGTTTCATCCAAATCGGAATACCTCACTTGAAACTCGTTTCTCGCTCTTTCATCCTTTTCCGCGGTCTGTGACAATACATAACACTCGGTGATCGCAGATAAAAAACCCTTGCGTTTTTGCGCGGCTTTTTTGACAGACATGATTTTACCTTTGAAATGACGAAATTGTCGGTAAATATACAATTAACGCTAAATTAATGCTTCTGAAATAGAAAAATGACGAATTGTCGAAAATATGCACTAATTTATCGCAATTGATGAAAATTGTTTTAAATATCGAAATGATATGGTACACACCTATCACACTGAACGTTTCTTTTGTTTGTTTTGATTCCTACTCGCTTTGTTTACTGAATCGACCACGTGCTAGACACGTGCCCTGCACCGCACCACACCGACGACTTTCTCGACTCGACGTTTCAAATACGATGCGAAAAAATTCAAGGCCGCCCTGTTATTATTCGGCTTGCAAATAATTATTAATACCGTCGTATGGATTTATTATTTAAAATAATTCGGTCGAAGGAGCACTTTATGTTAGTCCACGGTTAGAAAAACGCTAAATGCAGTGGACTGTAAATAATTTAATTAATGAAAGCGCGAACCAACATAAATTTATTGATATGAATTACGAAATAATCAAACGTCCATAGGTAAAATATTGGTGTCACACAACGGTAATCAGAACAAATGCACTCACCAGTTTTGCAGCCACTTTCTCCTCGTTCCAAGGGACCCCTGAATGGATCTAATGATGTCACCACGTAGCTGAAGGGCTGAAGTTTCTAGTTCTATGCTTCAGTACACAAAAATCGAGCACTTTCAGGTGTAGATATTTGAAATAGTTGGAGAACGAAATTAACACGCCATTTTCTCTAGGCGATTGACAAGGATCTCCCTGGTTGTTGGAGCGCATGTCCAAATACGCGGAATGCGCTTTGTCCTTCATACAGTTGTGTGTTTTTAAAAATATATATAAACAACCGCGGGTTCATGCAAATGTAGAAATATCCAATTTTTTTCTAAATATTTGCGAAAAACAAGGGTTTTTTGCATATCTTAGGTGGTTCAAGAATTGTCCGTTTACTTTGATGCCTATTTCTTCCAAATCTAAGCTTTTAAAAACATCTTCCAGGGCCTGGTTAAATAATTTAGGGGATATTGTGTCACCCTGGCTGACACCTCTTCTTATGCGGATTTGCTTGGTTCCTTCGTGGATTTTGATTGATGTTGCTTCGCTATATATATTGACTATTAAGTCTGTATATCTATGATCTATTCGGCTAATAATTAAAGATGCTTTTACTGCCAAGCTCATTGCTATCGAAAGCTTTTTCGAAATCTATTACCGCAATATATAGGGGAATGTTATATTCGTTGGCTCGTTCTATTTGGATTTTTATGATTAATAAGTGGTCAACTGTACTAAAACCTTATCTAAAGCCTGCTTGTTCCTTTGATTGATATCCGTCAAATTTTGTTGTTAGTCTATCTGTTAATATTTTCGTGAAAAGCTTATAAATTACATTGAGGACTATTATATGTGGATAGTTTTTTAGGTCTGCTCTATCGCCTTCTATATCACCCTGTATATTAACATTTTTTTTACAAGAACCTACCTATCAGTAAAATTTAGTAACATAACTACTAAATTTATTCGATAACTACCTTGAAACTTGAAATTGTCTGTTTTTAAATCTAAAAGAATAAAGCATCCGTTAGTATACGACGTTGTTTGCTGAAAATAAAGTATTTAGTGGCCCAGTCAAATAAGCATATCACCTGGACAAAATTAGATGAATGCATCTGGGGTACATTTCCACATATTCTTCGCCAAAATCTTCCTTGAGGTTCGCCAGATATGTTGGGCCCTAAAAATCAGTTTTTTGTGATTTTCTCGGTATCTAAAAAAAGAGTAAAGATTAAAAATTCGCAAATTCATTCGATATACATATATTATAAAATTTTAAAAAAGCATAACATTTAGAATAAATATGTTTAAAAAAAATGATTTTTTTCCCACCCTGTAGCTTTATACTACTTGTACAAAACACCATTTACAAAATTTTATTTTTTTGTTTTTTTAAAGTAATATATTTTGTAAAATATTAGGTTAGGTTTTTTTCCTAATTTTTCGAGAAAATCGCTAAATACTGATTTTTAGGACCTTTATCTAAAGAAGCTCAAGTGGGATTTTGGCGAAGAATATGTGGGGATGTCTAGATGCCAAGGAATAATTATACAAAAATCCAGCTTGCTTCTATTTTTTCCAGATTTCAGGGTTTTTGCATCTAATATGACTGGGCTATAAGCACGGATCACCTTTTTTTAGGTGATCCGTGCTATAAGTAGGTACTTAATAATAATATAACAGTGTTTTTTTCCTCTCAACATACCACATTTTACGTAAACTGATTGCGTCAGGTTAATAAATACTCTGCCAATATATGGGCCCCTAAGCTCACACTAGGTACTGTAGTTATAGTGTACGTGTGAGCTAATATAACTAAAAACTGAAATATATTTTATTCAACTCCAGACTAAATTACCTTTTGTTTGATACCACACAAGCTATGTTTTGACCCAAACTCAAATTTTTGAAATCTACCCCCACCCTTAAAAAAACAAAAACTAAAATGTATTTTGGTACCTAGGCTGGGTCTTGGGTCAAGATGGTCCCATTTAAAAATGAACAAAATCCACCGAACACAAGCCAAATAAAAGGGTGGGGATAGATTTCAAAAATTAGAGTTTATGTGAAAATATGGCGTGTGTGATATCAAACGAAAGGTAATTGAGTCTGCAGTTAAACAAAATACATTTTAATTTATTTAAAAAAAAGGGTGGGGGTAGATTTCAAAAATTAGAGTTTATGGGAAAATATGGCGTGTGTGACATCAAACGAAAGGTAATTGAGTCTGGAGTTCAAAAAAATACATTTTAATTTATTTAAAAAAAAAGGGTAGGGGTATATTTCGAAAATTAGAGTTTAAGTGAAAATATGGCGTGTGTGATATCAAACGAAAGGTAATTGAGTCCGGAGTTTAACAAAATACATTTTAGTTTTTGTTTTTTTTAAGGGTGGGGGTAGATTTCAAAAATTTGAGTTTAAGTCAGAACATGGCTTGTGTGGTATCAAACAAAAGGTAATTTAGTCCGGAGTTGAATAAAATATATTTTAGTTTTTAGTTATATTAGCTCACACGTACACTATAACTATAGTACCTAGTGTGAGCTTAGGGGCCCATATATTGGCAGAGTATTTGTCTTTATTTTTACAACATGCACTTATAGTTTTCCTATACTACGGACTCTTAGACCAGTAAAATAGCCTCTAAATAATGATACCTGTGACTATTTAGCTTTTGATTACCAATAAACAGGGGAGATTAATGATGGAGTCATTAGAAATTTTTTTTAAAAATGATGCAGAAGGTCACGCAAGTTTTGTAACGCACATGATTTTAGGACTGTTGGGACGAGCCAGTGTTGTCAGATTTGAAGATTTGCCTTCAATATGAAGGGTTCTGAAAAAAAATTTGAAAGATTTTGACTATTTTGAAGCAAAGGTATACATTTTGCAAATATTTCCATAATTTTACCAAACTTAACTTATGTAGGTAAAATTAAATACTTTATTTCTAATTTTGGTTTTTTTATGTTTTTGATTTAGGTTAT
Organism: Aspidapion aeneum; assembly: GCA_963576565.1. Taxonomy (NCBI): domain Eukaryota; kingdom Metazoa; phylum Arthropoda; class Insecta; order Coleoptera; family Brentidae; genus Aspidapion; species Aspidapion aeneum. The sequence goes on along the minus strand of OY755039.1, from coordinate 45,988,862 downwards.
AAATCTTTTATTTGTTTGGTTTTTTCTTTCATTTTGATTAAAAACAAATGGATCAATGACGGATCGGTCACCTTCCTATCTAGCATATTATCACACTTCAAGTGAAGCCATGATAATATATTAGCCTTAAAAACAGTTTTTTGTAAATATCTCAGAAACTAAAGCTCTCATGAAGTCTTTGGTTATAACACGAATTATTGATGTGTTGATACGATGCTCCGTTAAAAAGTGAGCATTTGTTTAAGTTTTTAATTGTCAAAAAACTGTCATTAGCACCAATGGATTTTGACCAAAATCTAATCAGCTCATAAGAGTGTCGAATACTATTTTACTTGAAAAGTTTATGAAAATCGGTTTAGCGGTTTCGGAGCTATCGTGTTACGGACAGAAATAATATACACACACACAGGCACACAGACAGACATCATGACGATATAGGATAGGTCAAAATACATCCAAATAACACATTTTTGGCGTTATCTCTCAAAAAAAAATTGTCGAAAATAATACCTTCTCTAGCCATTGCTACGCGGGCTAGGAAGGTAAAAATGATGCAAGTTTTGTAACGCACACGATTCTAGGGTTTTTGGTACGAGCGCACCTTAACCTCAGTAGGTTATTTATGTATGGCCTGTATTGTAAGTCTAAATCTGATTTTTAGCGACCGTTTGGTTTGACCTTTTAAAATCTTCCAAGAATTGATTTTATTTTAGAAAATATTTACATTTTGATAATTAGATATTTCCCGAATTGCTGTTCGATTTCCTTGTGAAATTGTTTTTCCTTTACTAGTTTTGTCAGCTTCTTTATTAAAAATGTATTAATGGGCGTAGCAAGCAGGGTGTTGTTTTATATTACGTTGTTATTCGATCTTTAAAGACTGACCGAGGCAGGTTTGGGATTCGGAGTATTCTCGATAGAGCTAGGACTTGCAGAGTCCTCCAAGCTTCCCACACCAACTTCCAGTGAAATATTCTGTGCTGGAAGCAATTAGTTTTATTAACCCTGGCTTGGATCCCAATTCGTGCGGACATTCAGGCCCTGATCAAGGCTCTAAACTCCTGCAGCATTAAATTGAACCTTGTTTAAAGATGTCAGGTGAGTTTACGTTAGCCGGGGAATCGACATTACATTATTCTATTTTGGGTTCCAGGTTGATGATGATAATGATTCATAAGTTAATGGGCCTTGCAGTCCTTCCATCATCACTGTTAAGATCTTCTGAATCAATCTGAGGTTTACCGAAAGTATTCTGACGTAAACGTGCAATAGCCGGACATTCGCACAGTACATGTTTGACTACAAAGAAAATTTCGGACTTCTATTGACTTTATTTTTCTTAAACATGACGTTTCGTATCTTTGACCATTTTTAAGTGTAAACTAAAAAATCCAGTCTATGAGCTACTACTTGTACTACTTAGTGTGCAGTCAGGTGTGACGACCCGCCCCCTTTTTAATCCTAAGACGCTTGTTTTCCTTAAGGAGTGGTTTTCATATGTTTGGTATGTCCGTGCTTGGTTGACTGACATTTCTTTATTCTGCATTATAAATGCGGCTTTAATAAACTTTCGTTTTCGCCAATGCGACTTCTTATGCTAAACTTTATTGATTATTGATTGAATCTGTAGTAATTGCAAAGTTTCAAGTGCGCATGTGCGTGTTTTGGCACGTAGACTTACTACCTACTACTACTACCGTGTGGGTGAACGCCATATTTATTGTTTATTTACATTTTGCGGTGTCTTGCGTTTTTCATGTAAAATTATGTTTTTTTCTGAAAAAAATGTGAAATAATTTAAGTAAAACATGTCCGGTTTGTGGAAAAATGTCCGTGAGAAGTAAGAGAGTGCCATTTTATAGGTTAGTACTTGTATTTTAGTATTGCTTGCAAATTAAGCTACATATTAAAAAATAAAAGATATCCTCAGTAGGTACCTCAAAACGAAAGTGTATAACCAATGTATCCTTATCAAATACCAAATTGCAAGTAATGCAAGGACCTAAAACTATAAACAACAAATGAAATTAAAGAAAGAAAAATAAGAAAAAAGTTTTCTGCTTCTGCCGGGGATCGAACCTGGGATCTCTTGCTATCTAGGCAAACATTCTACCACTGAACCACCGAAGCCACACATAAATTTTTCGGAAAACCTCTATCTATGCGGGCCGCGGTACCTCAATACAAGAACGAGAGACACTCAGGTATTAACTCGACCAAGTCATCCAACCGATCTCTAAAGTTCTTCTTTCCCACTGTCAAAGGTATGATAACTCAAATTAGACGTAAAGAATCAACGTCTGAAACGATGAGATCACCTTTTCGTGTGTTAAAATTTCTAATCGCAAAATGGGCGATTTGCCAATATAATTATCAAATACCAAATTGCAAGTAATGCAAGGACCTAAAACTATAAACAACAAATGAAATTAAAGAAAGAAAAATATATTATATGAAATTAAAGAAAGAAAAATATATTTTTCTTTCTTTAATTTCATTTGTTGTTTATAGTTTTAGGTCCTTGCATTACTTGCAATTTGGTATTTGATAATTATATTGGCAAATCGCCCATTTTGCGATTAGAAATTTTAACACACGAAAAGGTGATCTCATCCTTTCAGACGTTGATTCTTTACGTCTAATTTGAGTTATCATACCTTTGACAGTGGGAAAGAAGAATTTTAGAGATCGGTTGGATGACTTGGTCGAGTTAATACCTGAGTGTCTCTCGTTCTTGTATTGAGGTACCGCGGCCCGCATAGATAGAGGTTTTCCGAAAAATTTATGTGTGGCTTCGGTGGTTCAGTGGTAGAATGTTTGCCTAGATAGCAAGAGATCCCAGGTTCGATCCCCGGCAGAAGCAGAAAACTTTTTTCTTATTTTTCTTTCTTTAATTTCATTTGTTGTCAATGTATCCTTCCTGTACTTACCTATGGATCCCAGACCTAGAACTTACAAAATCAAACATGGATAAGGCAACAAAAGTCCAAAGATCAATGGAAAGACAAATGTTACATGTAAAGTTAACAGATAGAAAAAAGAATGAATGGATAAAAAATAAAACAAAAGTAAGGGATGTAAGAGGAGAAGTAGCAATACTAAAATGAAAATTTGCCGGTTATAATATCAGACAGAAAGACGATTGATGGAACAAGTGTATTGTAACCTGGAGACTTGGGAAAATAAAAGAAGTAGAGGAAGACCCCAAATGAGATGAGCGGACGATTTGAAAAGACATGCAGGAGCTAGATGGATGAACAACGCGACAGACAGGGAAGAATGGAAGATATTGGAGGAGGCCTATGTGCAAAGATGTATCGAAGAAGGCTATAGATAGATAGGTGTAGGTTTGGTCTAGTTAATTTTTGCAACGTTATAGAGCAATTCCACGCCAAGTCATCCAATTCACAAAAAAGTGTTGCCGTAACATTTTAGTTTTTTTCTTTAATCATGCTTACTAAATGAAACAGCTTATGCTTAACCACTTTTGCACAATTTTAGATTTTTTAATCCAATTATTCTGTTGTACACGCATTTGAAAAGTCTAAAAACGGGCAAAATGGGACTTTAAAGAAAAAATTATGCTCATAGTAAACAGCACCTAAAAAAAATTAACCTATAATTTTGAAAAAATGCATAAAAGTAGTTTTCAAAAAAATGTGATGTTTAGAAAATCTTTTATACTGGCTTAATTAGAGCAATTTAGAGAATATCCCAAAAACGCAGAAATTTTTGAAGTTTTCATTTTTTTTTTGGGTATAAATGTAATGTTTTCTTAAATTTTTGATACAGTGTTGGAAAGCTATACTCAAGGACTATATCTTCATCAAATACCAAATTGTAAATAATGCAAGGACCTAAAACTATAAACAACAAGTGAAATTAAAGAAAGAAAAATAAGAAAAAAGTTTTCTGCTTCGGCCGGGGATCGAACCCTGGATCTCTTGCTATCTAGGCAAACATTCTATCACTGAACCACCGAAGCCACACATAAATTTTGTCTTTTTTCTTATTTTTCTTTCTTTAATTTCACTTGTTGTTTATAGTTTTAGGTCCTTGCATTATTTGCAATTTGGCATTTGATAATTATATTGGCATATCGCCCATTTGCGATCAGAAATTTTAACACACGAAAAGGTGATCTCATGCTTTCAGACGTTGATTCTTTACGTCTAATTTGAGTTATCATACCTTTGACAGTCAGAAAGAAGAATTTAGAGATAAGTTGGATGACTTGGTCGGGTTAATACCCTGAGAGTCTCTCGTTCTTGTATTGAGACACCGCAGCCCGCATAGATAGAAGTTTTCCGAAAATTTATGTGTGGCTTCGGTGGTTCAGTGGTAGAATGTTTGCCTAGATAGCAAGAGATCCTGGGTTCGATCCCCGGCCGAAGCAGAAAACTTTTTTCTTATTTTTCCCTCTTTAATTTCACTTGTTGTTTATAGACTATATCTTCCTTGTATAAAACATATTTAAAAAGTAGACGTTACCTTGGAGTTCCACGAAGAAGTTAAGAATGTCTGGGAAATCCCTCAACTTCAGCATCAAAAATAACCTTGTCTATCGGGGTGCTGGTGGTAATCAAGTAGGGTAAATTTTTCACTGTATCATATACTTTTAAAAACAAGAATAAAAAATCTGGGTCTGTAATCCTTAAGGTCACTACACATTTTTGTGTTATTTTAATATTTTTAGTAATGTTAAATTGCATCACAAACTACAGGATCTACGGGGGGGATGCCCCCCCAAATCTAAAACTTTACTCAGTTTTGACACATAGAATACACCTCCTGGTCATTATGCAAATTAGTTTTGTGAAATATTTATTATGATATTTTCCCCCAAAATTAAGTTTCTGGATCCGCCTCTGCAAATTAAGGTTTATCAGAACGTAAAGTTTATTCATATGAGCACTGTTCAATAAATTATGATCTAAACTCTCTTCATAAGGTCACTACACAAATTTTTTAAAAGTTTATTTACTTTTTTAGTAGTCTACTGTCATATTTAAAAAATCGGAAAAGAAGTTGAGTTCTATGATTTCAGAAACCGAACAAATTTTTTTTCTGAGCTTGAAGTAAATTTAGCATCTATAGTTAAATAATCTAGAGGAGTGAAAGAATGGTGTCCTGTTGTTGTTTGTTTGAGATTTTAATGTAAAACAAATCGTTTTACAATACCTCCAAACGCATCACATGGGCTTTTACCATGCGCTAGTTTTGTACTTAGTTTTTTTAAAGTTCTGTGGTGTATGCAGACATTTTCCAAGGGGGTTGGGAGAGGGGGCTTGAGTAAAAGCAAAGTCCTGGAAAATCATTTATTTCTTCTTTCATAAAAATTCAATCATTAGGAGAAGTTATTTAATGGTTTTGGAAAGATTAGGCCTCCAACCCTCCTCCCCCTGCGTACGCCACTGTTAAACCTGAACCATTTCATTTACCAAAGAAACAAACTAATTAATGTCCGTGTCTCACCAAAAATGTATTCCTATCACTAAAAAAAAATTTCCGACAGTGTACGAAGATGGGACTTGAACCCACAAACTAGGATCTCACGCAAAACAGTATGTGGCTATAAATAAGATCCCCTAACGATGATTTTTATGCATAATTTTTTTCCTTTTGCGACTCAATAAAAAAATTTGATTTTTGACATGCTTTAACCAAATAGCTTAAAAGTTGATGTTAAAATGACAGACCCAGATTTTTTATTTTACTTTTATTTAGACGATACATTATCAAGTAAAACAACGCACAAGCGAAGTTTTAATAGACAGATAGACATGACAATTTTTTTAGTCAAAAGTTGCCAATTCTGAGGTTTTTGCGGTTTTTCCAATTTTAAAAAATTTTGTTTTCTGAAAGCAATAGACCTAGAAATTTTTCTTTTGCCTTGTATGATAGTCAAGCCACTGAGCTTTAATGTGCGTATAGACTTTTTTTTGACGGACCATATTCCGCACCGGTGTAAATAATTAAAAATCGAGAAAATCATAAAATTTACTATTTTTTTAAAACTATTTTTGCCATGTCAAAAAAGTGAGGTTAATTTTTTTTCTGTATAGGATTATCCAACCAATATTGAAGATTTCTTCCGTCAAATTTGTTTTTACATAAGATTTAATACAATAGAAATAAAAAAAAATAAGGCCACAACTGATTTTCTTCTTTTTTTTACTTTTAAAGTCGCCTGTAAAATACGGGAGGCGACATTAAAAATAAAAATTTGTTAATTTGGTATTCCTAAGGACACTAATACATGTTATCAAAATTTGGATTTTTTTCGTGACATGGCAGCTACCCCCATAGGATGATTTGGCGTGGAATTACTCTATATTCTTTTTTACGTGGTGATATTTTCCAAAATTGCGTTTTAACATCATTACTAACGTGTTGGCCCTGCATTGTTTCTTTAAATACTTGCATAACATCATGCCTTATTTTAGGCAGACTTATAGAACAAAACACTACTAAATTGTAAACTGTTATAAATTTTTTCTCTCATCGGAAGTCTTGGAACACGGGCGTTTATTGGATAATTTCTGTGTCGTCAGAAAAAACTTTCTCTTTTAAGTGAATGTTATTTTGTGCAAAAGCAGCGCTAACCTTGCCAGTTATACGACTTGTTCTACATCTATTATAAAGTAACACTTTTTCGTTACCGTAATACATGTCGGTTTCAATATTTTTCCTTTAACCACGGGTCTCTTAATCTTTTAGTTCTGTTTAACTCTTTTTAAAACTTTTCCGGGTCTTCAACGTTTTTCCTTTTGCCTACTTTGGTTATCAGTGTTATCACAAACTTATTTCGCTCACACGTAATAACTATAGTACTATGAGCTATTAGTTCAAGGCCTACGGGGTCCGATACTGCGTTTGATGATAGAAGCAACACACTTGTTGTGGATAAGACTCGCCTGAACATTTGACCCCCCTTAAACGTGCTTTTTGACGGTTTTTTGCCAATAACTCGAAAACGGTCAACTTTTCTAAAAATATTCTGAAGATTTTGCAAGCGGATACAATTTCCTTTTTAACCATGTACCTTAGTATCTTCGAAAGGCAGTGGGGCACGTTCCATAGGCCTACGAAAAACGGGAAAATGTTTAAAATATGTTTTTTTATTTTTCTTGTGGCATTTTGTATCCTTAACACAATTTTTTTTTTAGTATTTTCGTTTAAAAACCCATTATATACAGTTAAATATTTAATATGTTAGACATAACTTTTTAAAGTAGCCGCATTGAAATAAAAATAAATGTGTTTGTAGAAATCCTCAAATTAAACAAAAATTTTGAACATTTATTTTTGTAACTCAGTGAGTAATACTCAAGGTGAGTAAAAAATTTTTTTTTGATTGATATTAACTTCAAACTTCATTTTTCGAGTTGAATTCATTTAAATTGGGGGGAGGGGGCATCTCCCATCTCGCCCCCCTCAAAAGTGATATTTTACAGTATTTCCAAAAGTCTTCTTTAACCTGTATAACACGCCCCCCCTTACATCAAATTCTTTTAAATAAATGAGAGGTGTGGAAAAAACAATATTTTTTTATTTTTCATGAATTTTATTGTCCTGCATGTCTGGTTTTAAAATTTATTTTTAACTTTCCAACGATGCTTATGAATTCCCCCCTCAAGACAGCGGTAGATCTAGCATAGACGCACCAAAAATGGTCAAAATTGGTATACACTTGAATCTTCATTTAAGACAACCATGTTGGAACAATACTAATACACACACTGCGTTCAATGAGAGAAGCAACACACTTGGTATGGATATACAGTATACTCCCCCGAAAATATAACGAGGAAGAACCATCCCTCAACTCTTGGTGAGGGGTCGTTCCCCCCTTAATGTTTTTTTCGACATTTTTTATTACTGGGTATATCAAATTTAACCATTTTTGGGGCGTCGATGCAAGATCTACTGCTGCGTTGAGGGGGGAGCGCTGTACATCAAAAAAAGAAAATAAAACATAGGCAGCTTTAACTGGATAACACAAAATGCATAAATTTTGAGTTATCTAATTGCTGCACTAAGGTGGCGATATCAAGATGCGGTTTTGACCTTTAACACTTTAACTCCCACCCATAGAAACTATATTTTTTTCGATTTGGGCCCCACGTTCACAGATTGCTATTCGCCGGCATAAATAAATTCAGATTTCAAAATGCCCTCGTGGTGCCATTTCTACACAAAACCTCGGACCAGCTACAAAAACATTTAACCAGACCAACAATCCTATCCATAAGAGTTAATGCAATCCGTGAGTCCGAGTACCTGAAATGGTACACATGGTCCATTTCAATAACTTTTTGTGTACCAAAAATGGTACACATGGAGCTCAAAGGGTTAAGCTTCTCCTAAAATTTGAGTGTTGCGAAAACATCGAATTTGGGACACCCTGTACCATACCTATTTGACTATTTTTAGTACATACCTATCTGTAGTTATATGTTTGGTTTCAGTTACGTCCGAATTTTAAAGTTTTAGTACGGCTGCTATCGTTAAAGTATTATACCTACCTGGAAAAGAATCGCCAGCGTTAAAAAGGGCACACCTGTTGATAGGAATATGTGAGGGACTTTAATCAAAAGCAGATGCCACGCATTCAATAGATCGGGTTAATATATAGTTGTATATAGACAAAAATCATGTCCCGTGGGATAGTTGTTGTGGAAGACATTTTTGAATTACCTTAGATCGATTCATAATAGATCACACAATATTAGAAAACCGGATTTTTGCCTCCACTTCGACTAGAAGGGCCTGTGTGACGTCATTATTCCAAGATGGCGGCTTTTTTCATGTTTTTTCACAAACTTTAGCTAATAACTTTTCCTACATTAGTTTTACAGAAAAAACTGTTAATACGATTTTTGATTGCAATAGAACACAAACTAAGGTAGTAGAGAAATAAGCTCAATATCTTAAAAACTAACAAAAATATAAATTTTTTAAAATACAAAAAAATAATAGCGTTCTTTTATCCAAAAAAAATTGAGGAAGGAAGTTTTGGGCTATCCCAAATCGATTGCCGGGTGTTTGTGGCCGTTGAGTAAGAGCGCCTATATGACGTCATAAATCCAAAATTGCGCTTTTTTTCATGTTTTTTGTGTAGGTTATGAGTTGTTTGCAATAGAACAACAATTAAATCGCTAAATTAGTTTTACAGAAAAACGATATTAAAGGTTTTTGTTTGCAAAAGAACACCAATTGATATAATAAAGAAACAAGCCTTATATATTCTTTGTTTGAAACTCGTAGACAATGATTGTGTAGAAATAAAATTTCGGACTTCCATTGTCTTTATTTATTTTAAAACACGACGTTTCGGTTAGTAAGTATCTCTAACCGTTATAGTTTACACTTGATAACGGTTAAAGATACTTACTAACCGAAACGTCGTGTTTTAAAAAAAATAAAGACAATGGAAGTCCGAAATTTTATTTCTAAGCCTTATATATCTTAAGAACAAGATAATAATTTTTTGTTAAATACTAAAAAGTATTAACGTTTTTTTACCCAACTTTTTTTGATATATTTGTTAGTTGTATAGATATAACCCAGGTAGCAAGGTCACGTTTTTTAAACGTCAAAAACAGGTAATTTTTAATGTCCATTGACGTCTTTAATCTGACGTGTAAATGACCTTTAAATGACGTTCAAAAGACACACCCAAAATGACGTCATTTTTAGACGTTTTAAGGACGTCAGCAATATGACGTATTTGGGACCAAATCAGAACATTAGACACACACACAGACACAAACCTTTTTATAACTTTTTTTAAACTCGTCTGAATATATGAAATATTCCCTGCAGTTGAGAACACTGAAGGAAACTTAGATCTCAGAAGAGGTGACTCTTCTGTGACTTAGACCTGGAAGTACTGGAACAGGTACAGCGGTGTTCGTCTGTGAGGTAGAGATCAAAATAGACCTATACCTAGAATTACACATCTTCACCTTGAAGCGAAAGAAGCCTCGAAGTTTGTTTTGATATAATATTTAATTTATTTTACATACGTACCCCCACATTCCGTATAAATCCGGTCAAGTACTGACTAGGGCACCATCTATGTAAGTATGAGTGTATGTCCCTTGGACAAAGTGTGCAGTGTGGGTAGTGACCAATATATGACGTTTTTCAGACGTCAAAAACTACACTACGAAAAGACGTCAAGTAACTGACGCCTTAAAGACAACATTTTTGGTAGATGACCTGCTGGTCATCCAAATGACCACTTTTCGACGAAAAAAAGACGTCATTTGATGACCCCTTGCTACCTGGGAAAGCTCATTTCTTTTTTAGATTAATTGGTGTTTTTTTGCAAACAAAAACGTTTTTTTACAGTTTTTCTGTAAAACTAATTTAGCAAAAGTTATAAGCCAAAGTTAGTACAAAAAAATGGAAAATGTCGCCATTTTGAATTAATGACGGTATATAATAATATGTCTCCTACTGAAATTTGAAACAAACACCTGGCGACTTGACATTGAGTGATCCATTAGCAGTGTGTGTTGGATAATTCGGCTATACAGGGTGTCCAATAACTATAATGCATGGGTCAAAACTCTTTCTTTGTCGAGATACAAAGCATCAAATTTGGCGATTTTTTAAACTTTTTTGATAATAACGTTTTAAACAAACGCAGTAAAAATATGAAATTGGGTAAAGTCCTGTATTGGAACAAGGGCAATAAATTAAATTAAAAATAATTTTTAAAAAAATTAGCCGGTTAATTTTTTTTTAGAAAAAACTCGTTTGTTGGTATTATGGTATTCATTAAACGCAATATTTTTTTCGATATTTTTTGTAAATAAAAACAAGTCTCTAGCGAGACATAATAATAAAATATTATTTTTTTATAGAGAATAAGTAAGCAAATATTAATTTTTTTTTAAATTATTATTTCTTATACATTTTTGGACGTTACTTTGACAGCGTGTATCTCCTCAACTTGTAATTTTATCAAAAAAAGGAATACCACATTTCTGAATCACAATTAGCTGAGTATTTAGCTGGCTGTGACATTTTTTTTGTAAAACCCTTTTCCCCCCACTCCTCTAACTTTAAAAATCCTATATCTTAAAAACAGATGTGTGTTGACCCCTATGTTATATAAACATTTTTTCTAGGAAATAACCTCCTCTATCAGCTGCTGTACTATGGCCCCTAAGTTATGGGACACCCTGTATTTTAATCTCAACACTTTTTTACGGCATAACATTTTCTGCAACTTGCAACAATTAGGAAACGAATCAATTTTAAGAAACAAAATGAGAAATATTTTAAAAAATTTAATTTTCACTCTGATTTTTCCTACATTTTGTGAAATTTTATATAAGCATCTTGCAACCAGGCACGCGACGGAGAACTTGGTAAAATATTTTTAAATTCTCTTCTCGAGTGAATCCTAATGTGTTAAGGGCACACCTGTTTTAAAAATAGCATGTGGGGGGGACTTAGTCTGCCATGTGTGCGCTCGCGACAAGCAAAGCAGATGGCATCGCTTTGGATTTCCTTGCCTGTTTAGAAGGTCCCAAAGGTAAATGCCCTTAAGAAGTCAAAAGGCCTTTGGTAACCCTTGATCAGAAACACCACTAAAAATAATTTGCCATTTAATGAGCACCTAAGCTTACACATGATTTAAAAATTTATATCTAGTCTATCCTTTGCGCAATTTCCGCCATGCACATCGAGTTTTGAATCATTGAAATCGGTTCAGTGGTACCCGAAATATTATTTTATCTTCAAACATTGTTTTACCAATTATATGATTGCCTTCTCAATGTTGTCTATACATTCATTCCTCATGAATGAATGTACGGTAGTGGCGGTTAGCACCCTTAAAGGATCTAACGTGGCACTTCGGCACGTCTTTCTGGGCCCGTTGTGCACCACGTACCTACTGTGTGACTGACAAAATAATTTAAATACTATCTAGTAAATAGAACCCAGTAGACTTCAAATTATATTTTAGGTCAGAAACTTATACATCATGATATACCTCATAATGCCATGATTGTAGCCTTAGACCACTGGTGAGTCATGAACCTTTTGACATAATCAACAGGGTACAGAGAGACACAATGTGCCCGCAATAGCTAATAGCTCCATGTCTGTCCCATGTGGTGATTTCCTGAATGGCCAAATCACCATCCATTCAGAGAATCACCAAATTAACCCACCCCCTTAGTTTTAGGTTAGCAATTTTAATTTTTTTTTCGTCAAAGCTTGTCGGTTACCAGACTACCCATTTACCCATGGATCGAAGCAAGCGCGGATCTGGTTCAAAACCTAGGGGGGGTAATAGTCGACGATTTTTTTTTTGTAATATAATTTTTTTTTCTAGGGTTTCGGTTCGGTTCCTGCTTTCCCTTATTTTATTGGGAAAAAATGATTTTTTTTTTCTAGGGGGGGGGGTAAATCCCCCTCTTACCCCTCCTCAAATCCGCGCTTGGATCGAAGACCCTTTAGTCGCCTCTTACGAAAGGCCTTTGGTGCTATTAGACACTTATTGGAATAAAACCTGACCTTATTTTAAAATCGACCCTATGGTGACAGATTTACATATAAAAACCAGCTGCTTTGCTTCAAAATTCGGCCTTTGTGTATTTAAAAACCGGATTTATTAGTGTCGGTATTTATTAAATTGCCGTTAGCGACTGTATTATTAAATTTGGCTTTGGTATGTCAATTTTGAGAGGTCAGCTGTTGGTTTTATTGTCCCTATTGTTATCTCCGGACACCATACGGACCATTCATTTCTCATAAAATAAGTTTTACTAATCCGATTTTAATAAAAAAGGCATCATGCTAAGGACCTATTGTTCTTTGATAATCACAATCGAAATTTGCCAAATTTTTTAAAATCCATGATGGTGGACAGAATAAAACTTGATCCTTAAAAAATGCTCGTTCATTTTTATCTTTGAAAATTTTTTTGCCGTTTTTTCAATTCATAATAAAGGTCTGTCTCTGCCGCGAAAAACAAGGTGCAGATCATGAAAATCGGTTAAGTGGTTCCTGAAATAATAATGTTTAATTTAACTATTGTTTTACTGACTATACGCGATTGTTTTGCCAATTCTTTCAGCATTAATTTCCTAAATTTATTATTATTGTACCTCTTTCAATGAAATCAAAAGCATCATGGTGAGAATATATGTATTTCAATAAAATCGGTTCAGTAATAATGATTTTATCAAGATATTAATGCAAAGATGCAAGAGTCTAGAATACAACTAATCCATAGAACAAACACTAATATCAATGGAACTGCTACAGCGATTTTGATAATTAGGGCCTCGTATTGTGTGTGGCGAGTTTAAATCATTTATATAAATTTTAAAAAGGGTCGAAAAATATCTTGCCACTCGAGAAAAAGCCATTCTTTATGTAGAGCCAAATTTGGTTAATTCAATGCAAATTTTAATAACTAGTTTTAAAGAGTAAAGTAAATTCTTTATTTAATCCGTATTACTCAGATTAGCGTGGATACAGTCCAAATACATAATACAATTTTGCAATAAAATTTTTAAGCCTCTAAAATAAGCCTAATAACCTAAATATGTAATGTCATCTATTATTGTCTTTCCTTTATTATTTATTGTTTAGTCACCTGAAGCAGGTATTTAGAATAACATTGTTAATTCGTCATTAAGTATGGTTGTTAAAATAAAAGAAATAATCAGTGTCGACCCGTGATCTGTAAAGCAAATGACTTAAGAAAAGGGGTTCTCGATTTTTTATTTTTATTAACATAGAAACAAAAACCTACAACAATGTGTTAAACAAACTGAGATATATTTGTTACAGCACATTCTTAAATTACGTACCGCAAGAAGCCAGGATTTTTGATTCCCCTCCCCCCTTCGTAACGCATTTTCAAGAAAAAATACATGTGAAAATAGTTAGCTAAGCAAGGCCCTCCCTAGAGCTGTAATTTAAGAATGATCCTTTATCGTAAAAAAATTACTCTTAAAAAATCACTTTACTTTTATGAAACTATCCCTGATTCGACACCCTGTAGAGGTGTTAGTTTTGGGACAATATAGATAAGCGATATATCAAATTAAGGGCCGTATCCTGTACTTTTGAAGATTACGTTTTTAGAATTTGGGGGTTGCTACCCCCTAGGGGTAAATGGTTAAATTATGTTCGAAAATGCTGAAAAATTCTGGATTAAAAAACCCAAAATGAAACTGACCCGAGTTTTAATTTTTTAAAAAACGCCACCCTCCAACCCCTTAGAGGGGGTGCAGAGTTGTTCTGCACCATTTGTCAGATCTCCACCATAGAATTTTGTATTCTATGATTTTTTTAAAAATTTTGACGTATGAGACAATATTGTATCACAAATAGGCAAGCGGGACATCATTTCAGAACTGACCATGAGGCAAAAAGAAAAATTATAGAATATGCCAAATATTTAGTAAATACAGTCGAACCTCTATAACTCGAACCTCTCTATAACTCAAACCTTTCAAGGGATCCCTGCACTTTTTATATGTATTTTAACCTCATTAACTCAAATTTCTATAACTCGAACTCTCCATAACTCGAACTGTTTTGGATGTCCCTTTAAGTTCGAGTTATAGAGGTTCGACTGTAATATTTTAATTAAAAATGTTTTGTAAGTATTGTGGGGGGCGCGCGAACATACGGCCCTAAAGAGCAGCTGCCTTTGGGAATAATTTTAAAAATATATACAAAATAGAACAGTAGGTACGAACACTTTACTTCTAGTATTTAAAAGTGTATTATCAACTCAAACAGGTAACATTTTAAAAATAAACAAAATATTACACAACGGTACAGAAATACCTATTCACACACAGTTCTAAATCATATCACTCAAACTGGCACTGAAAAACTCGAAATAATTTTTAGTTTTGTTTTTAAAGTTTTGAGAGATAAATCTCTAATTTTTAGAAATGTTTACACGACTTTTATATAATCAAAGTTTTTAGATAGAATATTTACCATTTTTCTGTACATAAGTATAATAATGTGCCGTTTCAGCTTTCAAATTACATTTGTATCTTGTATTATATATGTAGGTACTTAAATGTTTTTGTTCCAATCCACTAAAAAGGTCTGGATTGGAGACCATAAAACTTACACACTTCAGTATATACAAGAAAAATATTGTACAGTAGACTCGCGCTAGTGTGAACACGAAAAAAATCTGCACGTTCATACCATGGAGACCGTTCACACTACGGAAGGTCTATTCTAAAACTGAAATATTATTGGTAAGATATAATAACTCCATACCTATCAACTTTTAAACGTAACTATTCTTATAATTTAGAGCAAATCTATAAGTTCTTTTCTACTTGCTTACATCTATCGTATTTTTACATTTGAAAAATAATTCTCAGACCCCTTTTTTACATTTTTAAAATTCTTAGGGCCTTAACTGAATTCAAAAAATGATTCCATACCTAACCCCAGTGGCGGCTGCTACAGGGAGGGCAACGGGGCAGTGCCCTCCCATAACTAGACAACAAACAGTAGTTTTAATTGATTTATTTAAACAAAGTTAAATCTTCCCGTACGACAAATCTACATATACATAATATTTCAATAGCCACGGTAACTGCCCATTCATGATGCAAACATGAGGGCCTTGGGGTCCTTAAGCAAAAAAGACCTGAGTGGTTGCTTTCAAAGACATATGCATATTATTTCCATATAGTACGTATTATTGCAATACCTACGGTACCTTACGATGCAGAATGCAAACATATTTGAAATAGCAATATCAATGAATATAAGTCTATCCTTTTTGCGGCCCTTAAGATAAAATGTCCTGATTGGTTATACTTTTACGCATGAATATTATTTTATTCTTGTATTCGTTACCTCAAATCATCGGCGTACAGTTGACAAAAACTCTATCTATGTAAATTTGGTATCTGTGCATTTTTCGTATCTTTATTTCTGAATGTTTGCATCAAACGCCAACCATTGTGTAAATAGGTAACAGGGAGTATTAGAATAATACGTATATACATACCTAATTCTGTTTGTTTAGCCTGTGGTTAACAAAATGCGATTAATTGGGTAAACTTTTTTAGCGTAAATAATTAGATGCCGGGAGCACCGCGCGGGACAAGATTTCAATTTCACCCGTCTTTCAGCGGTGTATGGGCTGTTCTCGCGTGGGGGCGGAAAGAATGTTTGTTTTAGTTGACATTGGTCATATTCATCAAGCGAAAACGTTCGTGGCCCTTCCTACGTGTTGCCGGTTCTATCCTTAGGGAAGACGTATGAGTTTGTTTTGATTTGGGTAGGTCAGTAGTTAAAAGCCTTGCCGGTCGCGTGTCCAATGTTTGTTTTTGTTTTTGTTTGTTTTTAAAATTTAAATAAGTTGACATATGAACTTCGATTACAAATAAAATCTTTAGGGCCACATAGATAGAACCTAAAAATCATAAAAATTAACCAAAATTTTAGTGCAAGTAATAAAAACTTATACGATCCTGAAAACTGGTTGTGCGGTTATAATAATATTAATAATAATAATTAATGTTTTTATTGCCACAAAAAAAACATAAATACATATGCTTCGTATACCTAAAACTAGGATATGTGGCAATGGTCAGAGTTCGCGGTGCCTGCTAGTTACCTAGCATGAAACACCAGTGGCGGATCCTGGATGCTCCCCCCCCTGAGAATTTTTTAAATATGCAAAAAATGAGTAAAAAGTAAGGTTTTTGCTAATAAAAATTCAAAATTTTTGCTTGCACCGCATGAAAGTGTCTATTGTTATTATCATCGAAATTTTATTAATAAATTATACTGAATTTGTAGCCTAAACTTCGCCTGGTGTAGAAAATAATACATAAATCAGGTATTAAAAGAAACAGGGCGGATCCAGGGGGGGGGCACTAGTACCGTTTTTTACCAACAGAGAATGTCACCTTAAGTGCCCCCCCCCCCGAGAAGCACCACTGGATCCGCTCTGGGGAAACACGCTCTTCCACTCAGGCCCATGAAAAACGAAATGCTTTTTTTTGCTTTAATTGTCTTATTAAAAACAATCCACGAAGTGATCCTGCGTGGGTGGCAAAGGGAATGTGTGATATCAGCACTTTAGTGAAAAGTTAAAGACACAAAGTTATTTAAATAACCAATGCAATATAAATGTCTGCCCCCCCAATTTATAACTTCACCAGCCGCCACTGCCTAACCCTAGGTCGATCCTTACCACAATATTTTAGGTTTATATAATTTATATATTTTTTGTTTTGATATTATTCTGCAAAATATTTTATTAAAGGAACATTAGCACTACCAAGTACGTGCGAACGAACAAACGGAACAAAAAGATGCATGTTTCGTTACCTTACAAATCGACCTTGCCAACCTCACTCAAGGTTTTTACCGTTACAAATTAATTGTATAAGTTTACAACTTACCTACTATACCAGGTGTACCCTATTACCTCGTATATCATCTACATTTTACTGGCTTTAACAGAAACTAAAATATTTAGTATATAAATTAGCAGGATTATTGTTATTCGCGGTTTGTTGAAATTGCGGGGTAGTAAACTTAAATTTTAGAACCTAAATTCTAGTAATAGGGGAAGTATACTTAAAATAGGATACTTAAGCTTTAAAAATGTATACAAACAAAAGTTTTGCTGTTGTTGGATTAAAACATTATGCTGTTTATGAAATATTATTTTCGTTTGTTACAGTTCATTTGTAGTACTTTAAACCCTTAAAAATAATTTATTAATTTGAGAAATCTAGACCACTGCAGTTTCCCATTATACCCTAATTGCACAGGTAAAATGGGAAATACTATTAAGGTAAAATAGGATATAAAATTAACATTGAAAATACAAAAAAACTGGTTTAATAAAAAAAAATAAAAAAATACGACACAAAGATAACACTAAAATGAGATATAATTTGTTTAAACAAATCATCTACGCATATCAACAATAATTTGCTCTTTATTCTTAATATGGCACAAAGATAGGTATAACTAAAACAAATTATTTCTTGGTTAAATAATAACCTAATAAAAACCAGTAAAATAATTCCAATAATGCTTATTATAAAAAAAGACACAAATACTTAAAAAAACAAAAAATCGTTGTAAATAAGCAGCATTAAAAACACACAAAATTAGTTAGTTTTCATTAGTCATTTAATTAAGGTAAAACGGGATATCCCATTTTAGCCATATACGTAATTACATATATGATTTTAGCTCCTTTTGCAATTTCCTATTTTACCTTAATCTCTTATAAAATATTTAACCTAATCTTTCTTTTTAATTTTTTCTCATGTAGCCAGAAACAGCCAAAACTAGAAACTAACACAAATATAGACAGCAGAATATAGTCTTACCTTATTCAGTAGTCAATTCTTACACCATTTAAATAAAAAGTTACAAGCGGAATTCACAAAATTAAAAAAAAAATTAGTGCACGAGCTTGTAACCATCTAATGACTGATAAAAAACCGGCGGCCTATGTCGATCCCAATGAACAAATCTAGCGATACAACGCAACGTTGCCACCTTTAGTTTGGACGGGAGTGCCGGTATCCCAATTTACCTTACTACCTTACACTTCCCCCCGCGTGGTTGGTGTAAAACTTTGGGGGTGGAAACCCCAAAAAAAAATTGCGCCGAAGGAGAAAATTTATTTTCAGTGCCACGAGCAACTTTTTGGGCCATCAGGTGGACCATATAAATAAATAATAAATGTATCATACCTAGTATTTATATTTTTCAAACACGATTTGTATTGAAAATAAAGGCGTTTGTCCTTTTTTTAAATAAATTCTTCAATAACCAATTCATTAAACTTTGGAATTTCTTAAATAATTTTTTTTGCGAGGGCAGTTAATCTATCTTCCCCCATTGTAATAATGCTAATACTATCAGAATTAGAAACTTCCGCCATTCTCGTAACTACGAAGTCATCGAAATCAAAATAATACGGCCCGACCGATAACGCCAAGTTTTCTTAGTGCATCTGAATTGCTTTAACAGCCAACACTTATCGTGGACGCAGGTAGTATCACGGTGGTGCGAGAGGCATCGATCCTCTAAACTACTGCACAAGAACACAATCGAAGTAAGACCCAGATTCTATGCACTGTAAAATTCTATAGAGACATGTCGTTCTCTCTTTCTTTATTTCGTAATTAGAATACGACATAACATCTACGGTGCACAGAATTTGGGTCCAGTAAGGCGTGGCGCGAGCCGGCCTACGCATCGACCATCCACCGCATCCTGGTTTAAACACGAATACAAACACATACATACCGCGTATTAATTTCTAGTTAGTATATTCAAGTCTTTGGTAAATTCCTTTATTTAAAGAATGATGAAATTTTAATATTTTTTTTTGTAAAATTTGGAGGAACCGGCACTTTGTATCCACGGTAAAAAAATTGTCTTAGATCAAAGCAAATTGCTTTGAAGTAAAATATTTTGTGCTTTCCTATTCACCAAGAGAATATTTTCTTGATTTAGAATAAAAAATGTCTTGCCTTTTATTTTAATATGAAACAGAAATTGTTTTATTATAAATTGAAATTTAATTAATATAAGGCACCGTTTTCTCTGGAAGCAAAATATTACTTATATAAAGACAATTTGCTTTGTTACTATACTCCAGTATACTAAAACAAAACAATTTAAGAAGAAAAATAAAGTCTCATTTCAAGAATAAACGCTGCGTTTAACGAAAGAGAAATATTTTAATTCAAAACAAATTGTTTTAAGGTAAAACAATTTATTCAAGAAAAATTTTTACCGTGTATCATCTACATTTTACTGGCTCTAACAAAAACATTAAATAAATTAGCAATAGCAAGCTATTTGTCCAATAAAAAGCGCTCAACATCACATGTTGAGCAAAAACCAACTTAAGCTCAGCCGACCGGCACCAGTCATATTGCAGAGAGTTGAACCAGTCATGGGGATAAAACACCTGATATTAAGAGGATTTATTCTTACGCAGTTTACCTAAAACTGCGGTACCCCGTTTTACCCGTGTACCCAATTTTGTCCTTTCCCCTAAATAAATTTTTACATGCTACTTCTTGTATTATTTACCAAATAAACATGGCATCTTATTTTAAGCGGATTAAGGGAAATAAATTATTCTTTTATCGTTACCAAAAGGACAAAAGGATTATAAAAGTAGGCAGTATATTTTGTAAGCAAGTAGGTATAATAAATAGATAATTAGCAAGTTTATAATGGTTGTCTACAAAATTTACCTAAATTGAAGTTGAAGAAATAAACATTACTCTAGTATTTTAAAAGAAGTGATTGAGACCGGACAAGTTTTTTTTACCAAGTGTTATTTTGTGATTTGTTGAAATTTTAAGAAAATATAAGTACGCACCTGTCAATTTTTTATTGTGTGAACATTTATTTAATATATAATATAATATAATTATTAAATTAAATTTGTGACTTTTCATCCACTTTCAAAATGTTTTCGCTAAGTGACTGGCACGGTAAGAATCAACAACATTTTTAAATTAGGCACGATTCATAGGGAAAGTGTACTTAAAATGGGATACTAAGGTAAAATGAAATACTGGCCCTCCTGACCAAAGTAAAAGTGGCAACGTTGCACTGTATCCCTACATTTGTTCATTGGGATCGGCATAGGCCGCCTTTTTTTTAATGGTTGTCATTAGATGGTTACAAGCATTTAGTCTATGGACAAATCAAGTTTCGTGTGCAAGTCGTGCCAACTTTCTGCCGATAAGCTAACTTTGTTAAGGGCATCCCATATATCAGGTTTTGACTTGTTGTCATTTTGGTAAATGCGTTTTTTGAGAGATATGGCGGATTCAAAATGACGGAAAGGCGTATCTTTAAAAAAATTGTAACTTTTTTATTTCTTATCCGATTTTCATGGCACAAAGTTTAAAATACTTGCCTTGTAATGTATTTAAAAATATATTGGTCAGAAAATATGCATTTTTTTATATTTGTCAAAAAAAATTCAAAAAAGACGGTAAATTTTAAAAAAATTTTGGTTTTATTATTGCCATTGTGATAATCGCGCTTTTTTTTTGAATATCGCGGATTCAATATGTATTTAAAAATGTATTGGTCAGAAAATATGCATTTTTTTATATTTGTCAAAAAAAATTCAAAAAAGACGGTAAATTTAAAAAAATTTTTGGTTTTATTATTGCCATTGTGATAATCGCGCTTTTTTTTTGAATATCGCGGATTCAATATGGCGGAAAAGCATATTTAAAAACAAATTGTATCTTTTTTATTTTTTATCCGATTTTAATACAACAAAGCTTAAATTACTTGATTTGAAATGTATTAAAAAAATACTTTAAAATTTTTTTGAATGTAAAAAAATTTGGTGAAAGTGACAAAAATGATTTAACTTATTTTATTTTTAATTGACCCCCATATACGGACGTCGCTGAAGGGTTTGTCATAATTAAACCCCACTGACTTACACATTGTTAAAAAGAAAATTTTATTTCCTACAATAAAGTATAAAACACATTTTTGCCAATTGAGCTTAGTTTCTAAAAAAATTGGTCACACGCCTGTGAAGTTTTAATCTGAAGATAAATTTTACATTATTATACACGTTTAAAAGGAAATTTTATTATCTTCAATCGACTATAGGTCACAATTTTGATAGAGAGCTTGGTTTTTAAGATAATCGGGTAAAATATATGTGTAGTTTCTTTAATTTTTTTATATTTTCTTAATAAGCGGACGCCGCTGGAGAGTTTGTCATTAGCATGACCCCACTGACTAATACATTGTTAAAAAGGAAATTTTATTTTCTACAATAAACGGCAAAATAATTTTTTTTCCAAAAAGCTTAATTGTTTAGAAAATTGGATAAAACTTTGTGATAAATTGATAAATTTAGTGATTTTTCAAAATTGATTTTATTTACGGACGCCCCTAAATTGTTATGGATAAAACTACCATTGCCTTATTATACATCATTTGAAAGGCAATTTTATTGTCTATAACAAAATGTGTATTATATTTTTTGATATGGAGCTCGGTTTTTAAGAAAATCGGGTAAAACCTGTAATAAACATGTTTCTTTTTTAAATTTATTTACACTACCTCAATAAACGGACGCCGCTGGAGAGTTTGTCATTAGTCGGACCTCACTGACTTATACATTGTTAAAAAGGAAATTTATGGTCTACAATAAAAATTAGTGCATATTTTTCCCTAAGCCTAGTTTTTAAGAAAATTTGAAAAAAATCTAAAAATTTCAGGACTTTTGTAGCTAAAATTTAAAAAACTAATATAATTTTATTTTTAAATTAGATTTTACACATCATCATATTGCTATCTAGTCGCTTGGTGAACCGAACCGAACCTCCGTTATTAGCTCACACATATACTATACTATAGTAGTGTGAGCTATGGTGATCCTAATTTTTTCGAGAAAAAAAAAGTTGCTCCGATTTCAAAATTTTTTATATATCTTTGCGTTTTAGATGATTTTGAAACTTTTTTGTTGCGCCGTCTGTCTGTCTGTCTGTATGTCTGTCTGTCTGTCTGTCTGTGTGTCTGTATGTCTGTAACTCGTCTGTCTGTCTGTCTGTCTGTGTGTCTGTATGTCTGTAACTCAAAAACCGCTTGGCCGATTTTAATGAAATTTGGTACCTAGGCTGAGTCTTGGGTCGAGATGATCCCATTTAAAAATTAACAAAATCCACCGAACACAAACCAAATAAAAGGGTGGGGGTAGATTTCAAAAATTAGAGTTTATGTGAAAATATGGCGTGTGTGATATTAAACGAAAGGTAATTGAGTCTGCAGTTAAACAAAATACATTTTAATTTATTTAAAAAAAAAGGGTGGGGGTATATTTTAAAAATTAGAGTTTAAGTGAAAATATGGCATGTGTGATATCAAACGAAAGGTAATTGAGTCCGGACTTTAACAAATACATTTTAGTTTTTGTTTTTTTTTTGTAAGGGTGGGGGTAGATTTCAAAAATTTGAGTTTAAGTCAAAACATGGCTTGTGTGGTATCAAACAAAAGGTAATTTAGTCTGGAGTTCAATAAAATATATTTCAGTTTTTAGTTATATTAGCTCACACGTACACTATAACTATAGTACCTAGTGTGAGCTTAGGGGCCCATATATTGGCAGAGTATTTTTGCATGTAAATGCAAATTTGACGTAATAGGCTCAAAGCCCTTGCTTTTTGGAACATAATTCGACTTATTGGACATATGTCAAATATGCCAAATACAAGACGGCGCCTTAAAAATGAAAAAAATAAGAATTTTGAAAAATTCATAAATGTGTCATTTGTAAACCGATTTTTTTGATTTTTGAAGAAAGATTTAATTTTATAGAAGAAAAAGCAGCAGTTTTTTATAGAACTTTAAATTACCTTTTCATCGCTTTGTATTTTAGGTTCCTAGAGGTTCCCCTGTCATTCGTCTATGGGTTGCCCTAAGGTATAAAAAATATTCGGAAAAACATGGTGCAAAATCGTGGGTTGATCATATGTAAACCGTCATATGTGACAGTTATTAAGAACAGTAAAGCCTTTTGATTGTTTCTCTATAAAACACAAAAAAACGACAAAAAAGCATGATGTTGAGGAATAGGGATATTTTTTTTGAGACACAGAAACATTAAAAATTCAAGTGATTAAAATTTTTTATAAAAGTACAATACACGGTAAAAATTTTGTCTACTATGAAAACACGTTCTTTTCTTGAATAAATTGTATTACATTAAAACAATTTGTTTTGACTTAAAAATTTCTTTTAGTTCAACGCAGCGTTTAATCTTGAAATGAGACTTTATTTTTCTTATTTAATTGTTTTGTTTCAGTATACTACTCCGTTTTGTTACAAAGCAAATTGTTCTAAGCGTTGTTTGAAGGAGTTTATGAAACAACGATATAAGTAATATTTTGCTTCCAGAGAAAACGGTGCCTTAGATTAATTCAGTTCCAATTTATATTAAAGCAATTTCTGTTTTACATTAAAATAAAGAGACAAGACATTTTTGTGCTACATCAAGAAAATATTCTCTTGGTGAATAGGAAAGCACAATTTATTTTACTTCAAAGCAATTTGCTTTAATCCAAGACAATTTTTTTACCGTGTATAATCCAAATAAAATTAAGTTAAAAAAATTGGTTAAGAAATAAAAAAGTTGTGAATTTTCCAACATTATCCTATTGTTCATGTTTTTATGTATTTGACATAGGTTTGACAGATGTCCAATAAGTGAAATTGAGTTCCCAAAGGTAAGGGCTTTCAACCACTTGCATTAACACAAAAAGTGCATGAAGGCCTCTAAGCAAATAGAGTATTACGCACAGATCACCAAACAAATACACATACCGGCACCCAGTGGCGTAGCCAGCAATGTGCTGGGAACACCGGCCCGGGTCCCGTAGAGGCCTGGCAAGGATTTCAGCAAATTTAAAATTAAAAACTACAAAAACGTTCGATAATCACGGTAAAAAAAATTGTCTGAGATCAAACCAAATTGCTTTGAAGTAAAATAATTTGTGCTTTCCTATTCACAAAGATAATATATTCTTGATATAGCACAAAAAATGTC
Organism: Aspidapion aeneum; assembly: GCA_963576565.1. NCBI lineage: Eukaryota > Metazoa > Arthropoda > Insecta > Coleoptera > Brentidae > Aspidapion > Aspidapion aeneum. The sequence goes on along the minus strand of OY755039.1, from coordinate 45,964,255 downwards.
TTGCCTTTTAATTTAAGGTGAAAGAGAAATTGTTTTATTATAAATTGGAACTGAATTAATGTAAGGCACCGTTTTCTCTGGAAGCAAAATATTACTTATATGAAGACAATTTGCTTTGTTACAAAATGGAGTATACTGAATCAAAACAATTAAAGAAGAAAAATAAAGTCTCATTTCAATATTAAACGCTGCGTTGAGCTAAAAAGAAATATTTTAATTCAAAATAAATTGTTTTAAAGTAAAACAATTTATTGAAGAAATCAATGTGTTTTCGTTGTAAACAAAAATTTTTACCGTCTGGTGTGCCTAAAACTTATCAATTTTTAGTTTTAAAAAAACCTGATTTGCAAAACCATCAAAATCAAAACTTGTGTTTAATTTTTTTGGCGTGCTTTAGTATGTTAAAGAAATTTGGTAAAAACTCTCGGTCGGTTAGATTAGATTTTTAGGTCACCAAATTTACTATTTACAAAAAGTTTAGGTAAAAAATAAAATATTGTTATGTATGATGATGATTTTTACAATATCGATGGTTGAAAGGCAAAGGGGCATAAGCGACACATTATTTGAAATAGAGTTTTAAGCGTTTTAAGTTTTTAATTTCTTTTTTCTGCGTCGAATGAGCTATTTTTCAGGCTTTTACGATGATTTTTTTGTCGCTTGAGTCAAGAAAAAAGAGTGGATCCTGTTTTTTTTACAAGCTTTTATTTAACTTCACCTGTATGTATGTATGTGGGTATGTATGTATGTAATCAAATCTTCCAACTCATTTTTGAAGAACTGAAACCAAACAACCGGTGTGAAACTAGCAGCCACCTTACAGCAGCCAAAGTGTGAAGTTAGCAGCCACTTACAGCAGCCAAAATGTGAAGTTAGCAGCCACATTTGGCAGCCTAACAAAAAAGTATATTTTCAAAAATTATTTCATTGAGAAGCTGCAAAAACCTTGGAAAATAACTTTTTTTATTAAGAAATGGAGAATTTGAGAAATTTGGAAAAAAATTAAAAATCCAAAAAAATTTAAAAGTCCTCTTTAAAAATATAGTTACGCAATGAAACTTGGTAGAGTGTTTAAGTTGCCTACAACTAGTCATCTGTGGAAGCGGCTGCTCCTTGTTCCCGGTCTAACATGGTGAAATGGAAAAAAAAAGGAAAAAGAGAAAAAAATTCAAAAGTCACCTTCAAAAACATAGTTACGCAATGAAACTTGGTAAGGTGTTTAAGTAACCTACAACTAGTCATGTGTGTAAGCGGCTGCTACTTGTTCCCGGTTTAACATGGTGAAATGGAAAAAAAATGGAAAATCAGAAAAAATTTCAAAAGTCACCTTCAAAAACATAGTTACGCAATGAAACTTGGTAGGGTGTTTAAGTAACCTACAACTAGTCATGTGTGTAAGCGGCTGCTACTTGTTCCCGGTTTAACATGGTGAAATGGAAAAAAAATGGAAAATCAGAAAAAATTTCAAAAGTCACCTTCAAAAACATAGTTACGCAATGAAACTTGGTAGGGTGTTTAAGTTGCCTACAACTAGTCATCTGTGGAAGCGGCTGCTCCTTGTTCCCGGTCTAACATGGTGAAATGGAAAAAAAAAGGAAAAAGAGAAAAAAATTCAAAAGTCACCTTCAAAAACATAGTTACGCAATGAAACTTGGTAAGGTGTTTAAGTAACCTACAACTAGTCATGTGTGCAAGCGGCTGCTACTTGTTCCCGGTTTAACATGGCGAAATGGAAAAAAAATGGAAAAACAGAAAAAAATTCAAAAGTCACCTTCAAAAACATAGTTACGCAATGAAACTTGGTAGGGTGTTTAAGTTGCCTACAACTAGTCATCAGTGGAAGCGGCTGCTCCTTGTTCCCGGTTTAACATGGTGAAATGGAAAAAAAAAGGAAAAAGAGAAAAAAATTCAAAAGTCACCTTCAAAAACATAGTTACGCAATGAAACTTTGTAGGGTGTTTAAGTAACCTACAACTAGTCATGTGTGTAAGCGGCTGCTACTTGTTCCCGGTTTAACATGGTGAAATGGAAAAAAAATGGAAAAACAGAAAAAAATTCAAAAGTCACCTTCAAAAACATAGTTACGCAATGAAACTTGGTAGGGTGTTTAAGTTGCCTACAACTAGTCATCTGTGGAAGCGGCTGCTCCTTGTTCCCGGTTTAACATGGTGAAATGGAAAAAAAATGGAAAAACAGAAAAAAATTCAAAAGTCACCTTCAAAAACATAGTTACGCAATGAAACTTTGTAGGGTGTTTAAGTAACCTACAACTAGTCATGTGTGTAAGCGGCTGCTACTTGTTCCCGGTTTAACATGGTGAAATGGAAAAAAATGGAAAAACAGAAAAGAATTCAAAAGTCACATTCAAAAACATAGTTACGCAATAAAACTTTGTAGGGTGTTTAAGTAACCTACAACTAGTCATGTGTGTAAGCGGCTGCTACTTGTTCCCGGTTTAACATGGTGAAATGGAAAAAAAATGGAAAAACAGAAAAAAATTCAAAAGTCACCTTCAAAAACATAGTTACGCAATGAAACTTTGTAGGGTGTTTAAGTAACCTACAACTAGTCATGTGTGTAAGCGGCTGCTACTTGTTCCCGGTTTAACATGGTGAAATGGAAAAAAAAATGGAAAAACAGAAAAAATTTCAAAAGTCACCTTCAAAAACATAGTTACGCAATGAAACTTGGTAGGGTGTTTAAGTAACCTACAACTAGTCATGTGTGGAAGCGGCTGCTCTTTGTTCCCGGTTTAACATGGTGAAATGGAAAAAAAATGGAAAAACAGAAAAAAATTCAAAAGTCACCTTCAAAAACATAGTTACGCAATGAAACTTGGTAGGGTGTTTAAGTAACCTACAACTAGTCATGTGTGTAAGCGGCTGCTACTTGTTCCCGGTTTAACATGGTCAAATGGAAAAAAAATGGAAAAACAGAAAAAAAATCAAAAATCACCTTCAAAAACATAGTTACGCAATGAAACTTTGTAGGGTGTTTAAGTAACCTACAACTAGTCATGTGTGTAAGCGGCTGCTACTTGTTCCCGGTTTAACATGGTGAAATGGAAAAAAATGGAAAAACAGAAAAGAATTCAAAAGTCACCTTCAAAAACATAGTTACGCAATAAAACTTTGTAGGGTGTTTAAGTAACCTACAACTAGTCATGTGTGTAAGCGGCTGCTACTTGTTCCCGGTTTAACATGGTCAAATGGAAAAAAAATGGAAAAACAGAAAAAAAATCAAAAATCACCTTCAAAAACATAGTTACGCAATGAAACTTGGTAGGGTGTTTAAGTTGCCTACAACTAGTCATCTGTGGAAGCGGCTGCTCCTTGTTCCCGGTTTAACATGGTGAAATGGAAAAAAAAGGAAAAAGAGAAAAAAATTCAAAAGTCACCTTCAAAAACATAGTTACGCAATGAAACTTGGTAAGGTGTTTAAGTAACCTACAACTAGTCATGTGTGCAAGCGGCTGCTACTTGTTCCCGGTTTAACATGGCGAAACGGAAAAAAAATGGAAAAACAGAAAAAAATTCAAAAGTCACCTTCAAAAACATAGTTACGCAATGAAACTTGGTAGGGTGTTTAAGTTGCCTACAACTAGTCATCTGTGGAAGCGGCTGCTCCTTGTTCCCGGTTTAACATGGTGAAATGGAAAAAAAAATGGAAAAACAGAAAAAAATTCAAAAGTCACCTTCAAAAACATAGTTACGCAATGAAACTTGGTAGGGTGTTTAAGTAACCTACAACTAGTCATGTGTGTAAGCGGCTGCTACTTGTTCCCGGTTTAACATGGTCAAATGGAAAAAAAATGGAAAAACAGAAAAAAAATCAAAAATCACCTTCAAAAACATAGTTACGCAATGAAACTTGGTAGGGTGTTTAAGTTGCCTACAACTAGTCATCTGTGGAAGCGGCTGCTCCTTGTTCCCGGTTTAACATGGTGAAATGGAAAAAAAAAGGAAAAAGAGAAAAAAATTCAAAAGTCACCTTCAAAAACATAGTTACGCAATGAAACTTGGTAAGGTGTTTAAGTAACCTACAACTAGTCATGTGTGCAAGCGGCTGCTACTTGTTCCCGGTTTAACATGGCGAAACGGAAAAAAAAATGGAAAAACAGAAAAAAATTCAAAAGTCACCTTCAAAAACATAGTTACGCAATGAAACTTGGTAGGGTGTTTAAGTTGCCTACAACTAGTCATCTGTGGAAGCGGCTGCTCCTTGTTCCCGGTTTAACATGGTGAAATGGAAAAAAAAATGGAAAAAGAGAAAAAAATTGAAAAATCACCTTCAGAAACATAGTTACGCAATGAAACTTGGTAGGGTGTTTAAGTAACCTACAACTAGTCATGTGTGTAAGCGGCTGCTACTTGTTCCCGGTTTAACATGGTGAAATGGAAAAAAATGGAAAAACAGAAAAAAATTCAAAAGTCACCTTCAGAAACATAGTTACGCAATGAAACTTGGTAGAGTGTTTAAGTAACCTACAACTAGTCATGTGTGTAAGCGGCTGCTACTTGTTCCCGGTTTAACATGGTGAAATGGAAAAAAAATGGAAAAACAGAAAAAAATTCAAAAGTCACCTTCAAAAACATAGTTACGCAATGAAACTTTGTAGGGTGTTTAGGTAACCTACTGCTAGTCATGTGTATAAGCGGCTGCTACTTGTTCCCGGTTTAACATGGTCAAATGGAAAAAAAATGGAAAAAGAGAAAAAAATTCAAAAGTCACCTTCAGAAACATAGTTACGCAATGAAACTTGGTAGGGTGTTTAAGCCGAAAAGAGCAACCTTGGCTCTTATCTGCTTTAACTAGGTACATACTTTACAAGTAGTAAACTCTGTAAGCATCACCCCCCAGTTTAACATAAATAAATATACAAAAAATTAAGAACAAGAAAAATATAAAAAATCACCTTTATAAATATATTTAGACATATAAAGCTTGTAACTACAAATTAACTTTTAAGATCGCCTTAGATAGTTATAGTCTGGGACCTTTTTTAGAATTTATTTGTAACTCAGCAAACATCGATAGTATGAATTATTGAGCAATTCTAAGGAAAACTAGTTATATGATAGGGATGGTTTCCGGTTTAGACAGAAAACGCATCAGAAGATATAATAATAACTTTTTTGTGGCTTTAAAAATATAAAATAGTATAAAAATAGTACTAGTAAAAGGTATACTAAATTAAGATGATGAAATGAGTGCCCTTATTTTTTAGTTGTGAAAGTTTATTAAATGATGGGTTGTTTTATAACTAGCTTAAAATACCATCTGTCTACTATTTGAAATCCCCAAAGCCTTGCCAGACTTATCAGATGTTCGTCAATATGGCACATTCAATTATGTTAATGTTCCTAATACCGACATACAAATAAGAAGAAGATGGCTTATTTTAGCATAGTGGTCTCGTTTTTTTTTTGTTTAGAGACCTTGCAGTTTATTTCAATATTCGTCATTAGACATGGTAAGTAATAAATTTAAAATTCTAGAAAGAGATATTTTTCATCGAAAATGCACTTTTTCCCCTCGCCCTGAACCTCGTGTGTCATTGGCATGTAAATTCTAAACTACAAAATAAATTATTTGCGGTCGTTAACGAGAAAAAAATTAGAAGAACTTAGAAGCGTATTTTTTGATAAAATTTGAGAAAACCTGAATATGTTAGATTTCGGGGGGTCTGGGGGGGTTTTTGAAGAGGTAGTTAGTTTGGTAGGAGGTGTTTGACCCCTAAGCTCGCTTACCGTTTTTTACGTCACTAAATTTATACAAAAAATATAAATATATAAAAAACGTGCCGTTTAAAGCACTAAATTTAAAAAAAAATATTATTTTTTAACTTACTTTAAGTTAAATGTTACTCCCACTCCATTACAATATTTAAAAATACATTTAAAGAATGGATGTTGTAGCTGATAAAATTCTCTACAAGATATGTTCTTAGAACTTTTACCCTAGAAGAAAGTATTTCGGAGCTTATGCCGTCTAAAGTAGAAAAAATCTGAAAATTTGCCCAAGCACGTGATTTTAGTCATTTTTGGAAATTACCTAGCTCCGTTACTACTGCTCGCAGGACAACTATAGTACCACCCGATTGTAGATAATTATATCCTCTAAAAAATTTCATATATACTCTTTTTGCGATTTAGTGTACTGGAAAGAAATTAAAGGCAAAAAACTAAAAAAGTGCCAATTTTTGATGGTTTTTTTAAGATGGCGGAGGGAGCACAGGGGTGGGGGTGACGAAAACACAGATTTTTAAGTACCCTACTGAGCTTCACAATATATCCAAAATTCAGAACTACCGGACCTTTTGTAGGGTAACCCCCCTATTTTGACCTCTATTCATTGAACTATTATGCCGCTTTATATAAGATAACTTTATCGGCTTTTTGTAGGGTAAAACTCCTCTATTCATTGTACTATAAACCCTCTATTTTATTATAAGCGGGTTCTGTATAAGTACGACCCTTAAAATTACTATTTTGGAATTTCCTGTTATATACAGTCGAACCTCTATAACTCGAACCTGAAGGGACAACCAAAACAGTTCGAGTTATGGAGAGTTCGAGTTATAGAAACTCGAGTTAAAGAGGTTAAAATACGTGTAAAAAGTGCAGGGGCCACTTAAAATGTTCGAGTTATAGAGAGGTTCGAGTTATAGAGGTTCGAGTTAGAGAGGTTCAACTGTAATTAATTTGCGAGGGACTACCGTTTGCTACCTGTGTCTTTGAAGTGCACTTTCTAGTTCTCAGACCCAGCTTTATTAGGGTTACCACCTTAAAGGATTAAGAAATAACAAAGAGCTGCAAAAAAAACCGATTAAAATATCCGGAAAAACTCATGACATTTTTAATACATTCATTGCTTCAACGAGAAAATGAGCTACCCCAAGACCTATTCATTGAACTATTATGCCGCTTTATATAAGATAACTTTATCGGCTTTTTGTAGGGTAAAACTCCTCTATTCATTGTACTATAAACCCTCTATTTTATTATAAGCGGGTTCTGTATAAGTACAACCCTTAAAATTACTATTTTGGAATTTCCTGTTATATAATTAATTTGCGAGGGACTACCGTTTGCTACCTGTGTCTTTGAAGTGCACTTTCTAGTTCTCGGACCCAGCTTTATTAGGGTTACCACCTTAAAGGATTAAGAAATAACAAAGAGCTGCAAAAAAACCGATTAAAATATCCGGAAAAACTCATGACATTTTTAATACATTCATTGCTTCAACGAGAAAATGAGCTACCCCAAGACCTAAGTCAAAAAAGTACACCTAAATATCCATTGGTAATGAAATGAAAGCAAAATTTTCATCATGTAGGCGGAAGTGCTTTACTAAGTCACTCTAGACGCGCATCTCACAAGCATCCCAAAAAAAAATTGATAAATCGTGCTTAGAACTAGATGTATTTATAGAAAAAAGCAAAAGCTACAAAAAATCATATCATCAGTTATTTGCGTTTCCTGAAAAGTTGTATTTATTGTGTCGTTTTGTAACAAAATCTTATTATGTGAGAAATGGGTTTTAGATTTTTCAGATGCCCTGTGCAAATTAAAAAGATTTCAAGAGAAATGTTTAAAAACCGTATGACTAAATCAGGTATAAATTCTCATGATTTTGGTATATGACATTTTATAAGATTTTTTGTTTTAGAAGAATTCTTCCCTAAGGAAGAGGCCAAGGAGCCCGAAAAATCTAAAATATTTGTTTTTTTTTATGTTTTTATCAGTGTTAGCTTTTTAATAAGGGTTAATGTTGAGTTAAGGGTTAATGTTGAGTAGCTGGACTGTCAGCTAGACTTCGCCCTTTGAAAAGTGCTTTTTTTTAATTTACTAACTACTTATTAAATTTCCAGCAATATTGTACATGGCATTTTTTTCAATAAAGACAATTTATTATTATTATTATTATTATTATTATTATTATTATTATTATTATTATTAATTTGACAATAGAATTCGCCGCGATATGTTTTTTGAAAATAAAGTAGTTTTTATGGAAAATTTTAAAAAATGGCGCGCAGGTAAATTTAATAACAGATTGCGATTGATGTAATTGTATTTTTTAACTGGAATTAAAAAATAAGATATATTTAGTGGTAGCTGAAAAGTAGGAGTGTTCCCACGCCACCTCCTGTATTCTCAACGGGCTACAGAAATACACACCTCTATTTACATTAATTTTCCAACATACTGCCAGATCATTGTGACAATTGCCTGGTCTAAAAAGTAGATATCTCACGAACTGAGCAATTAAAAATGCTGAAAACAATAACAGTGGCGAAAATAATAAACACCACTATGTAATTTTTTTCCACAATATACACAGAGACGTCTTCATAAAAAGAACCGGATTGGTTTTGGGCGGACAGGTGGCAGCCCTAATCGGGATCATGTATGCAAAAAAATGCATTTTGGAAACAGAGCTGTGTAACTTTGGTAATAGTCGGGGAGGCAGTAAATTTTTTTGAAACTTATTTTCTTAGTAGGTGTGAATTAGTAGGTATGTTGGTGATAATAATCAAAAAGTTTTCAGTTTGGCGATGATTTTACTAAATATTAAAAAATGGCATGAGTCTTCTTATTTCTAAATCTTTCATACTAAGGGCCGCTTTATCAATAGAGGGTTAGCCCTGACCCGTGGGTTAAAAAAAGATGACTGACATATTTACTATCAAAGATAACTTACGGGTCAGGGCTAACCCTCTATTGATAAACCGACCCGAAGAATAAGAGATTACGAACATTATAAGAAAAGAAATGTGGCTCACATTAAGTAGTGGCAACTACGTCTAGCTGAAAATTTGTGGATCCGAATTGATGCTATAATACACGCACGATAAAATAAGTAAACTAAGTCTGGCTGATTTACAAAGTTGATAAATGCATCTGGCGGCACGGCGTCTTGAAAATTGGAAAATTAGTAGATTTTTTTAATTTAAATTCCTAGTTTTTAAATTTTTTAACATGCTAGGTTATAGCATATGTATATTGAGAAAATTAGCCTGGCTGTTAGTGAAAATCACGAAAGCCTTGCCAGATTAAGACACTACGGTCCAATCAGAATAGTTAATTCTTTTCTCGTTAACGGTCGCGGTTAAAAAATGCAAGAAACCAAAATGTTTTTAGATAAAACAAATAATTTATTTTGTAGTTTAGAATTTACATACCAATGACACACCAGGTTCAGGGCGAGGGAAAAAAAGTGCATTTTCGATGAAAAATACCTCTTTCTAGATTTTAAAATTTATTACCATGTGTAATGACGAATATTGAAATAAACTGCAAGGTCTCTAAACGAAAAAAAAAACGAGAACACTATCCAGATCGAAAACAAGGCAGTCATGGAAACTTTTAGTCTTAAAATAAGCCACCTTCTTCTTATTTGTATGTCGGTAATAGGAACATTAACATAATTGAATGTGCCAAATTGACGAACATCTGATAAGTCTGACAAGGCTTTGGGGATTTCAAATAGTAGACAGATGGTATTTTAAGCTAGTTATAAAACAACCCATCATTTAATAAACTTTCACAACTAAAAAATAAGGGAGCTCATTTCATCATCTTAATTTAGTATACCTTTTACTAGTACTATTTTTATACTATTTTATATTTTTAAAGCCACAAAAAGTTATTATTATATCTTCTGATGCGTTTTCTGTCTAAACCGGAAACCATCCCTATCACATAACTAATTTTCCTTAGAATTGCTCAATAATTCATACTATCGATGTTTGCTGAGTTACAAATAAATTCTAAAAAAGGTCCCAGACTATAACTATCTAAGGCGATCTTAAAAGTTAATTTGTAGTTACAAGCTTTATATGTCTAAATATATTTATAAAGGTGATTTTTTATATTTTTCTTGTTCTTAATTTTGTGTGTATTTATTTATGTTAAACTGGGGGGTGATGCTTACAGAGTTTACTACTTGTAAAGTATGTACCTAGTTAAAGCAGATAAGAGCCAAGGTTGCTCTTTTCAGCTTAAACACCCTACCAAGTTTCATTGCGTAACTATGTTTCTGAAGGTGACTTTTGAATTTTTTTCTCTTTTTCCATTTTTTTTTCCATTTGACCATGTTAAACCGGGAACAAGTAGCAGCCGCTTACACACATGACTAGTTGTAGATTACTTAAACACCCTACAAAGTTTCATTGCGTAACTATGTTTTTGAAGGTGACTTTTGAATTTTTTTCTGTTTTTCCATTTTTTTTCCATTTCACCATGTTAAACCGGGAACAAGTAGCAGCCGCTTACACACATGACTAGTTGTAGATTACTTAAACACCCTACAAAGTTTCATTGCGTAACTATGTTTTTGAAGGTGACTTTTGAATTTTTTTCTGTTTTTCCATTTTTTTTCCATTTCACCATGTTAAACCGGGAACAAGTAGCAGCCGCTTACACACATGACTAGTTGTAGGTTACTTAAACACCCTACAAAGTTTCATTGCGTAACTATGTTTTTGAAGGTGATTTTTGATTTTTTTTTCTGTTTTTCCATTTTTTTTCCATTTCACCATGTTAAACCGGGAACAAGTAGCAGCCGCTTACACACATGACTAGTTGTAGATTACTTAAACACCCTACAAAGTTTCATTGCGTAACTATGTTTTTGAAGGTGACTTTTGAATTTTTTTCTGTTTTTCCATTTTTTTTCCATTTCACCATGTTAAACCGGGAACAAGTAGCAGCCGCTTACACACATGACTAGTTGTAGGTTACTTAAACACCCTACAAAGTTTCATTGCGTAACTATGTTTTTGAAGGTGACTTTTGAATTTTTTTCTGTTTTTCCATTTTTTTTCCATTTCACCATGTTAAACCGGGAACAAGTAGCAGCCGCTTACATACATGACTAGTTGTAGGTTACTTAAACACCCTACAAAGTTTCATTGCGTAACTATGTTTTTGAAGGTGACTTTTGAATTTTTTTCTGTTTTTCCATTTTTTTCCATTTCACCATGTTAAACCGGGAACAAGTAGCAGCCGCTTACACACATGACTAGTTGTAGGTTACTTAAACACCCTACAAAGTTTCATTGCGTAACTATGTTTTTGAAGGTGACTTGAATTTTTTTCTGTTTTTCCATTTTTTTTCCATTTCACCATGTTAAACCGGGAACAAGTAGCAGCCGCTTACACACATGACTAGTTGTAGGTTACATAAACACTATACCAAGTTTCATTGCGTAACTATGTTTTTGAAGGTGACTTTTGAATTTTTTTCGGTTTTTCCATTTTTTTTCCATTTCACCATGTTAAACCGGGAACAAGGAGCAGCCACTTCCACAGATGACTAGTTGTAGGCAACTTAAACAGCCTACCAAGTTTCATTACGTAACTATGTTTTTGAAGGTGACTTTTGAATTTTTTTCTGTTTTTCCATTTTTTTCCATTTCGCCATGTTAAACCGGGAACAAGTAGGAGCCGCTTGCACACATGACTAGTTGTAGGTTACTTAAACACCTTACCAAGTTTCATTGCGTAACTATGTTTTTGAAGGTGACTTTTGAATTTTTTTCTGTTTTTCCATTTTTTTTCCATTTCACCATGTTAAACCGGGAACAAGTAGCAGCCGCTTACACACATGACTAGTTGTAGGTTACATAAACACCATACCAAGTTTCATTGCGTAACTATGTTTTGAAGGTGACTTTTGAATTTTTTTCTGTTTTTCCATTTTTTTTCCATTTCACCATGTTAAACCGGGAACAAGGAGCAGCCGCTTCCACAGATGACTAGTTGTAGGCAACTTAAACACCCTACCAAGTTTCATAGCGTAACTTTGTTTTTGAAGGTGACTTTTGAATTTCTTTCTCTTTTTCCATTTTTTTTCCATTTCACCATGTTAAACCGGGAACAAGGAGCAGCCGCTTCCACAGATGACTAGTTGTAGGCAACTTAAACACCCTACCAAGTTTCATTGCGTAACTATGTTTTTGAAGGTGACTTTTGAATTTTTTTCTGTTTTTCCATTTTTTTTCCATTTCACCATGTTAAACCGGGAACAAGTAGCAGCCGCTTACACACATGACTAGCTGTAGGTTACTTAAACACCCTACAAAGTTTCATTGCGTAACTATGTTTTTGAAGGTGACTTTTGAATTTTTTTCTGTTTTTCCATTTTTTTTCCATTTCACCATGTTAAACCGGGAACAAGTAGCAACCGCTTACATACTTGACTAGTTGTAGGTTACTTAAACACCCTACAAAGTTTCATTGCGTAACTATGTTTTTGAAGGTGACTTTTGAATTTTTTTCTGTTTTTCCATTTTTTTTCCATTTCACCATGTTAAACCGGGAACAAGTAGCAGCCGCTTACATACTTGACTAGTTGTAGGTTACTTAAACACCCTACAAAGTTTCATTGCGTAACTATGTTTTTGAAGGTGACTTTTGAATTTTTTTCTGTTTTTCCATTTTTTTTCCATTTCACCATGTTAAACCGGGAACAAGTAGCAGCCGCTTACACACATGACTAGTTGTAGGTTACTTAAACACCCTACAAAGTTTCATTGCGTAACTATGTTTTTGAAGGTGACTTTTGAATTTTTATGTGTTTTTCCATTTTTTTCCATTTCACCATGTTAAACCGGGAACAAGTAGCAGCCGCTTACACACATGACTAGCTGTAGGATACTTAAACGCCCTACAAAGTTTCATTGCGTAACTATGTTTTTGAAGGTGACTTTTGAATTTTTTTCTGTTTTTCCATTTTTTTTCCATTTCACCATGTTAAACCGGGAACCAGTAGCAGCCGCTTACGCACATGACTAGTTGTAGGTTACTTAAACATCCTACAAAGTTTCATTGCGTAACTATGTTTTTGACGGTGACTTTTGAATTTTTTTCTGTTTTTCCATTTTTTTTCCATTTCACCATGTTAAACCGGGAACAAGGAGCAGCCGCTTCCACAGATGACTAGTTGTAGGCAACTTAAACACCCTACCAAGTTTCATTGCGTAACTATGTTTTTGAAGGTGACTTTTGAATTTTTTTCTGTTTTTCCATTTTTTTTTTCCATTTCGCCATGTTAAACCGGGAACAAGTAGCAGCCGCTTGCACACATGACTAGTTGTAGGTTACTTAAACACCCTACAAAGTTTCATTGCGTAACTATGTTTTTGAAGGTGACTTTTGAATTTTTTTCTGTTTTTCCATTTTTTTTCCATTTCACCACGTTAAACCGGGAACAAGGAGCAGCCGCTTCCACAGATGACTAGTTGTAGGCAACTTAAACACCCTACCAAGTTTCATTGCGTAACTATGTTTTTGAAGGTGACTTTTGAATTTTTTTCTGTTTTTCCATTTTTTTTCCATTTCACCATGTTAAACCGGGAACAAGTAGCAGCCGCTTACGCACATGACTAGTTGTAGGTTACTTAAACACCCTACCAAGTTTCATTGCGTAACTATGTTTCTGAAGGTGACTTTTGAATTTTTTTCTGTTTTTCCATTTTTTTCCATTTCACCATGTTAAACCGGGAACAAGGAGCAGCCGCTTCCACAGATGACTAGTTGTAGGCAACTTAAACACCTTACCAAGTTTCATTGCGTAACTATGTTTTTGAAGGTGACTTTTGAATTTTTTTCTCTTTTTCCATTTTTTTTCCATTTCACCATGTTAAACCGGGAACAAGGAGCAGCCGCTTCCACAGATGACTAGTTGTAGGCAACTTAAACACTCTACCAAGTTTCATTGCGTAACTATGTTTTTGAAGGTAATTTTTGATTTTTTTTTCTGTTTTTCATTTTTTTTCCATTTGACCATGTTAAACCAGGAACAAGTAGCAGCCGCTTACACACATGACTAGTAGGTTACTTAAACACCCTACCAAGTTTCATTGCGTAACTATGTTTTTGAAGGTGACTTTTGAATTTTTTTCTGTTTTTCCATTTTTTTCCATTTCACCATGTTAAACCGGGAACAAGTAGCAGCCGCTTACACACATGACTAGTTGTAGGTCACTTAAACACCCTACCAAGTTTCATTGCGTAACTATGTTTTTGAAGGTGACTTTTAAATTTTTTTCTGTTTTTCCATTTTTTTTTCCATTTCACCATGTTAAACCGGGAACAAGTAGCAGCCGCTTACACACATGACTAGTTGTAGGCTACTTAAACACCTTACCAAGTTTCATTGCGTAACTATGTTTTTGAAGGTGACTTTTGAATTTTTTTCTGTTTTTCCATTTTTTTTCCATTTGAACATGTTAAACCGGGAACAAGGAGCAGCCGCTTCCACAGATGACTAGTTGTAGACAACTTAAACACTCTACCAAGTTTCATTGCGTAACTATATTTTTAAAGAGGACTTTTAAATTTTTTTGGATTTTTTATTTTTTTCCAAATTTCTCAAATTCTCCATTTCTTAATAAAAAAAGTTATTTACCAAGGTTTTTGCAGCTTCTCAATGAAATAATTTTTGAAAATATACTTTTTTGTTAGGCTGCCAAATGTGGCTGCTAACTTCACATTTTGGCTGCTGTAAGTGGCTGCTAACTTCACACTTTGGCTGCTGTAAGGTGGCTGCTAGTTTCACACCAATAACCAAACATCCGATTGACTTCAAATTTCGCATAGCGTCTTAGTTCCGATGACAATACAATAATATGTTTTCATCGGGTACCTACCTCCCCCCTAATGTGGGGGGGTGGAGAGGGGGTAAAATTTTAGTTAGTTGGATTTCCACCAAAATTGGTATCTGGGGGTTTTTAAGGATGAAGATTACGAATTTTTGACAGATTACAAAAATTCAATATGGCGGATTCAAAATGGACGATTTAATGTCAAGTTTTTCTGATTACTTTCAACTGACTTCCACGTATCCGATGGACTTCAAATTATGCATACCGTTATAGTTCCGATAACAATCCAATAATGTGGCATCACTGACCGCCTAACTCGCCCCTAACGTGGAGGGCGGAGAGGGGGTAAAATTTTAGTTTGTCAGATTTCCACCAAAATCGGTATCTGGTGGTTTTTGAGGGTGAGGATTACGAATTTTTGATCAGATTACAAAAATTCAATATGGCGGATTCAAAATGGACGATTTAATGATGAGTTTTTCTGATTACTTTCAACTGACTTCCACGTAGGTATCTGATTGATTTCAAAATTTACATGCTCTCCCACTAAAAAGGGGGGGGGGGCGTAGAAGAGGTAAGGCTTTAGTTTGTTCGATCTTGACCAAAATTAATTAATCCTATCCGCGTATAAGAACGAACAGTTTTAGGGAACGATCACACAGTGTTTTTATATTATAAAATTCGGTTGCTCCTGGTCAAGCTTATGTCGCCTTAAGGCGTATCAAATCGTTGGACTTAGATATTTCAAAATTGACAGGAAAGACTCCCTGCAATATCGATACGCTAGCTGAAAGCATAGACTTAGACAAATCTAAAAATTAAATAAATAAATAAATTTCGAAAAAATAACTTTTTGAAAACAAGCTTTTATAAAATGGACTAAAAAGCTTAAAATAATTTTTTGAGTGTTCTAATATCATAATAATAAAAGCGATGGGCGTATTTAATATTAGGTAAATGCCTTTCCATGCGCATTTGGTGGATCGTCCACAACCGATAATGGGCCTACTCTTCTTTTTCAATGTGACAAAATAAATCGACACACTGCGGGTCGCGGGTGATCTGCCTAATATGAAGCAGGCGTAATAATGTCCATCCATATCAGAAAAATGTTAGGGTAGCTTTGAGTAGGGTTGGGTTGGGTTAAATTGTCTACCCTTACATTTCTCTGCTATAATGTAATGAATTTGGATTTTCACTAAACTTCGAGTTAAGAAGGCTAAAACAAAAACGAAGAATGGATCCTGTTTTTTTTTTAAACTATGCGACAAATAATACTTTAAGTGGCCCTGCTGTGAAGTTTGAAAACTGTCGCTTATGACCATTTAACTTTCAACCATCGATATGTTTAAAAGCAAATGAGATCCTGATTGTTTATTTGTTCCATTCAAAATATTGTTGTTTATTAGGCAATTGCGGATTTCAAGGAAATGTGATGAAGTCGCTTGCAAACCTAGGCAGTAGGCGTATTTAAAATCATAAAATTAATTTGCCGTATATTTAAAATAATTCGCAGAAACTAAAATATTAAACGCAAGAAAGTGACACTTTCCTTGCAAGTTTTTTTTGCCCGTATTTCCACTATTATATTTTTAATGTAACATGAAATATATTATAATTTTGCAGTAAGTTTTTGTAAAAAAAAGTAGTTTGGGTCCTAAATAAAAACAAAATGTTTTTTTAAAAAAATTTGTTAAATTTAAGGCGTCGTGTCGATTTTTTTTATTTCTTTAACTTGCGGAATTCAGGGTTAACTGCTAATAAAAACCTAAAGCGAACTTTTACTGCTGGAGCCGTATTCTTCAAAGGCCGGAAAGGGAGTGCAATTCACTTTGTCTCCCGGGAATAAAAATGTCTTATTTTTGAACGCTCGCAGGTTTAGAACACAGTGTTGCCACGAATTTAGCGAAAACTGATAGATTATATTTTACATAAAAGACGAATTGTTTGCTTCAATTTTTTTAGCTTATGTTTTTTTTCACTGAATCCGTTGCTGCGCAAAGTTATTAGTTGTCGCCCTCGCACTCATAAGCAGTTAACGAACGACGCGAAGCCGACTTTAGAAAAACTTCATGCAGAAAAGACACTTTGCGCACGTGTTAGAAACATTTGTTTATATAAGGCTCAAAAGAATTTAAAATACTCTGCCAATATATGGGCCCCTAAGCTAACTAGGTACTATAGTTATAGTGTACGTGTGAGCTAATATAACTAAAAACTAAAATATATTTTATTCAACTCCATACTAAATTACCTTTGGTTTGATACCACACAAGCCATGTTTTATATTAAACTTAAATTTTTAAAATCTGCTTCCACCCTTAAGAAAAACGAGAACTAAAATGTATTTTGTTTAACTCCGGACTCAATTACCTTTCGTTTAATATCACACATGTCATATTTTCACGTAAACTCTAATTTTTGAAATATACCCCAACCCTTAAAAAAAAATGTATTTTGTTTAACTCCAGACTCAATTACCATTCGTTTGATATCACGCACGCTATATTTTCACATAAACTCCAATTTTTGAAATCTACCCCCACCCTTTTATTTGGCTTGTGTTCAATGGATTCTGTTCACTACTAAATGGGACCATCTTGGCCCAAAACCCAGCCTAGGTACCAAATCTCATTGAAATCGGGCAAGCGGTTTTTGAGTTATGCGGGTTGGTCGTTACAGACATACAGGCAGACAGACGGCGCAACCAAAAAGTTTCAAAATCATCTGAAACGCAAAGATATATACAAATTTTGGAAATCGGAGCAACTTTTTTTTTCTTGAATCACCATAGCTAATTACTATAGTATAGTATATGTGTGAGATAAAAACAAAAGGAATATATTTCAGTTTATTTATTCATGCAATATACATAAAATTATAAGAACTGATTCACAATAATATTTTGGGTTACTCAGTTGAACCGCAGATTTCTTACGGAAAATTTACCCATATGATACAATGATGATAATGACAATCATTAATTGCTTATGTACAGGCGCGGATTTACGGGAGGGAAAAAGCGAAAATTTAGTTTTATACAATATTTAATATCATATTTCCTCCCTCAAATAAAGTTCCTAGATCCGCCCCTGTTATGTAAACATACACTAAAATGGGTCAAATAGATTATCAACCCGAGTTTTTTGTGCTTGGAAATAATATAAAATTAATTTTTTTTTCATTATAGGTTTTGAACTATGCAGTTAATTTTAATGAGACAAACTGCGCTTGGCACAAAATTAATCAGAGTTTTGACTAAATATATTTTTTGTTCGCTATCTCAAAATACAAGATGGCGGACGAAATTAAAATATACCCTCTAAAGATGTTACAGATTTTCGCGAAATTTCAGTGACACTATCCCATAGGACTATAGGATATTTTTCAAATAAATCGAAAATACCAAAAAATAGCACCCCAAATTAGATCTAGCCTTGAACCATCATCTTGAAATAAAAATATTTTAAATACCTAAACATGTTATTCTATTTCTAAAAATGCAATTCATTTAAAATATTACATATTTTGGTATCTGATTGATTCCGGAAATCTTATGCTCAAGGTAGTCAAGGTATTCACACGAATTTGTTCAATTTATTATGGAAGGATTTACATAAGGTTACACACTTTCACTTAAAACCACTGTTAAACAGGTTCGCGTAAAATACAAAAATAAAGTTTTAGCCTGCTACACTGTTAACTTAGGTAATTTTTTATTTGTTTATGTAATAAAATCATGGAATTTGAAACCACCTGCTACTTGTAATTCGGCTGACCAAAGCGCGTGCCTAGTTCAGGCGCTACAGGTTCAGATACTACTACAAAGAATATAATAAACAAGTAAAATCAAAGAAAGAAAAATTGTAAAAAGTTTGTGTTCGGCCGAACCGGTACTCGAACCTGGAATCTCTTGCTCTGTACGCAAACGCTCTTTCATTAAGCCACCAAAGACCATACATAAATTGTCGACCAAGCCATGTGTTCCATGGTTAGCTATAATAAATCAGATCTTGATTTGGAAACGCTTTTTGGTGTCCTTATTAGATATAGAATATTTTTGGCGCAGTAATGTGCTGCGCGGTTTTTGTTTGTACACTATTTTTGTTACTATTTTACGCGGTTAAGACTCTGGGCGGTATCTCTTGCACGGTCTGGGACTGTTTTTTTTTATCTTCCGCGGCAAAATCTTGGCATAATTTTGACGGCAAATTTTCAAAATCACGAGGCGTCTTTTGTTATTAGCAGGGAAAAAGGGCCATCAACTCCTGTTTCCCCCTAATCTGAGGGCACGGCAGTGCCTCGCCAAGTTCGCGCGCCGTAACCATCTTTTCTTGAAACATTTCAGCCGATATTTGACCTACCTAAAACTCTACTTCGGAATGAGCTACGAATCTCCTCAAACTTTGCACAGTCGTAGATCTACATGGAGTTAAGAACCCCTCCAAGTAAATGACTGTAAATGACTCTTAGGCACAGGGCTAAATTGAACATAAAGAATTTTGGCTGTAATAGCAAAGTTTAAAAAAACATTTCCAAACTGGTAAGAACCTTTCATTTTGAAATTTGTATTGGAGAACTTGGCTTTACTTTTATCTCAATTCTTTTTACGGAATGCCATTTTCGCGTACTTGGCTTTTTTTACATGAAATGTTTTTGTTATAATAATAAGTATTCGGACGCCACAGACCACGGACCACTCACCGAATTTTGTAGTACAAATCTTAGATTTAAGGAACTATTTTTTGTAATAAATTTATGTGGAATAATAATAACATAACTATAATGTAAAATTGAAATACTTTTGAAATAAAATCTTGAAGCAGCAAATTTTTAGGTGAGGTCAATATCTCATTTTTGGAAAAGATGTTAGTTACTGCGTTTTTCCTTCTAAGGGCAGTACAACCAATATAATTATTACAATAATTATTATAAAACTTATTGCATTAAGCATTAAGCTTTTGTTATAGGTAAATATCTACCTATAAAATTATCTTATCTTTACAGAATATTGTAATCTTTCTTAAATTAAAACGAGCATTGAATACTAAATAGGTAAAGAAGCGACTAATGAGCAAATTAAAATGTTTGAAAACAGATATTTGGTAAAGGGGAGCCTGGTATAATATGGCACACTTTTTACTGAAACGCTCATATACTTTTTAAAAATAAACTTAAAAAACTAACAAAAGTTAATACCTATAATAAGTACTAAATATCAGTTTAACAAATATTATGTTATAAAACACTAAAATATAAGTAAAAAAATATTTATTTTTAAAAGTACTGCAAATGTGCCATTTAATCCAACTTGTTGGATAAATTGACGTACTTTCCTGCACCTAATTTGAAAACTTATATTTTACCACAAAAACCCATTAAATGAAAATAAAACGTAGATATGCCTGGGTTTCATTGGTTCGAGCACCGGAAAACAAGGCCAACGAATTCGTTCCTGCTAGCTACTGCTTTTACTCGAGTCGGTACACTAGCAAATCATCAATCGAAATTTGCCTTTAGTATGAACACTCACTTTGATTATTTTTTACGTCCAAATATATAAAAAATCATCTAGATCGCTTATTGCAATTTGGTTTTATTTTATGTTGAAGCATAATAAAACTACTACAATAAATTTTTATGTATTTTGATATGCTGGCGACGGTTTTGAACGGTATTCGATTAAATTTAAATGCAAAACTAATGAACTTTCTGCATGCCCGTTCGTTCGGTAGTGCTCTCATTAAGACAAGACATAAAAACAAAAATCACATAAATTTTCTAACTTAGGTTATTATTTATGCGGGTAAAAAATATATAAAATTTCCATTACGGTATACAGTAGCGCACCCAGGAGTATTTTTTGGGGGGATCTCGAGACCCCATGTTATCATATTTTATGCTCTTTTTTGTTTTTATACATAAAATATATATGTAAAATACTGTAAAAAAAATTGTGCTTGGGGGTGCGCCCGGCCCCGAAGATCCCCCTGGATGCGGCCTTGCGGTATTTGATATTAAACCGGGTCAAGAGGTGTAAAAATCTTTTTAAAACTTTTATATTTTTAAGATTTTAGACTCCTCTGTAGCACTCGAATTTTTTTTAAAGGATATAAGCAATAATCAGAAAAATATTGCAAACGTAAAAACATAGAAATTTTCGGTAACGTTTTGAAAAGTTTTCTCCAACAAATATTTGTAATTTTAATTATGAGCCTATTTTTATAGGCTTTTAATGAAATAAATTGTAGGTATGAGGTTGCTATCAGTTTATAACAGAAAATTTATCGGAATTCAATGATTAGTAATTTTTATTTAAATGTCTCATTTTTCAACGGACCTTAGATTTACTATTTTTTAAATATTTAAAAACTAAAATACTCTTTCTAACTTCACCACCACTTTTAAAAGACGAAGAAATAGTCATTATTATTTATTTCGTTATTTTAGCTTTAATCAGGAAACATTAAATCGAGAAAAATTAATTTTTTTAACAATTTTTTCTTACACAATAACCTTGCTCTTTTATTAAAGTCGCGCTTAAATGCGGTTTAAGTGTATTTTGTGAAACTCTTGTGCCGATCTCCTGGCGGCGGCTCACGAAGTCAAGTTGCTAAAAGTCACCATAAACTATCCAGGAATCAGAATAGCGGTCAACATTTTTGAGGGTAGGGATATACGAAGTGATTGTTATTATTTGTAAAAAGCTATTTTGCTTTTATTATTTAAAGCAATCCACGTTTCGTACTGAATTTAAGGGGTAAGTTCGGAATGTATTACGAAGGAAGAGGGCTCCTAAATTAAGCATTTTCACATTTTGTAAATTATGAAAAAGTGAAAGAAATAAATAAAAAAGTAATTGTCGACTACTTTTTTTTATTTTGCAAGTAGGAAATTTATAATTAAGTTATTTTTTTTGTTGTAATTAATTACACAGTTTTCTAAGTACATTTCTGTAAATTAATTTGTAATGTAATAGTTACTTTTTAAAGTATTGGTTTCTAACTCTGGTTGAGAATAAATCGGTACCCATAAAGACCAAGAAATTAGTTATCCACAAAGTTGAATTTGTGTAATATTTTGTTTGTGCGTGTAGTAATCTTCTTTAACATTTTCGCCATGTTAGAAAGCTGTACCTGTACACTTAATTACGGATTCGCAGTATTGATTATTAGTCATACAGTTCAAATGATATCTAAGACATGGCGCTACAGCAATTAAAATCAAGGGGTCTTAAGGATTTTTATTTTTCAATGGCCAAACGATCGTTGACGAACCTATATATATATATATATATATATATATATATATATATATATATATATATATATAGATATAGATATAGATATGCATGCATGCAAAACGAAATGTACTTAAAACGTTTGTTTATTTCGCATACAGTAAGAAAAATTACTGATAATAATACTCTGTTGGTTTCGATAAACTTCTCAATGTAGTCGCAAATGGTAAAAAATATTTTAAAAAGGTTATGGTCAAATTTGAAGGCAAGAGGGGGAGATGGGATGATTTATATGATATTTATAATGATAATAATGCAGTTGTAAAGGTAAAATAAATCAGTTCTGAATAAAGAATTGAAAGGCCTATCCACAACGAGGTATCACTCGACCCACTTTCCCTATTAAAAATCAAGGGATGATAGATAGAGATATCGCAAACAAAAACGACAGGTCTCGGCATTTTTAAAATTTTTCAGCAGTTCTCGAGCAATCCCGGGTGGAACGTTTCAAATGGGACACCCTGTATAGTATTAATGAGAATGAGCCAAGATCACAATCACAATGAATAAAATATTGTGGGATATTCTTTAACAATATTTAGTCAATGTCAATTCACATTTTTGTTATTGTGATTTCGATAAGTTTAACTCTTTATCATGTTTTTGTTATTCATACCGTAAGAGTACATCAGACTGTGTGTTACCTCTGATTTAAGTTGGTGTTTGATTTTAAAATAGATTCTATTGTGTTTTTTAAAAAGGTAATTTTCTTAGGCAAATATCTTAAAAACGAATAAATGGTTTTTTAAAATTCTTACACGGTTCAGGCATTCATGAAACCTTTAAAACAAGGTAACACCTACTTTTCCTACTGAAATTCTAGGGATTATGTATCCCTCGTAGTTCTACATACAATCCAAAAAGAGTCAAAAAATTTAGTCGTCTCGGGGATTTTCAAAATTTTTATTAGCTGTCGAGAAATCTTGACGGAACGTTTTCAAATTGTTTCCGGTTACTAGCCCCACCCAAGTGGCTTTCAGGCTTCCCAGCAAAATGTAGCAATTAAACATAGTATGTTGTCGAAAAACCTTTTTAAAGTATTCCAAATGCAAATAGCACTTTTAGTATATTTCTCACAACTCTAGAATCAATTCTAAAGTTCCAGACGCTATCGCACTTTAAACCTACCCACTTCATCCCTAAAAAGCTTATAAAATTTTAATTTACAATAGCGCCAAAATTTAGACAATTAGAACTAAATTTTGTCTTAGTGTTACCTGGTGCTATGGGAAAATGTATAAAAATTTTCGCCTGCGGAGCATTAAGACCCACTATTTTTTTCCTGGTACACAATTATTTAACCAAACGTCCGCATTTTAAGAAAGCTTTGACCGCCCGTCGTGGTAATGTTTAGTTTTTGCTGTTAAAAATTACGGTCACACAAGCAAGTAGGCGCCCCTCCAGGACGTTTATTCCTAACTGCTCAAGGTGAGGTGAATGAAAAGTTCACTTTCACTGGTGGACTTGGAACGCTTTCACCATCTTTTTACACTGTGAATTGAATCCACCGCTGTGAGCGCTCACCTCTCCTCACGTCACAGATAGTCAAGAATAAACGTCCAGGACATTTATTCTTGACTGCCCGTGCGGTGATGTGAACGAAAAGTTCACTTTCACGGGTGGACTTAGAACGCTTTCACCATCTTTCTACACTGGGAAATGAATCCACCGGTGTGCATGAGCGCTCACCTCACCTGACGGGCAATCAAGAATAAACGTCCTGGACGTTTATTCAAGACGGCCCGTGACGTGATGTGAGGTGATATGTCGAATTTTTCACGTCACTAGTGGTCCAGCTGATTTTTGTAAACAAAAGTTAGATATGATATGAACAACTATAACATTTTTTGAATTTTCAGGCAAGTTTCCTACTGTTTTTTAGTACATCCTTATAAAATGTAATTTTTTAGACGTATTGTCATTATTTTTTTTAGCCGCTTTAGTTTTTATTACACAAATTTTAAAATACAAGTCAAACTGAATGTGGTCGTTTAGTATCAGAGGTAAAACGACGACTTGGGAAGTAAATAAGGTTAGCGGCTCACTTTTGAAGCTGAAACGAACACATTATTTTCTTCGAATTGTAATTTTTGTGTAAAGAAAAATGAAGCGGGCTAACGACTGGTGTGTCTCAAAAATATTATTTTATAAGAATATACTAAAAGACAGCAGGAAAATTGCCTTGGTTTTCGAAAAATTAAAAAAATATTAGTTGCTTATATTGTATCTAACTTTTGTTTACAAAAATCAGCTGGACCACCAGTGACGTGAAAATTTGACATATATGTTCACCTCACGGGCAGTCAAGAATAAATGTCCCAGGTCAGAAAGCTAGTTACGCCGGTGCCTAAGGTGATCCGTGTCTATATACTGACTGTGCTCTTTTTGGGCCTTTTGGATTTTTCAAAATATCGATGTTTCAACAAACCGTCTTGCTTATTTTATCAGATATTTCAATTCTGTAAAATATTTTAATTAATCCCTTTAAATTTTGTCACAGAATTAAAGCAGAACCACGAAGCACAAATAGCAAAAATGAGGCAACCACAAGTCAACGAGCCGGCAGCGGATACTTACGATGACATCTTCGGGCCGCCTCGGACCAATTCGCTGACTTGCACCCCACCCAGATATCGGATAAGTATGATAAGTGCCAGCCACAGAAGGAAAGAGGAAAGGCGAAAAGTTCTGAAGATTAGTCTTAATAAACTTAAAAGGTGAGTTTTACAACCCCCAGTGTGCAAAACCTTGTAATATTAACATTGCATTGACAGATTTTTGTTACGTAACCAACTTGGTAACATATGCAACAATGTTACATCACCGCCACGTGAAATGTCCCTCTTCTGTTACGTTCCTATTGTGAAAATCTTGCTTTGCAATGATATACAACCAGACAGAAGATTCGTTATAGTGACTGGTCTTTTTACGGGTCACTGTCGACTAGGGTTGCCAACCGTACTATATTATATATACAGTCTTGAAAAAATATATAGTACGCAAAAATACTATATTTTACTTGGATCTTGATTTGGTCCATATTTTGCAAGGCCGGGACTAAAATCAGACAAATTCCTTAATTTCTGAACGAAAATCTCTTAGATGTGTTTAATATTATGGCAAAAAAGACTGTTTCTCTGGTTTTGAAACACAAAAAAATGTTGCAATCCTTAGAAGTAAAATCCGCAGTAGACAGTGCCAAAATTAGAAGAATTTCATTGAAAAATGTCTGGAATATCTTAATAACTGGTTTAATTTAGCATAAATCCAAAAATGAAACTTAAAACAAGAGGTTTCATTTGATAAATGTGAGACAATTATAGAAGTTCTAAATTTACGAGAAAGAATAAAATTAGTGAATAGTGATAACCAAAATCTATGCAAAAACGAAAAATTGCAGCGATTCACCAATAAAAATACAGGTCAAAAATGGCAGAATATTTTTAAAAATCCTGGAAATAATTTACCAAATTTACTTAAAATGAATTCATTCCTGCTCTCTATTCCTGCAGCATCGACATTTACAGAAATCATTTTTTCAATTATGAATTTGGGTGGGAGTAAAGAAATAGAGCAAGTATTTTATTGGTAAAAAAGAAGCTTTTGGTCTACGTTAATCTAAATGTTACATGTGATAAAGCATATGATACATTTCTGTCAAACAAAAAATTATTGAAATATGGAAGAGGTGAAAAAAAAGTATAGTTTTGCAAGAATAATAATTAAGTAGAAATTAGGCCTCGCCTTTTTTCCCATATAATACTATATATTTTTAAGTGTACTATATTTTTTTTGTTTTAAATTGAAAAATACTATATTTATCTTAAAATACTATATTATAAGTTGGCAACCCTACTGTCGACTGAGAGTACCCATCACAGAATGGGATTAACTGAAGAGAACGAATGTAGACTCTGGAGGATGACGCAAGAATCAGACATGTACTAACTGTGCGAATGTACGACTATTAAACGTTTACGTCACAACACTTAAACCTGAGATTGACTCAGAAGATCTAAACAGTGTCTCACACAAGCCAGCCTTTTTGGAGGATTAGGTATACAGTGGTGAGAAACCACTCAAATGTAAGCCGCAATAGACCCACTGGTGGTCGCAGTGAAAGGGCTGCAAGACCTATTCAGATGAATCACCATCATCATGGTATGATAAACTAAGAATGTTGTATTTAACTAAAGGAAATATAGTTTAAGCACTTTGAATTGCTTCCAGTTTTTTTATTTAGTTATTTTATTAATTTGCAGACTGGAAGATCCCGAAGCTAATCTCTGTCGATCAGTCCTGATCAACAATACCACCTTAAGACTGCAACAGGAAACTCAAGAAGAAAAGAAACAAAAACAAAAACTCAACTATCCTCTGCTGTGTAATAACGACATCTACTTGAATATCAGCAATGAAATGTTGAAGAATGATAAAAATGTAAGAATAAAACCTATTTTATACCCAGTTATACCTAGCACTTTTGACCACCTATAGTTCAGGCCCTACGGGGTCCGATACTGCGTTTAATAATAGAAGCAACACACTTGGTATGGATAGACATAAAACTCGCCCGAACATTTTACGAAAGAAAACCACCCCCCAACCCTGGCAGGCGGTTGGCGCCCCCCCCCCCTCTTAAACGTGCTTTTTTACGAGTTTTTTGCTAATAACTCGAAAACGGTCAACTTTTCTAAAAATATTCTAATAATCATTTTGCAAGCGGATAAAAATTCCTTTTTAACCATGTACCTTATTACCCTCTAAAGGCAGTGGTGCACGTTTCATAGGCCTACGAAGAAAGGGTAAAATGTTTAAAATATGTTTTTTTTTATTTTTCCTGTAGCCGCCTTGAAATAAAAATAAATGTGTTTGTAGAAATCCTCAAAATAAACAAAAATTTTGAGCATTCATTTTTTTTCAACTCAGTAAATAGTACTGAAGGTGAGTAAAAAAATATTTTTGATCAGTATTAACTTAAAACTTAATTTTTTGAGTTGAATTTATTTAAATTGTGGGGAGAGGGCATCCCCCCTCTCGCTTCTCTCAAAAGTAATCTTTTACAGTATTTTTTAAAATTATTTGCAAACTTTAAACTTGGCCAAAAACAACTAAGTAATAGTTATTGAGGCTGATCAAAAGTCCTCTCTAACGATGTATAACACGCCCATCTTACATCAGTGGCGTACTTTTTATAGGCATTTAAATAAATAAGAGGTGTGGAAAAAGCAATATTTTTCTAATTTTATTGTCCTACATGTCTGGTTTGAAAACTTATTTTTAATGCTAAAGAAATTTCCTTTCGAACGATAAATAGATCTAGCATAAACGCGCCAAAAATGATCAAACTTGGTATATACTTAAATCTTCATTTAACAACCTTCTTGTAACAGTATTAATATACACACTGCGTTTAATGAGAGAAGCAACACATTTGGTATGAATATACAGTATACTTCCTCGAAAATATAACGAGGGAGAACCATCCGCCCACTCTTGGTGGGGGGTGGTTCCCCCCATTTTCGAAATTTTTTATTATTTGGTATATCAAATTTGACCATTTTTGGGGCGTCTATGCAAGATCTACTGCAGCGTTTAGGAGGAAGTGATGTACATCGTTGTAAAAGAAGTTTTTTTCGGCTTTAAAAATAAGTTTTAAAACGAGACAGTAAAATTTAAGAAAATTAAAAAAAAATTGCGCCACTGATGTAAGGGGGGCGTGTTATACATCGTTAGAGAGTACTTTCATTAGCCTCAATAATTGTTACTTAGTTGTTTTTTGCCAAGTTAAAAGTTTGCAAATAATTGGAAAAATACTGTAAGAGAGCACTTTTGAGGGGGGTGAGAGGGGCGATGCCCCCACCCCCCACCTTAAGGAAGCTTAACTAGAAAAAGTCAGTTTTAAGTTATTACTAACCAAAAATAACTTTTTGCTTACTCTCATTTTTATTTACTGAGTAATAAAAATAAATGTTTGTTTGATTTAAGGATTTCTACAAACACATTTATTTTTATTTCAAGGCGGCTATTTGAAAAAAAATATGCCTAGCCTCATAAGTATTTAACTGTATACAGTGGGCTTTTAACCAAAAATATTTTTATGACAAAAAAATTGTGTTAAGGATAAAAAATACCACAAAAGAAATATTTTAAAAATTTTCCCCTTTTTTCGTACGCTAATGGAACGTGCACCACTGCAATCAGTGCATGCTAGGGTACATCGTTAAAAAGGAAATTGTATCCGCTCTAAAAATGATCTTCAAAAGATTTTTTGGAAAAGTTTTCGAGTTATTAGCAAAAACCTATCAAAAAGCACGTTTAATGGGGAGAACCATCCCCCCTGCCAGGATTGGGGGGTGTTTCCCTTTCGTAAAATGTTCGGACGACTCTTATGTCTATCTACGTTCACAAAGTATAGGAGCTACGTTATTAAGGACCTTTTGCACGCACTCTAATGTGACATTAAACGACAGATGTCAAGTGATATTAAGTAGTCCAATTTTTACCTTTTCGCAGACACAATTTTTATTTACGTTAATTCTGTTATCCTTTATTTATCTGCCAAAAGTCTGTTTTGCGTTCTAAGGACTAATTATTCCTATATGCTAGTTAGTACTAGTCAAGTACTAAAGTAACCAACTTTTCAGGAAACCACCCATCACGATTCCACCGCTGACTTGGTATCCTCCACAACATGCGTGGATTACTTGGACACTGCAAGCACCAGTTTAACTGCAGGAAAACGTAAATTCGTCGAGGATCCCAATGAGGACGAGCTCCTATCACAATTCTTAATTACTCCTACGCCTACCATGTTAACTGAAATCGATGATAAACCTAGTGTTAATGAGTCCAACAAAGACGGCGATTCCTTAGTTAAGCGGTTGAAGCTAAAGGAAGAAGCAGTCTCTACCAGTTTGTTGGATAATATTTCATGTAACGAAGAATTCTCTTCTATGGGTTTGTTGGATAATGTTTCATTCAATAACAACACTTTTATGAACGCAACCACTCTTAAAATGTCAAACATTAGCGAAAATGATTTACTTTCGTCGTCACACGAAAGCCATAATTCCAATTTAAATCCCAATTTTAGTTGTGGTCAGGCTTCTATGTTCGGCGAACAGTCGCAAAATAACTTTTATTATAGTTTAGTAGCTAGTTTAGAGACGTAGCTGGATATTTGGTTATTAGGATTTTTATTTAGTTGTGGACTCTACTGCGTATAATAATGCGTAGCTTGATTAAAGCTGTCGCTTGCTGGTACCATCCAATTTTAGTGAAGCTAGATATGGGTTTAGAAGAATAATAATTTTATAGTTAATACTGCCAAATCATCTATTTGCAAGTTTATTTATTACTATACACCTTTGACTCTTTTCAAAAACATATAGGTATGTAAGTATGTTAAAAAATTAATATTTATTATTTTAAATATTTAAAGCGTTACAATTTTAAAAGGAGTTTGCACGATCTCTTACAGCAGTAGAGCACCACGTTTTTTTTTTTAATTTTAAAAACTGACAAATTGAACATTGTTAAGTATAAAGTTTCAAAAAATAAAGCATAATTATAAAACTGCACCAAACAGACCAAAAGATAAAAAATAAATATGTTTGCCATTAAATAGGAGATTTTCTTTGTGATGAAAATTATATAGCATATCTCAACACGTCTTTTGTCTCTGATTTTTTCTTGTAGAAAATGTACTTTTTAGCAAATCATAATTGTATTTTATTGTATATATTATTGTATAGTATAATATGTATATCATTCCTATCTTTAGGATTAATAAGGAATCGCTCACAATTAGGGTTGCCAACTTTGAATTATCAAGTTTAAAAAACTTAATTTTGCTAAGAAATTACATATTTAGTAGGTACTTATTTACTTATAACTACCTACCTAATAAAAAGTATAACAATATAGTCCATGGATTTGACAAATACCATAAAAATATTTTACTTCCGGTTACCAGAAATTTTCAGGATGCTTTTCAATATACTAATATCATAAAAGTATGTTTAAAAATAATTGAAATATTTGCGTTACATGTAGCATAATTTGATGTTGTAATACATCGTTGGAAAGCTCTTAAAAAATGCTAAAAATATTGTTTTTACTCGAAGCATTTATCTCCATTGGGGGTGGTAATATTGGAAAATATGATAAGGTAAAATATTTTTACACTAAATCAATGGACCAAGAAATGTAAATTATATGAACAAATCAAGTTACACTTATTCTTTTGAAATCAGAATTTGATTAAAGACAACAGATTTGAGAAGCATTCTATTTTTTTATGCTCAAAAATTCAGGACATTGGCTGTCCTGATAAGAGTGTTGTCAAGACGCAGGACATTTTGCTAAAAATCTGGACGGGTTGGCAACCCTACTCACAATTTATGACAGAGGTTAAGTTGTATTTTAAATGGACAACATCTAATTTTATTGGGTAAGCCATAGGAGAACAATCATTAAATTGCCTTTTTTTGTTACTGGATTATCATTAACAAGGATAAATTTGCCGTACCTAACAGAACTAGGTAAATTATCATTTCAAAATATAATTTAAATAATAACAATTTAAGTTCAGCATATGGATCGTACAAAAATATGTTTTTGTTTATATGGTATCATTAATATATAGTAGAATTTTTATGGAGTTACATTAATTTGTGTCATTGTTTATTACATTGATAAACTTTTTATGTCACTGCATATCTATAAAAATTCTACTATACATAGTCATACCTCTATCTCTCTATCCGACTTTGCCTAATTTAAATTATTTTTTAACCGAATTTTACTAATTGATTTGTTTAGGTATTAATAAAATGATAGCCAGTCAATAACATATTTTTGGACAACCTTGTATTTTCGGCAATAAAATGATATTTTGTTCTAAAGTGGCGCTCTCCTGCAGGGTTGCCAACTTTTGAATTTCGAAATACGGGAGACTAACTAACAGTTTGCGTTCGGGTAGCGTGGGGGGTCACGAATATAGTATATAACAAATATGAGAAATTTTACAGAATAATAACAAAGTCAAACACCACTTTTTCAAAAACAAAACCGCAAAATATAGTTACGACACAATTTATTTTGGTTTTTCACCCTTTATCTCCAGGGTTTTCATCAAAAACATTCAACTAAAGCGTTTTCATCAAAAAAAAATAAGTCGGTTAGATTTGCTTCTCTGTGGAGTAAATAATTTGTGCTAAGCTAATTTTAATAACGTACAAAAATACGAGCCTTTATTGTCCCACACGGTAAAAAAAAATTGTCTCAGATCAAAGCAAATTGCTTTGAAGTAAAATAATTTGTGCTTTCCTATTAACCAAGAAAATATTTTCTTGATATTGTACAAAAAATGTCTTGCCTCTTATTTTAATGTGAAATAGAAATTGTTTTATTATAAATTAGAACTGAATTAATCTAAGGCACCGTTTTCTCTGGAACCAAAATACTACTTATATCGTTGTTTCATAAACTCCTTCAAACAACGCTTAGAACAATTTGCTTTGTTACAAAATGGAATACAGTGAAACCTCTCCTTGCGGACACCTCTAATAAGCGGACACTCCCTTTAACCGGACAAATTTGTTGGAACCATGCTTTTTCCTATTTCATTACCTGTAAAATTCACTCCTATAACCGGACACTCTAATAACCGGACGCGGACAATTTTTTTTGGTTAAAAAATTCTGAAACCTCCCTTAACCGGACGCGAACCTCTTACAACGGGCCTAGCGCTGCACCTCATGGGTATAAATATTATGTAGTATGTTGGCAACAACTCACACTCTGCAGCCAGGAAATTACTTCTTTTCGTTTTATTGCGGAGACTAAATACTTCTCTCGTATTTACATCATATTTTATTCCGCGGGACTGTGTGTTTGATTTTTATTGTTCAGTTGGGTAGTCATCGATTTTTGTGAAGTGGCGCCTAGTAAAAAACTTCTTAGTTTACGTGCAAAAATGGAGGTTGTTAACGTTTCGGAGAAAGAACATCTATCAGCACGAAAGATCGCTGAAAAATTTAATATCAGAAAAACTCAAGCAGCGGAAATTGTTAATACAGTGTACTCCGGTTATAACGTACCATTAAGGGACCAGAAAATACATTTTTTATAAGCGGAAGTACGTTATAAACAACCCAATTAAAAAGAAGAGTATTATGGCCGGACCAATGAAATATGTACGTAATAACCGAAAGTACGTTATAACCCAGGTACGTTATTACCGGAGTACACTGTAAATATATATTAAAATTTCGCAGTTCCCTCTCATAAGCGGACACCTCCAATAAGCGGACAAAATCGACGGAACCGTGAGTGTCCGCTTATAGGAGGTTTCACTGTATACTGAAACAAAACAATTAAAGAAGAAAAATAAAGTCTCATTTCAAGATTAAACGTTGCGTTGAACTAAAAGGAAATATTTTAATTAAAAACAAATTGTTTTAAGGTAAAACAATTTATTCAAGAAAAGAACGTGTTTTCATTCTAGACAAAAGTTTTTACCGTGCATATACACCAATTGCGGGACACGGGACTTTTGGTCTGAATACGGGACAGTCCCGTAAAAAACGGGACCGTTGGCAACCCTGCTCTCCTGTCATTGTGTTTTTTTTTCTAACACTTGGACAATGTATTTAAAGCGCCGCTGTGATAACATCATTTCCTGATTGTTACCATTTTGGGTAATTTAAACATATTTTTATTCTTAATTTTGTTATTTTTAATGTAAAGTGAAATATTAAAATATAACCTATATTATTGTCGAATACTGTTGAGGTTTTTATTAGTTGTACCCAGTGAGTATATAAGGGGGACCCCCCCCCCTTCGAAGCTAAGGTTTTTATAAATATTTTCCACATATTTCATAAATTCAAACATAAAATAGCATAAAATACGGCCTCATGGGGTTTCGGCCCCCTCCCCGAAGCTGTTCGGCCCCGCCCCAAAACTGTTCGCCCCCCTCCCCGAAACTGTTCGGCCCCCCCGAAACATTTTTCTATATACTGGCCACTGGTTGTACCACAACGTATAGCCTATATTTTTTGTGGTTGTACCATCGATTTCCTAATTAATGTGGCATACATTTCCGAAGATTTGGAATCAAGGCGGCTTCACTGCCTATTTTGTATTAAAGAATTGAGACAAAAGTTCATTGGGCCCAATGCGGCGTGTTCATCATGCGGCCTGGAACGTTTTTTGTACGTCCTCGAAACTCTTTGGAACGTTCATTATTTTGCAGAAGGTTTAAAAAACGTTCAAGGGACGTTTTAAAAACGTTCCAGAAAAAAAAGACCAACAAAAACGTCCGAAATGGACGTATTTAAAACGTACCTGTGTTACTAGGGATATTTTTAGAGGCCCTTTCGCAATACAGATATATTTAACCGAACTGGGGTTATTGAAATTTCGAGGGGTTATTGGAACACCCTGTTTCCATTTATGCATGCCCAACCCTGATTCAAAAAACGAATCAGGTGACGCTGCATTTAAAACCGGTGCAAATCCATGGCCCATCACGTGATGCGTTTTTTAAATGGCGGTGGCATGCATTGGTGGAAACAGGGTATTAAAATTTTGACAACTTTGACAATCGTTGTGATAGTGTTTAATAACCAGGCGCGGATCTACGGGAGAGGAAAAAGGGGAAATTTGCCCCCCCCCCCCCAAATCTCGAACTATATAATACCTACATCTCCTGGTAACTATGCAAAATAGCTTTATGCAATATTTATCATATTTCCCCCCAAAATAAAGTTTCTAGACCCGCCCCTGTAATAACCACTACCACGGGACGCTCTACTAGTTTGAAACTGTCACTTGTAAAAGTTTTGTTTTACTTTTTAGCCTTGTTTTACAAAATTTTATGTTTCGAATATGTATATATAAAACTATATTTTATAATTTTTCATTAATACAAGCCGCACAAAAAATCTACAAAATAAACAATTAAAAAATACCAAGACTACCCCTAATATGCAGCGTCACCTGATGCGCAAAACAACAAAGAGGAAGAATGGATTAGCTAAGCCTTGATACGGTGCATCCGGGTACAACAACGAAACGGCTCCGTAGCTTACAACAGTGGCAGTGATTGATTACCAATATGGGATGACATTTACAGTGTGCAGAAACAGTGCTTAGGTACACTCGCCCACCTTTTTAAATGTCACCTTATTTTTCCTACATTTATAAAATACAAAGAAACACTGCATGTCTTAAAACAAGTATCCTGATTTGCTAAACGATTTTCTTTAGGAGCTTTGCAAGCCCGCTAAAATTCCGGGCTTTCCAGACGAGATTAGTAAATTTGAAGATGACATTAAAAAAGTGGGCGACCGTACCACAACTATAACGGAGGAAAAGCGGTTTACAAACTCCCTAATTTTTAAATTCGACTTTTGTATGTCAATTTTGAAATATCAACTCTTTTTTGACACTGTCAGGATACTGCTTGGCACTATTACATTTCGGACATTTGTTTCTCTTGATCAGTGCCCTGACGTGTTCTTAAAAAACCAGACTGTCCGGTTAGCGCGAAAACAGGACAAGTCTCCAGTAGCGCACCCAGGAATTCGTATGTTTTGTTCTTAATCATGAAATATGTGGAAATATCTAAAAAAATCTTAGACTTAGGAGAGACCCGGGCCCCGAGCTACCCCCCCTGGTTGCGCCCTTAGGTTTCAATTCTAGCAAACGGTGTGTACGGCCGTTTTTTTTTTATTTGCAAAATCGAAAGTTTTTAATTTTGCACAAGCCGTTTTGTATTAAGGCCTTCACACACACCTCCGTAGCATGGTGCATAACGCGTGGCATGGGGCTTTCAACCAATCAACGATCGAATAGCAGCGGACATATTGGTTTTGCATAAGAAAAGTCCATAAGGTTGAACTTCTATGCATTTTTGTGTGTGATCGGCTTTAGTCTCAATATAAGTATAGTCTTTGGACAAATCGGCCTAAAAGGGAGTTTCATGTGCAATTCATGCCAACTTTTTGCCGATAAGCCAAGTTTGTTAAGGGCACTCCATAGATCAGGTTTTGACTTGTTGTCATTCTGGTAAATGCGTTTTTTTAAAGATATAGCCCCCACCACTTTTTTTTGCTTCGTTTTTTTAGAAAAAAGAAAATAATTGAGTTTTTACTTTTTTTTGTGTAGCTAGTAATGTTTAACCTACATTTTTATTAACAAACAGCAACAGCAAAATTTAAAAAAAAAAGTTTAAATAAAAGTTTTAGAATGAACATTTTTCCAAATTTTTCTTTAATTTGGTGTATGTACGTCTTATTTAGATGTATATTTTATATTTGTTTCAATAAAAAAACAATTTGTTCTCACGAAAACGACTACCGAAGGTGTATTAGCGTACACGGACGCCTATAAGGCGGCGCGCGGATTTACGCAGCTGAGGCGTCTAGTAACAGGTGATTTCTATTATTATTGTTATCGTTGTTTGATGGACATTATCAAACAATGTTGTTATTGTTATTTTTGAAAGTGAATATCAATCGACGAAAGTTTTTACAATATAGTGCAGGTGATAGAGGTAGTTAAGTATGCAAAATATAAGGACCGCAGTTTGACCATCGATCCCAGCTGAGAATAGGTCACAGACTAACGATTTGGATGTTGCCGGGCAAGCTTTTTTTCCAATTTTTTTTATGCCCCTGCCTTATATAGTCGAATTTCTAAAAATGTAACTAAGTTGACGCCCTAATGACAATGGCATAGAAATGGATCAAAAGTGTGTAAAATCTCATTTAAAAATAAAATTATATTAGTTTTTTAAATTTTAGCTGCAAAATCTCCCAAAACCCCCCAGACTCCCCAAATACTCAAATTTTTAGATTTTTTAAAAATTTTCTTAAAAACTAAGCTTACGGAAAAATATGTACAAATCTTTATTGTAGACCATAAAATGTCCTTTTCAACAATGTATATAAGTCAGCGGGGTACGAATAATGACAAAATCTCCAGCGGCGTCCGTTTATTGAGGTAGTGTGAATAAATTTAAAAAGGAAACATGTTTATTACAGGTTTTACCCGATTTTCTTAAAAACCGAGCTCTATATCAAAAAATATAATACACACTTTGGTATAGACAATAAAATTGGACAAAATGGTGCACTGGCGTATATATGGGGGGGGCTGGGGGGCCCGGGCCCGGGCCCCACCCGAAGCTAAGATTTTTTTAGATATTTTCGACATATTTCATGAAGATAAACATAAAATATGCCCTCATGGGGTCTCGGGCCCCCCCCAAAACTGCCTCGGGCCCACCCCGAAACTTTTTTCTATATACGCCACTGAAATGGTGTATAATAAGGCAATGGTAGTTATATCTATAACAATTTAGGGGCGTCCGTAAATAAAATCAATTTTGAAAAATCACTAAATTTATTTTTTAAAAAAAGTTTTATCCAATTTTCTCAAAAATTAAGCTTTATGGAAAAAAAATTATTTTGCCGTTTATTGTAAAAAATAAAATATCCTTTTTAACAATGTATTAGTCAGTGGGGTCAGGTTAATGATAAACTCTCCAGCGGCGTCCGTTTAATAAGAAAATATAAAAAAATTAAAGAAACCACATAGGTTACCCGATTATCTTAAAAAACAAGCTCTCTATCAAAAATTGTGACCTATAGTCGATTGTAGACAATAAAATTTCCTTTTAAACGTGTATAATAATGTAAGATTTATCTTCAGATTAAAACTTAACAGGCCTGTGCAACTCCATCAATCAATTTTTACAAATCAACAAACAAATTAATTCTGTTACAAATTTTTTCAATTTTCTCATAAACTAAGCTCAATTGACAAAAATGTGTTTTATACTTTATTGTATTAAATAAAATTTTATTTTTAACAATGTGTAAGTCACTGGGGTTTAATTAATGACAAACCCTTCAGCGACGTCCGTATATATGATATATCAATTAAAAAATAAAATAAATAAAATCATTTTTGTCACATGTTTCACCCGATTTTTTTTTCGAATATTAAAAAAAAATACATTTTAAAAAATGTATTTTTTTTAAATAGATTTCAAGTCAAGTAATTTAAACTTTGTTGTATTAAAATCGGATAAAAAATAAAAAAGATACAATTTGCTTTTAAATATGCTTTTCCGCCATATTGAATCCGCCATATTTAAAAAAAGGCGCGATTATCACAATGACAATAAGTCAAAACCTGATCTGCTAGGTATGGTAAACAAATTCAAGTTACTTTCAAAAAGTTCTTATGGTTTCCATTAAAAGCATAATTTTTAAATATACCCCATGCAAAGACCCCTATTTTTTCCAGTTATTTGGAAATAACTTAAAAAATAATTAACACTTGAACCAGATTTGAATAAAGAATCAAAATAGCTATCTTTTTTATATAAACTTTTTTTTGTAGCTCCAATAGTTTTATAAATAAAATTAAAAAAATTTTACCTTTTTTTTTAATTTTTTTATTTTTTTGACAAATTCAAAAAAATACATATTTTCTGACCAATACATTTTTAAATACATTACAAAACAAGTTTTTTAATTTTTGTTCCATGAAAATCGGATTATCGTCATTTTAAATCCGCCTCACAGATTACTCACGGTGGATAGAATAGACCAGTGTTCGGATCTTATAAATATATGTCGAATTTTCACGACACTGGTGGTCCTGATTTTTGTAAACAAAAGTTAGATATGATATGAACAACTAATATTTTTTGAATTTTTTAAAAACTAAGGCAATTTTCCTACTATTTTTTAGTATATTCTTATAAAATAATATTTTTCAGACATACCAGTCGTTATTTTTTTTAGCCCGCTTCATTTCTCTTTACACAAATATTAAAATCCGAAGATAAGAATGTGTTCGTTTCAGCTTCAAAAATCATCCGCTGACCTACATCTTTGTTTACTTCCCAAGTCCTCGGTTCACCTTTGATATTATTTATTAACGATCACATTCAGTTTGACTACTAGTTTAAGTTTTGTGTAATAAAAAATAAAGCGGGCTAAAAGAAAATAACGAAAATAAGTCTAGAAAATTATATTTTATAAGGATGTACCAGAAAACAGTGGTAAAATTGCCTTGGTTATCAAAAAATTCAAAAAATATTAGTAGTTCCGTTGTTCATATGATATCTAACTTTTGTTTACAAAAATCAGGTGGACCACCAGTGACGTAAAAAATTCGACATATATATATAAGATCCGAACACCGGTCTATTCTATCCACCGTGCAGATTACTAACCATCCGCCATATCTTTTAAAAAACGCATTTACCAGAATGACGTCCCAACAAACATTTAAAGTTGTAACGACGAAACCCCAACTAGAAAGAATTTCTTAAAAGTAACCGCAACGTACTCCCGCTACGTCTCAGTATACCATACAGCGACGTTATAATTCCCTAAGTGGGGAACCAATTTCTGGTTGTAACTACTTGGCCAAGTGTTTAAAGTCACTTTAGTAACAACTACACTACTACGTCGTAGCCAGGTACCTACCAAGTCGTAGAGGCTGTTTTTTTCCGTAATGGCATAAAAGTTGCGATGTAGTTGCAAATAATATAATCGTTTCTTTTTGGTAGAATTGTTACACAATATGGGGGACACAGCAGTAAACAGACTCGCTTAGTTTTTTTGTTTGGTTATGGTTATAATATGTACTATGTTATCCAAAAGTGTGAGAATTTACGAGCATAGGATCAAAATTCGAGTGCGACGCAAAGTTTTTTGTATAACATGCATTATATATATATTGCAAAAAACCGGTGCGCCCGTAAAATTGAGCCGTTTTCTGGTAGCTGATGGAATTTTTGTGTTGTGATTTTGGAGGTTATGTTTTCATAATCGACAGTTAACTCCAACAAATGGTGCTTAAGAAGAGCATTTTTGGTAAGCTTCAACTAATTTGTTTATAAAATAGTATAGCTCTTTAATATTAGCTCATAAAACGACAACAAAAATATTAAATTTTCTTTCTTACATAAAAACATGGCGTCCGAAACTATATTCCCTGATAGTCGAAAGGGCTACTTGAAAGTGAGCCTAAGTTACGGCAACGTGTCACTTACGACTTTTATGTCTGCATTCCTTTTTAGTTCTAGATAACACACTCGAATTACTACTCCTTCGTTGCAGAAACGTATTATTAACTAGCTTTCGCCACTAGAAAACGTTTACAGAGTGATAGGAACCACGCGATAAGTATAACTACCCAACTAACATTTATAGTAGCGGCTACATGTTCTAAAGGCTTTGCTACTTTCTTATAGTAGAAATGTGGTAATCCCAACCATAATGTGTTACTTTTTAGTTCTAACTACTATTTAGTATCAGGAAATAGTAGATGTTTCGTAAAAACGACCCTCTAAACTACTTCTTAGGATTGTTTCTTGATAGTCGATTCTGATAGTCTTCTCTACCACAATAGGACGTTGCTAAAGTTTTACTTTCTTTTTAGTCGTTATTTCGTAGTCGCCCTGACTTTTATATCCTACTTAATTACCACTAGAAAGTTAAGCTTCATTGGAGTCCCAAACAAGTGTATCCGACAACTACATTATAACTTTAATTTTTACCACAAAAGTTTGTGTCATCATAGTAACATCTGATGTAACAATGTAGACAAAATAACTTTGTGGATCAACAACAAAGGCTTTAAGCCGCAACTACTTTGACTTTTTTTTAATGTCGATCTTTTAAAGTAATCTCTCCTTCCTGTTTCTACTTTGAAAACGTAGACTTTTTGAAGTCGCATCTTTGTCGCACACATTCTTAACCCTACTTTTTGTGGCTCCTTTTATAATATGGGAATATTAGGAATAGTTTTGCAAATATTTTTTTAACTACCTTGAGCAGTCCATTTTTTCGAGCTCATTGCTTGACCATTTTGCAAAATAATCAAAATGCAAAATATTGATCCAAAGTATCGAGTACCGCACCCGAATTTTAAGAATTCCCTGGTCCATGCTTAATCTCCATCCTTAATCTTTTACGCTACTTGTTGCTGTTCTATTCACTGTCTTTACGGTCGTTCGTGGTTTGTGCTGTGGCACTACCCTATCGCCATCGTAACCCTCTTGTGCGGACTAAACCGAATTCGTTTATCTATGCCTCTTGTGCTGACGTGTCGTGTCTCACTGTGATTCATTTTATGTGTTGAGCTTGGGTCAATAATTCTTTTTGATTTTCTTCAAATTTGTGCTGTTGTTAAAGCTTGGTTTGAAGTGAATAAACTTAAATTTGTGCTGTGTTACATTTAAAAAAACTCTTTTTATTGGCACTTCATTTATTGTTCTAATGGAATTTAATTTATCTTGTTTTTGTTTTAAAACCTACCACAAATTCACGCTCTTACATAACCTATAAGCAGTGGTGTTGTTGTTGACAGAAACGGCAAATGACAAGTGGCGACACCCCAATAACTTGAGGGTAGTAGTTATACTTATCGCGTGGTTCCTATCACTCTGTAGACGTTTTCTAGTGGCGAAAGCTAGTTAATAATACGTTTCTGCAACGAAGGAGTAAAAATTCGAGTGTGTTATCTAGAACTAAAAAGGAATGCCGACATAAAAGTCGTAAGTGACACGTTGCCGTAACTTAGGCTCACTTTCAAGTAACCCTTTCGACTATCAGGAAATATAGTTTGGGACGCCATGTTTTTATTTAAGAAAGAAAATTTAATATTTTTGTTGTCGTTTTATGAGCTCATATTAAAGATCTATACTATTTTTGAAACAAATTAGTTGAAGCTTACCAAAAATGCTCTTCTTAAGCACCATTTGTTGGAGTTAACTGTCGATTATGAAAACATAACCTCCAAAATCACAACACAAAAATTCCATCAGCTACCAGAAAACGGCTCAATTTTAAGGGCGCACCGGTTTTTTGCAATATATATAATGCATGTTATACAGAAAACTTTGCGTCGCACTCGAATTTTGATCCTCTGCTCGTAAATTCTCACACTTTTGGATAACATAGTACATATTATAACCATAACCAAACAAAAAAACTAAGCGAGTCTGTTTACTGTTGTGTCCACCATATTGTGTAACAATTCTACCAAAAAGAAACGATTATATTATTTGCAACTACATCGCAACTTTTATGCCATTACGGAAAAAAAACACCCTCTACGACGTAGTAGATACCTGGCTACGACGTAGTAGTGTAGTTGTCACTACAGTGACTTTAAACACTTGGCCAAGTAGTTATAACCAGAAATTGGTTCCCCACTTAGGGAATTATAACGTCGCTGTATGGTATACTGAGACGTAGCGGGAGTACGTTGCGGTTACTTTTAAGAAATTCTTTCTAGTTGGGGTTTCGTCGTTACAACTTTAAATGTTTGTTGGGTACTACCCTCAAGTTATTGGGGTGTCGCCACTTGTCATTTGCCGTTTCTGTCAACAACAGCACCACTGCTTATAGGTTATGTACGAGCGTGAATTTGTGGTAGGTTTTAAAACAAAAACAAGATAAATTAAATTCCATTAGAGATTAGAGCAATAAATGAAGTGCCAATAAAAAGAGTTTTTTAAAAATGTATGTTGCAGTCGAGAGCATGATCCCTATTCTAGAATTTCTAGGAAGGGTTGGTCAACCCAACTAACATTTGTAGTAGCGGCTACATGTTCTAAAGGCTTTGCTACTTTCTTATAGTAGAAATGTGGTGATCCCAACCAAAATTTGTTACTTTTTAGTTCTACTATTTAGTATCAGGAAATAGTAGATGTTTCGTAAAAACGACCCTCTAAACTACTTCTTAGGATTGTTTCTTGATAGTCTTCTCTACCAAAATAGGACGTTGCTAAAGTTCTACTTTCTTTTTAGTCGTTATTTCGTAGTCGTCCTGACTTTTATATCCTACTTAATTACCACTAGAAAGTTAAGCTTCATTGGAGTCCCAAACAAGTGTATCCGACAACTACATTATAGCTTTAATTTTTACCACAAAAGTTTGTGTCATTATAGTAACATTTGATGTAACAATGTAGACAAAATAACTTTTTGGATCAACTTTAAAGCCGCAACTACTTTGACTTTTTTTTAATGTCGATCTTTTAAAGTAATCTCTCCTTCCTGTTTCTACTTTGAAAACGTAGACTTTTTGAAGTCGCATCTTGGTCGCACACATTCTTAACCCTACTTTTTGTGGCTCCTTTTATAATATGAGAATATTAGGAATAGTTTTACAAATATTTTTTTAACTTGAGCAATCCATTTTTTCGAGCTCATTGCTTGACCATTTTGCAAAACAATCAAAATGCAAAATATTGATCCAAAGTATCGAGTACCGCACACGGATTTTAAGAATTCCCTGGTCCATGCTTAATCTCCATCCTTAATCTTTTACGCTACTTGTTGCTGTTCTATTCACTGTCTTTACGGTCGTTCGTGGTTTGTGCTGTGGCACCACCCTATCGCCATCGTAACCCTCTTGTGCGGACTAAACCGAATTCGTTTATCTATGCCTCTTGTGCTGACGTGTCATGTCTTACTGTGATTCATTTTATGTGTTGAGCTTGGTAATTTGTCTTTTTCGTTTTCTTCAAATTTGTGCTGTTGTTAAAGCTTGGTTTGAAGTGAATAAACTTAAATTTGTGCTGTGTTTTGTGCCAGGCTTTATTGCAATAGGTCCCTAATATCTAATTTATGCACGGCCCCTAAAATAACCTCTGGGATATGCTAGACCAAGGCCAACACAAAAATAGAGGCCACGACCCTGAAAAAATCAGCTGTTCTCCCGGGGCTGAATTTTACATTGGGTCTTATGGGAGGTCAGACGTTTTTTTATGATATTTTCAAAATGGCACTACAGATTTCCGCAAAATTTCAGTGAGATATTCTCAGACACCATCCCGATATTCCACCAAAGGTTTGTAAGGAAGCAACATGATTAAAAGGTTAAAATCTATAAGATTTAGCATTCCTTATTTTGAATTCAAATTACCCGCCATGTACCACATGCCAACTGTTATATTTGACATGTATTTGACTTTGTCATATGTGATTGTCACATTCGCTTCTGCCTTAAACTTAATTTTTGTGTGAGCTAATGAAGCGGCTATGAAAAATTAGGGCTTACTATACATTTTTAAAAAATTGTTCTGCCAGAATAAAGTAAAAACAATCTCAAAAACGGCTTTATTTAACAAAAAATCAAATATCCATGAACCGTCATTCCAACTTCAAAATTTTAAAGACAATCAGCTGTGTCGTAACGTGACCATCAAAAAAAATCAGCCCCGGATGTGACGTCAACAAAGTGGAGGATCGTGGCCCGTCCATTTTGATAGCCCTGGCTAGACTTCATTTAGGAACTTTTGCGCTGTTTGCGGCTAATAAAAAAACAAGTTAGATATATCGTGGTTACATGCGGATTTCTAAGCGATCTAACAAGTCTCAGAGATTGTTTTTTTACTTATAGGGCTTATAATAATACTGATAAGAATTACTGAATATTGACAATGCCAAAATATCTGAAAACAATAAAAAATACTACATACGAATTGTGAGAGCAATGTGTAAATAAAAAAAGTAACAATAAGTTGATTTCATTGATGTGACTACGTTCTTTTAGTTCCTTGACCAACACTTCCTAGAAATTCTAGAATAGGGATCATGCTCTCGACTGCAACATACATTTTAAAAAAACACTTTTTATTGGCACTTCATTTATTGTTCTAATGGAATTTAATTTATCTTGTTTTTGTTTTAAAACCTACCACAAATTCACGCTCGTACATAACCTATAAGCAGTGGTGCTGTTGTTGACAGAAACGGCAAATGACAAGTGGCGACACCCCAATAACTGTAGACGTTTTCTAGTGGCGAAAGCTAGTTAGTAATACGTTTCTGCAACGAAGGAGTAGAAATTCGAGTGTGTTATCTAGAACTAAAAAGGAATGCCGACATAAAAGTCGTAAGTGACACGTTGCCGTAACTTAGGCTCACTTTCAAGTTACCCTTTCGACTATCAGGGAATATAGTTTGGGACACCATGTTTTTATGTAAGAAAGAAAATTTAATATTTTTGTTGTCGTTTTATGAGCTCATATTAAAGAGCTATACTATTTTATAAACAAATTAGTTGAAGCTTACCAAAAATGCTCTTCTTAAGCACCATTTGTTGGAGTTAACTGTCGATTATGAAAACATAACCTCCAAAATCACAACACAAAAATTCCATCAGCTACCAGAAAACGGCTCAATTTTACGGGCGCACCGGTTTTTTGCAATATATATAATGCATGTTATACAAAAAACTTTGCGTTGCACTCGAATTTTGATCCTATGCTCGTAAATTCTCACACTTTTGGATAACATAGT
Source organism: Aspidapion aeneum (assembly GCA_963576565.1). NCBI lineage: Eukaryota > Metazoa > Arthropoda > Insecta > Coleoptera > Brentidae > Aspidapion > Aspidapion aeneum. The sequence goes on along the minus strand of OY755039.1, from coordinate 45,919,989 downwards.
ACATATTATAACCATAACCAAACAAAAAAACTAAGAGAGTCGATTGCAGAATGATTATATTATTTGCAACTACATCGCAACTTTTATGCCATTACGGAAAAAAAAACAGCCTCTATGACGTGGTAGATACCTGGCTACGACGTAGTAGTGTAGTTGTTACTACAGTGACTTCAAACACTTGGCCAAGTAGTTATAACCAGAAATTGGTTCCCCACTTATAACGTCGCTGTATGGTATACTGAGACGTAGCGGGAGTACGTTGCGGTTACTTTTAAGAAATTCTTTCTAGTTGGGGTTCCGTCGTTACAACTTTAAATGTTTGTTGGGAAGGAACTAAAAGAACGTAGTCACATCAATGAAATCAACTTATTGTTACTTTTTTTATTTACACATTGCTCTCACAATTCGTATGTAGTATTTTTTATTGTTTTTAGATATTTTGGCATTGTCAGTATTCAGTAATTTTTATTATTATTTGGCGACATACTTTATTAACACCTGTATAAAATACCTACTATTATGAGTCCCCTGGCAGCTTTTTTTTTTGCTTTTTAGTTATCCAACGCAACAATCAACAATGGGATAACATCATTATGTGGCCACTTTTATTATTAAAAAATGGATTGGAGAATGGATATTAAGAAGAATATATGAAAATTACATTACAACATTTAAGCAATTCCACATAAACCTAGAAATTAGAAAATTGAAGACTGTAAAAGTGTGTTCTCATTTTTTTTAAATATTGGTTTTATTAAGGATTATTAGGTGGTACATGTTTAACTATTTTTAAGTTTTCTAAAAATCCACAGTTTTTTGTAATATAAATACCTAGTTTATACATTTAAGAAAAAACATTATATTTGTTAAATATTTTTAGATTTTTCTAAAACAGTTCTCATTTAAAAAAAAATTAATATTACATTTTTAAAAAAACATTGTTTTTTATTTAAGTATTACATTTTCAAGGTCATGCAAATTTTTATGTAAGCGGAAAAAGTTTGGATATCTTACAGGTTTACATAACTAAAATTAATATATTTTTGATATCCAAATTCTTTTCGCATACATGAAATTAGCCTGACCTCAAAAATAGCACCTTTACTAAGAAAAAAATCATTTAAAAAGCCCGCCGAGCCCGCCCGCGCATTCTTAATTCTTCCAGTAGCCAAGGGTGGCGCTAGCGTAAACTTGTTGCCGCTTTTGAACCATAGAATTAAGCACTCTTTTATTAATTTCTCTATGATCGAGACAAACTTCGGGGCTTCTTTCGCTTTAAGGTGGAGATGTGTAAGTCTAGGTTTAGGTCTATTTTGATCTGTACATCACAGACGAACACCGCTGTACCCGTTCCAGTACTTCCAGGTCTAAGTCACAGAAGAGTCACCTTCTGTGTCTTAGTTTCCTTCCAGGGCCTGGTCACTCGAGCTTCACTTACCAGTCGATGGCGGCGCCACCGTAGACCCCCGCTCATCCTCACCCAACCCGCTACTGCCCATCTTTTCGGCATAACATATTGACTCGTTGAAGCAGTTTCACTCTATATGAAATCCTTGAGAAGTATTTAATCGATAAACCTCTGGCCGCGTACATTGTTTTTTTTTATTTTTTTTATTATAGATGGCACCAGTTGGCTTTTTTCTCAGCCCCAAGTCAGCCCCTAAGGGTAGGCAGCACAATTAACATGCTTCCCATTCATTTGATATTACAAAATAAAGCAATGAACAAAAAGTGTCACTGCGTCTTTTTCTTTAGTATATAGAAGGAGAGAGTAACTTGACTTCAAGGGTTAGATCAGTAAGTTGATCACCCAACAGCCATTTTCTTAGCAGAATGGAGTCAGATTTTGTGAATGGTGAGGTTGAAATATATTTTTAAAAATATGTTTTATTTTGTGGATATTTTTAGACTTTTTTGTGAAAAATTAAAGTGATTACAGCTTGGGTATTCTTGGAATTCATTTATCCAGAAGAAACATGCAGGTTAGTGGATTAAAAGCAGGATTAGTTTTAGGCCGCTAGTAATTTCTGTACCTAATGCGTAATTTCGGTAATCTTTTAATAAAAAGGTGAACATTAATTACCGTTTCAAAGGATTAGGAAGCATTCTGTTCAAACAGAAGTTAAATATTTTTGCAAACCATAATTAGGTAGTTTATAGGTATAATTAAGAAAAATGGGTAAATATATAAAATAGGGGAGACTAGGGATAGTTCATACATTTTTTTAAAATATTTTTGAATAAAAATATAGATGACATTTTTTGAATATTTTTTTGCATTATAATATATAGCTTAATATGTAATGATTTTGAATGATTTTAGTGTGACAGTTTGCTAATTAATGTGTCAATGATCCCTATATCTGTACCCCAGAGCCAGACTATGTTTGACTTTTTTTGGTTTGAACAACCTTAATACAGACTTAACATTGTTTGCCTAACGATGTCTATGGACTTAATATTGGTTCATATCGAGGTTTATAATTAGCAAATAAAAATACATGAAAAAATAAGTATTAAGGTTGTTCAAACCAAAGAAAGGCAAAAAGGGATTTAACATGCAATAATAATACATGATATATTACGAATATTTGATACAAGTTGCATAATACATGAATAAAGAAAAAATATTTATTTGTGTTTCAGTGAATTCTCTAAAATATGAATCTTTAATAATCCCTCAAATAATAAGCAGCCAAATGCAAGTATTTTCCCTAAACTGCTGGTTTGGTGGTGCCTTAAGGGAGATCCATATAAAATATCCATACAATATTTCATATTAAAAAAAAAATATATATCTACAAAGGTGTGTTGTTTTAAATTATTGTAATGTTTATTTTTTTTCAGAATTGAAAAAGCGTCGACGATCCTCTATTCTTAGTTCAGTAAATTTGACTAGAGAGAAACAGCTGACACCAAACAGCCAAAAAGCTTTATCGAAGAGTGGTAACTGACAGTAAAAAATTAGCCAACCAGAGCAGGACAATCATTTCGAAAATGTCTAGAGATAGCTGACAATTTTTCCAGTCACTATAAACATATAATTAAAAGGGTAAATAATCAAACCTTATTTTGTTATGGTTACCGAACTGGCAAGATTTTTATAATACACATATCCTACCCTCAGAACAAAAGTGACACATCTCAAAATTTTAATTTTAGGATTTTTACTTTTTGCGGTTTGTCACTTACTATCGATACATTGTCAAAGAAAGTCACAATTCAAATTACAAATAATAAAATCTGTTATTTTTTTAACTTTGTTGAACTTTTAAGTTACAACAGCTTCTTATGGTAACTGCAAAAGTTTTTTGCAATTTTCCAACAATTTAATTTTTTGAGCTTTTTGAGGGTGTGATATATGTGTAAAAATATTTAACTATTGTAAATACTCTTACTTAATTAATAAGTGTCATTGAGATTCATGTATATTTTGTAAATTGTATTAATAAAAAATTTTTACCAAGTTTCAATCCTTTTTGTATTCCTTTTATTTAAAAAATTAAGTAAATTTAAATAAAAGGATTAATTAGTCACTTATTTCCTTTATGAGACATTGACAACTTTTACAGTTCAGTTGCAGTGGTTGCTTTTGGAAACAATAATGAAAACCATAATTTATTATCAATAAATAGTCTGACACGATGAAATTAGTAAAAGTTGTGAAAAACACCATAAAGGAAAATCAGACTATAAAGAGGACCAAGAAACAGGCAACATTAAAGTTCTTTGATTTTTTAAATCTTTAATTTTGTCTTTAAGTACTCTGTAAGAAAGTCGCAACTGTTATTAGCATATATTATCCAAATTGGTTATGCTAATTTACAACTGCAACCTTCTTGCTTAGTATGGAAATGTTGGCCCTTTTTGTAAAAACCTAAGTATTGATTCCAAAAAACAAATCAATATTTTGTTAAGAGCGCCATCTATGTCAAACCTAAGAACTAATCAAAATGTTTGGCCGCACAGCTTAAGGTGCCTGTAATACTTCTCAGAGCTTAGCACGGGAGAAAGTCTTCTGGTCTGCAAAGCGGACCGAACCGTGGTCTTCTGTGTCTTTTCGGTAGAAACCAGCTGATCGGTCTCGAATTTTCTGGAATTCCATTTTTTCGTTTTTTACTGCAATTTTTACGGCTTTTACCAACATTTTTGGTATTTAGGAAACCAAATTTTACCGGCCAGCCAAAAATTCAAGAATTTGTTAATAATCTCAAGTAAGTATATAACATAACCTATAAAATAAATTTGCATGGTTTATTTTAACAAAAGGCCCAATTTCATCGGCGTGGCCAGCCTGAAGGGGGCTGCGGCCTACGTCTATGCTTTCTGTGATACACATATATTGTATCTGTATTTTTTTAATAGTAGTGATCCAGGGGACCCCTGCAATACATAAGGGCAGCCTGAGATCCAACAGGGGGGCCAGGCCCCCCTTAGCTACGCTGATGTCTATCCTCTGATTGTGGGTTATAAATTTCAAACCTTGGGCTGGGTTCGGTTTGCTTATCTAGCACTTTTGGTAAATAGGAATTATAACATTCCGAAGAAAGAATATTGTTTGTATATTACAATTTTATATTCTTTCAGGTAATGTTTTTCCAGCTGCTTCAAAGGAGACATGACTGACATGTACTAGAGTGGGGCTCGTGTTCACAATTCACATTTTCAAAAACGAGACCAATTATAACAGCAGGATTTGGTGTGTATGTTAAGGTAGGTAACTGATCAAGAGAGCAGCACTCACTACGTGACCTAGGATATTCTACCTGGGCAAATATGGTGTCCTAAAATTAGCAACCGAACCACCTCCGGACAAAAGTGTTATATAAAATATGATATATTGTGACTGAGCTAGCCCCCTAATATATGAAAGGAACTCACATGTTTATTATTAAGAGAGATTAATTATAATACTGGTATTACATATTTAGTGTGTTGAATTATACAATCAAAAATTAAATAATTTTCTTTTAATAAAGTTTTAAATAAGTTATTTATAATAAATACCTACCCACATACATAATGTAGTTTTATTTTCTGAATTTACTGCCAAAATATTTGCATTGTTTCATTTTTGATATGAAACAATGCAAACATTTTGGTGCAATCAAAATTTAATTTTTATAATTGGCGGCTGCCGCCGCCGCGCCAGCTGGGCGATTGCAGCGTCGCGCTCGATAGGTCAGGAACTAAAAAAAGAGGCATATAATGAGTGTCCCATCTTTTTTTATACTTATTTACCTAATCTGTGTTTCCTTCAGTGTTCTCAACTGCAGGGAATATTTCATATATTCAGACGAGTTTAAAAAAAGTCATAAATAGGTTTATATCTGTGTGTGTCTGATGTTCTGATTTGGTCCCAAATACGTCTTATTGCTGACGTCTTTAAAACGTCTAAAAATTACGTCATTTTGGGTGTGTCTTTTGAACGTCATTTAAAGGTCATTTACACGTCAGGTAGATACGTCAATGGTCATTAAAAATGACCTGTCTTTGACGTTTAAAAAAAGTGACCTTGCTACCTGGGTGGCCTTTTGTACGATAATGTATAAATTACAACTAAAAATCCTATTGCAAAATATGTAATGATATTTTAGTCATAAAATCTCATAATATTTTTTAACTGGTACGCTAAATGGACGTTACCTTCCCAGCAAGTACCTTTTGAACAAGGCTGTATAAATTTCAGACCCAGTGACAAAATGTTAAAATGCATGACGTCGGCTATCCTCAACGATTATAAACACACAGGGTTGCTTATTAGGGACCTATTGCAATAAAGCCAGGCACAAATTGTGCCGGGCACTATATTGACAGTTTCGCATTAAAAACTGACAGTTGATCTTTCAAAATTGACATACAAAAGTCGAATTTAGAAATCCAGTCGTTTATTTTCCAATAATTGTGGCGTCACTATTATGACATATTTACTTTTTAAAATATTTCGGGTTAGGAAATATGTTTATTTCATGTCAAAGTCACAAAAGTGTAACTGCGTATGGCAAGGACTATAATAACTATTTACTTCTTATTATTACATAATGGATAATTATTGAAATAAAGCCAGGTTCAATAACAGCAATTTTTATTTAAATAGTATAAATACTGAATTAGGATATAAGTCATTGTTTTATAAAGGAATCAGATTGTATAACAAATTACCATTAGACATCAAAAATTGCAAATAAAATATGTTTAAGAGAAAACTTAAGAAGTACTTGTTGCCTAGTCAGCCTGTAAGCCTGATTGTTTATGTATACCCTTGGTACCATATTATATTATATTATTTTGTTATTTTAGTCTCCATATAATTTTTTTGGTGTGTTTTAGTATAGTAACCTTTTCTCATAAAGAAATATGGTATCAATGTTTTTTTTTTAGGATAGGATGTAAAACATTCTACAGTACAGTGTAAGTACTTGATAAAGCTGTGTGTTACTAGATTATTGTTTTAGTAGGTAGGTATAGTTAGTTCTGTTGGGAATGATACAGGAAAGCTTGCATCGGTATTATTAGAGAATTATTTGAATATAGCCACGCTATAATTGTGCCAGGCAAAATTTTGACACCTTCACATTGTAATATCAGCTGTGATCTTTCAACACATGGCCTTTGTTTACTATATGAACCGGAATAAATAGTGCCTTCTTTTATTAATTGAAAATAAACGACGATAGTTTTAAATTCGACTTTGGTGTGAATTTTGAAAGACTGTCAGTTTTCAATGTGAATGTGTCAAAATAGTGCCTGGCACAATTATAGCCTGGCTATATTTCTCTAATAATACCGAAACACCATTATAAGCATTCCTGTATCATTCCCAACAGAACTAACTATACCTACCTACTAAAAGAATAATCTAGTAACACACAGCTTTATTAAGTACTTACACTGTATTGAAAATGTTTTTAATCCTATCCTAAAAAAACATTGCCACCCATTAACGAATCAATGTTGCCACCATATTTCTTTAGGAGAAAAGGTTACTATACTAAAACACACCAAGAAAATAATATGGAGACTAAAATAATAAAATATAATATAATATAATATAATATAATATGGTACCAAGGGTTTACTTAAACAATCAGGCTGACTAGCCAACAAGTACTTCTTAAGTTTTCTCTTAAACATATTATTTGATTTGCAATTTTTAATATCTAATGGTAGTTTGTTATATAATCTGGTTCCTTTATAAAACAATGACTTATATCCTAATTCAGTATTTATACTATTTAAATAAAAATTGCTGTTATTACTTGTTGCATAGGTATGAACATCTGAAACATTCATCAATCAATGTTAATAGAAGTTGCAACCAAAAAAATAAATAAATAATACAAGTATTCTACCCATATTGCAAATTGCAAGTCATTTTTAAAAGCAAGTTACAAGTATATTGTAAACGCAGTCGAGTCAGACCTAACCTCAGATTCTTGGTTTGTTTTTCTGGAATTTTTGGATGGAAAAATTTTGCTACGAAATGGAACTTTTTCACTACAAAGGAGATCTGTTTTGTGTTAAAGCGTGTGTTATTAGACAAAACTATTCTTGTTTTGTGACTAAGACAAGGTAAGAAAGATAATTTATGTTATTGAAGTTAGGGTCGATTTATATACTTGTTATTCTAAAAGTTTATTCATGTTTTTCATGAAGATTCCCTTCAATCATTTTGTTTCTCATTTTTAAAGCTGATTTCTTTGCCATTGATAGTCATAAGTTCTGGTTTAATGCTTCTTAATAAAAAAACAGATGTTTTTAAGGCTTTTTAATTCTTTTATACTTTGGGGCCAGGCAAATATATACAGAATGTCACTGAACATATAGATTGGTTTGAGATAAAATGTGTCAACTTAGTATTGGTGCATTGTAAGCCTTTTTCCTCCAAGTAACCAGGTAACCTGGTTACTCATTTTAGGTTTTTCCTCGCTGAGTAACACTAAACATGACATCACAAGTAACCACACAGGCTCATCAGCTTAGCAGAAGTGGTTGCTTCAAAATTTTAAGGTTAAGTGCGTTTATATTTCAAACTTGGTAATTCCAAAATCTTTAAAATTGAAGTGTATTTTACAATGAATTTAGAGAAAAATCATGTCACTGACCAGTGATGTCATACAACTGGTCACTCCAAGTAACTGTGATGTCATTTCGAGTTACTTATAGGAGTGACTACCCTATAAAAAATAATGGATTCAATGGCATTAAAAAGTATTCAGTTTTTATACCTTTTAATAACTATGTATCCTGCTCAATTCCCTGAGCAGACGATAGGTATTCAGAATTTATTCTGAACAAGTTTCCCAACTTGTTTTTATTTTTGTAAATAATTATATTCTCTAATTTTCACTTAAAATTAGAGAAGCTATCTCTCTTAGTTTTTAAATATTTTTGGGTTACATTTTCTACGCTTACAAGCGTTTTAGAATATTATTTTGATTTACTTTACGCTATATCTTTCCATATTTTAAATGTAAACTTCGCGCGCTTCTTCCAGCAATGAAGGATTTGAGATAAGCGGCTAAATTCGGCCTAGCAGACGAAAACGCCGATTGTCTGAGAGAACAACTCAACCACGCGCCACGTGCAAAGAAAGTCACCGCACCGCTATTATTTTATATTAAAATTGTGGAAACTATTAATTTTTACGCTTTAGTTATTAGATATTAGTGTTTGGAACATTTGAACTATAGAACAATGGAGAGTCTGGTACTTCGCGTATAATCGGGCTGGACAGCCAAGTAGCTACGAAAGACATCTAATGGTAAGTCGTTTCTTTGATAATTTTTCATTGCTACGCTATTTTTAGTAAATAAGTTTTAGGCTCTTTTTTCCCTGTCGGAGCCCTGTGGAAAGATACAGTCCCTCTTAACTCCCACACGTTTTTCTCGAGCTATCTCGAGTGGTCCTTCGGTATATTTTATTTTCTACAGAAGGCCTGACCTCACCATTTGGTCCAGGTTCGAGCCCGATAATAGGACCCCGGGAAAAATTAAAGTCTAAATCGCATTTTGTTAAATATAAAATTTTTAATAAATACGCTGACCTTGCTCTTTTTGCTGTGCTCGCAGTAAAAATAACAAGTAAAAAAGTACCGAACGCGCATTGTTTTCGCGCATTTCCTACCTCTTTTTGGCTGGGCGTCACCTGCACGTAGGAAAAGTTTCCACCACATCGCTGTAAAAGATCTTAGAGAGGTAAATGAGACTTGTTTACATTGTTTATCGCCTATTCTCTTTTCTTTTTAAACGCTTTTAATTTTTAAATATTAAAAATTTCGGAAACTAATCGTTCACCTGTTTTAACGGAGTTTTTTCAAAACATCACAATGAGTACGCAACTTAAGAAGTTAGAAGCACTCCGTAATGTGCAACATAATCGCATTAATACTCTTCATAACTTAGCTAATGCTTGCCTAACGGATGATACAAAAAAACCGTGTTTACAGGTTCGACTTATCGACCTTGATGAAATGAAAGAAACATTTTTTATTTATCAAAATCAAATAATAGAGGCTTATTCGGCAAGTCCGGAGAGACTGGAAGAAGAAAATGAACGCCTTACTGAGTTTGACGACAGCTTCTATGATATTAAAAGAATTCAAAAACAACTATTTGAGGTGAAAATTGAAGCTCCTCAACCTCAAAACTTAACGCAAATTTCAAATTCTTCTGATCCAGACCGCTTTATGGCGTCTTTAATGCCAAGACTGCGCATTGTCGAATTTCATGGCGACATCACTAAGTTTCCAACCTTTCTAGATATGTACAATAGTTCTGTACACAATAATCCTAGTATTCCTACAAACGCTAAATTTAATTTGTTACTGTCCTACCTAAAAGGACCGCCTTTAAACGTAGTTAAACATTTACAAATAACCGACGCTAATTATATAATCGCTTACAATACGCTTCTAAAACGCTATCATAACCCCCGCTTATCGGCTCAAACTTATTGGCGCTCCGTGTATAATTTTCCCGCTCTCAAAGACGACAATCCAGAAACGCTGCGCACGTTGCTTGATGTTTTTTCAGAAAACATTGAGGCTTTAAAAACTCTAAATTACGACACTGATCAATGGTGTTTTCCGCTCGCCAACATTTTACTAGATAAATTGCCTGAGGTACTACTTTCGCGCTTTGAACTAGCTAATTCTAGGTCTAATGAAATGCCCAAATATCAAGAAATTTATAATTTCCTTGAAAGTCAATGTAATTCGCTTTATTCGCTACAATCTAAAAATAGATTTAAAAATAATAAACAGTTTTATAAAAATAACGCCTCGCCTTATTATACAAAAACGCTACTTGGTACGGAAAATACTCATTCTAAAGATATATGCGCTTTTTGTGATTCTAACACACATTCAATATATTTATGTAACGCATTTAAAGGTAAATCTCCCTACGAACGCTATTCTTACGCTAAAAATAAAAAACTATGTTTAAATTGTTTAAGCTCAATACATTTAACAAATTCTTGTCAAAGTCTACGCTCATGTCGCTATTGCCCTGGTAATCAAAGACACCACTCATTAATTCATTTTGATCGAAATTATAATTGCGCTAATTCTCAAAATCAAAATAGATCACATTTTGATGCTAACGTGAATTTCTCACAAAATCTCTCTAATATGTCTTCCAACGCATCTCCAAGTAGTTCACCACGTGGTTACTTGGCCAGTCAGCAAAGTTTTAGATCCCCGGCTACTGGGTGTCCGCTTCAAAATTACTCTACTCGAAATAATAACAATTTTACTTCGACGTCTTCTAATTCACAAGTACCAATCGCAACTCCTTCGGGTTCTAACCCCACGCATTGTGGTTTTATTTCTGCGCAATCGCAAGTTTTATTGTCAACTATCCTAGTAAAAATTCAAGATGTCCGCGGTAACTTTCAAACAGTTAGAGCCGTTTTAGACAGCGGTTCGCAAAACACTTTCTGTTCTCAAAAATTAGCGCAACAATTGGGCCTTCCAAGACAACCCTTATGTTCAAATATACAGGGGGTTGGAGGCAACTCTCTTACTTCTGATCTAGGATCGATTTTTATTAAAATTTGTAATTTTCAAAAACCAGATATTTTTGTGTCTACGCAAGCGATTATTTTGCAAAAAGTTTGTACTGATTTACCGTCAGTAAAAATAAATACAGAAAATTGGCATTTTATAAAAAATTTACCCTTAGCAGATCCCACTTTTTACAACCCTTCGCCTGTAAATTTACTAATTGGTATGGATCTCTTTCCACTAATTATACAGGGTGAAAAAATCGCTAGCGATGATCCAAATCATCCCTTTGCTATGGGAACTATTTTCGGCTATATTTTGATGGGACAAATAAATCAACCCTTAATTTCTACCCCGCCAATTAATGCTCTTTTTTGTCAAAATGAAAATGACTCGCTTTCGCAATTAATTTCAAAATTTTGGGAAACCGACTGCGTCCCCCAAAAAACTCATTTGAAACCAGAGGATGAAATTTGTGAAAATTATTTTAAACAGAGCGTGTCGCGTAATCAAGAAGGCCGGTATACTGTCTTCCTTCCCTTTCGCACATTTGAGAATCCACCGCAGTTTCCTACAATCAAACAAGTCGCGCTAAATCGTTTCTTATCTTTAGAAAAAAAACTGCTTCGCGATAAAAACTTGTATTGTGAATATTCTAAATTTATGAATGAATATTTGGAATTGGGTCATATGGACTATGACTCAGAAAAAGAAGACGATTCAGACAGCTATTTTATTCCACATTTCGCTGTTGTTAAAAATGAAGCTATCACTACTAAGACAAGGGTAGTTTTTAATGCGAGTATTACTGACCCTTTTACGCATATTTCGCTTAATCAAGTGTTATTATCGGGTCCGAAACTACAAAAAGATATTATTCAAATATTATTACATTTTCGCCTTAACCCTGTGACGCTCACCTGCGATATTCAAAAAATGTATCGGGGTATAAATATCAACCCTGATCATCAAAAATACCAAAAAATATTTTGGCGGTTTAACCCGAATGAAAAAGTTTCCGTTTTTAAACTACGAACTGTCACTTACGGAGTGAACTGTTCACCATATCTCGCTTTACGCACCCTTCAGCACTTAGCTGAGTCCGAATATGATGACTACCCTCACGCTGCTCAAGTTATACTTAACGATACCTATATTGATGACGTCACTACTTCATGTAAAACGGTTCAAGAGGCGTTAAATTTGCAGCAGGAGCTTACGGAGTTATTAGGAAACGCTGGCTTGAAATTACACAAATGGTCTAGCAATCGCTCAGAAGTGATCTCTCATTTAGATCCCTCCTTAGTCAACCCCGCAGTTTTATCTCTCGATTCGGATGACGTCACTAAGGTCTTAGGCCTGTGCTGGCATCCTTCATACGACGAGTTTCGATTTAACATATTACCTAATCAGCAAAGCTGTACAAAAAGGACGCTTCTCTCTTTTTTAGCACGCTGCTATGACCCCCATGGTTATCTTACCCCAGTAACATTCACTTTAAAATATTTGATTCAACAAATTTGGTTACTTGGTATTTCCTGGGACGCCACGCCTACTTTAGAAATAGTTCGTCAGTGGACACTCTATCAATCTGAATTTCAAGTTTTAGAAAAATTTAGTTTACCCCGCCACATTGACATCACAAACGCCGAATCCATCGATCTCTGTGGTTTTTGTGATGCGAGTGAACGAGGGTACGCATGCGTAATATACTTACGTGTCTTACGAAACGCTAAATATCACATATATTTTGTTCTTGCGAAAAGTCGCATCGCTCCACTTAAAAAATTTGTTAGTATTCCGAGAATAGAACTTCTAGCCGCTACTCTTTTATCTGAGGTCTTAAAATACACATATGATATATTCATAAAAAGGTTCACAATAAATAATATTTACGCTTTTTCGGACGCAATGGTTGTTTTACACTGGATAAAATCCCATCCAAGTAAATGGAAAACTTTTGTCGCAAATCGTGTTAGTCTTATCCAAGATAATATTAATCCAGAATGTTGGTTATATACCCCCACCATTCTCAATAGTGCCGATGTAGCCAGCCGCGGCTGCTCGCCGAGTGAGCTTTTAAATCATCCCCTATGGTGGGCCGCCCCTAGTTTTTTACAAGAATCTTTCGATAAATGGCCAACAAAAACCCCGCAAGTCAAAATAAATGACAGGTTAGAGACTGAGGAACGAAAAAATGTTGCTCTGATTTCTTGTGACCGAATAACGGCAAATTTTTTAGATTCGCTTTTAAATAATAAATCCGATTTTTACGCTATTCAACTACTTTTAGCCCGCAGTTTACGATTCATAAATAATTGTAGACTATCCGCAGACGTCAGAAAAAAGACAAATATAGATTATATCGATCTCTTTAACGCTTTAAAATGTTTGGCTAAGCACGAACAACAAAAATACTTTTCTGAAGTAATTCTTAACCTTCAAAACCAGAAAAAATGCATAAAACCCATACAAAAATTGAATCCCTTTTTAGACCAGGATGGTCTTATAAGAGTGGGAGGACGCATTCAACAAGCCATGACTATTTCTTACGGACAAAAACATCCTCTTCTTTTACCCAAGGAAAGTAGACTTTCTTATATTTTTATTGAATATATGCACAAAAAATATTTGCATGTCGGAGTGCAAACAGTCCAATATCTCATTAGTCAAATTTTTTGGATTTTATCTGCCAAACGCTTAATTAAAACGGTTTTATCCAAATGTGTTCGTTGCTTTCGCGTCAAACCGCATTCTTATGAGCAAATCATGGGACAAATTCCGTCCTACCGCTTGATTCCACAAAAGCCTTTTACTTTTAGTGGAGTAGATTTTAGTGGTGCTATACCTATCACTCTCAGTAAACACAGAGGTGTAAAAACACAAAAAGCATATATCTGCCTTTTTATTTGTCTAAATACTAAAGCTTTACATCTCGAGTTAGTGTCAGATCTAACTTCGGACGCTTTTTTAGCTGCGCTACGTCGCTTTGTTGCCCGAAGAGGTTACATAAAAACTCTTTTTTCAGACAATGGCACAAATTTCGTTAAATCAAGCAAAGAATTGCTTGATCTTGCAAGAAATGCTTGCACGCAACAAGCTATCGCCTGGAATTTTATCCCTCCATCAGCTCCCCACTTCGGCGGTCTTTGGGAGTCAGGGATAAAATCAGTAAAAACTCACTTAATTCGTACCATTGGCTCGCAAATTCTAAGTTATGAGGAGTTGTACACGGTTCTTTGTCAAATTGAGGCGATTTTAAATTCTCGCCCCTTGACCACGCAATCTACCGACTGTAACGATCTACAGGTTTTAACACCGGGACATTTTTTAACACATGGACCTTTAGTTTCTGTTCCTGATGAAGATTTTTCAAGTAAACCTGAGAATCGGTTATCGCGATGGAACTTGGTCCAACGAATACAAGCCGATTTTTGGCGTCGTTGGAGCCAAGAATTTTTACATACCCTTCAAGTACGAAATAAATGGTTGGAACCATGCGCCGAGCCAAAAATAGGTACCGTCGTTCTTATCAAAGACGAGTTATCACCGCCCCTTCAATGGCGGGTAGGTCGCATTATTGAAATTTTTAAAGGGCCTGATGGGCACGCTAGGGTGGCAAATGTTCGTACCGCGTCCGGTATCTTTAAACGACCTTTAGTCAAGCTTTGCCCCCTTCCAATTGATTCAGATTCACCTACCGAAAAATGATGCTCATTTTGGTGGGCCGAATGAACAAGTTTCCCAACTTGTTTTTATTTTTGTAAATAATTATATTCTCTAATTTTCACTTAAAATTAGAGAAGCTATCTCTCTTAGTTTTTAAATATTTTTGGGTTACATTTTCTACGCTTACAAGCGTTTTAGAATATTATTTTGATTTACTTTACGCTATATCTTTCCATATTTTAAATGTAAACTTCGCGCGCTTCTTCCAGCAATGAAGGATTTGAGATAAGCGGCTAAATTCGGCCTAGCAGACGAAAACGCCGATTGTCTGAGAGAACAACTCAACCACGCGCCACGTGCAAAGAAAGTCACCGCACCGCTATTATTTTATATTAAAATTGTGGAAACTATTAATTTTTACGCTTTAGTTATTAGATATTAGTGTTTGGAACATTTGAACTATAGAACAATGGAGAGTCTGGTACTTCGCGTATAATCGGGCTGGACAGCCAAGTAGCTACGAAAGACATCTAATGGTAAGTCGTTTCTTTGATAATTTTTCATTGCTACGCTATTTTTAGTAAATAAGTTTTAGGCTCTTTTTTCCCTGTCGGAGCCCTGTGGAAAGATACAGTCCCTCTTAACTCCCACACGTTTTTCTCGAGCTATCTCGAGTGGTCCTTCGGTATATTTTATTTTCTACAGAAGGCCTGACCTCACCATATTCCAAACAATACTTTTTTATCCAAAACTGTTTTGGTTACATGCATATACCAAATTCTGAATTCATTTTTTATACATTTAAATACTTCTCAATATCTTTTGAAACATATCCATTTAAATGACTTTTTATGAATTCATTATTTATACCGTTGAATACTTTTCAATACCTTCCTTTATCAATACAATTGAATGACTTTTCAAGTATTCATTTTCTATATATTTGAATACATATTTATACTCTTTAAAACAATCCAATTAAATACCTTTTTATGTAATCATTATTTATACCAATGAATACTTTTTAATTCCTTCCTTCATCTCAATACAACCGAATAAACATAAAATGATTCATTTTTAATACATCTGAATACATACTAATATGCTATAAAACAATCCATTTAAATGACTTTTTATGAATTCATTATTTATCCCGTTGAACACTTTTCAGTACCTTCCTTTATCAATACAATTGAATGAACTTTTCAGGTATTCATTTTCTATATATTTGAATACATATTTATACTCTTTAAAACAATCCAATTAAATACCTTTTTATGTAATCATTATTTATACCAATGAATACTTTTTAATTCCTTCCTTCATCTCAATACAACCGAATAAACATAAAATGATTCATTTTTAATACATCTGAATACATACTAATACGCTATAAAACAATCCATTTAAATGACTTTTTATGAATTCATTATTTATCCCGTTGAATACTTTTCAATACCTTCCTTTACCAATACAATTGAATGAACTTTTCAGGTATTCATTTTCTATATATTTGAATACATATTGTTACGGGTTCACAACGACAAATTAAAACTCGCAATTGTTGAAAACGATACGTCAATTTATTTCGACAAATTATGTACAAAAAAACGCACTTAAACTTAGTAATAACTTGCTAATAATTCACTACTATAGTCGGTCTATTAACTTCGTGTTAATCTCACGACCCTACAGCACGTTATCTGTGACTGACTGCCTGGTGCGCGACCCCGGCCCTATATATAGGATCGTCCATCTCTCTCGAACTTTCCGGCAGCCTTCGACGTCCGGAAAGTTCCCGCACTACCGCGACCGCAAGCCACAGACAACGCAACTAAAACCTAGACTAAGAATACAACCTTAAGATAAATCGACCTAATACTACACTAAACCTAAATAAATTCCAATTATAAAATTTAAATAACTTAAATTTGTAACACTATCCTCCTCTTCAGGTTTGATCGTCTCGATCAACATTTCCCAGGTAAGGTTTTAGTCTGTCTAGATGAACAACTTTCATCTTGGACTTCGGGCTTCTCTGGATTCGGTAGACTACATCATTAATTCTCTTAACAACTTTATAAGGCCCTTCCCATGGTGGTGTCAACTTAGGTGATCTCCCTTTCTTGCGTTGAGGATTGTATAGCCAGACTTGATCATTCTCTTTGAACCCTGAAGAGTTTGCTTTCAGGTCATATCTCGCTTTCATGCGGTCACTGGCTATTTCTATTCGCTCTCTAACCACTTCATGGATATCGTGCAGCTTTTGCCTTAAACGTTCGACATAGTCATTAACCTCTAAGTGTGCTTCTTCAGGTGAACCAAACATGATATCACATGGTAAACGCAGTTCTCTACCAAACAGGATACTAGATGGAGTAGCTCCTGTCGTATTGTGAATGGCAGTTCTATAGGCCATCAAAAACAATGGAATATATTGGTCCCAATCTGTTTGGTGCTCATCAACAACTTTGCAAAGATGTTCCTCTATTGTTTTATTAAATCTTTCAACCATGCCATCTGACTGCGGATGCAAAGCAGTAGTCCGTGTTTTATGTATTCCTAAAAGGTCACAGAGATTCTGGAAGAGCTTTGATTCAAAGTTTCTTCCTTGATCTGAATGTAGTTCCAAAGGAATGCCAAATCGGCTGAAAACATCATTTACCAGAACTTCTGCAACTGTAGCGGCCTCTTGGTTAGGCAAAGCAAAAACTTCTGGCCATTTGCTAAAATAATCCATGACCACAAGGATGTATTTGTTGCCCTTTTTAGTTTCTGGAAATGGTCCGGCCACATCAATAGCAATGCGTTCGAATGGCAGACCTACGTTATATTGTTTCATTTGACCTCTGGACCTTGTTTTGGGACCTTGGCTGGCTGCACAAGTCGAACATCGGCGGCACCAGTTTTTCACATCTTGAAAGTAATTGACCGAATAAAATCGGTTTCGAATTTTGTCCATGGTTTTATTTATGCCTAGGTGCGCGCCTGATTTTCCACCATGGCATTCGGCCATTATATTGTCTACCATGCTCCTAGGAACCACTACTTGATTAATCACAGTAAGGCCATCGGCACTTTCCCAGGCACGTTTAAGGATGTTTTCTTCTACTATGAGTGAATCCCATTGTGCCCACAGTGATTTGAATATCACCCCTTGGTTTGCGATATCTTGCCATGATGGTCGTGGCTTGTTCTCTTCTTTCAATCGCAAGATAGGTCCTACATCTTTGTCGTTAAGTTGTGTGGTTCTAATCGAAGCCGACATCCATTCTTTATCTGGTTCTAACTTTATCTGGCGCACGTAGGTAATTCCTTCTTTCTGGTCAATTTTCCTGCAATGTTTATCGGTTGGGCATCGCCAGTGTTGATAGCATGTTGAATAAGGTTTGTGCGTCCCGAACTACTCCTAGTTTCGAAGATATTACTTTGTTCTTCTATAAACTCTCTCGCTTTACTATATTCTTCTGGAGTGAGATGTTGCCAAGTTGACTCAAATTGCTGAAGTACCTCCATTGGTAACTTGCTTGTATCCTCGGAAGTTGGCTCTTCACATCTTATTACTTTCTGTACTGGTTCAAATAATGCTACCACCTCCCCCTTATTAATTTTGACACTATTTGGGAAAATATTGGCGACTCTAATCGGGATGTCTTTATCGGTTTTAACTAGTGATTTTGCAACGAGGTAGGTGTTGGGTGTGTTTTGTTGGCTTATGAGTCCGACGCAGCTTGATGTTTTACTTTCTAGCCTCCCAAAAATTATGGTCTCACTGTTACCGACTAGTCTTGTTGTGCATACTGCCACCACCTTTATTGGTTCTTTATTGATGTGACTATTTGACAAAATGAACTCTTCGTATCCAAATCTTAGGTATTAAGTTTATTATCAAACGCAAATCCATGTTTACTTATCAGGTCCATTCCCAAAATAAATTCGTCTTCTATGTCTGCAACTAATACCGAGTGACGAATCTTCAACCTCCCCAGCTGTAGGTCTATGTCTGTCTGCCCCAACACGTCGGCGGATTCTCCAGTCACAGTCTTAAGTGTTATTTTCTTTTCTGTTGGTCGAATTTTATATCTCGTTGCAATTTTGAACTTAAGCAATGATATGGCAGCACCAGTGTCTACTGTTATATTAACTTTTCTTCCATTAATAAGTCCGTCGATGTTAAGACTGTCAGCAGTATGTTTTAAGCTCTTGATAGAGTAAATTTTGGGGGCTAAATTCCCATTAGCCAACACCCGCCCCTCTGCGTGGACTAGTTTTAGTTTTTTCTGATCTCTTCTTCGGTACTCTGTCCCACTAGATGGTGAGCGAGACCTCATTTGGACACGACAATCGCGTTGAATATGCCCTGTACGTCCGCATCTGAAACACTTTACATTTGGAGGGGATCGTCTACTTTCTTTCAAAGAATCAATCTTCTCTATCAGTGATTGAAACAGTTGGTTTAGCGTTTTTAAGTTGACCTCATCTCCAGTGCTCATTTCTTCTCCCTCCTGAATTGAAACACCTCTTACTTTTGGCCTGGACATATTATTTGATGATTCAATTTCAAGGGCTCGAATCAACACTTCACTGCTGTTATGGAAGCGTTCTCGACGTAGTAATTTTGCTAAGTCCGTGTCTCGCAAGCCGTTAATAAAGTGATCTACCGTGAAGGGATCTCTGTAATTTTCTGGCATTTCTGGGTAAGCCAAGTACATCAGCCTCCTGATATCCGCTTCATACTCTTGTAATGACTCCCCTGCTCTTTGTTGACGAACATTTAATTCTGACCAATGTAAATTTCGCAAGTGTTCGTCTCCATACCTTCTTTCTAGCTCTGCCACTAAAGCGTTATAATTCTGTTTTTGTTCGACTGGAATGGACCGTAAAAGTCCGAGTGCAGGTTCCCGTAGAGCTACTAACAACGCTCTAGCTTTTTCGTCCTCGTCCCAACCATTTGCAGCGGCGGCAGCTTCAAATTGTTGTTTGTAGGTGGACCAGGAGGACGTACCGTCAAAATTTGGAGGCTTAATGTTCTGGTTGGAATTCACGACACATCCCTGAGCTTTTATTTTGTTTTGTTCTTTCTGAAGCTGTATAAGCTGTTTCGACACGTCCTGGAATTTTTCTTCCATGGTTTGAAAAACTTCTTCCCTTATATTCTGTAGTTCGTTCTCCACTTTTTCTTCAACATGTTGTACCTTTTCTTCAACATTTTGTACCGTTTCTTCTACATTCTGCAAATTATTTTGTACCTTTTGTTCTACACTATGCATTCTTTGGGTTATTTCTTCCTTAAGATCTTCGGTTGCAGTCTTGAACTCTTCTCTCAGCTGTTCGGAGTTGCTCTTTATCTGATCGAAGTTTTCTTGCATGCTATCCAATGTCTGTCTCATGTCATTCTGGTTTTGTCCCATGGTCTGTTTTATATCGTTCTGATTTTGAGCCATTTGAGCTGCTAGAGCCTGTATCATTTTAGTTAGATCTTCCATCTTTGCCGATCCTTGTCTAGTAAGCATCAACTTCCTAATAAATCACTTAAAACGTCTATTTTAGGGCTATAAAGCGAATGTCGAAGTCGGTTTTTCAATATCTTTTCCAATTCTTAAATAGAACCTAATGGAATGTTCTGGAATATACTGGTAAATGCTACTCTTTCTGCTACTAGGCAAATGTAGAAGTCACTTTTTGATCATCTCTTTTGGTTCTCGAATAGACCGTCGTAGAATGTTATGGAATATTCTAGAAATAATTTCTAATTCTTACTTTTAAAATAACTAAGCTACTGTCGAAGTCGGTATTTGTATATCTCTTCTAGTTTTTGAATAGAACGTCGTAGAATGTTATGGAATCTTCTAGAAATTCTTTCTAATTCTTACTTTTGAAATAACTAAACTAATGTCGAAACCGGTATTTGTATATCTCTTCTAGTTTTTGAATAGAACGTCGTAGAATGTTATGGAATCTTCTAGAAATTCTTTTTAGTTCTTACTTTTGAAATTACTAAGCTAATGTCGAAGTCTCTTTTTGGATATTTCTTCTGGTTTTCGAATAGATCGTCGTAGAAAGTGATAGAATGTTCTAGAAATTCTTTCTGATTCTTACTTTTAAAATTACTAATCTAATGTCGAAGTCGGTATTTGTATATCTCTTCTAGTTTTTGAATAGAACGTCGTAGAATGTTATAGAATATTCTAGAAAATCTCTCTAATTATCAATTTTTGGACTGTAAAGTTAATGTCGAAGTCGGTTCTTAAATATCTCTTTTAGTTTTTGAATAAAACAATATCGAACTTCTTCGAATATTCTAGAAAAATCACTTACTGTTTTTCTGTCCAATTGTTCTATCCGGTGGTAATATGTAAGGGTAGTCTTTGCACTATTCAGTTCCGAATATTCTGGCAAAATCACTTACTGTTCTTCTTTTTAATTGTCCTAGCCGGTGGTACTGTGTAAGGATAGTCTTTGCACTATTTATTTTTTTTACTCTCACTTCTGACACCAATTGTTACGGGTTCACAACGAGAAATTAAAACTCGCAATTGTTGAAAACGATACGTCAATTTATTTCGACAAATTAGGTATGTACAAAAACACGCACTTAAACTTAGTAATAACTTGCTAATAATTCACTACTATAATCGGTCTATTAACTTCGTGTTAGTCTCACGACCCTATAGCACGTTATCTGTGACTGACTGCCTGGTGCGCGACCCCGGCCCTATATATAGGATCGTCCATCTCTCTCGAACTTTCCGGCAGCCTTCGACGTCCGGAAAGTTCCCGCACTACCGCGACCTCAAGCCACAGACAACGCAACTAAAACCTAGACTAAGAATACAACCTTAAGATAAATCGACCTAATACTACACTAAACCTAAATAAATTCCAATTATAAAATTTAAATAACTTAAATTTGTAACAATATTTATACTCTTTAAAACAATCCAATTAAATACCTTTTTATGTAATCATTATTTATACCAATGAATACTTTTTAATTCCTTCCTTCACGCTATAAAACAATCCATTTAAACAACTTTTTATGAATTCATTATTTATCCCGTTGAATACTTTTCAATACCTTCCTTTATCAATACAATTGAATGAACTTTTCAAGTATTCATTTTCTATATATTTGAATACATATTTATACCCTTTAAAGCAAAATAATTAAATACCTTTTTATGTAATCATTATTTATACCAATGAATACTTTTTAATTCCTTCCTTCATCTCAATACAACCGAATAAACATAAAATGATTCATTTTTAATACATCTGAATACATACTAATACGCTATAAAACAATCCATTTAAATGACTTTTTATGAATTCATTATTTCCCACATAGCATTGAAAGAACATTCAAATGCTTTGTATATGCTTTTTAGGTACTTTAAAGAATATTCTTTTAGTGATATGCTTAGCATATTTTAAAAAGAAGATTCACATCCCAAGTATATGCGATGAATATACTGTAAAGGATCTTCATGTTTCACTTTAGTTCATCCATAGTATATACCAGTTATGAACGTGCCAAGAATATTCTGAGATTAACATGCTAAGAATATTCCGGAATGCACTAGAAAATACACATATATTTTAATAATATTCATGGCATGAATACATTCTACAAAAAACACTACAATATTCTTTAAACATTTTTGAATAATAAAACTGTACAAAAATATTGCTTTTTTGAGAATTGGTAATTTTAAGTATAGGTACCTTGTGTAAAGAATATTCTAAAAATTCTAAATTTAAATGATAATTAAATACCTGTTGAAAATTGCTTAAATTCTTATAGCTGGGCGATTTTTTCTAAAAAATTATGACGTCACAGCCGAGATCATTTTTACAAATTTTGATTGAATAACTTTTTCAATCAACGATGTGATTGCGTGTCAAACTGTTTAAGAAATTTATAACCGTTCTTTCTGACTGTGGCGTTCCAGGATTCCTAATTTGGTCATAATCAGTGGCGTATATAGAAAAAAGCTTCGGGGTGGGCCCGAGACAGTTTTGGGCGTATATGGGGGGGGGCCCGGGCCCCCCCGTAGCTAAGATTTTTTAGATATTTTCCACATATTTCATGAATACAAACATAAAATAGCATAAACTACGGCCTCATGGAGTCTCGCCCCCCCCCCCCAAAATGGCTCTGGTACAAAATAGCGCAGGACAAAATAGCGAGGACAAAATAGCGCGGGACAAAATAGCACAGGACAAAATAGCGCAGGACAAAATAGCGCGGGATAAAGTAGCCCGGGACAAAATAGCGCAGGACAAAATAGCGCAGATCTCAAAAAGATACTAAAAAATAACCTAACCTTACTTGGTTAGTTTAATATACAGTGAAGGCCTAACCTTATCACTCAAACTGCACCAGCCGAAGTGGATCAGGGGCCGAGGATAGGTTAGGTTAGTATCCCAACCTGACCCGGTTAGGTTGGGATACTAACCTAACCTATCCTCGGAGATACTAAAAAAATAACCTAACCTTACTTGGTTAGTTTAATAAACAGTGAAGGCCTAACCTTATCACTCAAACTGCCTCAGCCGAAGTGGACCAGGGGCCGAGGATAGGTTAGGTTAGTGTCCCAACCTTACCCGGTTAGGTTTATTTACAAAAAAAAACTTACCTGATCTGTTCAGGCTAACCGGGTCAGGTTGGGATACTAACCTAACCTATCCTCGGCCCCTGGTCCACTTCGGCTGGACAGGGCAAATCGACTTGGGATTTATGACGTGCGCTATTTTGACATGCGCTATTTTGTCCTGCGCCATTTTGTCCTGCGCTATTTTGTCCTGCGCTAATTTGTCCTGCGCTATTTTGTCCTGCGCTATTTTGTCCTGCGCCATTTTGTCCACGCTATTTTGTCCTGCGCTATTTTGTACCAGAGCCCCCAAAACTGTGTTGTTTTTCTATATACGCCACCGCCGTATTTTATGTTTTTATTAATGAAATATGTGGAAAATACCAAAAAAAATCTTCGCATCGGGGGGAGCCATTCGGAATCCTTTAAAAATAGAGTCACTTTTTCAAATTTTATTTTATTAATTTTTGAGCGGCTCCTCTTCGAATACACCATAGACATGGTGGTGTTATTCATATTGGTTGGGTGACTACGTCCTTATTTACCTAATCTGTGGTTATGTCAATATTTGCGTGCTAAAATCAATGAAATTGAATGTTTTTCAGTTTTTCCATTATTACTCTAAGGTTTTTCCTCTTCTTGAGTTTTCAATTTGGTCTTTGCTTGTGTTTTTTGGATTGCCAGATCGGTTTGGCCAGGTACGTTGTTTTAAATTTCATTTCGAATCTGTGTGTTCTGTAAGGCCCCTACTTAGAAAGGAGGGTAGTTAAGTGCCTATTTATAAACTAGATGTATAAGAGAAATCAGAAAGGTTCTTAGCAGTCAATTTTACCATAAATTAGTTGACAAATACAAATATTATTTTAGTTCTGGAGTGTTTTATATAAAAGCATTTTTTTTTATTTAATAAATTTTGAGAAAAATTATATCAAAAAGTTTTCTTTTAACTTGAATCTTTACCTAACTTTTTAAATCTTGCAACAGATATTTTTTATAATTCTCAGTGAGCTAGAGACTTTTGGTAGGTGATTATTGCTTAAAACATTAGCTTAGAACAAGTCAAGTCATAAGTTTTGTTTTAATAGGGACATTCCAGTGAACTTCCTCTCACAGTACGCATTATATGAGACCATTTTTTCCATTTGGTAGAGGTTCAAGGATGATTCATGATTCATATGTGAGTGGGCCTTGGAGCCCTTCTACTGTGACTACTATCGGGTCTATTGTGGCTCAGCTTCAAGGATAGTGTTTATATGGATTTTAAATCAAGGATAGTATTAATGGTGCCATTTTGCTAAGGATGTTTTTCAACTAAGTGAATAGAAATTATAAATTAAAGGTTGGTTAATTTGAATCTGTCCTCTTCTTTATTATTTTTTTGCACCATAAATAGCAGAACATAAATAAGAAACTATATAATATGTATACTTATATATAAATAGGAAACTAGCAGTTAGAAAAATGTTTAAAAGGAGAGTTTTGAGAGAAGCTTTGAACTTAATCCAGAGAAATTTTTCAGTTAAGAATTAACTGTAAAAATCTCCTGTTTAACAGTTTTTTGAAAACTGCTAGTTTCTAATATATTGAGGTGTTCTGCTAATTATGGTACTTCCTGTATAAATTATATACATGGGTAGGATAGAAGAAATAAGAACAAAAGTTTTTTGGAGTTATTGCCAATCTATAAATAGAAACATTTTTCTAGGTTAGGTATTTGGTTGGTGTTATTATTATTTTTTTTTTGTTTAACTAGGTACTTATAGGGCTGTCTAGCAAAACATATGATCCAATCTAAGATATCTTCCGTAGGACAAACTGATTTCTCATAAGCCGTAATGTTAACAAAAACGTAAATTGTACAAAAACAACAAGAGATTGAGTCTCAAAAATTATTCAGTTTTAAGAATGGGAAAAATGTAAATTTTGGAGGTATTAAAACGTATTTATTCTATATACTTGAAAGGGGATTCAAAAGGATAATTATTTAATGGATTAAAAAAACCCTTAATGGTATAGAAATGGCTTCTTTTTGAATGACACAAAGTGTATTGAAATTGATGAAATGTTCATATACTTTTTAATGACAATTTAATACACCTTTTCAAATCCTTTTTTTGGATAAGAAAGAATTGAAAATGTGAATTTGGGAGGTATTAAAATGTATTACGGCAGTTCTTCAGAAAACCTGTGAAAGAGTGTCACAGGGGTAAATATCTCATTTTTTGAAGCAGAAACCTACCTTTTAATTTAAAATAGGATAAAATGCAATCTAATTTGCTACCTCACCAAAAAAAGAAAAAATATTTTAATTATTAAGGATTTTTGCTGTGTTAACAGTAGCTGAGGTCTCAGGCTGTGTTAATGTCACAACCCCAAGGTGAGCACATTCCGACTTATTTTTTAAAGTTATGGTTAATGATTTACATTAATATAGTTAAGTTCTAACAAGATCAACTCAAAAAAAAAACTATTTTGAGCCAAAATAATAATATTCAACAAAAGACACTCTGATTTTTTTTAAATAATATTGTTGTCACACCCTCTTTGCATCAGCTTTGTTACCAATTTTTAAATCGCACTAAAATCCATATATGGCAACACAAGCAGCCGCCATTGCATTGTTCCGTTTACTTTAGTCACATTCTTCGCTGTCAAGAAGCAGGTGGACGCTGTGAAGTGTTGGTGTTTTTTTTTTAATTTTGAAGTGACAAAACAGGTAAGTGACAAGCACACTTTCTCAACTTTGTTGTCAAGTTCCTGACAATACAAAAAATGTCTTAAATAATCTAAATGTGACTTAATAATGCGCAAAACGTAATAAAAAACAGGGCAAAAAAACAGATCCCAACATTTTGTTTTCAAGGAGTTAGGCGGGAAATATGAATAGATTCCTCAGCTCCGTTAATATCAGCTTTGTTAATACTGGTGGTAACAAAGCTGAGGATGTGTTAACAAAGTTGAATATTATAGTATAATTTACTGAAAAAGCTTAGGTAGCAAAAAAATAAAAAGTATTTTCGAATTATTGGGGTCAATTATTAGGCAGAAACGACAGTTGAAACGTTTCGGCCCTTTTCGTTAACACAAAAAGTCAATTAACGGTAGGTTGGGTCAGGTTGGGTTGGGTTTACTTAACATTGCATTTCTTTGCTAGTTATAGTGAATTAACATTTTTTCAAACAATAATAAATGTAATAACATATCTTATCAAAAAATCATGGTCAAAATTACAGTCGAACCTCTATAACTCGAACTTCAAGGGACAACCAAATCAGTTCGAGTTATGGAGAGTTCGACTTATAGAAATTCGAGTTAAAGAGGTTAAAATTCATATAAAAAGTGCAGAACTTAGATTAATAAATTTGTTAGTCTGAGGTGCAGAACCACTTAAAAGGTTCGAGTTATAGAGGTTCGAGTTAGAGAGGTTCGACTGTATTACAAGGCGATCATCGCTTTTATTATTATGATATCGGAATACCAACAAATTAATTTTTAACTTTTTAGTGAATTTTATAAAAGCTTAAAAAATAGGTACATTTTTTTGACATATAAACTTTTTTATAAACATTAATTTTTTGATTTCTAGAAAAATGGCAAAAAAAAGAAAGACACAAAAAAGGTGCAGATGAAAAAAAAGCAAAATCTAGAGAATGTATGATGGGGATCATGGAACACTTGTTCCTTATCAGAACGTGTTCCAGACGGGGATCATTCGTATCCTTGTGATCGACGTTGGAGAGAGTGAAAACCAAACAGTTTTAACAAGTTCCCAACAAAAGCATCAAACCATCAGTATAATTTAATACGGGTAGGAGTATTTTCCCTCTGTTGGTTTCACACAACTTATGCTCTACACGGAGCTATCGCCTACATTCACCTGAGGATGGCCCAAAAGGCCGAAACCGGACGTGGATTGGCATGGATTACTTGTTCCTGATTGTCAGAACGTGTTCCAGACGGGGATCATTCGTATCCATGTGATCGACGTTGGAGAGAGTGAAAACCAAATAGTTTTAACAAGTTCCCAACGAAAGCATCAAACCATTATCTGTAGATTAACTTTTTATATTGTTGCTCATTTAAGATTTAAGTGATTTAAGTAAAGAGATTAAAAATTTGAAAATAATAGGTTTTAGGTTTTTTGTTCATTATAATTATTTTTGTTTATTTGGTAGTAGTAGTTTTTTAAATTTAGTTATGAGAAATTTAAATAATATAAGCTTTGCAATATATATTTTCTAAGTAATTTATCAGCTTTGTTAACTTGACCTCAGTTTCGTTAATATACTTTTTTAAAAAATTCTTCTATTTTTGCTGTGTTTTTTGATAAAAAGTAGTTTTTTTTGTTTTGTTATGACTTTTTTATGTAAAATTTGTTCACTACATATATTTTCTAAGTAATTTATCAGCTTTGTTAACATAACCTCAGCTTTGATGAATCACTTTTTCTTATTTTTACTTTTTCTCCAAAAATATACATTTTTTTTCTGGGAAACATACTCTATGCATAATATTAAAGCATTTTCTTTTTAACAGACAATAAAAAGCTTATTTTTTAATATTATCTTTTTCAAAAAAAAGGGAAGCTCATTTCACAGGTTTTCTGAAGAACTGCCCATTAATTCTGTATACTTAAAAAGGGACTTAAAATGATAAATAGTTTATGGATTGGAGAGAATTCAAAATAAAAACCCTTAATGGGATAGAAATTGATTCCTTTTGAATGTCACAAAGTGTATTGAAATGGATGAAATGTTTGTATACTTTTTAATGCCAATTTATTATGCCTTTTCAAATCCTTTTTTGGATAAGAAAAGATTCAAAATATAGATCTAGGAGGTATTAAAATGTATTCATTCTGCATACTTAAAAGGGGATTTAAAAGTATAAGTAATTTTATTATTATTTTTTTTTTGATTGTCACAAACTGTATTGAAATGGATGGAATGTTTATATACTTTTTAATGCTAATTGCATACGCTTTTTGAAATCCTTTTTTTGGATAAGAGAGGATTAAAAATGTAGATCTCGAAGGTATTAAAATGTATTCATTCGGTATTCTTGAAAGGGGATTCAAAAGGTTAAAGATTTTATGGATTAAAGGGGATTAAAAATAAAACCCCCTAATGACATAGAAATGGATTCCTTTTTTTGGATAAGACAGGATTGAAAATGTAAATTTCGGAGGTATTAAAATGTATTTATTCTGTATACTTGGAAGAGGATTCAAAAGGATAAATATTTTATGGATTGAAGGGGATTAAAAAAACCCTTAATGCTATAGAAATGGATTATTTTTGAATGACACAAAGTGTATTGAAATGGATGGAATGTTTATATACTTTTTAATGACAACTTAATACGCCTTTTCAAATCCTTTTTTCGGATAAGAAAGAATTGAAAATGTGAATTTCGGAGGTATTAAAATGTTATAATTCTGTATACTTAACAGGGGACTTAAAAGGATAAATAGTTTATGGATTGAAGAGAATTCAAAATAACAACCCTTAATGGGATAGAAAGGGATTCCTTTTGAATGCCACAAAGTGTATTGAAATGGATGAAATGTATTCATTCTGTATACATGAAAGGGGATTCAAAAGGATAAAGATTTTATGGATTAAAGGGGATTAAAAATAAATCCCCTTAATGACATAAAAATGGATTCCTTTTGAATGCCAAAAAGTGTATTGAAATGGATGGAATGTTTATATACTTTTTAATGACAATTTAATACGCCATCTCAAATCCTTTTTTCGGATAAGAAAGAATTGAAAATGTGAATTTTGGAGGTATTAAAATGTATTAATTCTGTATACTTAAAAGGGGACTTAAAAGGATAAATAGTTTATGGATTGAAGAGAATTCAAAATAACAACTCTTAATGGGATAGAAATGGATTCCTCTTGAATGTCACAAAGTAGATTGAAATGGATGAAATGTTTGTATACTTTTTAATGCCAATTTAATACTCCTTTTCAAATCCTTTTTTTGGAGAAGAAAGGATTGAAAATATAGATCTAGGAGGTATTAAAATGTATTCATTCTGCATAATTAAAAGGGGATTTAAAAGGATAAGTAGTTTATGGATTGCAGGGAATTAAAAATAAAAACCCTTAATGAGATAAAAAGGGATTCCTTTTGAATGCCACAAAGTGTATTGAAATGGATGGAATGTTTATATACTTTTTAATGACAATTTAATTCGCCTTTTCAAATCCTTTTTTCGGATAAGAAAGAATTGAAAATGTGACTTTTGGAGGTATTAAAATGTATTAATTATGTATACTTAAAAGGGGACTTAAAAGGATAAATAGTTTATGGATTGAAGAGAATTTAAAATAACAACCCTTAATGGGATAGAAATGGATTCCTTTTGAATGTCACAAAGTGTATTGAAATGGATGAAATGTTTGTATACTTTTTAATGCCAATTTAATACGCCTTTTCAAATCCTTTTTTTGGGTACGAAAGGATTGAAAATGTAGATCTAGGAGGTATTAAAATGTATTCATTCTCTATTCTTAAAAGGGGATTCAAAAGGTTAAAGATTTTATGGATTAAAGGGGATTAAAAATAAATCCCCTTAATGACATAGAAATGGATTCCTTTTGAATGCCAAAAAGTGTATTGAAATGGATTTACTTTGAATGCCAAAAAGTGTATACAAAAGGATAGAATGTTTCAAAATGGATTTATTTTGTATGCCAGGATCTGTATTGAAATGAATTAAAAATTTGTTATCCATTTTAATACTTAACACTTTCTATCCCCCAAAGTTCAGAAAAAGGATTTCAAAAAGCGGATAGAAAATGGATTCATTTTTTTTTATCCTTTTTTATCCATTTTTTTTATAGGGTAGCAACCTCAGGGAAAAAGGCTGTGTGTGTTAGGCAGGGGTGATCATCTGTCCACAGTAGGTATACAAATTTTTTTAACAGGACTGAATATAGGACTCCACAGGACACTAAAATACACTACAGGGCCAAGAATTTATTTGAGTCCTGTAGGATGGTGTACAAATTTTGTTCAGCTGTTCACCCCTCAGTTATGGCAGGGGTGCATCTAGGAACTTTATTTAGGGGGGGGTAGATATCATAATGAATATTGCATAAAACTGTTTTGCATAGTGACCAGGATGTGTATTCTGTATGTAAAAACTTAATATAGTTTGAGATTTGGGGGGGGATTTCCCCTCCCGTAGATCCGCACCTTCTTATGGGTCATTGTCCATATAATTTTATTATTATTGATGTATTGCCTTTTCAGCATTTTCCATTTTTAGTTTTAGTAGATATTTTAGTCAGTAGTGCACCCAAGAATAGGTCTCGGGGGGACCCGAGACTCAGTTATGTCATATCTTCACCTAGTTAATTTTTTTATTCATGAAATATATGGAAAATGTCTAAAAATCCTTAGGCTCCTGTCTTTTAGTTTAGTGTTTGAACATAATTCTAGCTATTGCTTTTACATTTTAGGTACACAAACATTATGAATTTGTATGGATCATTACATCACATTGAGTACACACTGCTTGGTTGCAAATGTTTTTTCATTTAGGTAAGTAATAGAGAAATATTGGTTAATAAGTTCTGTCTCTTTCCACACCCATACTAGGGCCTATTCTTAAAATACATAATGCCATTTAACATATAATTATATGTTCAAAAGTAATGCTCAAAGGGGGAGCAGGGTTTGGCCTTATTACACATAACTTTTTTTTAATGTATTTTGTTTCTTGAAAATTCTGTACAGAGGGGGGAGGTGGATCAACTACATAATTTAAGAATAGGCCCAAAGTGTATTTAGGGCAGAGCTTCAAGAGCTAAGCTCCTCCTTAAAAATTTGGTTAGCCCCTGAAATTATATTACATATAAACACATATTTCAGACAGAGTCGACACGAATGAACCTTTCCTAACTAATAATTTTTAGCTCACACATATACTATACTATAGTAGTGTGAGCTATGGTGATCCTAATTTTTTCGAGAAAAAAAAAGTTGCTCCGATTTCAAAAATTTTTTTATATCTTTGCGTTTCAGATGATTTTGAAACTTTTTTGTTGCGCCGTCTGTCTGTCTGTCTGTATGTCTGTCTGTCTGTCTGTTTGTCTGTCTGTAACGACCAACGCGCATAACTCAAAAACCGCTTGGCCGATTTTAATGAAATTTGGTACCTAGGCTGGGTCTTGGGTCGAGATGGTCCCATTTAAAAATGAACAAAATCCACCGAACAGAAACCAAATAAAAGGGTGGGGGTAGATTTCAAAAATTAGAGTTTATGTGAAAATATGGCGTGTGTGATATCAAACGAAAGGTAATTGAGTCCGGAGTTTAACAAAATACATTTTAGTTTTTTGTTTTTTTTAAGGGTGGGGGTAGATTTCAAAAATTTGAGTTTAAGTCAAAACATGGCTTGTGTGGTATCAAACAAAAGGTAATTTAGTCTGGAGTTAAATAAAATATATTTCAGTTTTTAGTTATATTAGCTCACACGTACACTATAACTATAGTACCTAGTGTGAGCTTAGGGGCCCATATATTGGCAGAGTATTTTTTTAAAACTATCCCAAAAATTTTAGATTACCAAAAAGAAAGACCCAATTTTTTTAAAGTTTTTGTCCAAAAACTGTTTACTCAATTTTTTTTTTGTTTTACAGCGAAAAAGTTAATAACAGAAAAAAGGGTCCTCACTCAATTTTTTTTTATTTTGCCTCCAAAAATCTTTCTACCTAAAATTTTATTTGTGATTTTCTACTTTTGCTAAAATTTAATATTTTGGGGAGGGACTCCCTCCCATCCCCCCTTAGCGACGCCCCTGTTCAGAAAAGAAATTAGAAAGCAAAATTAATTTTTTTAGGGATTTTCAAAAAAAACTATATAAACATGGTTCCGCAAATGCTTTTGCGATGTTTTGCTCAAATTTGGAACATGTGTTTAGCTGCAAGGCATACATCATTAAGCTTGCCAAATATCAGAAAAAACTACAGGGTGATATTTTTTCAGGAGTCATGCCCCCTTTTCCCCCAGAACTTTTTTGCAGTAAGCCAATGGTAGATTCAAATAGATTCTTTGTTTTACTCAGAAACTTTTTGATCTTCTGCAATTTTTTATAACTCTAACTGTTTCCAAGAAAAGACCAAAAAGGAAAATTTGTACCCTGCATTATTTTAGTTTTATGCGAGTTTTATGTAATTTCTAAATAGCAATTGAAGATACAAGTTATTTTATTTTGTTTTTTTTTCTGAAAAATGTTTGGAGATAAAAATATTGCAGATCAAAAAATTTCTGAATAAAATAAGGAATTCATTTTACATTTTTGAATTTGCCAGTGACTTACTGCAAAAAAGTTCTGGGGAAAAAAGGGGGCATAACCGCGGAAAAATTATCACCCTGTAGTTTTTTCCTAATATTTGACATGCTTAATGATGTATGCCTTGTAACAAAATACATGTTCCAGATTTGAGCTAAATATCTCAAAAACTGCACGAGATTTAAATAAAAAGCAAACAAAAAACTAATATTTTAATAACCCATATCTCAAAAACTAAGCATGGTTATACAAAGTTTTTTTTCTTAAAATCACTCAAGATAATCCTCTGAAGTTTGGCTGCATAATTTATTAACACCTATATAAAATACCTACTATTATGAGTTCCTAGGCAGTTTTTTTTTTTTGGTTTTTAGTCATCCAATGCAACAATCAACAATGGGATAACATCATTATGTGGCCACCTTTATTATTAAAAAAATAAAAAATGGATTTTGTGAAGAATATATGAAAATTACATTACAACATTTGAGCAATTCCACATGAACCTAGAAATTAGAAAATTGAAGACTGTAAAAGTGTGTTCTTATTTTTTTTAAATATTGGTTTTATTAAGGATTATTAGGTGGTACATGTTTAACTATTTTTAAGTTTTTTAAAAATCCACAGTTTTTTGTAATATAAATACTTAGTTTATACATTTAAGAAAAAACATTATATTTGTTAAATATTTCTAGATATTTCTAAAACAGTTCTCATTTTTAAAAAAATAAATATTACGTTTTTTATAAAACATTGTTTTTTATTTAAGTATTACATTTTCGAGGTCATGCAAATTTTTACGTATGCGGAAAAAGTTTGGATATCTTACAGGTTGACATGACTAAAATTAATATATTTTTGATATCCAAATTCTTTTCGTATACATGAAATTAGCATGACCTCAAAAATAGCAGCTTTACTAAGAAAAAAATCTATTTAAAAAGCCCGCCGAGCCCGCCCGCGCATTCTTAATTCTTCCAGTAGCCAAGGGTGGCGCTAGCGTAAACTTGTTGCCGCTTTTGAACCATAGAACAAGGCCAACACAAAAATAGAGGCCACGACCCTGAAAAAATCGGCTGTTCTCCCGGGGCTGAATTTTACATTGGGTCTTATGGGAGCTCAGACGTTTTTTATATGATATTTTCAAAATGGCACTACAGATTTCCGCAAAATTTCAGTGAAATATTCTCAGACACCATCCCGATATTCCACCAAAGGTTTGTAAGGAAGCAACATGATTAAAAGGTTAAAATCTTCAAGATTTAGCATTCCTTATTTTGAATTCAAATTACCCGCCATGTACCACATGCCAACTGTTATATTTGACATGTATTTGACTTTGTCATCTGTGATTGTCACATTCGCTTCTGCTTTAAACTTAATTTTTGTGTGAGCTAATGAAGCGGCTATGAAAAATTAGAGATAACCATACATTAAAAAAAAATTGTTCTGCCAGAATAAAGTAAAAACAATCTCAAAAACGGCTTTATTAAAAAAAAAATCAAATATTCATGAACTGTCATTCCAACTTCAATATTATAAAGGCAATCAGCTGTGTCGTAGCGTGACCATCAAAAAAAATCAGCCCCGGATGTGACGTCAACAAAGTGGAGGATCGTGGCCCGTCCATTTTGATAGCCCTGCATAGAATTAAGCACTGACTAATCTTAAGCCGATCACACACAAAAAAACATAACGCGTAAGAAGTTCAACCTTATGGATTTTTCTTACGAGTCGTTAAATACCGAGATGAATTCCATCAAAGGAGCATGCGCCAAAATTAACGTCAAAATGTCTAATTTAAATTATTGGCGCGAATACCGGGATTGGCGCGAGATCGAAGAGCTTTAATAAAAAATTCAAGGTATAAAATAATGGTGAATTCTAATTTTTAGGTATGATTTTATGTAGGTACCGGGTGGTTTTTTATAACCGGAGCACTCAGCAACTTTATCATTGAAAATAAAGGGCTATAATAAATTGTAGATTTTTTTTGGTTAATTATGATGATGATGAACTTTAAAAGCCAACATAATTTTTTTCTATCCGTCACCATGTACAGGGTGTCCCAAATTCGATGTTTTTGGGGAGTTTCGGGTATTTCTAGAGGGGCTAAAAAAACCTGATCAATCAATTGCGACACTCAAATTTCAAAAGAAGCTTAAAGGTGAAAATCGCATTTTGATATAGCAAGCCGTTTTTAAACTACGGGGTGTTTTTAAAAAGTCTGCGTTTTGGGAAGCCGAACCGAACCAAACCGAACTTGTTTATTTATTAATATTTTTATTTCTGTGAAAACATTCTTTAGACACTTTTTTAAGAGGAATTCAACTGTTAAATTAAATTTCATTTGTCACGTTTAGTTTTTGAGATATCACATAAAATTAATTTTTCTTTATGGGATTAGTGGGATTTCTTTATATTTTTGTTTTTTTTATTTTTACCACATATTTTAGTTTGCTTACCCAACTAACATTTATAGTAGCGGCTACATGTTCTAAAGGCTTCGCTACTTTCTTATAGTAGAAATGTGGTGATCCCAACCAAAATTTGTTACTTTTTAGTTCTAACTACTATTTAGTATCAGGAAATAGTAGATGTTTCGTAAAAACGACCTTCTAAACTACTTCTTAGGATTGTTTCTTGATAGTCGATTCTGATAGTCTTCTCTACCACAATAGGACGTTGCTAAAGTTTTACTTTCTTTTTAGTCGTTATTTCGTAGTCGCCCTGACTTTTATATCCTACTTAATTACCACTAGAAAGTTAAGCTTCATTGGAGTCCCAAACAAGTGTATCCGACAACTACATTATAACTTTAATTTTTACCACAAAAGTTTGTGTCATCATAGTAACATCTGATGTAACAATGTAGACAAAATAACTTTGTGGATCAACTTTAAAGCCGCAACTACTTTGACTTTTTTTTAATGTCGATCTATTAAAGTAATCTCTCCTTCATGTTTCTACTTTGAAAACGTAGACTTTTTGAAGTCGCATCTTTGTCGCACACATTCTTAACCCTACTTTTTGTGGCTCCTTTTATAATATGGGAATATTAGGAATAGTATTGCAAATATTTTTTTAACTACCTTGAGCAGTCCATTTTTTCGAGCTCATTGCTTGACCATTTTGCAAAACAATCAAAATGCAAAATATTGATCCAAAGTATCGAGAACCGCACCCGGATTTTAAGAATTCCCTGGTCCATGCTTAATCTACATCCTTAATCTTTTACGCTACTTGTTGCTGTTCTATTCACTGTCTTTGCGGTCGTTCGTGGTTTGTGCTGTGGCACCACCCTATCGCCATCGTAACCCTCTTGTGCGGACTAAACCGAATTCGTTTATCTGTGCCTCTTGTGCTGACGTGTCGTGTCTCACTGTGATTCATTTTATGTGTTGAGCTTGGGTCAATAATTCTTTTTGATTTTCTTCAAATTTGTGCTGTTGTTAAAGCTTGGTTTGAAGTGAATAAACTTAAATTTGTGCTGTGTTACATTTTAAAAAACTCTTTTTATTGGCACTTCATGTTTTGTTTTAAAACCTACCACAAATTCACGCTCGTACATAACCTATAAGCAGTGGTGTTGTTGTTGACAGAAACGGCAAATGACAAGTGGCGACACCCCAATAACTTGAGGGTAGTAGTTATACTTATCGCGTGGTTCCTATCACTCTGTAGACGTTTTCTAGTGGCGAAAGCTAGTTAATAATACGTTTCTGCAACGAAGAAGTAGAAATTCGAGTGTGTTATCTAGAACTAAAAAGGAATGCCGACATAAAAGTCATAAGTGACACGTTGCCGTAACTTAGGCTCACTTTCAAGTAACCCTTTCGACTATCAGGGAATATAGTTTGGGACGCCATGTTTTTATTTAAGAAAGAAAATTTAATATTTTTGTTGTCGTTTTATGAGCTCATATTAAAGATCTATACTATTTTAGAAACAAATAGTTGAAGCTTACCAAAAATGCTCTTCTTAAGCACCATTTGTTGGAGTTAACTGTCGATTATGAAAACATAACCTCCAAAATCACAACACAAAAATTCCATCAGCTACCAGAAAACGGCTCAATTTTACGGGCGCACCGGTTTTTTGCAATATATATAATGCATGTTATACAGAAAACTTTGCGTCGCACTCGAATTTTGATCCTCTGCTTGTAAATTCTCACACTTCTGGATAACATAGTACATATTATAACCATAACCAAACAAAAAAACTAAGCGAGTCTGTTTACTGTTGTGTCCACCATATTGTATAACAATTCTACCAAAAAGAAACGATTATATTATTTGCAACTACATCGCAACTTTTATGCCATTACGGAAAAAAAACAGCCTCTACGACGTAGTAGAAACCTGGCTACGACGTAGTAGTGTAGTTGTTACTACAGTGACTTTAAACACTTGGCCAAGTAGTTATAACCAGAAATTGGTTCCCCACTTAGGGAATTATAACGTCGCTGTATGGTATACTGAGACGTAGCGGGAGTACGTTGCGGTTACTTTTAAGAAATTCTTTCTAGTTGGGGTTTCGTCGTTACAACTTTAAATGTTTGTTGGGTAATGGGTTTAAAATATTTTAATATTATAAAATTATAAAAATAAAAAAATAATAAAGAGGTGATTAAAAAATAAAAATAAAGAAAACAATAAAAAAAAATAATATTTAAAATATTGAGTGTGATACATCATTTTAAAGGAAATTTTAGAGAGAGTTTTAGAGTTATTCTGTAAGAAAAATAACAACTTTATGCAATATTTTAAAAACCAAAAGAGATATATAAAAGCCGTTTACATCTGTCAATTCTTCAAGAAAAGATCTATAAGAAAGCTATTTACACAAAAGCAAAATGCAGACAAAAACACTCCGTAGCTTAAAAACGGCTTGCTATATCTAAATGTAGTTTTCACCTTTAGGCTTCTCTTAAAATTTGAGCGTCGCAAAGAGGGCTCAGTTTTTTTCTTTCTCCCCTAGAAATACCCGACACCACAAAAAAACAACGAATTTGGGACACCCTGTACAGGGTGTGACAATAAAGTCGATTTTTTGAAAGGGAACACCCTGTATATTTTTGCATTTTAAGATTCGTCTTTTCTTTTTGATTTCAAACATATACAATATCTATATGCTGCGATTAATATTTTTTGAGGTATATGCAGTATTTCTTCAAATTTAAATGCGCTAAATCTTTAAAAAAATGTTTATCGTAGCATAGACATACAGTAGAACCCCGATGACAGTGTTTATTCAAATTAAATTGGGTACTAAATAATTTGTCACACAACTTGCACGTCACCGGCATTTTCACAGAACAAAAACGACGAATTTTCATCAAAAAGAACTGGGAATTGTTAAAGTTTTGCTGTATAAAACCTGCTCTCAGTTGATTGGTTGGCAGAAGTGACAGATCAACGCTTGCGCACGTCTTGGAATTCATCTCGGTATTTAACGACTCGTATTTTCTCTATGAATTAGCTTGTCTAACGAACTGTCACGATCAGCGGTTTTTCGATCCAAGATGGTCGCACAGAATAGGTAAATAAGTGATGGTCGCCATAGGACAAACAAAGCGTTTTCCCATAAGCCGCAATGTTAACAAAAACGTAATTTTTAAAAAAGTGAAACGATTTAATTTACAACAAAGATGCTGTTTTAAATATTGAACCTTTGTATACATGGGAAAAATGCGTTTTTCTTTAAAAAAATCAATTGAAGCCAGTAAATCTCAAATAAAAGGGACCATGTTTTGTTCAAAAGTCAGGTTATGTTTTTATTTACTTCTGTTTTTTCTTACTTTTTTTCCAGTTTTTTACTCAGTTTGAATCATTATTATTGGTTTCTGTGCTGTTATGAATTGTGGCAGCTGGGGAGAGCTTGATAATGTTAGTTTTGATGGAATGCCAAGTATTTTGACCTTAAAAAATCATCTTGATTTAAATGAACTAGGTATCAGCTCAAAGAAGAGAAAAGAAAGTGGATAAGTGCTCTATTACCTGACTTAACAGAGGATAAATTGAAATATTCGAAAGTTTTTTGTCAGGTTTGTTTTGGATAAATGTGTAACTGCCATTTTGGCAACATTTTCTATTGGGATCTTTTTTTGTGCTTGAGTGGACCTTTTGCAGAAGTGTAACATAGAATTGTGTTAAACTGTAAGAAATATTTCACTATGATTTTTTTACTATTCTAGGC
Source organism: Aspidapion aeneum (assembly GCA_963576565.1). Taxonomy (NCBI): domain Eukaryota; kingdom Metazoa; phylum Arthropoda; class Insecta; order Coleoptera; family Brentidae; genus Aspidapion; species Aspidapion aeneum. The sequence continues at coordinate 45,881,204 of OY755039.1, read as the reverse complement.
AAGCAACTTTCAAAACTAGAATACAGCAATGATCATGACTGGGTCTCTCCTGAATGGATTATTGTTTCAAAACGGTTGAAAAATTTTAAAAATGATGGTTGAAAAAAGGGTCCAGAGAAGAAAGAAAAGGAAAACAATATGAGGTTAAAGTGTGAATAATGAGCTGAACCAAATTTGTACACCATCCTACAGAACCTTAAATAAACTTTTGGTAGTGTAGCGTCCTGTATAGTGACGAGTGAAGTCCTGTATCATCTAAGTTTCTTTTTCCTTAATAAATATTTATTTTACAGACCTCAAAACAGTTTAGAATAAACTGGTGAATTTGACAGTCTCTAGGGTTGATAACCGTCCTCCAGCCAGGAGGACAGTCCTCCCTTGAGGCAAAATGTCCTCCGTCCTCCACAGACCCTGTGGAGGACGCCATTTGTCCTCCTTTATCAAAATTATGTGCTTAAATCAAAAATAACGTGATAAAAAGACATGAGGAATGACCCGAATTCATAGTTGTTCCCCATTTTTTTTCTCTGTCATCCATATAAAATAACACATTTAAGAAATAAATAAACCAAGCCTCAGGAACGTCTGTAAAAACAGCCCTAAGCAACGGCGGCATCATTCGTAAGTTTTCGTCACGTCACAGAAGAGCGATTATTTTGTTTCCTTTTTACTTGTGGATCCTTACATAAATCTTAGTAATCTACTTATTTTAGTACTTGGATGTAATCTAGTGTAAATAACTGTTTGATCATGATTTTATTTATATATATATATATATGAAATTTTTATCAATTTTAGTCTAGTTGGAATCATTTTATGCTAAATTAAATTATTCAATTTTTAAAATTTTATAAATTTTTAAATTTGTTTTTAGTTTATTTTCAATTGTTTTGTATTTTTATATAGGTATCTAGTTTAACCTTACTTTAATACCTTTTGTATAATTATTTGTTTCATGTTTTTATTTATATGTATATCCTCTTCAGACCAAAACCATCAAACATATTATAATATGTTTGATGCCCAAATCATCAAACATATAACTGGATTGATGCCCAAACAAAAAATTTGGTATTTTTTAAATATATTTTTTAAATATTTGTTAATTAATGTGCTTACTAACCTGAACCTGAATTTACAGGCACTTCTCTGGCAAAAACATTCAAATATTATGTACACAAATGTGGATGTAGGAGGATATGCATTTTCTTAGATGTAGTTCAGTTTATTTTGCTATATTTTACTATACCTAGTTACCTATTTTCTATTAGATAAGCAAGGCTTTGTCAATGTATATTTTAAATATTCTAGGACAATAAAGCTACTTTTGAATTTGAATTTAAATTTGAAAATAAAAAATCCGCCATTTTGGATCCGTCATTTTGATTTTTTAAGTTTGAGTTAAAAATTGTGTTAAATGACCTCAAGCAATGTAATATTTCAAGTTTGAGACAAATCGGTTAGTAAATAAGAAAATCCGCCATTTTGGATCCGCCATTTTGATTTTTTTAAGTTTGAGTAAAAAATTGTAATAAATGACCTCAAGCAATGTAATATTTCAAGTTTGAGACAAATCGGTTAGTAAATAAGAAAATCCGCCATTTTGATTTTTGGATCCGCCATTGTAATAAAAAACGTAAACTGTAGTGTTACCAGGTTACCGAACACTACAACTACCAAGATTCAACAGTCGACTTAATGGATTTAACTTTACTTAACAAAAACAAATTTCAAAAAATTTGCATAAAGGATTTTTTAAAGATGTTTTTTTATAAATACTATATTTTATTTTTCATCTACACATTTTATCAAAAAAAAATTTTTTAGTCCGGCGCCGAGTTGGCCGGCGCCCAGTTGGCGGCGCCGAGTTGGCCCGGAGCCCAGTTGGCTCGGCGCCCAGTTGGCGGCGCCCAGTTGTCCTAGACCTCTTAAGGGCTGGCACGCACGAGAGTTTATTTTGCCGTCCTGCCGCTGCGGTGTTGTCACCACTTTGATAGAACGCACTATTTTAGATGTACCTGAGCGGACTAGCGATTACTTTTCTGCAGCGGTTTTAATCAAATTTCACACTGTTTAAATCGCGCGGTTTAAAAACGTCTCGTGCATGCCAACCCTAATAGATTTTTTAGTGCAAATAAAACCGGTTTGAAGCTCAATATATTTTTGTTTTACTGAATAAAATGCTCTTAATGGTCGGTTTACCTTATATTAGTATTATTAGTAAATTTAACAAGAAAATTTGTTTGGTGTTTGTGTTGATGTTTCGTATATATGTACCTGTTATTTAATAAATGTGTTTTGAAAAAGATTTTTTTTTTATTTAAAAAATACATACCAATATACGTACCTACCTAGTAAATTTTTATATTATGTTTATACGTATAGAGCTTTATTTTTAGGAACGTGCACTAGGATTTTTTTTTTAATTGTGAGATCATATAAATACTCTGCCAATATATGGGCCCCTAAGCTCACACTAGGTACTATAGTTATAGTGTACGTGTGAGCTAATATAACTAAAAACTGAAATATATTTTATTCAACTCCAGACTAAATTACCTTTTGTTTGATACCACACAAGCCATGTTTTGACTTAGAACTCACATTTTTGAAATCTACCCCCACCCTTAAAAAAAACAAAAACTAAAATGTATTTTCTTAAACTCCGGACTCAATTACCTTTCGTTTGATATCACACACGCCATATTTTTACTTAAACTCTAATTTTTGAAATATACCCCCACCCTTTTTTTAAAATAAATTAAAATGTATTTTGTTACACTCCAGACTCAATCACCTTTCGTTTGATATCACACACGCCATATTTTCACATAAAGTCTAATTTTTGAAATCTACCCCCACCCTTTTATTTGGTTTGTGTTCGGTGGATTTTGTTCAGTTTTAAATGGGACCATCTCGACCCAAGACCCAGCCAAGGTACCAAATTTCATTCAAATCGGCCAAGCGGTTTTTGAGTTATGCGCGTTGGTCGTTACAGACAGACATACAGACAGACAGACATACAGACAGACAGACATACAGACAGACATACAGACAGACATACAGACAGACAGACAGACAGACGGCGCAACAAAAAAGTTTCAAAATCATCTGAAACGCAAAGATATATAAAAAATTTTGAAATCGGAGCAACTTTTTTTTTCTCGAAAAAATTAGGATCACCATAGCTCACACTACTATAGTATAGTATATGTGTGAGCTAAAATGTCCTCCTTTGGCTCCAGTGGGAGTTGGCAACCCTAACAGTCTCCCTAACTCAAACCTCTTTTTATCTTAAACTATTTTGGTGCAAATTTTCCTTTATTTCCATGCTTTTTGACACCTAAATCTTGTACACCGTAAAATTTTTATAGTATCTGACTGGACCTACTACAAGTCCTGTTGTGAAATTTCTCTGGTACTGTTCTGAGCTTATTACCAAAAAAAAATTTTTATGGCATCATTAATAATAGATGGATAAAAAAGTAATCTTTGTTGACTTTGATGACCACAAGAAAAACAAATAAGTTCTCTCAGATATTTTTTTCAATTTCTCTCAAAAAAACTTGGGTTCTAATACTCCTAATGGGTCATATGCTGTTACGCCCAATTGTAGAGTAGAGTATATGTTTATTTGCATAAACTTTTAGATACATAATTGAGCAAATATTGTTACAAAAAAACAGTAATAAAAGTAATAGTAACAGTAGTAATACAACAGTGAATATTGTACTGTTGTAAAATTTGAACAGTACTTACTGTTGTGAGCTGATGAACCTTAGGTTTGACCGTACTTAAGCCCTATGTATTATAGTTCATGGAAAATCATATGGTGATGTACGGTGTGTGAGGCCAATGACAAGAAAAAACTGTATTTTAATTTTGCAAGTTTTTTTTTTATATAATGTTTACTTATATTTTTTTAAATAAACATATTTTGTAAAGTACTTATTAGAAGTTTGCTTGACCAACCTCGGTTGGAACTCATATGTGCATATTGATCTGTTGGACTGACCTACCTATAAGTTGTGCCTCTTTTTCATGTCACTACTGGAGGGTTAAAACAATTATAAACTTTGTCTAAACCTAAAAATCATAGTGAAATATTTTTCACAGTTTAACGCTATAGAAGGCCTATTACTTAGCAAAAGGTTTAGTCAAGTACAACAAAAGATCCTAATAGAAAACCTGAATCTGATGAGAAAAGTTTAGTCTATTTCAATTTCGTCTCTGTTAAGTGAGCCTTGAAGTGAGCTCTTTGAATAGAACTACTTTCCCCTACCTTGGGCTGATAGTTCATTGATTCATTGGTCAAAAAACTTCAAAAACCTTTGGGGGCCCGATACCTTTGGGGGGCCCCAGAGGTCTCATGATGTACTTTATGCTATTTTTTCTGTTTATTCATGAAATATATGGAAAATATCTAAAAAAATATGTGGTTTGGGGGGCCCGGGCCCCTAGCCCCCGCCCCCTTGGTGCGCCCATGTAATAATTCAAAATAAGTGAAAAAACTGGAAAAAAAGTTAAAAAAAAAACAAAATAAACAAAAACATAACCTACTTTTTTGAAGAAAACATGGTCCCTTTTATTTCAGATTTTCTCGCTTTAGTTTAATATTTTTAAGAAAAACGCATTTTTCCCATATGCACAGAGGATCTATTCTTAAAACTGATTAATTTTTGAGGCTAAAGCTCTTGTCGTTTTTGTAAAATTTACGTTTTTGTTAACATTACGGCTTATGGGAAATCGGTTTGTTTGTCCTATGAAAGACATCTTGGATTTGATCATATGTTTTGTTAGACAGCCCAAGGCAACACAAAAATAGAGGCCACGACCCTGAAAAAATCAGCTGTTCTCCCGGGGCTGAATTTTACATTGGGTCTTATGGGAGGTCAGAGGTTTTTTTATGGTATTTTCAAAATGGCACTACAGATTTCCGCAAAATTTCAGTGAAATATTCTCAGACACCATCCCGATATTCCACCAAAGGTTTGTAAGGAAGCAACATGATTAAAAGGTTAAAATCTTCAAGATTTAGCATTCCTTATTTTGAATTCAAATTACCCGCCATGTACCACATGCCAACTGTTATATTTGACATGTATTTGACTTTGTCATCTGTGATTGTCACATTTGCTTCTGCTTTAAATTTAATTTTTGTGTGAGCTAATGAAGCGGCTATGAAAAATTAAGGATTACTATACATTAAAAAAAATTGTTCTGCCAGAATAAAGTAAAAACAATCTCAAAAATGACTTTATTTAAAAAAAAATCAAATATTCATGAACCGTCATTCCAACTTCAATTTTTTAAAGACAATCAGCTGTGTCGTACCGTGACCATCAAAAAAAAATCAGCCCCGGATGTGACGTCAAGAAAGTGGAGGATCGTGGCCCGTCCGTTTTGATAGCCCTGGACAGCCCTATAATTCTCTGTGTGACGTGTAGCAACACAGGCTGAATGGTCCAACGAGAATAAACGCAAAAAAGAAGAATTAAAAAGAAACTGAGGTTATGTCACTTTGTTTTGAATTTTATTTTGTGGCGAATTTTCTGTGGTAAGCAAGCATATTGGAGCTCCAAAATGAAGCCTCAAATCAACATATCAGAATGTGTTCAAAAGGTAAGCGTCCAGTTTTAGTTTTTATCCTAAAAAATGGAAAATATTGAATATTGCCTAAAGCGAGGGGTGAACAGCTAACCCAAAACGTGTACACCGATTGTGAAAATCCACAATCTTTTGCGAAGATTGTGAGGGATTGTGGAGGACTGTGTAGCGTACCTGCGTACCTGAAGGGGGGGGTCGCCGCCCTCTTAATTTACCGTTACCAGCCCTGCTACTTAATAACCGAGGGGTGACCAGCTAACCCCAAAATGTGTACGCCGATTGTGAAAATCCACAATCTTTTGCTAAGATTGTGAGGGATTGTGGTAAGATTGTGAGGGATTGTGAAGGATTGTGGTAAGGTTGTGAAGGATTGTGAGATTGTGAGACATTGTGGGTGATTGGGAGGGATTGTGTAAAGATTGTGAAGGATTGTGAATAGATTGTGAGAAATGTGTACACCAATTGTGACAGCTGTTCACCCCTTGGCCTAAAGTAGGGCTACCATCTGGCTGGATTTTTCTGGACGTCCGGAATTTAGAGGCGTCCGCATTGTGTCCGGTCTGATAAACAAACCGTGTCCGGAATTCAGCTGACCATGAAAGTACAAGGACTATTTCTTCAACTTATAAGGCAAGACTAAATGTTCGGTTTATACAAAAATTTTTTTAAATCAATTTGTATTGGATTAAACCGCTGCTTTTTTATTGTTGATTTTGAGCTATGATGGTTACAAGAAATGGTTAGTGTGGGGATTATTTTTTTTGTGAGTCTGATAGTCTGATCACAGAACAACAACATCTGATGTTTAACTACCAGGATATCAGATTATAATAAGATGGCTAAAATAAAAAATCAATTGTTGGGTTTGGTTAGATTTGAACGAGGGGTGAACAGCTCTCACAATCGGTGTACACATTTCTCACAATCTGTTCACAATCCCTCCCAATCACCCACAATCTGTCACAATCTCTCACAATCCTTCACAATCTCTCACAATCCTTCACAATCTTACCACAATCCTTCACAATCCCTCACAATCTCTCACAATCTTTACACATTCCCTCACAATCTTAGCAAAAGATTGTGGAAAAGATTGTGGATTTTCACAACTGGTGTACACATTTTGGGGTTCCCTCACAATCTTAGCAAAAGATGGTGGATTTTCGCAATCGGCGCACACATTTTGGGATCAGCTGGTCACCCCTCGGTTATTAAGCAGCAGGTCAGGGAACGGTAAATGAATGCCCCTCTACGCCGCTGCACAGTCCTCCACCATCTGTCACATTCTCTCACAATCTCTCACAATCTTACCACAATCTTACCACAATCCTTCACAATCCCTCACAATCTTGCCACAATCCCTCACAATCTTTGACAATCTTGCCACAATCCCTCACAATCTTTCACAATCTTAGCAAAAGATTGTGGATTTTCACAATCGGTGTACACATTTTGGGTTAGCTGTTCACCCCTCAGATTTCAATATAACAAAATATGACAACAAACCAAAATCATTTTTATAATTATAATAATGCCATAGGATTATCAGCTACCTAGTTTTTTGGCTATTCAACTGCCAATGCCCAGACTTGTCAGCCCTTTAGACACCCCCTTAAAAAATTCATAATGCAGGCAGCCCAAGGCCATAAGCCCAAAAAGATGGCAAATACTTACTAATATTAATATGACTATAACTTACCTAAACTATTACACATATTATATTGTATTTGAAAGTGGTGGCAGGCCCTACTGGACCTCCATGCACTGTGACCACATATGGTTCTATTGTGCCCACATACCTACATACTGAGTTTGACTAAAGTGGCATATTTTTTTTTCCACCCAGCACATAAAAAAACTCTGCAGATTACAACAATAAATGATTTAGGCTTAACACTTTGGCTCAAAGCTATATTATATGAGTAGGGTAAACTGCCCAATTGTCATCCAGTTAGTGGAAAATTCAACTTTAGAGCCCAAAATCTCGAACATTTTACATAATTTGGTATTATGAGCAGCTAATTTCCATTCTTTGATGATTTAAAAATTCAAAAATAATTAATTTAGATTTTTTTGCTTTAATCTAACAGTTCCAGACAATTAAAATGAAAAAAATGTCGTTTTGCCCTGTTTCTGTCCACGGCCTTCCCTCCTTCCATCCAAAAATTTCTAGTTTTTCGACCGGACGAAAACTAGGTTTTGGTGGTTCGAACAACTGGTTTGTTGGCCGTCGAAAACTGGTATTATTCGACCATTTTAGGACGAAAAATAGGAATTAATCGACCACACGCCAAATAAACTGGTCGAAAATTGGGGTTTTTTGGACGAAATTCACAAGGAAAAACTTGATTTGAGCAGATTTAGGAGCAATATTCCCGCGAAGTTCGTTAAGCATATTAGTGTACCTAAAAACATAGTCGAACAACTGAAAGAATATTCGGTTTCTTGCGTTTAATTTTCTTGTTGAAGGCAACTTCAACTTAAATCTTGATGGTAAACTAGTTTAGTCACCATAAGTTACAGTCGTTATTATTCTTGGGTCAAGGAAATTTAGTCGAAATATCTGTGTACTTTTTTTTGGTATACCTAGAAATCCAATTTTTTTATTTCGTTATGGTTACAAAAAGAATATGAAATATAGTTAAATTTTTTATTGCTGACAGTGATGTCATAGAAAGCAAAAAACAGTCAGACAGATACGATAACCAAAAATATTTTTAAATTATGTCCCACACCCTTATGGCCTCAAGCACCAAACTTTTAAGCATGGTGCTTGTGGCCATTAGGTTCCTACAAATATTTTTAAAATGGAAGCACTGATTTATTTTTTTTTTGTACACACCAGGTACTTACCTAAAAAGTATAAGGTGTAATCTGAAAAATTCAATTCTATTTTATACTAGCCAAATAAAAAAATCTTCAAAAAATTAAAAAAGACTAACCTAAATAATAAAATTATGAACACAAATGCAATTTTTTCAAAAGGATTTGTATCTCAAAAATGGTAAAAATTACCAAAATGCATTTTTTACTATTGAAAGTCTTATAAAATTTAAACTTTGCAATGTGGACTATTTTTTTATTGTCCCGAAGAAGTACCCGAAAAATTTCAAGAGTTTCCAACTGGGAATGCCCTATACTTATAGGTAGGTACCTACTTCCATTTTTCAATTACCTATTTTAACAAGAAACGGTCAGGGATTAACTTCTTAATGGCTAGTGGTCGAAAAAAACCTGTTTTTCGTCCGTCAAAATCAACAAAAAATTGATGTGGTCGAAAGATTCCAGTTGTTCGTCCAGCCATATTTTGGGTGGTCGAAAAATTCTATTTCTTCGACCAGCCAAATTTTGCCGATTTTGTGTCAATAATAACTCTGGTAAACGAAGAGAAAAATGCGGACGAGAACTGAACATGATATTATAGAAAAACAAATCTGTTTGCAGTGTGTCTTAAAATTTCACTAATTTTAATAATAAAAGATTAGGATAGATTATAAGGACATGGACCAGTAACCCAGTTTTCGTCCACCTGGACGAATAATTATTTTTGACCTTTTTTTCATCCAGTTCGGCGACCACCCATTTTTTGATAGAAAAACTAAGAAATTGTAACTAAAAGTGATATTTTTCGATGGGAAAATTATTATTCTAAGTAAAAAACATAAAAGTTCAACACATTTTGTAAAATTCTAATACTTACTCGCTATTTCCCGCAGGCACCTACATTAGCAAAAACATAACGAAAACTTCACTTTGGTTCAACGCACGTTCACCCTTCTAAAGACAAGACTGTACTGGCTAAACTTTTGGCGCGTTTTAAAAAACGACTTTACCGTTTAGTGGGGGAAGGATCATTTTTTAAGAAAGTGTCCATAGATGGAGCCATATGGTGCTTGTTATCTTCTTTTTAGGCAGAAAGTGCCAAAGTGGACGACAATTGGGGGTGGACGGCTAACTGGGTGTTTTACCCTATATTACACATACATTATACTTATAGGTATAAAAAGCCCTAATATAAATTTAAAATATTTTCATAAAACATAAAAGAGATGACTAGTTAGTTATTTATATACAATGCCGTCCGAGGTTCTGTAAACATAGGGATGGAGGTGTAGAATTGACAAGGCAGAAATTAAACAAGGATGACAAAATAAATACCTACCTAGGTAATTAATAAAAGATAGCAAGCACATGCAGTAAGAAGCAGCATCGATTCACGGCGGTCGCGTTGGAAGGTCGATATTAAATTCGACTTATTCCTCACTATATTAGCAGTAACTCGTACTGCAAAAAAAAATGTCGATAATTCCAAGTTCTTGGGGCTCATAATTGATGAAAACCTAAAATTTTACCCTCACGTTCAAAAAATTAAATAAAAAATTAGCATCTGGCTGTTTTTGTGTTAGAGCTACGTTTCAAGAGTTGGGAAAAAAGGTAGCACGCAACACAGAAGACCACGGTTCAGCCCGCTTTGCAGCAATATGTTATGGCACGCAATGTGTACTTTGCTCTTGTGGAATCTCACATCAGATATGCACTACCCTTTTGGGGAGCTTGTGCGCAGTACTTATTTCAATCTGCCTTCATTCTACAACGATGAGCAGTTAGAAATCTTTGTAATGCCCATCCCAGAACACATTGTAGGAATCTTTTCCTCCAAAATAATATCCTTACTCTACCCTCACTTTTTATCTTGGAAACAGCATGTTTGATTCATAAGAATAAGAGCGGCTTTCCTCAGCATCAACAAGTATATCAAACCCGTCTAAACAATAATATTCCCTTACCAATTCCTCATCTTATTCTAGTAAAGAGATCAGTCATCTACAATGGCGTAAAAATTTACAATAATCTTAGTCCTGAAATAAGG